>JARHVA010002964.1:1620000-2248850 GCA_037957365.1 Torreya grandis
CATGCAGCAACTTGTATATAGGGAGCTCTATATTCAAGGGTAGAACAACATTGAATATTTACACGAATTAAAAAAGGATTTTTCATGTGGATTTCTTTGGGGTGATTCTATTAGCCCATACAGAAATATCTAAGCTTACCATCCTATCTCTTTTTCTTTATCTCAAGAGTTCTTTTGGCAATCCTTATCAAATTCTTATTGTTGGATTCTTCCTGCCCATTACCTTTTGGGTAATAGTTAGAAGAACAAGACAACTCAATGCCAAATTTTGTGCACATATCCACTAGATCAGCAACCCTAAAAGAAATTGCATTATCCCTTATAATTGAAAGGGGCACTCCAAACTTGGTATTGATGTTATTTTGTATGAAATCCATTACAACATTTTGGGTTGCATTCCTCGTTGGCATGCCTTTAACCCATTTAGTAAATTAGTCCATGGCTACCAATATCCATTTGAAGCCATTGCTTGATCTCTCAGTGATCTTCCCTATGAAATTTATTCCCCATTCCTGAAATGTGGCCTCCATAACCACTGTTTTTAGAGGGAGAGCACCTGAAGCCTTCATTTTCCCTGTAAATCTTTGACAAGGATCACATTTTCTCACAATTTTGGACACTTTTCCTAACAAAGATGGCCACTAATATCCTGTCCTGATAATCTTGTGGAAAGCAGTCTTGGCAATATAACGACCACCACACAATACCTCATGTAATTCTTTTATCAGATTATGGGACTCTTCTTCATTTATACACCTCATTAGGAGCCCTTCAGGTTCCCTCCAAGCAAGCCCTTGATCTTTAAGAAAATATTTTTGAGAAATTAACTTGAGTGTTCTCCTCTGAGCCTCATGTGGACATGCCATATTTATCAAGTGATATATGATGTCCATGTACAAAGGGCAATCTAATAATTCATGTGCATATGCCAAGATACAATCATCTTCGTTATTCACACCCATAACATCTTAGATTAGATTGTGCCATTAGTTTATCCAAGCCTTGACCTCTCACGAGCTTGGTAGTTTGGATTTCCATATCAAATTCCTGCAATTTGCTAACCCATCTACATCTCTTGCCTAAGAATTCTTGTTGGGTGAATATGTCCTTCACCATAGTGTGATGCACATATGCTTTGTTCTTTCCACTTAGAATGTAAGCTATGAATGCTTTCACATCTTTGACTAGGGCATATGCCTTTTTTTCCATTGTTGTTTACTTTAGCTCTACATCTTGCAAAGTCTTACTCTAGAAAGATATAGGTTGCTCTTGTCCTTCATTTTTCTATTGTAAAACAACCACCACCGTGTGTAATGTAGAAAATGAAAAGATTTGAAAATCTTTGTTAAAATAGTGTTGATGATAACAGGGGCCTGCTTCAAAGTCTCTTTAATATTTTCAAATGATTGCTTAGAATCCTCAGCCAATTCTAGTGATTGGTCTTTCTTTAGCATTCTTGTGACAGGTTGTTATCTCAGCAAAATTTGGAACAAAACTCACAAAATTAATCTAACCAAAAAAGGGCTGTATTTCTTTTTAGATTGAAGCAGGGGAATGCGATCAGTATCTTTCATTATTTCAAGGTCTATTCTTTTCCTGCCTTTGACATAGTATGTCCTAACAAATTTCCTTCTTCTACCCCAAATGCACACTTAGGGTTCAATGAGATTCCAAATTCTTGACACCTCTTGAAGATGGTCTCTATGCATTTCAAACGTTCTGCTCTTTTTATTGAATATGCAGTCAAGTCATCCTGGTATACCACAAGATATTCATTGATTAGATCTGAACGTGTATTGTCCTTGGCCATCTGAAAAGTTTCTTCTGCATTCATTAGTCCAAATGGATCCTGACATAAACATAAGTGCCCCACAGAGTATTAAAAGAAGTCTTGGACCTTTCAGATTCTTTTACCAACCCCTGATTATAACTAGAGAACCCATCCATCATAGATAACAATTCAAGCCCAATGACCTTCTACATCAAATGATTCATATTAGCCCTTAGGTAGTGGGTAATTGTCTTTTAAAGACACCTTGTTCAGATTTCTAATGTCAACACACAACCTAATGTATCCATTATGTTTTCTGTCTGGAACTAAATTGATTACTCAAGAAGAACGCCTTGTTGATTTTATGATACCTCCATCCTTTAGCTTGAGCAATTCCTTTTCCATTTAGGAAGCTCAGGTAGGATTTATGGGTCTTTGTTTTTGCCCTAAAGGCCATGGCCTTAGGTTGAAGGGAAATCACATGCTGGAATAGGTCTTCTCATTTTGTCTTCTGCTCATTATATGACCAAGCGAAGCAGTCTTTAGTTTGCCTGTACAACTTGATAAATGCTTTGTTTTCATTATCAGTGAGTTTATTTCAAATCCTTACTGTCCTTGAAGATGTACTTCCCAAATTACTTCAATTTCTTGAGTATCTACTGGTTTACTCCTTGCAATGATTCTATCAACTCCATCAAAGGTTCTTTCCACGGCAACCAGCCCTATTAGTATTTTGTTAATCTTCAATTGAATGACTTCACTTCTCATTAGTACTTCCTTACCATCTTGCTAATCAACAAAAGGCTCCGAGTTAATTTGTTGATCTTCAAATTCATAAATACTATTTAGGAACCTTGAAATATGATTATCATCTTCAAATACCTTCCAACTGGTGACATTACCAGGCACAAATGGTCTCACAAGAACTTCTACATCGTATGTATAAAATGGTGCAACCGTACTAATGCTGAATTGGGAAGCAAATACAAGCTGAGCAGCAAGGGATTTTTCAGTTCTATCAATAGAGTTGATGTTGAATGCATCAAACAACTTAATAGTATTCCACACAACATTTCTGTAGTCTTAATTTGTCATTCTTGGCTGCATATCTACCTCTTGAAAAATCACCAGCTCAGAATCGGCCAAGACTTTCAAGCACTTTATACTACATTTGTTTGAACTTTGCTAGTTTTAACCCAAGTAGCAAAGCTTCATACTCAGTCACATTGTTAGTGCAGGACAAGTCCAGCTTGAAAGCAAATCTATAAATTGGTACATGAGGGGAACATGATACAATCAAAGTTCATAATCTAGCCCCTGAATGAATGCTAGAGCAAGCCCATCAAAGTTCATACTCCATATCTCATGGGTTTGATCATCAAGCATCCTTGGCTGAGTGGATGGGTCATTTACATTTCTATAAACATTGCATTCCCCACAACATTTTCCATGTCAGACTTACAGTCAAAACACCTCATTCAATGCTCTTGCATGATCGTCTATCAAATGTAGCATCCGATGTTCTTTGAAAAGTTTCACATGCTCACCTTTTAAAGGTATGGTGGCATTAGACATATATCTATATGGATGCTTCTCCCAACAGATGCAGCCCACTTCCTAGAAAACAACATGCCCCACATTGGAGGGCTGTCTACTACAACTACATTTACGATCAAAAAATTCTCAGGAAATGCAGCAAGTTGAACAACCGTCCCATTCACACATCCCACTATAGGCACCCCTCGTCAATCCCTGGTGTAGTATTTTCTAAAGGACTTATTAATATTGCTTAAAGCACCACAGTCCAACATGAAATTGTGTAACAACCAACTATTGGCAAGAAAGGAGGTCTTAAGAGGATCAACATTTAGTTGGTTCTCAACTAAGGCTGTCCCTAAATATATTTGAAGAGCGTCTTTATCAATTTCATTGTTTGTATTAGCTCAACATTATGGATTTGTTTCATCAAGGCAACTTGGGCTCCTTTGAGATATCCCAAACAAATTTTGGATGCAATTTTTTTTCAAATCTGACTTCTTGTTGATGCAGGCATTTCGTCAAACAGGTGGCATATGGTCTGATCTGAATTGTTTTGAGTTTGGTTTTGAATGTGGTTTGCTTGTATATTGATTTACTTTGTTTTTCAATGCTCATAAAAGTAGTATTGCATTCACAAGGAACTTTTACAAATAAACATTTAACCAAACACATAAATATTGTTCAATATACCACATTAAATGCACATACAACCATAGGCAATCATCAGATTAATATCTGCTGTTAAGTACAATTGCAAAGATTATACACAATAGACCCAACCTCTAACCCAACGCTCCAACAATGGTGATCGTTGTGCATAAATACGATAGTCCAAGAAGAGGTGCGGCTGCCTATGAGACTAGTACGACACTGTATTTGTAGGCCCAACAAACTTTAATACCTCCTTTAGTTGCTAACTTGCCTCCTTGGTTCCACGTACACACATGAACGCTTGCCTCAACTGGATGGTTATGGCACAAAGACCTACGGCCAACATTGGGAAGATGTACGACCCATTAAAACTCCCATAATACGGCCACAATAATCTGCAAATGGTACAGACTTCTTAAGGAATGCAACAATAGTATGATAAATCTATAATACAACCATCTTTCCAATCGGAAATTCGTCTTCAAAGAAGGCCTCACGAATTTCTCCAATATCTCTGATAATTCGCAGGCAAGAAATTTGAGTGATCTCTTTAGCTAACCAGCTAGGGTGGAATCGTTTCACCACCGAAATCAAATGCCCTAGGGTTTCTTTCCCTAAAGCCAAGAACTCCAAAAGCTCTCCAAAATTTGAATAAGAGAAAATAAGCAACCATAAAGCAAATGAGCCCCAAAACTCCCTTTTATATTACTTGCCTTTTTTTCGCTCATTCAAATAGGTAAAGTGATTTTAAAAAGTTACTTTTAAATATTTATGCAAAGTCACTTTATAGCACCTTTTAATTAAAACTTTATTTACCTCAAAAAATGACCTTTTATTTAATATAGTTATAATTTGACATGCAGGGCCCCTGTTTTATGCACCCATGATTTAAAATATTTCATCCCAGTTTCGACGAGCTAGAACACTAAGGGGACTTAAATTTTTTTTAATTAATATTTAACGACCTAAGTAAAATTATTAAAATAAAACCATTAATGTACTCATTCTGTGGAAACTGCCGGAATGCATCAAAATTAAAAACTAACTGCACTAGAATAATACCGATGAAGAATAATGATAAACAAAGCCATCTGAATGACTTTCTATAAATAAACACCCTCTCCAAGATTCTTGGAGAGCACATTAGAAGCCAAAAATAACTTCTAAAAGCATCAAATAACTCCTCTAAACTATCTCAGCTTACTGGTAACATCAAATGACCTTTTTGATCACGCTGACACAACTCAGAAAGCCATCTTTAGTTGCAAAGCAAGAGAACCCCAAAAATGGGGACATTACAGTCCGCCCTTCCTAAAGATTGCTTGTTTTCAAGCAATGCCAAGGCACCCACAATAGCAACTGAATGAAATCAATTGAATCCAAGGGTCCCAAGTCAATCTTTGCAAATGTCAACCATGCTGTCACTGCACTACTCTGATAGAAATTGTAAACTCATCATGCTCCAGCTGCGTTCTCAACTCTTGTGACCTGAAAAATTGAACATCACCAACACCCATACTGAATACCTACGAGGGCTGAAATATGTATCATGAAAAATCTCTTGCCAAGGTGCCTCAGTGAGATCCATATATGAAATCCCACTGTCTAACTTGATCCTGGGTAACAGGAAATAAAATTTGCTCTACTCCAAAGAGTAACCCTCAACAATTCTCCTCACAATGTCCGCGAAGTGATATGAATCAGTCCCTAATTGGAAGTCGACTGCAACAATGTCATCCCATAAAGCATACATCCTGACCATGCTCTCCCAATCATAGACTAATAACTCTACATCGACACCAAATGTCCAAGTGACAACATACCCAAATCGAGCACACCAACCCATCCAATCGACTGCAATCATCACAATATCATTAGAAGATATACTCATCAACAACTCAAACTGATTGCAGTTACTATCACTCATACTGGTGAGAGTTGGAAATAACTGCTCTAACTCTATAAGTCCTCCTACAACCCGCTGCCACGAAGCTTGTACTCGAAGTCCATCTGCTCATAAATTGTAGTTGCCGTAATCAACGCTGAACTACTAGGGCAGCAGCGGTCATAAAATATTATCCCTGAAAACATAGTAAATGTGAAGGTGGGAATGACCAAAGGAACTCCTCCAATAACCATATTACCTCTACTAATCAACACCATTTGAGAATTACTCCACTGTTGGGCTGGAGGTGTTGGCCAATCCAACTGCATGATATCGTTCATTGTTCTATGTGGGCTGATGAAAGTAGACAGCGGTACCAACTTCGGAGTTATGTCCACCTCTCCCATTCTGAATCAACATCTCACCCCGGAAAAATGTCCCTGGATCCCAAGTCCTATGATTGCCATCAATCATACTCATACACACATCCTCGTGGCTGCTGCAACAACTAATGACAGTCCCGATAAGTCTGAAAATCAGATCTATGACCACCTCAGAATTGCTTCTACTGTCATAAATTGGTAATGTCTCATTAGCATCCCAATCCCAATTGCTATTGTGACAAACCTGCGCACACCAATCCATGCAATCAGCTGATATCATCAATGCAAGGTCTGAAAATTTCATAAGCAGCACCATAGAACAACCCTTAAACATAAATGTGTAAGTTAGAAACCAAAGAACCATGTCTGAACACTCTTCCCCCATTTGATGCACCTTCTTGTTATGCGTTTTCATGAAGTAAGGAATAGTAAAACCATTATGAAACATCATATCATGTGAATGACTTGGGCCAACAAACACCATTTCATGCTTAGCCATAAAATTTTAAATATCAACAAGATGAGGCACTTTACCAATGCCATCCATACAAAATTCATCTATCATTTCATGAGGAGTCAAATCATATGAAGATACTAGTCTGCTGTTCACAATCAAAGAGTTAGCAACTAGTTCATATCTTTCATCGGTGTCTTCATGGATCTTATGCATACCTTCTCCCATTTCAAGATGGTTATCATTGTCTGCTGATTCCAAAGATGTATCACGTTGAGATCTGCCTCCATTACCTGTTATATCTGCTATCTCATGGCTGCATGCTGCACCTTCATGTGAGAAATGATCCTCAAGCAGCTTCCAATATTTATCAACATACCCAACCTCTCCAAAATGGGAAGTGCTGAAATCATTATGCAACATTTCATTCTTATGGAGTTCATCAAATCCTCTAACAATTTGTATGATCTCCATAATCCTTGTGTCACTTTCTTGAACTTTGGATGTGGCTGTAATAGAAATTTCCGCTTTGTATAAAGAAAAGTGAGCCATACTCAATTGTAAGCAAAGATCATTAATCTGAATTTTTGCTTCTTGAAGGGCCACTTGAGTGGACTCCAAGGAACCCCTAGTGTTCATAAGCTCAAAGTTAAGATGGTCAATGTCTTCCTCTTTCCCTCTCAATGCATCTGAATAGATTTCAGTGAGGTTGAGGAGATGGTCATGATCTGAAAGATGTAAATAGTTTGATTTCATTGTCACTAGGGCTTCCTTGATTACTTGTAAACTAGCAGGAGAAGATTCTTCTTCAATACCTTTTTGTCTTCTCTCAAGTTGAGCCTTCCAAAGGTGATCTTCAATCAGTTTGTGAATACCATCATAATGTGTCAATGCTGCAACAATCTTATCTTCACTAACCTTCAATTGGTTCTCCAAATTACGTGGACTTTGGGTCTTATGAACAACTTCTGCTTCACATGAAAAATCATCAAATTGGTTTTAAGTACTTGATTCACACAACTGGCTTCTTCAACGTCATCATCCATGCACACCTGCTGATTTGGAACTAGGGCAGCATTAGTCCCACACATAAAATCATCTTCAATACCATCATTAGGTATTATGACACAAGAGGGCTCAATTTGCTCTTTGTACTCATCATCCAACTCAGCTAACTCATTGGATGATGTGATGCATTTTTCATATAAAGATGTTGGGACAATGTTATGATCAAACATATTTTCCTCAAAGGAATCCATTTTCTCTTCACAAAGCTTATTAATGACAATCTCTAAATCACCCACATAGAGACTTGTGCATTTTTCGCTTGTAACATCAATTGATTCCTCTTCCTGGCAACCCAAAGTGTCTTCCTATTGGAACAACACAACGTTGGTTCCATCTTCCTCATGACATGAAAAACAACGCTGCTCTTTTCTCATTTGGTTTTTGCTCATTTTGGGTGATCATGGAACTTGTATACCAAATGAGATTAGTTCTTCAGTCAACTGTCCCTTCAACTTCTCAATTTTCTGCTCAACCAATCTTTTTGAGAAACCATATGCTGCAGTTGAGACATGTTGCTCCTTTCTCCAAATGACCAAAAAATATGAGTGCAACTATTTGCAAGCATCATCATCTTAATCTAAAATCAGGGACAAAATAGTTAGCATACTTGTTTTAACATTGTCTGAATGTCGTCTTCTGATTCTAGTCAAGAAACAGTAGAACCTCTGAAGAATCAAATCATCACACCTAAGATCAGTCAATAAGACACATGACCTAACCTTTGCCACAATTTCTAATATTTTAACTCTCCTTCCAAAGGTAGGGCTTTTGACATCATGTAATCCATGAAAGCTCTCCACAATCAGCTGAAGTATTTCCCTCATGTCATTATCATAAGGTGCTTCAGGAGCAGTAATTCTTGTGACTTCACTAATGCAAGTGACAACTGCAAGTCTTACCTCGTACATCTTGATGTCTCATAAGCTTTGGTTTAACCAAAGAGTGCACCAATGGAGTCATAGCTTGACACATCGATTGGGATGGTAATTGATCAAACTTGCATAGACAATTTCTTGCTTCCTCCAATGTGCTGAGAAGAGCTACTTTTGACTGAGGTAAGTGTTCAAACTTCTTACCTATAAATTTCAACTTCTCTTGAAAGACTTTGGTAGCCTCCTCTTCTTTCCACCTGTATTCAATCTCTTTTCAATATCAATCTAATTTTGCTTCATAGATTCAATCAAAGAGTTCATTTGATCACTGGGAGTAGCCTTGATACCCAATAAAATAACCAACTCCTTGTTGCAACTGAAAAGACTGAGTGTTGGCCACACACTAAATCAAACAATTGGAAACCATTTTTCTGATCAGAATTTTCGGCTATAAGGATTTGGTGTTAAGACCCACTGGCTAGCAAAATCAATGGCTTTGATACCATTGAGATATCCCAAACAAATTCTGGATGCAAATTTTTTTCAAATCTGACTTCTTGTTGGTGCAGGTATTTCATCAAACAATTGGCGTATGGTTTGGTCTGAATTGTTTTGAGTTTGGTTTTGAATGTTGTTTGCTTGTATATTGATTTACTTTGTTTTTCAATGCACACAAAAGAAATATTGCTTTCACAAGGAACTTTTACAAATAAACATGAAATCAAACACATAAATATTGTTCAATATACCACATTAAATGCACATACAACCATAGGCAATTATCAGATTCAGATTAATATCTGTTGTTAAGTACAATGGCAAAGATTACATAATAGACCCAACCTCTAACCCAACGCTCCAATAAAGGTGATGGCTGTGCATAAATACAGCAGTCCAAGAAGAGGTGTGGCTGCCTATGAGACTGGTATGACATTGTATTTGCAGGCCCAACAAACTCTAATATCTCCTTTAGCTGCTTACTCGCCTCCTTGGTTCCACATACACACATGAACGCTTGCCTTAGCTGGATGGGTATGGCACAAAGACCTACAGCTAGCATTGGGAAGATGTATGGCCCATTCAAACTCCCATGGTATGGCCACAATAATCTGCAAATGGTACGAACTCCTTAAGGAATGCAGCAATAGTATGATGAATCCATAATACCACTATCTTTCCAATCGAAAATTCGTCTTTGAAGAAGATCTCACTAATTTCTCCAATATCTCTGATAATTCACAGGCGAGAAATCTGAGTGATCTCTTCAACTAACTAGCTAGGGTGGAATCGTTTCACCACCGGAACCAGATGCCCTAGGGTTTCTTTTCCCAAAGCCAAGAACTCCAAAAGCTTTCCAAAATGTGAATAAGAGAAAATAAGCAAGCATAAAACAAATGAGCTCCAAAACTCCTTTTTATATTATTTGTTTTTTTCCTAAATAGATAAAGTGACTTTTAAATATTTCCTCAAAGTCATTTTATAACATCTTTTAATTAAAACTTCATTTCCCTCTAAAAATGACCTTTTAATTAAAATAGTTATAATTTGACATGCAAGACTTCTATTTTATGCACCCATGATTTAAAACATTTCATCCTGGTTTCGACGAGCTATAACGCTAAAGGGCCTTTTAAATATTTTAATTAATATTTGACAATCTTAGTAAAATTATTAAAATAAACCCATCAATGTATTCATTTTGCAAAAACTGTCGGAATACATCGGAATCGAAAACTAACTGCATTGGAATAATCTCGATGAAGAATAATGATAAACGAAGCCGTCCAGGCGACTTTTTATAAATAGACGCTCTCTCCAAGATTTTTGGAGAGCACACTGAAAGCCAAAAATAACCTCTGAAAGCATCAAATAACTCCTCTAAACCATCTCAGTTTACTGGTAACATCAAATTACCCTTTTGATCAAGCTAACACAACCCAAGAAGCCATCTCCAACTGTAAAGCAAGAGAACTCGAAAAATGGGGACATTACATCCTAAATATGAAAAAGCTTGGTCCCTATGTTCAAGTATTCTCTTTAATTCAATGACGAGGATTTGTACTTGTAATTGACTTAGGACATAACCCAAATCAAACATTGTAAGTTGGCATAAGAGTGTTTGGAGGTAGTGTAGTGCCATTCACATCTGGGATGTATGGACAATTGTTTGCTTAACATAATGATTTTTTTACAATGATCTTGGATGGGCCGCTATCTTGTGGAGGTTTTGCAAGGTTTTGGTTCATTATTTTTTGGTATTGCATTAGGTACTCTTGGTTCCTTACCAACACTTGTAAGCAAAGGCATTTTCACCTTAGTTCTTTGGACAAATTTCTTTTAATTTGAAACATGAGGAGGCTGTATTCTCAATTTATAAGGTGTGTTTCTCTTTGCAGGATTAGGAAACATATTCTTATCTGTGTTGCCTCTGTCTTCTACAAGGATAATTTTTATTTCAAGATCTATTGGAGCAGCATGCTCTTCCCCTTTATCGATAGAGTTTTGCTTGCTTCTCAAATTATAATCGTTTTTAATTTGGGTGATAGCAACATTTGTCAAAGCACAGGTGACATCATCAGAGGGCCTTGTTTTCTTGTACATTTTAAATATTTTTTACCTAAGATGAGCAAAGTCATGTGTAGTGCCTTTTATAAATTTACCATATTAATTTCATCTTCACCAAAATTGATGTAGGAGCATTCGGGTTTACAAGCAATCTTGCATCGACCAAAAACATGGGTTGGGTTCTTGTGCGCGTTTGTGCAAGGATGTCTATGCTTATGCAACTTGTCGGTTGTGTAAACAACTTGGTGCTCGAAAAATAAGACTGACAACAATCTTGAGAACATCATCAAGAGTCCATCATGTCAGAAAGGGCAAGTAAAGATAGTTTCAATCACTTCCTTGAGGTCAAATGACCTGTTTTTGTGATAGTGATGAAATCACCACTTAATGCATAGAAACTGTCAGTCTGCATTAATCGGTAGTTAAATGACCCCTTTTTGGGATGGTGGTGAAACCATTGTTTAATGCAAGTGGAAGTTTTGAAACTGCCGGTTTGCATTAACTGCGGTTATATAACTGCCAGTCTATAGTAGCTAGTAGCTCTGCTTGCATTGAAGGCACATGTAGAATAATTTCTTAGAATTAAAAAAACATGACATGTGGACCATTTTCCAAGGCAAAGAGAACTAAAAAAGGCTTACAAGATTAGATATTAAGTTTTGTAGGATTTTTACCCGTGTATATTTTACTTAATATCTAATTAAAATTGCTCTTGAAAGCCTTCAACTTGGCTTACAGGATGTTAGTTTCAATCAAGCAAGATTTGTATTTGTTTGGGAACAATAGTTGGGAAGTGAGTTATGAGATCAAGTTGTGAAGGAGAGAGTTCCATTCTAAGAGAGAACAAATTGAGGTAGAACAAAGTTTAGCTCTAGGAGAGATAGAAGCATAGCTAGAGAGCTTACAAGTGTGATGTATGCTTATTGAAGCTAGTCCATATGGGCTTGAGTGTAATATTTTCTTCACAGTCAGTAGGGTGAAGGGTTTGTGTTTGTGTGAATCTCTGTAATACTATATATTCTTTCGATAAAGAGTGTGTTTGGTTTCCATTTTGTGTGTTTGTGTGTGTGCCTATTTGAGATTGAGTGTATGTCTCAGTTGAGGAGTAAGTCAACCATTAATTTGGACCCCTCATTCCTATTTGCATCAATTGGTATCAAAGCAAGGTTTGCCTTACTACACTGAGTGTGTGAGGCTTTTGTTGAGTCAATTGCAAGTTGTGAACGAGAAATTTGTATTGTTTTGAGGATATGGCACACAAAGGAATACCTCTTAGAGGAGGAAGGGGCACCTAGAGTTGTAGACTTTGCAGAAATGCTTAGAGTGTGATTGGATGGAATGGAGACTGCACAAAGGAAAGGACATTTGCAGATGTGTAAGTGAATGGAGGAGGGGGAACTCAAGACGCTCATGTTGAAGAGCTGGTTGATGAACCAAAAGATAGATTTGTGAAAGCCATTACAAAGATGGGAAGCAAACCAAAGTTGGACACACCTAGCTATGGTGGAAGCCCGAGCCTTGAGAATCTTTTAGATTGGATGACAAAGCTGTAAAAGTATTTTGACCGAGTCAATGGAGGACCCCAAAGTTAGTCAAGTTTTCCTGTACCAAGCTGAAGGACTTGCATCTTTGTGATGGGATCATGTGTAAATGGAAAGGGAGATAAGAGACTAAGGACCAAATTAAAACTTGGGATAGAATGGTGACAAAGCTGAAAGGTAAATTTATACCTTCTAATAATTAGTTGAGTTTATTCAAGAAGTTGCAGAATTCAAGATTGAGAAATGAGTGTGAGACTACACTGAGGAATTTTACAAGCTCACCATTAGAGCTGGTCATGTGGAGGATGATCAAGAAAAGATATCAAGGTATGTAAATGAACTTCATATTTCTATTCAAGTTGTGTTTGGAACGTTCAAGTTGATGTTGGTAGAGGAAGCCTATCAATGTGTATTGAAGATGGAAAGAAAGTTGTCTAGAAGGCAACAAAATACATCTAGAGGTAGATGAAGGTTCTCAAGACGACAAGGACAAACAAACAGTGGTAGAGGACAACATACTTATGAAAGAGAAACTAGCACTTTTCAAAATCAGAATTAGACCCAAAGGGGAAAAGGGTATTGTTCTCGAGGAAGGGGATACTTTTGTAGAGGAAGATGATACTTTGATAAAGGAAGAGGAATAGGATTCATGGGTAAGTCCTTTGAGTGTGGAGATATTGGACATAGAGCTTTTGAAGTATTTCAGAACAATAATAAATGAAATGAGGCAAGCAATCATATTGCTCATGTGGATGAAAAGAGTATTGCATGTCCAACTCACATAGAGGAATTGTAGCGCGGTGAAGATCTTATGATGAAGAGGTTGTTGCTAAAATCAATCCAGAAGGACTATATGCAAAGTGGGAGGTACATGTTGTAAGGTCATTGTTATTACTAGTAGCACAAATAATGTGGTTTCAAATGAAATGGTAGAGAGGCTTTGGTTGATGAGAACTGTGCATCTCAATCTGTACAAGGTTTCTTGGTTTCTTAAGGGTCACAAAGTGTTAGTAAATGAGCAATGTATGGTTAGTTTTCAGATTAGGTCTTACAAAGATGAAGCTATGTGACATAATGCCCATGGATGTATGTCACTTGTAATTGGGAAGACCTTGGCAGTTTGATATAAAGGCCGTGTTGGTTCCTAGTTGTACACCTCTTTTGCTCAACTTTGCACACTTGAGAAATTGGCAAACAAAGATGAAAAACCCACAAATATGTCATTATAGCCGATGAAGGATTTAACATTAGGATGGACTGAATGCAAACAATGATTGGAATACACCAGTAGAGGGTATGGTTATAGCTCCTTGCTACTTTTGGCTCTGCCTGAACCAAGGTGAGAGGACCTAAGGGGTAGCTTGCTCACATGGATGAATGCTGCAATTCAATCTCCATGGGGATTATTGGCACACAAACAAACACAACTCTGACCAGGGCATAACCAAGTTTGCACTCCACCCAGGAAGGGTTGTCACACGGAATGAACAAATGTTTTAGGCCAGACACAAGCTACTGAAGACAGATGTAAATATAATTGCAACCTTCATTTCTACAGAAAATTTCAACAACGAAGGGCCAAATGGAAGACTACAATGCTAAGCTTCAAAGAGCAATATACAGACACATTTTATATTTGCAATATTGATGCATCTACAGGGAATCAATACTCAGAATATGCAACAGAACGTATTATTTGCAGGGTAGAACACGGTAGGACGAGTTAAGTAAATATAAAGAGTGGTGTGGTGGTGTGGTTTTTCAAACAGCAGGATCTCTTTCAACAGACATGACATCATTCATTTGCAATAAATGTTGAAAGACTGAAATACAAGCTAAGGAAACTAATATAAATGATTTGCATCCGTTGGTGCCAATACAATGCAAATATTCAAATGATTTTTGAAACCCTAAAGCATACACTGCAAGTAGAATTTCAAATGCTTTCTCCCATCAAATCCATAAACCCAGGGTGCCCTTAAGAGGTTATCAACAACACATCTCCAAATCATAGTGCATAAAAGAATTTACAACTTAAATGTATGCCCAAAACAACTGCCACCATTGATAAGCATAAAGTAAATACCCAATCAACAGAGCATGTAAAATATAATATTGCATTTCATTGACAAAATACAATAGAAATCACAACCATTTTCCATTAACTTGCAAACAATTTTACATACATCATTGTTTCAGAATGCTACCATGGAGTAAAGCATGGTGAGTTTGCTCTTTTAACAGGGGGGACATATACAATGCTCTCAGAGCTTGCTAATGGCTGTACAGTTACAACCACCTTAGCAAGAGAGACAAAACATACACACAAGGATCTTGAAACTTGAAAGAGCCTAAGACCTACAAAGAACAACAACCAACAACAACCTTTTAAAAGAGGACAAGCCCTCTTTTTTTATGACTCTTTCACTTAGAATATTTTGGGAATATGCTTCAGCTGGAAGATGCCCTTTGTCATGCCTGGGAGCTCCTGCTCTGCAAGAAAATCATTCTGGTAACTGCCTATTCTTGTCATGATGAAGATTTCAAACAAACCCTTGATCTACTTGGTTGGAAATGCGTTGCACTTAGGCTTGAGGGAGAATATTTGCTCGGGAGCAAAACAAACTCATTGTCTTCATGTGTAACTGCTTGGCCATGCTCTCCCGTTAATCATTTGCAAAACTAGAAACTTCTGGACAACTGCCCTTCCTCTTGTGCACACCAAAGAAAACCCCTTACCTTGTCATGATTGCCCAAGATATTTACAAACCCTGCAAGATATTTTTCCTCCAAGGAGGTCTTTGACACAAGCAAAATATTAGAAATGACAATACTTAGTTTTGTTTTACCTTTTTGCCTTAATGTCAAGCTTTCTCGTGCCTTCCATATTTCTATTTTGCCTTTGACCTTTTTAGGGTTGTCGTCAAACTTTATAATGCTTAAATGCATTATTTTGCCTTTTTAAAAGTTTGGCTTCGGCGTTTGACCCTCCATGTAGATTATATTAATAGCGTGGCTTTCTTCTACTTAAAAGATTGAGCTTTGAATTTTTTTTTTTACAAACTTAATTTTCACTTGGACATGTCATACATGTTGGAATGAGTAGAAATATTGATGTGGCCTTCTAAATGCTTACATGGCCTTACTTGTTTTGCACATCGACCTCTGATTTCCTTTGAAACTTCGCTGCTTCCCTTTTGGACCATCTCTCTTTTGACAACATGTTGGGTGGCAGACATTGGCTTGACTCGAAGGCTCCGAGCACAAAGTGTCCGAGCAAAAAGTCCAACACAAAAGTTTTGAACAAAAAGTCTGACACGAAAAGCCCGAACAAAAAGTCTGACGACCAAATCCTTTGAAACAAGGGAAACCCAAAACAAAATAATTGACCAAAGATTCGAAACAAAATGTCCAACCACAAAGTCCGACCAAAAGTTCCGAACAAAAAGTTCGACTTGCAAAATTTTCAAAAAATCGAACTCGAGAGTTTTCGAACGAAAAGTCTGAAAATTCAAACTTAAAAATTTCCAAACAAAAAGTCTGACCACAAAGTCCGACCAAAAGTTCCGAACAAAAAGTCCAACTTGCAAATTGTTCGACCAAAAGTTTCGAACAAAAAGTCCTACTTGCAAAAAGTCCGACCAAAATTTTCGAACTTAAATTTTTTTCAAAGAATTTAAGAATTTTCCAAAAAATTTGAGAATTCGAAAAGTCGAACTTGCATCTTTTGAAACATGTTTTTTCCCCTTATATTCTTGCGGACTTTTTCATCCCAATTGTAATTTGCAATATTGCAAATAGCCTTGAGAACTCTGTCACTTCAAAGCCTTTTCGAAGACGAAAAACATCATAGTCAGCATTATTTGATCTTCCCGACTTGATTTTTATCACAGACCCTGCACTCTCATTAAAACATGAAAACGTTAAGCCTTAGTTGGAATCGAGATTACAAAGGGTTTTCACAAGGCAAAAGCTGAATTTTTTAATTTGGGTGAACACTTACAAATAGGAGGCAAAAATTTAGATATTCATGCACTAATATTTCAGAAAAGGGCACAAATTGTTAAGTGCAAGTTTGGGCACTAACACTGGGTCTCGCTTGGGATGTACACCCACTGTGGGTGCGCAAAGAACCCCAGAAAACAAGACGAGGTGCCAATCCCTTGGGCCACAGAGTTAAACTTTAGCATCTTCTTAGCAAACACCCATGAAAACTCAGACAAGGGCAGATCATCAAAAATAGATCAGGAGGATCTGAAAATGAACACACGACAAAAAACACCAAAAGGAACTATACAAGCAAGGCCTAACGCAGAGGGGCAACAAAACAACACTACTATACACTGTACACTACTATACACAATCACAGATTCAGTCAAATGTTTTAGATCTCTGCCATTAACTGGCAGCTCCAATATCTCACCATCCAGATCTCTCA
Source organism: Torreya grandis (assembly GCA_037957365.1). Taxonomy (NCBI): domain Eukaryota; kingdom Viridiplantae; phylum Streptophyta; class Pinopsida; order Cupressales; family Taxaceae; genus Torreya; species Torreya grandis. The sequence goes on from JARHVA010002964.1 coordinate 1,637,168, forward strand.
AAAAGAAAGTGTGTTACCTAATCCTGCAGTCAATGGAATAAGGGCCCTTCCACAAGGCGTCAAACTTGCCATGCTTGCCTTTCTCGTCATGCCCGCTGTCCCAAATTAAAACTAGATCACCTACTTGAAAAGTTCTCAGAGCAACCTTTCTATCAAATATTCTTTTAAGTCTTTCCTGGAACTTGCGGTGTCTCTGATGAGCTTGTCTTCTAGTGTCATCAAGCTCAACAATTTGGTTTATTCTACTTTCATAGTGGTTGGTTTCATCATTTTCTTCCATTTGCTGCATAAACTGATAAGTTGGCAACTGCAAATTCATAGGCAAAACAACTTGAGCTCTATAGGCTCTCTTAGGTGTTAATCCTATCAGCCCACAAGGCAAACTTCCGCTCTTCACCCCATTTGTTCTTGTTTGCTTCCAAAGTTCGTCTTATGATTTTGAGCAAGTTCTTGTTAGTGGATTCTGCTTGCCCATTTCCTTGAGGGTTGTAATTGGAAGCATAAGCTAATTCGATCCCGTAATCTTTGCACAATGCCACCAATGGTTTAGCTCTGAAACTCATGGCAGTATCAACAATTACCTTAACAGGGACACTATATCTACAAATAATCTGATTCAACAAAAAGTCCATAACCACTTGGTGTGTAGCCTTCTTTGTAGGGACCGTCGCAACTCATTTTGTGAAGTAGTCAGTTGCAACCAATATCCATCTATGTCCAACACTTGATGAATAAGTGATTTCCTCAATGAAATCCATTTCCCAGTGTTTAAATGGGTCTTCAATCGTCACAGGCTACAAGGGAAGAGAACTAGAAGCTTTCAGCCTCCCAACAAAGCGTTGACATTTTTTGCATTTTCTAACTTTCTATGCAACATCTTTGAATAGTGATGGCCACCAGTAACCAGCTTTCAGAATTTTATGAGTTGTGACTTTAGGTGCAAAGTGACCACCACATACTCCACTATAGAAGTCTTCAATCAAATCGGCAGTTTCTTCTTCTAGCAGGTATCTTAGGAGAACCCCATCTGGATGCCAATCCACTTTCAGTCAAGAGATATTTATGGGATACAAGCTTAAGAGTTCTTTGGTTCTTAGCTAAGTCAGGGGGACAATTCAGATTTTGCAAGCAATAAACAATGTCCTTATACCACAGAGATATGTTAATTCTATTCAAAGAATCATCGACATTAAAAACAACAGTGTTTACTTCAACGGCGTGCAAATTGGTCTCAGCTATAATCTTGGCTAGACCCATCCCTCTCACTAATTTGGTGGTCTGAATATCCATGTCATACTCTTGTAACTTGTTGACCTTCTTGTATCTCTTGCTTGATGCTTCAATCTGAGTCAAGCTGCCCGTCACCATTATATGTGGGACGTATGCAACAATCTTCAAACTCAGAATTCAAGGTTTGAATGTCTTAACAGCTTTCAAGAGAGCAAAAGCTTGTTTTTCCATGATGGTATAGTTTAGTTCAGAACCTTGCATAACTTTGTTAAAGAAAGCTATAGGCTGCTCATGACCATCATCATTCTTTTGCAACAAGATAATAGCTACAGTATTATGGGATGTGAAAGAGAATAACTGAAATTCCTTAGTGTAATCAGGACTGACCAAGATAGGGGCAGACTTCAAGGCTCCTTTAATGTCATTGAATGCATGCACGACCTTTTCCTCCCACTTAATGGTTTGGTCTTTTTTCAATATAGACATGATAGCAGAGTGATCTCTGCAAAATTGGGCACAATCCTTACAAAGTTGATTTGTTCAAAGGACTTAATTCCTTTTTTGGACTGTGGGATAGGCACTTTGTCAATGGCTTCTACTCGCTCGGGGTCAATTATGACACCATCCTTAGACACTATATGTCCCAGCAACTTGGCCTTTTGTACTCCAAAGTGACACTTCTTAGGATTAAGTGAAATGCTGAATTCCCTGCATCTAATGAATACTTTCTCTAGATGCTCCAAATGTTTCTTTCTGTTCTTGGAGTACACGGTAATGTCATCCTGATACACAAGTATGAACTTGTTAATTACCCCTGCAAAAACATCCATAGCTCTTTGAAACATTGCACCAACATTTATTAACCCGAAAGATATTCTCATATAAACATACATGCTCCAAGGCATTGTAAATGCGGTCTTGGGTTTCTCGAATTCTTTCACCACAACTTGGTTATACCTTGAGAAACCATCTAAAGTGGACAACATTTCTGATCTAGTAACACTTTGCAGCAGGTTATCCATATTGTGCAAGGGGTAATAATCTTTTAAAGAAGCTTTATTCAAATTTTGGATATCCACACACAAGTAGATGTCACCATTTTTCTTTCTCACAAGGATTAAGTTCGCCACCCATGACGAATACCTGATGGGCTGAATAATTCTATCATTTCTCAGCGTCTTTAACTCATCCTACATCTTGGTGGCCAAGGTGGGGTTAATAGGTCTTTGCTTTTGCTTGAAAGGCTTACTATCACGCTGCAATGGAATGACAAGTTGAAACAAATCCTCCCTATATGCTTTCAATTCAAAATAAGACCAAGCCAAGCAATCCTGGGACTTTTTTAGCAGCTGTAAGTAAGTTTGCTTTTTTGCTGCACTTAGGTGGGTACCTAGCCAAACCTTCCTAGGATTTTTGTGAGAACCTAAATTACACTCAGTTACATCTTTTGAAATAAATGAGTCTCGAGTTTTAATTCTATCCGCCCCATCAAAAGATGCTTCTAAACTTACCAATCCTTTAGGGAGAGTGTTTGTCTTCAGCGGAATTATGTCTTTCCCAAACAAGGTCTCGTTTTCGTTACAAACCTGAACCATGGATTCCAAGTCTATGAGCTGATCTGGAAACTCAGCTTCACAATGCAAAAGCCTTCTAATCTGTTCATCATCATCAAAAACTTGCCAATGATGAATATTGTCAGGGATTGAAGGCCTAACAAGCACCTCCACTTGATATTGACAGTGTGTGTTCATATCTTCAATTTCAAACTGAGCACCTAACCCTGCAAGTCTGTCAGCTTCTTTGTTGAAACTTCTATCATGATAGCAAATATTGAATGCGTCAAAGAACTCTAACAAATCCCATACAACATTCCTATACTGTTTCAACCTTCTATTTTTGGTGGCATAAGCATTTTTGACTTGCTTAACTAACCACTAGCTCCGAATCACCCTTTACAATCAAGCTTGTGATTCCATGTTCACGGGCAACTCTTAAACCAAGTAAGAGTGCCTCATACTTTGCAGTATTGTTCGTCTACTCAAAGGATAGTTTGAAAGAAAATTGGAAAGATTTCCCATTAGGGGCATGAAAGATAATCCATCTCCATTTCCAAGATTGGAGCAAGCCCTGTCAAAAGACATTTTTCAAACATCAACACTTTCATTGTCGAATCCAGCATCAAGAACGATAGGCTGTTCAACAATATCCACATTCCCAACGAAGCCACTCAGCTCCACATCCGTGTACGACACATCGTTTAGAGCTCTTTTCGGATTTTCAAGTACATGCAACATCTTCGACTCTTTATGAAGTTTGACCATATTACCCTCCAAAGGAATGGTGGCGTAAGACAAGTCCATTTGCACACTTCCACCCATAGTGGTAGCCCATTTTCGTGACAGCAACATCCCTCACTTAGGTGGGCAATCCACAACCACCACGTCCATATTCAAATATTTACCTGGATGAACTGCCAACCGCACTACCAACCCTTTAACTTGTCCAACAACTGACACCTCTCGTGAGTCCATGGCATAACACTTGCCAAAGGTTGATGTGATCTTCGCTTCGAACTCATTAAGGACACCTAGGGGCATCACATTGCAAGAGGCTCCGGAATCAAACATACAATTGTGAACAATTAGACCATTGATCACTAGGGTTGTGTAAAATGGATCCACATTCAGCTGACTTTCTACCAATGCGGTCCCCACATAAACTTCTGGGGTTGGTTCAACAACCTCATCTGATACTTCATCATCTTCTTGGAGTGTTTGGGGTGAAGTCATTTCATTTGCAGTTGTACTCTGACCAAATTCTAAATATTCAAATGCCCTCTTCCTATGTTCAGGTATTTGTAATAATTTAACAAGTGTCACGGTGATTTACAATTGACTCAAAACCTGAGCCATATCACACACGCTATATTGAAGAAGGGGAGTATTTGCAAGAAGGGTAACAATACCTTCAACTGGATTACAACCATTTAAAGTCTGAAGTGGAATAGGCTAGGATTAATTTGTATGTTTAACAACAGTCTTCAAGGGTAGATTTGTTCTAACATCGTTCACACCCTTAGGAATACTAGACAATATGGCTACTCTACTCTTAGCTAGAACACCTCTTGGTTTAATAGCTTGGGAAACAGGGGCTAGTTTGGAATAATTAGGGACTGCTACCCTTGGATTTGCAAGGGTAGTCTCTTGAGGAGCAACACCTTGTTGCCTGTTTCTCAGACTATATTCTTTCTTTTGGGCAACTGTTGCATTAATTAGTAGCTGTCTATCCTTAACCGAAGGAATTTTCCCATCATATTTCTTAATCATCATTGATCTTAAAAATTCAAAATTATGATTGGGTAATTCATATGCTTGTGTCATGTTAACATCACAAACAACTTTAGAAGTTGGGACACATACCTTTTGTACTGCACTCCAAAACTGATCCACAGTGGTAGCACTCAACAATTTCATGGAGGCAGACAATTCACTTCGGGAGACTTGACAATCAATCATCAAAATCTCATTATCATCAGACGCAGACTTAGGTTCCTTTGCATCTTCATCTATTCATTCAACAAGATCACATGGAGGGTGGGGAAGGAAGCATTTATCACACCAATCGATATCAATATCACAATTTACAGCATTGACTTTGGCATTCAATGGATCAGGCACCTCCTTTCCAACCCCTCTATTCTGATTTCTATCATTTCTTTTATCACGGGCAGGGCTTTTCCCTCTGTCATTATCTCTAATATGGAAAGGTTCTCCCTTGTGCTTGATTCTGATTCAGAGTTCTCTCTCGACTTGTAGATCCATCAGGGAGCCCTTTCTCAGTCCTAGCTATCTTGTAGGACATCTCTTTGACAGTGGAGGCAAATTTTTTCACTGTTTCCTCAAGGTTGGTTGTCTTAGTGGCCTGCGTTTTTTTAGGATTAACCAATTTCACATTAGCTCATTTATTCAGAGGCTTACCCACAACTTTTATGTTGTTTTTAATTTGGATGGCCATATTGAATGCTAATCTCAGGGTTGTAGGAGCCTTGTCCCTTAAGTAGTAAGCAACCTTCTTGTCAAAGGCATCACAATACTTAATCAAGCATGTTGTATCACTAGGCTTGATATTTTCAAGTAGCCTCATCATGGTCTTGTTGAACCTTGTATTAAAATCCTGCACACTCATTAGGGTTCTTTTTTATGTTTTCAAATTCAGCAAGAAGGAACCTAGGATCAATTCTATCACCATACTGTATTTTGAAAATATTTTTCATTTTTTCCCATGAATCAAGGCATCCACGGGGAAGTAAATTGAACCACTCATGAGCATCTTCTTCCAGCATGTGCACAAACAGCTTAATGCAAACATCCTCATGTTCAACCTCATAATCTTCAATGATAATGTGGAAAACCCTCAAATGCTGATCACCAGTCATTGCATTATTCCCTTGAAACTTAGGAATGTGGTTCCTTACCTCATTTGGAACTTCATTAGGATAACCTTCCATCTCATCAAAATTAATAAGTCTAAATTTGGGAATCCTAAATGCAAGACGCTCATTCTCATTTTGATCCCTATGCCTTATGATTGGTTCAATGGTGGGTTCAACATCAAATGACAAAGGGCTATGAGGGGGTGAGTGAGGTGGACTTGGGGGATCAAACTTAGGAGGAGATTAAGCTAGTTGAGAAGGTGCTGGGTAATAAATTGGACTGTATGATTATGAATGATCAGGAGAACCATGATAATCTTCAAGTAAGGGAGGTTCAACAAATAAGAGTTCAGGTGCACCAGAATCTTGACAGTCCAACCAATCCTTTGTTGCTAAACTTTGTCCTTCAATTGGCTTCCAAACTTGTCTCCTTTGATAGGTCACCTTTGAAGGATGATCTTAGTCCTTCCAGCTTTGCAAGCAAAAGAGCACTCAATGCTGAATGATAGATATTCAAAATAGGCATTGATCTTTCTTGAACTCAGATACAAAGTTGGAGTCGCCACCAAAAGAAAACTTCTAGAATATAACAGATTACAAACATGTTGTGATACACACTGAAACTATACTTTGCTGAAACTAGTGATGAGATAATAGAACGAAGATATTTAAAAATTCAGATTCACATTTAAAAGGGCAAATCACTTTCAAATATGAACAAATCAACAACTCTTTGTAAGAAATCAACATATGTCAATTTACCAAATCTTTCAAGTCCCTGACAACATTCTCAGTGGAGTGTTGCATGTAGTTGGCAGACCAAAGTAGTAAAGTACACTCAAATAACATCAAATTTCAAATTCATGAGATGATATGAATAAACACTATATGAAAAAACTGTCTGAAATTACGCAACTGAGGTTAATGCATAAAATATTCCAAGGGAGAGAACTTGATAACTTGAACTTATATAGCCCTCTGCAAGAGTCCTTGGCAACATGGGTGACAAGGATTGTCCCCGACAACGACGTCAGTGGAGTGTTGGTTCCAAGTTGTACACCTTTTTCACTCAGCCTTGCACACTTGAGAAAATGACAAAGATGAAAAACTCACAAATATGTCATTATAGTCGGGGAAGGGTTTAGTATCAGGATGGACTGAATGCAGACAATGACTAGAAGACACCAACAAAGGGTATTGATAGTTTCCTGCTACTTTTGGCTTTGGTTGAACTAAGGTGAGAGGACCTAAGGGGTAGCTTGTTCATATGGAGGGATACTGCAACTCAACCTCCATGGGAATTATTGGCACACAAACAAACACAAATTTGACCAAGGCATAACCAAGTTTGCACACTCCACCTGGGAAGGGTTTTCACACGGAATGAACAAATTTTCTAGGCCAAACACAAGCTACTGAAGACAGATGTAAATATGATTTCAACCTTCATTTCTACAGAAAATTTCAACAAAGGGCCAAATGGAAGACTGCAATGCTAAGCTTCAAAGAGCAATATACAAACTCATTTTATATATGCAATATTGATGCATCTACATGCAATCAATACTCAGAATATGCAATAGGGTGTATTATTTGCAGGGTAGAACATGGTAGGACGAGTTAAGTAAATATAAAGAGAGTGGTGTGGTGGTGTGGTTTTTTCAAACAACAGGGTATCCTTCAACAGGCATGACATCATTCATTTGCAATAAATGTTGAAAGACTGAAATACAAGCTAAAGAAACTAACATGAATGATTTGCATCCATTGGTGCCAATACAATGCAAATATTCAGATGATTCTTGAAACCCTAAAGCATACACTGCAAGTAGAATTTTAAATGCTTTCTCCCATCAAATCCATAAACCCAGGGTGCCCTTAAGAGGTTATCAACAACACATCTCCAAATCACAGTGCATAAAGGAATTTACAACTTAAATGTATGCCCAAAACAACTGCCACCATTGATAAGCATAAACTAAATACCCAATCAGTAGAACATATAAAACATATTATTGCATTTCATTGACAAAATACAATAGAAATCATAGCTATTTTCCAATAACTTGCAAATAATTTTACATACATCATTGTTTCAGAATGCTATCATGGAGTAAAGCATGGTAAGTTTGCTCTTTTAACAAGGGAGACATACAATGCTCTCGGAGCTTGTTAATGGCTGTACAGTTACAACCACCTTAGCAAGAGAGACAAAACATACACACAAAAAGGATCTTGAAACTTGAAAGAGCCTAAGACCTGCAAAGAACAACAACTAACAACAACCTTTTAAAAGAGGACAAGCCCTCTTTTTTTACAACTCTTTCACCTAGAATATTTTGGGAATATGCTGTAGTTGGAAGATACCCTTTGTCATGCCTGGAAGCTCCTGCTTTGCAAAAAAATCATTCTGGTAACTGTCTATTCTTGTCATGATGAAGATTTCAAACAAACCGGATCTACTTGGTTGGAAATGCGTTGCACTTGGGCTTGAGGGAAAATATTTTCTTGGGAGCAAAACAAACTTTGTCTTCATGTGTAACTGCTTGGCCATGTGCAAATTGGAAACTTCTGGACAACTGTCCTTCCTCTTGTGCATGCTAAAGAATGCCCTTTACCTTGTCATGATTGCATTGGAAAACTCCAGCTGTGATAAAAGCAAAGAAGGATCCATGTCCGTTTGGAAAATATACTGGGAATGGCCCACCTTGGCCTCACAAACCCTGCAAGATAATTTTACTCTAAGGAGGTCTTCGACACAAGCAAAATATTAAAAATGACAATACTTACCTTTGTTTTACCTTTTTGCCTTAATGCCAATTTTTTTTGTGCCTTATACATTTCTATTTTGCCTTTGACCTTTTTAGGGTTGCCTCCAAACTTTATAATGATTACATGCATTATTTTACCCTTTTAAAAGTTTGGCTTCGACGTTTGACCCTCCACGTGGATTTTATTAATAGTGTGGCTTTCTTCTACTTAAAAGATCGAGCTTTGAATATTTTTTCACAATCTTAACTTCCACTTTGACAAGTCATACATTTTGGAATGAGCAGAAATATTGACGTGGCCTCTTGAATGCTTATGTGGCCTTACTTGTTTTTCCACATTGACCTTTTATTTCTTTTGAAACTTTGTTGCTTCCCTTTTGAACCATCGCTCTTTTGACAACATGTTGACTAACGGGTGGTGGACATTGGCTTGAATTGAAGGCTCTAAGCAAAAAGTGTCCAAACAAAAAGTTCGACACAAAAGTTCCGAACAAAAAGTTAGACATAAAAAGCCCAAACAAAAAGTCCGACGACCAAAAGTTCTGAATGAAAAGTTTGACTTGCAAAATTACCAAAAAATTGAACTTGAGAATTTTCGAACAAAATGTCCGAAAATTTAAACTTTAAGAATTTCTGAACAAAAAGTCCAACCAAAAAGTTTGACCAAAAGTTCCGAACAAAAAGTCTGACTAAAATTTTTGAACAAAAGTTCTGAACAAAAAGTTTGACTTGCAAAAGGTCCGACCAAAATTTTCGAACTTAAGAATTTTCCAAAATACTTAAGAATTCAAAAAGTCGAACTTGCATTTTTTGCAACTTGTTTTTTTGCCATATATTCTCGCTGACCTTTTCATCCCTACTGTAATTTGCAATATTGCAAATAGCCTTGAGAATTATGTCACTTCAAAGCCTTTTCGAAGACGAAAAACATCATAGTTAGCATTATTTGATCTTCTCGTCTTGATTTTTATCATAGACCCTGCACTCATTAAAACATGAAAACGTTAGTCTTAGCTGGAACCGGGATTACACAGGGTTTTCAAAAGGCAAAAGCTGAATTTTTTAACTCGGGTGAACAGTTGCAAATAGGAGGCAAAAATTTAGATATTCATGCACTAATATTTCAAAAAAGGGCACAAATGGTTAAGTGCAAGTTTGGGCACTAATAGGTCGTACATGATGGTAGAGAAAATACTTACATGCTTGTGAAGGATGGTAAAAGGTTCACATTGAGCCTATTGATCAAAAAAGGAGAGGAGGGGGACAACAATCTTAAAGTTTTGTTGGTTTCCGGTAAACAACTTTAGGAGGAGCCAAAGAAGGAAAAAGCGCCCTCAAACCAATGCAAGTTGTGATAGGAAAAGAGATAAGTGAAATTCCACTTGAAGTGCAGAATTTGTTGAAATTATTATTAAATTTTTTTTGGACGGAATGCCACCTATGAGAAGCATTAGTCATCATATGGATGTAGTGCCAGGATCATATTTGCCAAACAAGGCAGCATATATGCTAACACCTTTAGAGAATGAGGAAGTGAAGAAGCAAGCAAAAGCATTGTTGGAGAAGGGTTTAACAAGAGACAGTTGAAGCCTATGTGCAGTTCCTACAATATTGGTACTTAAAAAAGGTGGATATTGGCAGATGTGTACGGATTCAAGAGCAATTAACAAGATCACTATCAAATGCAGATTTTCATTGCCAGTGGTGGATGATTTGATGGAATGTTTGAGTGGAGCAAGGTACTTCACAAAAATTGGTTTGAAGAGTGGATTTCATCAAATTAGAGTTAGAGAAGGTGACGAGTGGAAAATCACATTCAAGACAAATGATGAGTTGTATGAGTGGCTTGTTATGTCATTCGGGTTTTCAAATGCAATTAACATATTCATGAGACTTATGAATGAAGTGCTGAAACCTTACTTGGTTAAGTTTGTCATTGTGTATTTAGATTACATTTTGATTTTCAGCCTTACAAAAGAAGCACATTTGTTGCATTTGAGGTTAGTGTTGCTGGCCAACTTGAAGAAATTTAGCATCATGAAGGAGAAGCTGATCTATTTGAGATTCATAATCTCACATGATGAGTTGCAAATGGACCCCGAGAATGTAAAAACAATTTTGGATTGGCCATCACCTAGAAACATGTTCGAAGCTAGAGGTTTTCATGGGTTAGTGAGCTTCTATATGAAATTCATAAAAAACTTCAGCAACAATGTGAACCCATTACGGAAACAATGAAAAATGATAGGAAGAAGTTTGATTGGATTGTTGTAGCATTAGAGGGTTGTCAGATTTTGAAGAGGAGTGTGACAGAACAACCGTTGTTAGCATTGTCAGATTTCAACAATGTATTTCAGGTTGGTTTGGATGCTAGTGGGACAACCAAGGAGCAATTTTGAGTCAAAGAGGTAAGCCCATTGCTTGTTTTAGTGAGAAGTTGAGTGACGCAAAGCAAAAGTATTTTGTTTATGATCAAGAGTTTTATACTATGATACAAGCTCTCAAGAAATAGAGGCATTACCTGTTGCCTAAGGAGTTCGTGTTGTACATGGATCATCAAGGATTACAGTTCATAAACAACCAAGGTAAGTTAAATAAAAAATACATAAAGTGGATTGAGTTTGTTGAAAGTTACTCATTTGTTTTGAAGCATAAAACTGACAAGTCAAATGATGTTGTAGATGCTTTGAGTAGTAAAGTTCTTGTGATGAATAAAATGAGAGTAGAAGCCATTGGGCTTGACTCAATGAACGAGTTATATGAGTAGGATTTGGATTTCTGAGATGCACGGGCAACATGCAAGAATCCAACTAGCGTGGATAGAAATAGAAATTTATGGCTGGAATATTTCTTGCAGGTGGGTTTGTTGTTGAAAGGACATCGATTGTGCATACCTCTAGGTTCAATGAAGTATAATTTGATGAGAGAAAAACACAGTGGAATCCTAGCTGGTCATTTTGGTGTTGATAAAACACTGGCATAGTTGAATGAGAGTTATTATTGGTAGAGGACGAGTGTAGCATGCACATATGTATAGTTTCCAACATGCTAAGGGAAAAAATTAGAATTCAAGTTTGTATTAGTGTTTGACAATTCTAAAGAGGCCTTGGAAGGAGATAAGCATGAATTTCATTCTTGGGCTGCCAAAATCTTAGAGGTAATGATTATGTTTTCGTTGTTGTTCATAGATTTTCCAAGATGGCTACTTTGTAACATGTAAAAAGACCAGTGATGCCCCACACGTTTTAAATTTGTTTTTCAAAGTAGTAGTGAGACTACATGGTTTTTCGAAAAGCACAATATTAGATAGGGATACAAAGGTTTGTTGGGCACTTTTGGAGGACTTTGTGGAGGAAATTGGGCTCTAGGTTAAGTTTCACTTCAACCTATCATCCTCAAACCTATGGAAAAATAGAGGTAGTGAATAGAAGTCTTGGTGACTTGTCGAGATGCTTGATTGGAGACAGACCCGATCATTGGGATATGACATTGGCACATGCTAAATTTGCTCACAACAACTTAGTGAACTCAAAGGCCCTAAGGCCCTCGACCTCCCCTCCCGACACTGCTAGATAGATATGGGGGAGAGGAGGACGAGGGTCAGCCTAGGAAAGAGTCCTTTTCAAATTGTGTATGGTTTCAGCCCTAGAGGCATTTTTGAGTTGAGCAACACAATGGATATAAGGAGAAGAATTAGCAAAGCAGAGGATTATGCAACATGTATGCATGATGTGCATAAGGAAGTGAATAGAAAGTTGGAAGAGAATATCAAGAAGTATAAACATGTAGATCATACAAGAAGAGAGCAATAGTTCCAAGTAGATGACTTCGTTTTGGTGTATTTGTGTAAGGAAAGGTTCCCTAAAGGAATGTATAATAAGCTCAAATGGAAGAAGATCAGACCTTGCATAAATCTGAGGAAGTTTGCAGTGAATGCTTATGAGATTGAGCTACTAGATGGGGTTGACATATCGCCTATCTTCAATGTAATGGATTTCTACCCTTACCATAAGGTGTAATGTCCCCTTTTTCGGAATAATTAAACGGGAGTGGACCCGAAGTCTATTTTATTTCCTATAGACCAAGGGGTAGGGTTAGGGAAATAAATTAATACTAATACTTTAAGTTGTCCTAAGTCACTTTATTTTATAACATAGGAAAAAAAACACTTATGTATTGTTATTATAAAGGGGCCCAAATAGTAATTTTTATTAAGTTGGCCTAAAAGTAATTGTTGTTATATTTAAAAAAAAGGCAACTTATATTTCATTTCTAAAAAGGTTAATTTTGATAAAGAAACTCAAAAATAGAATTAAAAGAGGGAAAGTTGCTTTTGGGAGTTTTTGGAGGGAAAGTTGCTTTTGAGGATTTTTGGAGGGAAAAAGATGAAAAGGAAATTAATAAAGGGTGTTGGGCTCATTTGGAAAGCCATTCTATTTTGTTATTCATCTTTTCAACTTGTAAAGTTTGAACAATTGTTTCAACTTGCAACATCTGAGGACGAAAACCCTCTAGTGGATTTAGGTTTGAGGATGAAAACCTTCTATCTTTCTGAGGTGATTCCATCTAAGAATCATTACTGTGCTTCAAATCAGGTTTGAGGACAAAAATCCTCTACCCTTCTAAGGTGATTCCATCTAGGAATCATCATTGTGCTTTAAATCTAGACGAGAATTCCAATTTCAATGTGTGTGACCCTATTGAGGGTTAGAAATATTTGCCAACAGCTATACTGGGGTTTGAAGAGCAACAACCAGCTGTTTTTGGAGATTTTTATGTTGTTGTACTTTGTCGTACAGCCTGCTGTACAACAGAACACTGCTGCGCTACAGATCAAAGACTGCTATACCTTGTCTTTGTGGTAAAAAAATGGTATTTATTGTTGAATTCAATATTTGTGAATTTTTGCAGCTAGGTTTTGCTGTAATAACCTGCTGTACCTTTATTTGCTGCTGCTGTGACATTGTATTCAGCATTATTTCATGTGTTTGTTGAATGGAATAAAGACTAGGATTTGGTTTTCAGTGTTATGTGTTAGAGTAGCCCTGAATGCGAATTTCCATAATTTAATATAAAAATCAGAATTCATAATTTTCTAGAAAGGGACGTTACATAAGTGACAAGGGAGTGATGAAGGAGCAAGTTAATATTCTTCAATTGGGGATTGGAGACATCGGTGTTCCTTGAGAAGGCAAGGGAAGAGATTCAGACAATATTGGATACACGGATCAACAAGGATACAAGAGATAGTGAATACAACGAGTATTTGGTTAAGTTGAAGAACAAAGTGGCTGAAAATACAACTAAGATCAATGCATTTGGGGTCGACAAATATAAAATAACCATTGAAGACCTTACAAAAGGTTCATGAGCAGGAGCTCATGGGCAATGTCATTTACCTTGTGTGTATGATACATGAGTCTTTGGCTTCACAAGCAATCTTGTATCATCCAAAAACATGGGTTGGGTTCTTGTATGTGTTTGTGTGCGTGTCTATGTTTGTGTGACTTGTCGACCATGTCAACAATGTGGTTTGCGAAGAAGATTGACAACAACCATGAGAACATTGTCAAGAGTCCAACATTTTATAAAATGCAAGTAAATATGGGTTGAATCACCTCCCTGAGGTCAAACGACCTTTTTGGGATGATGATGAAACCTGCACTTATGTAGGCGGCAGTTTCGAATCTGCCGATCAGCATTATTGACTGATCTGCATTAACTGATTGTTTTGCATGTGTTGAAGGCATAGGTAGAGTAACTACCCAGAACAGAAAAATACGATATGTGTGGACTGTTTCCAAGGTAGAGGGAACTCGAAGAGGTTTGCAGGATGTCAATGTCAGGAAAACAAGATTCAAATCTGTTTGGGAACAAGAGTTGGGATGTCAGCTAGGAAGAGCAAGTCGTGAAGGAGAGGAAATTTCACTCCAGGAGAGAGCAAAGCTAAGGGAGAACAAAGTTTAACTCTAGGAGAGAGAGAAGCAGATCTAGAGGGCCTGCAAGTGTGATGCATGTTCATTGAAGCTAGTCCACGGGGTTGAGTTTAATATCTTCTTTAATGTATGCTCGAGACAATAGGGGGAAGGGGGTGTGTGTGAATCTCTGTTTAAATGTATGCTCATAAAATACAGAGAGCGTGCTTGGTTTTCATTTTGATTCCTTGTGCCTACATGTGTGTCCATTTGCAAGTGAGTATAAGTTCCGGTTGGGGAGTAAGGCAGCCATTAATTTGGCCCCCTCATTCTCGCCTACAAAAAAAATCAAGCATGTACAGAGACCTACCCTCATCCATTTCTGCTTTGCCTTCCTCTTCATTGCTGCCAATGGCAGTGGTTATAACACATTGGGCATGAGGCATGAAACATGCATCAAACCACTCAAATTCACCCTGTTCGTTGACTTCTTCTACATTGGCTGTAGGGGATCATGAGTCTCTCTATCATCTACCTTATTTTCATGTTTCCTATCCTTTTGGAAATGCATTTTTCCTTTATTTTGATCATAAGGCTTGTTTTGGACTGGAGGGAGTCCTCTTTCATTTCAGGCTATTTTGTAATTGCGATCTCTAATGGCTTAAGAGCCAGTTGTTTATCAGGGGCTACAAATTTTACCTCACACCTTTAAATGGCTTCCTACTTGCTTTGATGTTCTCAATTTTCATAGCAATTGTGTAGGCTTCTCTCATATTTTATAGGCTTTTCACCCCTAAGGTAGAAGCTGGCTTTCGCATCAAAAGCATCACAATATATCACCAAGCATATGGATTGGTTTGGTCTCAAGTATTCAGGGACACTAACCATGGTTTTGAAAAAATTGTTATTGAAATATTGAACACTCTCATTGACCTGCTCTCTTATGTGTCTGAGGTCTCTAATGAGAATTCCTGGATCAATTTTATTCCCAGAATGCAATTTGATTACCCATCTAAACTCAGCTCATAAATCAATGCCTTGATTAATTAAGGTTATATACTAGTCCCTAGCACTCTCCTCAAGTGCTTGCACACACAGTTTGATCATCACATCCTCATGTTCTACATCATAGTCATCAGTCACTTTGAAAAAATATTTCAGATGTTCCTTGCCTGATATAGCTTATTTCCTTGGAATTTTGGCAACTTATTTCTAATTCCTTGCGGAAAAGGATTAGGACAGTCAGGAATACAAGTGAAATCATTTTACCTATATCTTTCAGCCCCTATGGCAGGAAGGTCCTTCTGGAGATTCTGCCTAGGAGGAACAATTTCCTGATTTTGTATAGGATGATTCAATGGATTTACAGGGGGCTGGTTATTATTTGGTCTATTGTGAGTTCTATGTTGATTCTGCATTATGGCAGTGCAGGCCTGATTAGATGCAACATGAGCTTCAACAATGTTTCTAGTGTTGGATATAGAGACATCCTGCTCAACTCTTCTTAATAAGATCAGATCTGAAGCTTTGTCATTTTGTGGGGGAGTATTACCAATCAGAAGTAAGGATTGAGCCTTACTGTGCCTTTCAAATAAGGGAGATTGAAAAAGGCTCAAGTCCTTGGATTGCTTTTCTTTCTTAAGACTAATACTGAGATAAATAACAAGTTGTCTTCTTATCCAAGGTCTCTTAGTCTTTTGGGCAAGTTCAGATGAGGATGACTCTTCAGACAAGGATTGACTTTTACTTACGCCTTGCATAATTACAGTATTCCAAATTCTTGAAGAACTTACATAATTGTTAGCTGTAGAGCATGTAATACAAGGAGGAGGAGTATTACCTGGAGCTCCAATTGGTTTCCACTTTCCACACCTGATATATCCTCCTCACAATTGATTCTGAATCAATCAAATCTTGATGCAATTTCTTGTTTGGATCTGCTTTGAAGGAAGATCGCATGCCCTGCAGCTTGACAGATTTTGTGTCTTTCAGAGATGAGAAGTTTAGATAACTTAAATGCACCTCTGAATTCAGTAATAATGTTTGAATTTAAGTCTTTCAAGAACCCTAGAGTTTTGACCACCAAAGTTGCCATTACACATGAAAAGACAAGAAAATGCCACAAAGAAGGAAATTTTGATCACTTTTCAAGTCAAGGAGTCATTTATGAAAGGAATATTATGCTCAAGACCTATTTACATCTCTGACGACAGTGCCATTCAATTCTTGGTGCCCATAATTGTACCCCTAACTTAATGGATTTGAGAAGTAGACTCTTGATTTCTAGTTTACTTCTCTCGCTTTCTCTTTCACTCTCTATCTATTTCTCAGGTAGGTTTCAATATTAGCACACAGTCGCAGAAAGGGGGTCTACTTCCTCACTTTTGGCTGTACAAAACCAAGGGGGTTTTCCCTAACAGTTCCCCTCAGTGTTTTTATATTGATCAATTCATAAACATCTATAAGATCTGTACCCATGAACAAAACCGACTATGCCTAGTTGTTAAATTGGTCGTCACTAACAATCAAAGACACTTGTTCATATACTATTTTCAGATCATAACTTAAAACATATAAAGAATAATAATCTATCAGATTTGCATTCACATTTTCTCCATAAACCATCTCACATGACACCTCCAGAAAATGAAAATGATTTATAATCTGACAAGATTCATTGCAGCTCAAAGAGAATTCAAAAACACTACAGTTCTTGACAGCAGAATTCTCAAGAAACAAGAAATACAGAAGGATTTAATAAAATGTTTGATCTAATCAACTGAGAACAGTGCCATTGATCTGTTGAGCATACAAACAACTATTCTATTTGTTGTCTCCCAAAAATAACAGTCATTTTTGGAACAACATTTGAATTATTTTGGTTCTACAAAACAAAATAATATCTTCCATTTTCAAAAAATTGTCTTAGATATTCAGATTTCTCATTTTTAGAGCTTCTCAGAAAATCTACGGACTCTGCAGTGTTAAATCTACGGACTCTGCAAGCTTGAATCTACGGACTCTGCAGGAAGAAAAATCTACGGACTCTGCAGGCGGTTTTCAGTCAAAAGAATTGATTTTCAACATTTGTTCATTTTCCGGGATTGGTTCAAAGTTTTGGTTCAATTGAAAATCTTCATCGGCAAGCATCTGAATACAAAAGGAGACCTGAATCATTGAACCGTTGAACCATTGAACCAATTTGGTTCAAAGGTTCAATGGGTTCAAAGTTCAACAAGTTCAATGTCATTGGCAAAAGTTAAGCGCTTCATAAAGGTTCAAAGTTCAGTCGCTTCAACAGGTTCATCGGCTTCCAAACATTTGGTCAATTCAAAATGACTTGAACCGTAGAACCATTGAACCAATTGGGTTCAAAGGTTCAACAGTCGGTTCAACCAAAGAAACAGTTCAATCGCTCGGTTCAACCAAGCAGTTCAATGCTTTATTTCACTCAGATGGTTCATTTCCTTTGTTTCAGCGTCTTTTGGTTCAATCATTTGGTTTGTCAGTCGGTTCAAGGCTTTCGTTGAACCGCTGAACCAAATTTTTGGTTCAACGTCTTGGTTCAACGGAAAGGTTCAACAGTAGGTTTATCGCTTTTTGGTTCAAAAGGCGCTTGGCGTGCTTCGTTGAACCGTTGAACCAGTTCAACGGACAGGTTCAATCAAATGGTTCAACTCTCGGTTCAAAGGCAAGTACAAATATTTGGTTCAATGCTTAGTTTATAGGCATGTTTTATTCGTTGAACCATCGGCTTGAACCATTGGCTTGAACCATTTTGGTTCAAAGCCTTGGTTCAACCGATTAGTTCAATGTATTGGTTCAATGGCAAAAAGTGCATTCAATGGTTTGTCGGCTGTTTGCTTCAAAGGCTTGGCGCGCTTCATTGAACCTTTGAACCGGTTCAACAAATGGTTCATCGACTAAGTTCAAAGGGACGGTTCAATGCTAAAGAACTTTTCCGAATGACAAGTGCCCTTGCGGAGGACACTTCATCGACCAAAACACCCTTCGGCTTGTTCAAAGACTTGTTCAAAGCCCGGGGGAATTTTCCTCGGACTTTTTGTCCGCGGGAATTTTCCCCGGGGAAAATGTCCACGGGAAATGTTCAAAGGGAATGGCCCGAGGAAAAACCCGGGGGAAATTTGCGAAGGGCCAACGAAGGACCCCGAAGGGCAGGTGCCCTTGCAGGGAACTCTCGACCATTAATTTGAGGATACTTCCCGAAGCCGAAGGATCATTTCTCAAGGCCCAAAAGGGCAAAGTCCAATTTGGAAAAGCGCCAAGCGGAAAGCCAAAAGAAGACCAAGGGGTGACGCACCCGAACACGTCAAATTCAACACAGTCAACTAGCCATTGGAAACACAGTGACGGGCGCATTAACGTCAAATTGAAGACAACAAAATAACTGTTGATCCTTTGAACATACAGAACATAATACATTCACAATTTTCAAGGCCAAGACCAGCAAAATGCGGGGAAGGAATAGAACAACAACTGAATCCAGCACCCGATTCAATTAATCAGAAAGGGAGGAACGATGAAGATAAGGTCAAACCGCCAGGCAGACATTGAAAGTTGTAAAACTTTCAATTGCACGACTTATCTATCTACATTGAGAAGATCAAATGGGTAAAAAGCCCCAAAGTTTCAGCTTGTCTTCCTAACATTTCTCAACGCATCATGATGTATTACTGTTCCCGAGTCCTTCTCGAAAGTGGCTATATAAGGGACTTCCAATCATTGTAAAAGGATCATCTTCTTTTTGATAATCTGAACGAAACTCTGCGGAAATTGAGAGGCATCATTGAGACTTTGTGCTCAATCTGTTTATCATATTTTGTTAATGAAAACAAGGGACTTTTTCAGACTTTGTGCTGTGATATCTTGTTTGTTTCATTGATCTAATAAGCAGGATTAGTAAATTTGTCAAGAAGGTGTCCTGAAGAATCAACTGTGGAGAGACTTTGTGCCCCCATAGCTGCCTTTAGTGTGTTTGTTTTTTCATTGCTGTGTAAAGAACTTTGAAAAGACTTTGAGCTTTCATTGTTCTTCGTATATCACTCTTGAGTATTTCATGTGCAGACTTTGTGCTGTGTCTTGATTTGCTGGTTACCATACTTTAGTCATATTTTTGCTTTTATTTCCAGGAGTATTCTTGTGGCTGGTTGAATAGTTCTTCTGAAAGAAGAGGAGTGTTGTTTGTCATTCTCTTGAGTTCTTCCTTTGTTTTGTATACATCATCTCTGAAGAAAGAGAGATGGATGTCTGGGCTTAACCTTGAGTATTATTTTCTGTTCATATGTATACATAGCATATCCATAGGGAACCTCCCCTTGATGAGAGGAGAGAACAGTCTCCTTCTGATGTGATAAATTGACACATTAAGATGACTAATCTTCTTGCTTTGGCTGATAAGACCTATTTTGTTTACCAGTACGCTGATAGACAAAATATTCAACCAACAGTTTTTGGTGACTCCGCTGGGGATATACCCATTATCCATTTATAGTCTATCCATTCCATTCACGTCTACACCAACAGGAAAAGAACGCACAGTTCAAAGCCTCAAGCTTTAACTGAAGCAAAGTCAATTCTTTTCAAATTTTGTTTTACAAATCTGGCAAATTCAAGGTATAAACGAAGCCAAAGGGCTAAAGGTGTCGTTGATCCTGTGTTCGAGCTGGTACAACAAAGTGATTTTGATCTGTTTCCTTCACCATCTCGTCTGCAACAACGAACCAAGAGCTTGCCTCCCACTGAAGCCAGATCTCCATTACCAAGCTAAATATCAACTTCTGTTGTTGATAAAGCTGTCCCTGTAATTACCCCTTTGAGATTTGTTATCCCTCCTTTTCAGTACCCTATAATGGCAGTTCAAGGCCCCTGGGGTAATGCTTTTGGCCCTCTCAATCTTACTCTACATGAACTTCCACGCAGTTCTAGGAAGAATTTCTCGAAATTCCACGGTGATGAGAAAGTTCATCATGATGAATATATTGCAGCATTCAGTATAGCTTGTGGAGTAATTGGGGTAGAGTTTGAAGATGTAGCAGTCAGGGTTTTTGTTGAAACACTACAAGGTCCTGCTGCATATTGGTTTTACCATTTACAGGCTCAATCTGTGACTGATTGGAATACTTTGAAAGCTAAGTTTGAAGCCAGATTCAAACCTGCTGAAGATGCACATACACTTCTGGCTCAACTTACAAATGTAAAAAGAACTGCATGAGCCTATGAGAGACTTCATAGCTAAATTTGACAAGTTGAGAAAAAGAATTCCTATGATTGCCAGACCTACAGCTGAAAATCTTAAATGTTTTTTCATTAATTTTCAGCTACCTGAAGTCAGTTTCCTCTTGAGACGTGCTGGTCAAATAGATCTAGCTGCAGTTCAACTTTTGGCCAATGAAGTAGAAGACGATCTCATCTTAGCAGGGAAAATAAGAAGAGATCCCAATAGAAATAGAGCTTCATCATCATCCGAATTTGCATCTACAAGCACCACAGATCCAATGGTGCATAAATTAGCGAATGAGCTCCTTGCACTCAAAAAATAAATGGCTCAAGGAATGTCTTATGCTCCTACATACAGAAGAACGTTCTCAAATCAGTCATATCAAGGCAATGTTGCCAGAAACCAAGGACAACAAAATCGCCTTCCTCCTCCACAAGGAAAACTTGCCTTGGAAGCTCCTCCAACTAATTCAGCAATGGGATATTTTGAGACATAATTAGATTTTTCTTATCAGCCTGAATTAAATCAAAAAAATGATGCTGATATCATTGAAGACAGTCAAGAAGAATCAACTGGCGACTCTCACATTGGTTACCTGAATTATCAGGATGAACTCGAAAGTAAAGGAGAAGCTTCAGATGGATCATATGCAGTGTTTACCAAGTCCAAGAACCAATCAGTGCAACAGGCTGATAAAGGAAAGACAGAAGAGCAATCACAGAGAGCAGTCACAATTGCCAAGCGTGGGACAGTTCTGCCCTTTCAACCAAAAGATCCAGTAATCACTTAAAAGGTAAATACATCTGCTGCGCCTTCCCCTTCTACTTCTAATTCGCAAACCAGTATACCTCCCGTCCCTTCTAAAACTCAGAAAGCTGAAGTACTTTTCTTTGTACCTAGTTTGATTCAGCCATTTGACATAATTGATCATGTCAAAAAGACAAAAATACAAATGTCTGAATTTGAGTACTTGCAGTCCAATCCGGATCAACAGAATAAGCTGGTCCAATATGTTAAAAATCAGACCGTCCCTGCAGTACAAAAGGCCAAAAACGTGACTTTTGATTTCCCAATAAATACGCCTAGTCCAAATAATCTGATTATTACTCCTCCAGCTATTTTTGGAAAAATAGAACCCTTCTATGTTTCTCTGTTAATCAATGGCCACAAGCTGAGTAATTGTATAATAGACTCAGGTGCATCTGACAATGTTATGCCTGCCAAAGTCGCTGTCTCTTGGTCTCACATTGACCAAGACGTTTGACAGATGTTTCTCCATGGAGAACAAACAAGTGCCATTGCTGGGGCAGATCAAAGATGCCCAATTTGCATTTGCAGCCTTTCTGGACAAGAGGATTAAAATGACTGTATTAGTGGCTGAAGTCTCAGCGTCTTATGGTATTTTACTTGGACGGAATTTCTGTAAGGACGTGGGAGGAGAGCTGAACATGGATCTATCTGAGGCAAGGATCCCTGTACAAGGCGTGATGAAGAGATTACTTCTTGAAAAGGAAGCAAAGTATGTAGTCACCAAGACGTCAGCTCCTGAAGCTCAAATCTTTTTTGAATCCGCAGGTATGGGTAATTACTTTTTATATACAGATCATGAAGAAAGACCCTCCATCTCTGATGAAGGAAAGTCTAAAGTAAAGCCAGTGTCTGATGAGATTTGGACTCTAGAATTTGACGGTAGTTGTTCCTCTTCTGGTTCTGGAGCCGGAATTGTTTTGATATCTCTTCAAGGAGATATGTTCCCTTCATCATATAAGTTACAGTTCAGCAACACAAATAATATAGCTGAATATGAATTGCTGTTGCTGGGCATGAAGGCTACTCAAGAAAGAGGCATCAAGTGTCTTCATGCTAAAGGGGACGCCGAATTAGTGGTCTGCCAAGTGAGAAATTCATATCAAACCAAGAATGAAACGCTGCACCATTACCGTAATCTTGTTTGGGATCAAATTGAAAGCTTTGATGCTTTCAACATTTCTTCCATTCCAAGAGAATCCAATGATAGAGCTGATGCACTTGCTGTTTCAGGAACTCTTTTAGTTCCACATTCTGATTTTAAAGAAGCCAAATATACCATTGAGTTTATCTATAGGCCGAGTGTTCTTGATAATGCTGATCATTGGCAAATTTTCAATGATGATAATTAGATCATTGCCTTTTTGGAAAGAAAAGACAATTTTGAACAGCTGTATTTTGAAGGCAGTGAATCTCAGAAGTCTGAATTAAATTCTGAATCTAGTTCAGATGTAAATAAAGAGTTTATACAGCTGAAAGGAAATAAAATTTTTAAATGCCTGGTTTCTCTCGAAAAGCTGTTTGACAAGCATGATAGATTCGTCAAGCAACAACAGACAGATTCGAATTTTTCTCAGGTATTTGACCAAGTGAATCTGACCAACGAAGAAAATCTAAAAATGGTCAACATTGGTAAATGCTGTACACCTGAAGAAAATTTCAAATTTACTTCTTTGCTTCGTCAATACATTGATGTCTTGGCATATTTATACGAAGATTTGAAGTCTCTCAGTCCTGATGAAATCCGTCATCATATTCCTCTCAAGGCTGATTCAACGCCTTACAAGCAGAAATCCAGACAATACAATCCGAAGATTTCAGGTACAATTATGTCTGAGATTCAGAAAATGTTAAATGCTAGAATTATTTTTCCAATCCATCATTCTACATGGATTGCAAATATAGTTCCTGTAAGGAAGAAAAATGGCGAAATCCGCATTTGTGTTGATTTTCGAAATCTAAATCAGTCTTCTCTGAAAGACAATTACCCTTTGCCAATCATGGACCAAGTGCTCCAAACAGTAACAGGATCAGAAATGTTATCAATGTTGGATGGCTTCTCAGGCTATAACCAAGTTGAAGTTGCTGAACCTGATCAACACAAGACTGCATTCATCACGCCTTTGGGTACTTTTGCATACAAAAGAATGCCTTTTGGATTAATAAATGCCGGCGCTACCTTTCAAAGAGCTATGGATATGGCTTTTAAAGATGAAATTGGCAAATTCATAGTTGTATATCTTGATGATTTAACTGTCTTTTCAAAGCGCCGATTTGATCATATGCGCCACTTGCAACAAGTGCTGGAGCGCTGCCGAAAAAATGGTATTTCTTTAAATCCTAAAAAGTCTGTTTTTGGAGTGACAGAAGGAAAACTCCTTGGACACATTGTGTCCAAAGAAGGCATAAAGATCGACTTAGACAGAGTCAAGTCTATTCAAGAGCTGAATTTCCCTGCAAGTAAGAATGCTGTTCACTCTTTCTTCGAAAAAGTGAATTTCTTACGGAGATTCATCCCCGAATTTGCTGAGAAGACAAGACACATTGTAAATATGATGAAAGAAAAGACTACCTTCAGCTGGACCAAAGAAGGCAAAGCAACATTTCAAGATATCAAAGTTGCTATTGCTCAGCCCCTACTTTGGTCTGCCGAGATTACCATAGAGATTTCACTATATACAGCTATGCATCTGAGCATATTCTTTCAGCGATTTTTGTCCAACAAGACAAAGAAGGTATGGAATCTCCCATCTCTTTCATGAGTTGCTCTCTGAAAACTCATGAATTGAAGTATTCGAATATGGAGAAGCACGTCTATGCCTTGGTAAAAGCAGTCAAACACTTTCGTTTCTATATTCTGAATTCACATACTACTGCCTTAGTTCCTGACAGTACAATCAAGTCTATTTTAACTCAGCAGGAGTTTGGCACAAAGAGAGGTAATTGGATTGCAAAGATCCAAGAATTTGATTTGGATATCAAGCCAACAAAGCTGGTCAGAGGTAAAGGTCTTTGTCAATTAATCGCTGATAATAAGCCAGAAGATACACAACTTGAAGAAGCTGAAGTAGACAATATGCCAACAGTCCTTTTTGTTTCTACTACCAATGAATGGTATTCAGATATTGCCTATTTTCTGACTTATGGAGAATGTCCTGCTCATTTGTCTTACAAAGAGAGGAGAACCATCAGATTGAAAGCTGCCAATTTTGTCCTTTGGGACAACGACCTGTACAAAAGAAACATAGATGGAGTTTTTCTTCGCTGTGTAGACAAAGAACAGCAGACCCAGCTCTTGAAATCTTTCCATAATCTAGCTTGTGGAGGACATTTTTCTGCTCCTATGATTGCTCACTAAATTCTGAGAGCCAGGTATTATTGGCCGACTCTTTTCCAAGATGCACATAAATGGGTAAGGAAATGTGAACTTTGTCAGCAATTTGTTGGAAGACCCAAGTTGGTTGCTCTGCCTCTTAAGCCAGTAATCATAGAGGAACCTTTCCAGAAGTGGGGACTCGATTTTATTGGGACAATAAATCCATCAAGCGCTGGACATGATTATGTCCTTACAGCGACTGATTATTTCACTAAGTGGGTAGAAGCAATCCCGACAAAGCATGATACCTCAGAAGTTGTATGCAACTTCCTGAAAGAGAACATCATTTTCAGATTTGGAGTCCCACTCAAAATTGTTACTAATAATGCAGCTTGTTTCACCTCTCAAGAAATCACGCAATTCTGTTTTTATTATGAAATTACGCTCTCATTCTTCTGATTATTTTCCACAAGGGAATGGACAAGCTGAGTCCAGCAATAAAATTTGGTAACTATTATCAAGAAACTTGTAGATGATAATCAAAGGAAGTGGCACAAAGCATTGGTAGATGCTCTGTGGGCTGACAGTATCACGCCAAAAAGGGCAAGTGGTATGTCTCCTTTTCAACTTCTCTACGGTATTAATGCTGAGATACCAATCACTTTAGAGTTACCAGCCTTGAAATTGGTGAAGGCTATTGAAGATCAGACATATGAGAGTTCTCTTGACAAAAGAATCATGTGCCTGACTCAGCTGGAAGAACAAAGAACCATGGTGGTGGACAGAATTGCTGTTCATCAAAATCTGATAAAAAAACTTTTTGATTAGAAACCCAGAAATCGTGATTTTCACATTGGGGATAAAGTCTTGTCGTGGGACAAAAGAAGAGAGCCAAAAGGGATGCATGGAAAGTTTGACTCCCTTTGGAGAGGCCCATTCACAATTCTTCAGCACATGGGTGAAAATAGCTTTTTGTTGAAATACCAAGATGGCATGCTTTTTTCTCTGCCCCATAATGGGCAGCATCTGAAACACTTCAATTCTTGAAGTGTCAGATCATTGCCTCTGTATATATGTATACTTGTACAGTTTCAATTTCTGTTTTGTTTTGTTTGTTTTTGTTCTTGTTGCCTTTCATTTATGGAAAGCATGACTTTGAAGCCCAATGGTACACTTGAAGACACTGGAGTTTCTGAATTCTACTCCTTCCAATTCGTTTTGCAATTGACAGAAGTTCCCCAACTGGAGCTAGCTGTTGTCTCCCAAAAATAACAGTCATTTTTGGAACAACATTTGAATTATTTTGGTTCTACAAACCAAAATAATATCTTCCATTTTCAAAAATTTGTCTTAGATATTCAGATTTCTCATTTTCAGAGCTTCTCAGAAAATCTACGGACTCTGCAGGGTTAAATCTACGGACTCTGCAAGCTTGAATCTACGGACTTAGCATGAAGAAAAATCTACGGACTTTGCAGACGGTTTTCAGTCAAAAGAATTGATTTTCAACATTTGTTCATTTTCCGGAATTGGTTCAAAGTTTTGGTTCAATTGAAAATCTTCATCGGCAAGCATCTGAATACAAAAGGAGACTTGAATCATTGAACCGTTGAACCATTGAACCAATTTGGTTCAAAGGTTCAACGGGTTCAAAGTTCAACAAGTTCAATGTCATTGGCAAAAGTTAAGCGCTTCATAAAGGTTCAAAGTTCAGTCGCTTCAACAGGTTCATCGGCTTCCAAACATTTGGTCAAATCAAAATGACTTGAACCGTTGAACCATTGAACCAATTGGGTTCAAAAGTTCAACGGGTTCAAAGGTTCAACAGTCGGTTCAATCAAAGGAACAGTTCAATCGCTTGGTTCAACCAAGCAGTTCAATGTTTTATTTCACTCAGATGGTTCATTTCCTTTGTTTCAGCGTCTTTTGGTTCAATCATTTGGTTTGTCAATCGGTTCAAGGCTTTTGTTGAACCGTTGAACCAAATTTTTGGTTCAACGAAAAGGTTCAACAGCAGGTTTATCGCTTTTTGGTTCAAAAGGCGCTTGGCGTGCTTCGTTGAACCGTTGAACCAGTTCAACGGACAGGTTCAATCAAATGGTTCAACTATCGGTTCAAAGGCAAGTACAAATATTTGGTTCAATGCTTAGTTTATAGGCCTGTTTTATTCGTTGAACCATCGGCTTGAACCATTGGCTTGAACCATTTTGGTTCAAAGCCTTGGTTCAACCGATTAGTTCAATGTATTGGTTCAATGGCAAAAAGTGCATTCAATGGTTCGTCCGCTGTTTGCTTCAAAGGCTTGGCGCGCTTAATTGAACCTTTGAACCGGTTCAACAAATGGTTCATCGACTAAGTTCAAAGGGACGGTTCAATGCTAAAGAACTTTTCCGAAGGACAAGTGCCCTTGCGGAGGACACTTCATCGACCAAAACACCCTTCGGCTTGTTCAAAGACTTGTTCAAAGCCCGGGGGAATTTTCCCTGGACTTTTTGTCTGCGGGAATTTTCCCTAGGGAAAATGTCCGCGAAAAACGTTCAAAGGGAATGGCCCGAGGAAAAACTCAGGGGAAATTTGCGAAGGGCCAACGAAGGACCCCGAAGGGCAGGTGCCCTTGTGGGGAACTCTCGACCATTAATTTGAGGATACTTCCCGAAGCCGAAGGATCATTTCTCAAGGCCCGAAAGGGCAAAGTCCAATTTGGAAAAGCGCCAAACGGAAAGCCAAAAGAAGACCAAGGGGTGACATGCCCGAACACGTCAAATTCAACACAGTCAACTAGCCGTTGGAAACACAGTGATGGGCGCACGAACGTCAAATTGAAGACAACAAAATAACTGTTGATCCTTTGAACATACAGAACATAATACATTCACAATTTTCAAGGCCAAGACCAGCAGAAAGCGGGGAAGGAACAGAACAACAAGCTGAGTCTAGGACCCGATTCAATTAATCAGAAAGGGAGGAATGATGAAGATAAGATCAGACCGCCAGGCAGACATTGAAAGTTGTAAAACTTTCAATTGCACGACTTATCTATCTACATTGAGAAGATCAAATGGGTAAAAAGCCCCAAAGTTCCAGCTTGTTTTCCTAACATTTCCCAATGCATCATGATGTATTACTGTTCCCGAGTCCTTCTCGAAAGTGGCTATATAAGGGACTTCCTATCATTGTAAAAGGATCTTCTTTTTGATAATCTGAATGAAACTCTGCCGAAATTGAGAGGCATCATTGAGACTTTGTGCTCAGTTTGTTTATCATATTTTGTTAATGAAGACAAGGGACTTTTTTAGACTTTGTGCTGTGATATCTTGTTTGTTTCATTGATCTAATAAGCAGGATTAGTAAATTTGTCAAGGTGTCCTGAAGAATCAACTATGGAGAGACTTTGTGCCCCCATGGTTGCCTTCAGTGTGTTTGTTGTTTCATTGCTGTGTAAAGAACTTTAAAAAGACTTTGAGCTTTCATTGTTCTTCGTATATCACTCTTGAGTATTTCATGTGCAGACTTTGTGCTGTGTCTTGATTTGCTGGTTACCATACTTTAGTCATATTCTGCTTTTATTTCCAGGAGTATTCTTGTGGCTGGTTGAACAGTTCTTCTGAAAGAAGAGGAGTGTTGTTTGTCATTCTCTTGAGTTCTTCTTTTGTTTTGTATACATCATCTCTGAAGAAAGAGAGATGGATGTCTGGTCCTACCCTTGAGTATTATTTTCTGTTCATATATATACATAGCATATCCATAGGGAACCTCCCCTTGATGAGAGGAGAGAACAGTCTCCTTCTGATGTGATAAATTTACACATTAAGAAGACTAATCTTCTTGCTTTGGCTGATAAGACCTATTTTGTTTACCAGTACGCTGATAGACAAAATATTCAACCAACACTATTCATGATAACCATTAATAAATCTTAAAAGTAATAATTCTGGCAAAACCTACACGATATTTAAGAGATATAATATGAAATCTACAAATGAACATGACATACAATGCATACTTCAATTTCAATAAAACAATTCCATTGTCAGAGGAATCTCTTATACAATGATGGGTAATAATGACTAATGTTTACTTGTAACACATTTAAAACTCATATCATAATATAAGAATAAGGTTTTTCTCAGAATGCAACAAAGAGAGTTGCTATTTGTTGTATGTCCAAATTCCTATACTATATAATCTGCCAAAAGACTCAAAACACCAATCTTCTCGGATTAAATGTTCCCAATGAGCTCCACTATTTTCTAACTCCTCATATAACCTGAAATCACCTGACAAAAGTCATAGCTAAAACTTCTTAAACGACATGGACTACAGAGATAAATGCAAGACACACTAGAACCAAAAAACATGCCATACTTGCAAAACAGTAAAGTGATAGGAGGAACCTTTACAATCTCTAGCAGCAGATTAAGATGAGCTTCATGCACTTGACAATTGTCCCTTGGCTGGCTCCCTTTTGTAGCCTCTGTTTTCATGAATTATCACGTGGATTTTGACAAAAAATATTACAAAATAGAATGACTTCCTTTTACTTGTATCTTTCTAAGAAAATCTCACATGCACTTTTTTCTTGTAGCACCTAGGGAAGACATCATTTTATAATAGTTTGTTTGTAGGGCCCACACGTGCACCTTTCAGCTTAACATAGCTTTCTATGGAAAATATAAAATGACACACCACATGTGCATTACAATATTATTATCAGCATGAATATTAACTGTGCTTATAAAGGGCACGATGACAACATAGGATAAAATAAAACAAAATTGCATGATGGTTCAAGTGCCCATGCAAGGTACATGTCACATATAAGAATGAGGAATGATACACATTTATCCTCAGTCTTTTTCTAGCAATTCGTTAGGAAGGATTAGGAGCAAAATCCTCGAGCATTTTTGTCTTCTAGAACCTAGGGTAGACATCATTTTATTAAACTAAAACTATTCCCTAGTTTTTTGGTAGGTGCCCACATGTGCTCCTTTCAACATGGCATATCTTTCCAGGGAAAATATAAAATGGCACACCATATATGCATTATGATATTATTATCAACATGATATTTACTTGTGCTTATGCATAGCATGACGACAACACGTGATAAAACAAGACAAAAATGTATGATAATTAAAGTGCCCATGCAAGGCACATGACACATATCAGAATGGTGAAATATATACATTTACCCTGTTAGGAATATTAGCCCTTACATGGTTTGTTAGCATAAGATTTGCTAATAATGTATTTGTGGTATATTATAGTTTGGTGGGTTGCTAATATACTCACGAAGCCTATGAGAGATTCTAGGTGGTTAGGAGGTTTTGTCGTTGAGAGATTTGAGGTATTGGAGATTGAGTAAGTCTCCTTGATCATAGGAGTTTCTTTCCTATAAATATGTAACTCTCGGATGATTTATGTAATAGAGAACAATACTGTGTGTGTTTTATATTATTAATTATCACCGTGTTCATTATTTGTATTAGCTGAATTTTGTGTATAATCTACACTAATACCTTACAATGGTATCAGAGCAATATTGGTCATGTGTCTGCAATGGAGGATTAAGAATACAAATGGGGCAATGTCATAGATTATATAATTCCCTCAGATTAATGAGTTGAATCCTTTGATATGTAGTTCATAGTGAGATTAGTTTATCTAAATAAGTTTGCTATTTGTTAACTCTTCTATCACGTTGGAACGTGTGAAGGATCAGGGCCAATGTCCTTCATGTTGCTACTTAGTGTGAGGAAATGTTGAAAGAAATGATGATGCAATTTTGTATGCTATTTGTATTTAAATCTAATAGGAAACATATCCCCAACATTTTACAGACTCAATTGATAAATTTTTCAACTATAATTTGTATAAAATTTTTTTTAAAGAAATTTAAGTACATTTTAAAGTTGTTGATTATTGTTGACTAGTTACTGAGTCAATTTCTTTTGGTTTGCCAAGTGCAAGTACGCGAACTATGGGATGAATTGTCCAAATTAGATGAATATGAATTCCATATAGTACAAGTGCATGTCCATGATGAATACCTCCTCCTAGGTTTTCCTTTAGCTTTTCTAGAGCTAATATGGACATTGACAATTATTTTGGTCTTTTATTAGGGCTTGCTTTGTAACCAAAACACTTGAAATAATTCATGAACAAGTTCAACAAGGTCACTTTCTAGGTCAACATGAGTGAATCTTTTCTTAGCGAAAATGGAGGATGTAACATGTAGCTACTAGGGAAGACCCCTGGCCTGTTGTTTGCACGATTGGATTATCATTGTAGCCAAATTCCATTAGCTCTAGCTTGAGCTTCTTGATGCACACAAGTGTCGATTGAATGGGTGAGGTATTGCAATGTCAGTTTCGCCCTCTTCCTCTTCGTCAAGTATCTTAGTAGTGAAGTATAAATGAGCTAGCCTTTTGTTGTTCCACATGAATCTTCTTAGGTTGTTGTAAATATCAACTGAGTTGTCTGAAATGGCAAACCTTGGCTACAAAATTGGAGAGTTCCCTAAATGGGTTATGGATTCTTCCCTGGTTGTAAAGATTTGAGTGTAAAGAAAGGTTCTGATTTTCGTGCCCCACGGTGGAATTTGTCAATAAATAAGTTGCGAGTGATAGTATATGGAACATAATTTTTCTCCTCTATTTTGTGGAGAGGTTCCCTTTATTCAATATGTACAAAAAATAAAAGAATTTAAAACATATGTTGCATGTGCAACTATACAAATTGTTGGATCCACATATAAAAGGACATGGATATAAATATGCAAAAGATAATGAAAGATTTAATTTAAAATGATGCAAGAGCATTTGGGTTCACAAACAATCTTGTATCAATGAAAAACATGGGTTTGAATTCTTATGCGCACTTGTGCCCATTTGTTTTGTGTTGTGTGACTTGTCATCAAATGCGACAATGTTGTGTGTCTGTAGGAAGATAAACAAGAAGCCAAGGAACATCATCAAAGGTCCAACATGTCAAGTAAGTGATGAAAGGAAGGTCTCAGTTATTTCCCGTAGGTCAAATGACCTTTTCCTAGGATGGTGACGAAACCTCCACTTAATGTAGATGGCTGGTTTGAAACTGCCGATATGCATTAACAACTCGTTCTACAATAACTAGTGGTTTCAACGGTGTTGCAAGCATGTGTAAAGTTACTACCTAGATCAAGAAAAAATGACGCATGGAGTGTTTTCCAAGACAAAGGGAGCTCTAAGAGGGTGGCAGGATGTCAATGTTAGGTAACCAAAGATTCAAATCAATTTTATGAAAGAGTTGGGAGTTGGTTGGGACATTCAAGCAAGTTGGGGAAGGGAGTTCCTACTCCAGAGAGGAGAAGCGTTGATAGAGATTGAGTTTGAGCTTAGAGAGCGCAAAGCCAAGAGCCCGCAAGAGTGATGTATGTTGATGTAAACTAGTCCTGAGCCTGAGTGTATGTCTTCTTCATTGTCAATAGTTGAAAGGAGTGTGTAAGAATCTTTGTAACATAGCTGAACATCAATAATGTGAGCATTTTGGTTTGAAGTTGGGGCATTCAAGCAAGTTGGGGAAGAGAGTTCCTACTCCAGAAAGGAGAAGAGTTGAGAGAGACTGAGTTTGAGCTTAGAGAGATAGAGAGAGTAGAGCCAAGAGCTTGCTAGAGTGATGTATTTTCATGTAAACTAGTCTTAAGACTGAGTGTATGTCTTCTTCATTGTCAATAGTAAAAACAAGTGTGTACGAATCTTTGTAGCATAGATGAACATCAATAAAGAGAGCATTTTGGTTTCCATTTTGATTCAAGTATTTGTGTGTCCTTGAGAGAGAGCGAGCGTAGCACCCACTAGGAAGTTAGGCATCTATTCACCTAGCCCCTTCATTTCCATCTGCATCAATTGGTATCAGGCTAAGGTTTTCCTTGTTGGGTTGTGTGTGGGACTCTTGTTGAGTCATTTGTAGGTTGTGAAAGAGAAGCTTGCATTGTTGTGAAGATATGGCACATAGAGGAAATCCTCTTAAAGGAGGAGAAGGGCACTAGAGTTGCAGACTTGGCAGAGATGTTGAGAGGAATCCAAGTAAGGTTTGATGCAATAGAGACAACACAAAGAAGAGGAACTGCTATTTTTGATGTAAGTGATGATGAAGAGGCAACAACACAAGAGATTCAAGTGGAAGATTTAGTGGATGAACTTGAGGAAGAGGGTTTTGTTCTAGAGGAAGAGGATACTTTAGAAGGGGAAGAGGTAGAAGATCCATGGGTAAGTGCTTTGAGTGTGGAGAAGTTGGGCATAGAACTTTTGAATGTCCAAAAGCATATCAGAACAGCAAGAGGAGAAACAAAGAAAGAAATCATATTGCAAATGCGGATGAAGAAAGTATTGCATCCCCAAATGACACTAAAGAATTGGAGCGTGGTAAAGCTCTTATGATCAAGAGAGCCCTGTTAAAATCATCCAAGGAAGAAGATGAACCAGTGCAAAGGAGGAACATATTCCGAACTATTTGCAAAGTGGGAGGTAAGTGTTGTGAGGTCATTGTTAAAAGTAGTAGCATGGATAATCTGGTTTTTAAGAAAATGGTAGAAAAGCTTGGGCTGAAAAAATTAGTGCACCCTAATCTATATAAAGCTTCTTGGTTGCTTAGGCGTCAACAATGTTGGTAATGAACAATGTATGGTTAGATTTCAGACTAGGTTATATAGAGATGAAGTGTTGTGAGGCATAATACCCATGGAACATGTATGTTATGTGTTGGTGGGAAGACCATGGCAGTTTGATAGAAAGGTTGTGCTTGATGGTAGAGAAAACACCTACACACTTGTGAAGGATGGTGGAGAGTTCACATTGAGCCCATTGAAGGAAAGAGTAGAAAAGGTGGACAACAGTCCCAAAGTTTTGTTGGTTTCTGCTAATCAATTCTTGAAGGAAGCAAAGAAGGAGAAGGCATGTTTTGCTTCCATCCCCAAATTGATACAAGTTGTGATCGCAAATAAGGTAAGTGATATTCCTTTTGATGTCTAGAATTTGTTTGAAGAGCTTTCTGGATGGATTGCCATCAATGAGAAGCATTAGTCATCACATGGATCTAGTGCCTGGATCGACTTTTTGAAACAAGGTAGCATATAGGCTAACACTTATGGAGAATAAGGAAGTGAAAAGACAAGTAAACGAATTGTTGGAGAAGGTTTTAATAAGAGAAAGGTTAAGCCTGTGCATAGTTCCAACATTATTGGCACGTAAGAAGGGTTGAGATTGGAGGATGTGTATGGATTCTAGAACAATAAACAAGATTACAATCAAGTATAGATTTCCAATGCTAAGGATAGATGATTTGATGGATTGTTTGTGTGAAGCAAGGTACTTCACGAAGATAGATTTGAAGAGTGGATACATCAAATAAGAATTAGAGAAGGTGATGAATGGAAAACTACATTCAAAACGAACGATGGGGAGTATGTGAGACTTTTGATGCCATTCGGATTGTCAAATGCATCTAGTACATTAATGAGACTCATGAATGAAGTGGCAAAACCTTATTTGGGTAAGTTTGTCATTGGTTATTATAATGACAATTTGTTTTTCAGTCATTCAAATGATGAGCATTTTTTACATTTGAGGTTGGCATTGCAAAGATTGAAAGAGGGAAAGTTCTTGGTCAAACTTGAAGAAGTGTAGATTC
Source organism: Torreya grandis (assembly GCA_037957365.1). Lineage (NCBI taxonomy): Eukaryota > Viridiplantae > Streptophyta > Pinopsida > Cupressales > Taxaceae > Torreya > Torreya grandis. The sequence continues at coordinate 1,671,546 of JARHVA010002964.1, forward strand.
ATGAAGGAAGAGTTGATTTACATGATATTTGTAATCCCACGTGGAGGCTTGAAAATGGACCTGAAAAAGGCAAGAGCAATAGTTGAATCGCCATCACCTAGAACTATGAGGCTAGAAGTTTTCATAGGTTAACAAGTTTCTATAAGAAATTTATTAGAAACTTCAACGGTTTTTGTGACCCATTATAGAAACAATGAGAGGTGATAAATAGAAGAATGAATGGACTGTTGCAACAAAATATAGTTTTAATTTTTTTAAGAAAAGAGTGATTGAACATTTGTTTTTGGCATTACTGGATTTTAACAAAGTGTTTCAGGTTGATTGCGATGTTAGTGGGACAGCCATATGAGCCATATTGAGTCAAGAAGGTAAGCCCATTGTTTACTTTTGTGAGAAGTTGAATGAAGTCAAGAGGAAATATTCAATTTATGATCAAGAGTTCTACGCTATGGTAGAAGCTCTTAAGAAGTGGAGGCATTATTTGTTGCCCAAGGAGTTCTTGTTGTACATGGATCATAAAACATAGCAATTCATAAACAGCCAAGGTAAGTTAAATCAAAAGCACATAAGGTGGGTTGAATTTATTGGAAGTTATTCATTTATTTTGAAACATAAGAGTGGTCAATCAATCAAGGTTTTGGATGCTTTGAATAGAAGAGTTCTCATAGTGAATGAGATGAGAGTAGAGGTCATTGGGTTTGACTCAATGGAGGAGTTATGCAATGAATATTTGGATTTCCATGTTGCATTGACAGCATACATGCATCCAACAAGCATGGATAGAACTCCATGGCTAGCGTATTTGTTACGATATGATTTGTCATATATCTCAAGGATTAATGGGGAGAATTCATTGAAGGAGAAGCATAGTGAAGGCCTAGCTGATAATTTTGGTGTTAATAAAACATTGTCGCAGCTGAATTTGATTTATTATTGGCCAAGGAAAAGTGTGGATGTCAAGAAGTTTGTTCGAGGATGTAGAGTTTGCCAACATGCAAAGGGAAAAATTCAGAATTCTGGTTTGTATCACACCCTTTTTGGAGAAGCCATGGGAAAAGATAAGTATGAATTTCATTCTTGGGCTCCCAAAAACTCGGAGATAATGATTCCGTTTTTGTTGTTATGGATAGATTTTCCAAGATGGCACACTTTATATCATGTAAAAAGACAAGTGATACCCCACATGTTGCAAATTTATTTTTCAAAGTAGTGAGAGTACATGGGTTGCCAAGGAACATAGTATTGGATAGAGATACAAGATTTGTTGGGAATTTTTGGAGGACTTTGTGGAGGAAATTAGGCACATTGTTAGATTTCAGTTCAACCTATCATCCTTAAATTGATGGGCAAATGGAAGCGGTGAATCAAAGTCTTGGTATACTTACTGAGATGCGTAGTGGGAGACAAGCCAAAACAATGGGATTTGACATTGGCACAAGCTGAGTTTGCATACAACAACTCAGTGAATAGAAATACAGCAATGAGTCTGCTAAAAATTGTGTATGATTGCAGCCATAGAGGAGTTTGTGAGTTGAGAAGCATAGTGGATATGAGAAGAAAAAGTGTTGAATTAGAGGATTTGGCAACGGGTATGCATGATGTGCACAGAAAGGTGAAGCAAAGGCTGGAAGAGAGTAGCATGAAGTACAAGAAGCATGCTGATCATACAAAAAAAGCATAAGTTTTTCAAGTTGGAGACTTGGTTTTGGCACATTTGTGAAAAGAAAGGTTCCCCAAGGGAATGTATAACAAGCTCAAACAGAAGAATAATGGGCCTTGTAGAGTTTTGAGAATATGTCTAGCAAAATGCAAGATAGAGGTATCGGATGGAGTGGATATTTCACCTATCTTCAGTTTAGTAGATTTATACCCTTATTATCAGGGACAAGGGAGTGGTGAAGGATTAAGTTCAAATTCCTCAAGCATGGATTGAAAGCGACAATCTTGAGGAGGCAAGAGAGGAAGTTGAGGCAATATTGGATATACAAATCATTAAAAAGACAAGAGGCAAAGAGTACACAAAGAACTTGGTTAAGTGGAAGAATAGAACAACTGAAGATGCAACTTGGAAGAGTGCATCTGAATTTGCCAAACACAAAAAAATCATTGAGGAGCTCATAGGAGGTTCATGAGTGGGAGCTCATGGACAATTTCATTTACCCACAGCATCTAATGTAGGAGCATATGGGTTAAAAAACGGTGTTGCATCAATAAAAACACATGGGCACAGGGTCCTATGCACATTTGTGCACTTTTGTTTTACGTTGTGTGGCTTGTCGTCAATTTCGACAATGTTACGTGCGTAAAGTAACTGCCCGGATTAAAAAAAATTACGTTTGGAGAGTTTTACAAGACAAGGGGAGCTCAAAGAGGGTGGCAGGATGTCAGTATCAGGTCACCAAAGATTCAAATCAATTTTTGGGAAGAGTTGGGAGTCAGTTGGGGCATTCAAGCAAGTTAGAGAAGAGAGTTCCAACTCCAGAGGGAAGAGAACTGAGAGAGATTGAATTTGAGCTCAAAGAGAGAGAGAGAGCGCAAAACCAAGAGTCTGCAAGAATGATGTATGTTCACGCAAACCAGTCCTTAGACTGAGCATATGTCTTCTTCATAGTTAGTAGGGGAAGGGAGTGTGTATGAATCTTTGTAACACAACCGAACATAAATAAAGAGAGCATTTTGGTTTCCATTCTGAGTCTTGTGTCTTTGTGTGTGTCCTTGAGGGAGAGTGAGTGTAACATGCGCTAGGGAGCAAGGCAGCCATTCACTTGACCCCCTTATTCCTATCTACATCAAAAACATAGTAGATGACCAAGATCTGTATTTTCACGCACAATGAATAACTAAGAAAAAGAAATGACAATTTGTCTAAATTATGCTATGTATAACATGCAAATCAAACAATTAATTCAAAAGCTATAGATAATAGACAACTATAGTTAAAACCAACATGATAGAATGACAATTCAAGATGCAAAGTTCATTCATTGAAATTGTAATAAATGATAAGACAATGTTTATGATTGCAGACAATTTAAATTTTTTTTTGGAAAGGTCCATCCTTCAAGTGATGATACGTAAATTGTCTTTAAAAGTATCTTTTGGTAGCTATATAACTACTTCCCAACTAACAAATTTAACCATCTTTGAAACAACTTAGATGTGAACAACATAATCTTAAATTAAAATATAAAAACTAGTTTTTTGGAAAAATATGTGTAGGATTTATAATCGCACATATATTTTTGATCACACCATGTGATCCATCATATCTTTCATCCTGATCATGGATCATGTAATATGATCTGAAACTTTGAAGTGATAAAATATCCTGCATAGTTTTATCCAAATATAATTTTTCTATATTATTGAGTATGGACTATGGAAACCTTAAATCTCTTATAAATTTAAATGTTTGATTGATTAATCCAACATGACAATCATGGTGCGGCATTTGTTGGGTCTTCAATGCATTGGCTCTTGTTTTCATCCCTTGACTCAATGGTGATTGATTGCTTAAGTGGTGAAACCTTCTAAAGCTTAGAGTGTTGGTACTTTTCCACGACTCTTGAAGTGGGTCTTATCAACGTATGTTATTTGAGTCTCCCACTTGGTAGACATTCTAGCATTGTTGTCGTCAATGACTTTACCTTTTGTTTCTTTCATTGGGCTCATCAATTTGAAGGGATAACTTTATTAACTTTGTTAATACTTCTTTATCGAAATTTGTAGATTTAGCTAGCACTTCCTGGACATGTGTTTGGAATTCATCCTTAAAACTTCAATGCATGCCTTATCATCGGTGGAGAAGACCATGAAATGCATTTTTTCAGTGAATTGGACAATCTTATTCAAAATATCTATACATTTATTTCTTGTTTTGGTGATATGTGTAATATCTGTCATACCTATTCAAATTTGAGTGAGCAAAATGGAACTCATTTGTTTGATCGTCTAAAGTGTCTTTAAGTATCTGAGTGGCTACCAAATATTGAGAGGACGTTTTGGACATTCCCAACATTTCAAAGCAAGCTTATTCCACAAATTCTTATCCTTATTCAAATCCACAAGTTGGTTTCCTAGCTCTTCATATATATCATTTAGTCTACCATGTGTTTTGATTGATTCATCCATCACCTTCATACTTTTTACCTAAATATATTTTACATGTGATTAACTACAATGTTCATGCTTGCAAATAATTTAAAGCAAACAGGAAAAAAGGTCCTCCCTTGAATAGATGATGCTAAAATAGTCTTCAAAAGTCTATTTTGGTAGATATATAACAACTTCCCAACCAACAACGTTAACCAACTTTGAAACAACTTAAAAGTAAACATCAACATAATCATAAATTAAAATATAAAAATATGAATTTTGGAAACAAACTTTGTAGGAATTTTAATCACCTCGACCTTTTGGATCATGCCATGGGATCTATCATATTTTCACCTTGATGATGGATCATGTGGTGTGATTTGAAATGCCGATGGGAAACAAAAATTGTGTAAAGTTTTATCCAAAAATATTTTTCTATGTTATTATGGATTGTGGAAGCATTAAATCTCTAATAAATTAAAATGTTTGATTGACTAATCTGACATGTCAATTATGATGTGGCATCTTTTGGGTTTTCAATGTGTTGGGTCCTACCATCATCCCCTGACTCAATGGTGATTGGTTGCTTTAATGATGAAACTCTCATGAGCATAAGGTGTTGGTACTTTTGCATTGCCTCTTGCAATAGGTCTTGATCCAGTGTATCAATGACCTTATTTGAGTCTCCCACTTGGTAGACATTCTATGCATAGTTGTATGCTAGATATTCACATCTTCACCTTTTGTTTGAAATTGGACTCATCAATTTAAGGAATAACTCTATTAACTTTTCTAATACTTATTTCTCGAAATCTACAACTTTAGCTAGCACTTCCTTGACATGAGTTTGGATTTCTGTAATGTCCCCAAATGCGACAATTTAACCAAAAAGGGGTTTCTCCAAAAATCCACAATTTTTTGAATTCTGAAATTAACAAAATCAGCAAACCCTAGCTGCTGTAATTGCACCTTCAAACTGAAAATTAACTCCAATTCACCTTGAAATAAATAACAAATAAATACTTTGTGAATTTGGCCACCAATGGCTCTTACCGCAATAAAGAAAGAGCCTGAAATGAATGTTTCAATCCTCCTAATCCTAGCGCCACAATAGTTGAATTAATGTCCTTTCCCACTCTAATCCCTACTCAAGCTTTCACAAATTTTAGACAAAATCATACAAAATTCACAACAGTCATATCATCCGTGAATCATCAACGGTTAGGGTTTCCAAAGTGATCAAACCCTAGTCCAATCCAAATGCTAATATTCAAAAAATTGCAATAATTAAATCAAAATTTGTGCCTTGAATTCACCCTCAAAATGATGTCAAATTCTGGAAATAATATGCCAAAAAGTTCACAAATAATTGTGATATTATTTGTCCTACGTTCAAGGCCATGAAGCACCCTACAACCTTCAAATTATCCCTCAAAGTGAGTCTCCCCACTTGAAAAATTAATATAAATAATAATTAGAATCATTATGCTCAAATTTGTCATTCAATGACCTCAAATGCCTTCAAGGGGCAAGTTGCCCAACTGCATTAAATCCACAATAAATTTCAGCAAGTAAACTTAACCGATTGGACACCAAATTGTCGACAAAACTCTCTCAACAAACATACAAAGCAAATCGCCCCACTCTAGGGCAAGTAACAAATCCACCTTAGCAATAGGTGGTGTCAAAAGACACATTTTGTAGAGTAACTAGCTCCAAATGTGCAAACACTTATTGGACATACATCTCAATATTTTCTTCAAGCATGAAAAATCAATATCAATTTTCAACATCCCTTCAATTGAGATCTTCACCTCGTATTTGTACATTCCAAAGAGGGCAAACCGGCTTGGGGAGGTAAAATACCTCATGACCCTATCTTGCCAACTTTTAGGATATCTTTTTCTTTTCTTTGCTTAGCTCTCAAGCCGACACTCCTCTTTTTCGAATATAATATTAATTAATTGCCTTAATAAAAATAGTAATTAAAATTACTTTTAGGTGATAAATTAATAATTATTTCAATTAAATACTTTTAGTGGTAAATACCACTTTTATAAAATATTCTATTAATCAACTAATAATTGCCTTATATGAGCAAATGATTAAAATCACTATTTGTCAATTAATAATTAACTAATAAAATAAAACCCCAAAAGGAATCCTTTAGTCTATGGGGAAGTAGACTAAAGATTTTCAATACCTGCTTCACAAAAGATTTGGAAATGAAGACATTATAGTCCTCCCCATCCAAAATTGCTTGTCCTCAAGCAATTGTAAAATCCAAATAGGTATCCCAACACATCTTATCAAGCAGTGTCCACATTTACCTGTTTTCCAATGAAGAAAATCCTCAAATGGCTTGATATTTTTGTATTTGTGCTTTAAGGACTGCCCCCAAGTGCTAGAAGTGCCCTCATAGCCTTCCAAAGGCTCCACATGTTCTTAGACAACCACCCGTTGCAATACCAAGTGGTAGATGAGGAAGTTCCTTTCCCTTATACTCTCCAAGGAAGTGATATGTGGCCAAAAGTTGAAATAAAAACATAATAGAATTTGATTACCTTGCTGTCCCGAGGGTAATGACCCCCCAAATGCCATGCTATAACCCTCCAATCATGCAAAAAGAAATCTGCTAGGTACCATCTTGTAAACCTACCATGATGTGAGGCCTCAAGGTAGTACAACTCAACATATATGGGCCTCCTTGTGCACACCATGTGCCCTTCCAAAGGCTGCCCCTTATCAACATTCCCATGCATATGCATGTAACACTCCATAAGCTCATCAAGAGTCTCCAAATGCTAATCAAGGAGAGCTGTATCCTCTTTGTGCATGTGCTACTTCTATTCCTCGCAAATGGAACCCAAACATGCATGTTTCCAAAACCTTGCAAAGATGGATTGTGCCCAAAAAATCAGTCTTCCCTCCATGATACTGTTGTAAGCACATGCCTAATTCTGATTTTTGATGATGGCAAGATTCAAAATTAATACTTGCATCCTCTCTTCTTCCCATGATCTGTGTGATGTCATCAGAACTTCTTACCTAGTATGCTGCTCAAAAGAACTTAATGTGTCCTACAACTCAAAATAGTAGCTATCATACCTTTTATCATGCTTCAAACTTATCCACAAGGTCCCTTTATGAGTTGAAACCTCCCCCCATAGATCGTGTATTCTAATATGTTGGCGTCATATTAAAACATAGCCATGCCTCTACTCAGAAATTTCAATCTGCCCATTACCAAGCTGATCCTTAATGGGCTCTCTAACTCCATATTTCCCCAACAAACCATCATGGACTCATCCCTTTATGAAGAAGATTAGGATTGCAAAATTGAACCAAATTAATATGATTATCAAGTTTGCCCACAATTAAATTCATCTCATGGAGAAGCACTAGAGAAGGTGTGCTCCCATAGTGTGCATTCCAAGTTGTGTTAGGACCTTCTTTATACCATATCAATCCTTCTTCATTTTGAAAATGCAGTCCTTCCATTTGTAGAGAGAAAACAAACTTAACCAAATTGGAAAACATACCTTGCAAGTGCATATCATAATCATCTAAACCCATTGGTAGGGATCCCCTTATGTAAAATGTATACCCATCTCTTGGCTGTCCTTTGCTAGCTTCCTCACACATGTATGCATCACCAAACAAGCCCCACCAATATTGTACTTTTATTCTTTTTTATATTCTGTTGTACCTGCCATGTTAATTCAAAATTTTAGGAGCAAATGATTTTAGAATTTGTCCATGCATGAGCTCTTCTCCTTGCAAACCGATACATATTCCGAGAGGGTAATATTACGCTTGTATGTCGGGGCTGGAATTGACTAGATGTCTCAGAATTTTCTAAGCCATAAAATTCAAACTTCAATCTATCTCTTCTAACATATGCATGATAAAAATCAGAACCAGGTAAACTTACCTATTGTGTTTTAGCGTCCCCTCTTTTGCAAGCACATGGCTGTCCATGATGTCTCATAATAGCCCTATCATTGTTCCTTTCATCCTTCTTCCTCATACTCAAACCATGCAAAATACCGTCCTATCAAGTTGATTGATGAAGATGAAAGAGCTTTCATGTCACTCAAACCATGCAAAATAACCTCATTATCTCCCACCTTAAACTCTAGTTCCAATGTTACCTTGTACATGCCTATATTCCTCCATGCCCCAAAGGATTCTAATTCTTTCTTTAATCCCATGGAATTAGTCATAAAGAATTAAAAATTAGAATTGAGAACCTTTGTAAAACTCAGAAAATTACTAGGATCCCATACTTCTTGGTGCCAATATTTGTGAACTTGAATCAAGGAATCTTCATGCCTCATTTTGCAAACCATATCTTTCATTTTATCATCTTTGGTGACTTCACTGTCATGTATACTATCATTAGAAGATAAATAGACATATCTTATCAATAAAAGATCCTTACCTTGCATTTCTTTTAGTTCGCGCTCCTTGATTTCCTCCTCTTTTATCATCCACTTGCACCTCTATGGGCTGCCCATCAAATTCTGATTTTTTGTTTCATTAGCTCCCTCATAGGACTCCTCATAAAGGGTTGTCTCTTCATTTTTATCCTCCAACTCTCCATGTAGTTTGGTCCTCTCTTCCTCTACATGATCTGCTATCAAATAAGGCCTCAATTTTTCCTCACAATTATTTGCAACATTTTCAAACAACATATGTGCAATTGGAATTTTTTTTTTAGCCTCAAACCTATCAACAAGATAGATAATAATGGCTTGGAAATATTATCACTCTCAGTGAGTGTCAAGGTCAAGATTCTCTGCATAGAAGATACAACATTTTTGGTAGGATTCTTACAAGCAATTGCAAGGAAATGTTGAAACATTTCAACAAGCTCATCACATTCCAAATCTAATATTAAAACACATGACGTGATTTCTGCCAGTCTCTAGCAATGTGACCCTTCTAACAAAGGAGTCTCCCTTGTTATCCACAAGACCTCGAAAACTCTCCACAATCAACTGAAATATCTCTCTCATAATTCTATCATTGTAAGTAATCCTGGGAGCAGTTAGTCTCAAAATTTCATTGACACAACTAGTAACCAAAAATCTTACCTCTTCATTTGTGTTTCTCAAGAGTTGATGTTGAACCAAGTGATTGAGGGTTGTACCGCCCATTTCAGGGACTCATATTGTGATTGACTCGCCTTGGATAACCTCCTTCCTACTTCTTTCAAGGTGTTGATTACACTTTCCACCGGTTGGCATAGGTTCCCTAGTTTTCTTCCTGCATTGTAGAGCCTTTCTTTCTCTATTTCTTCCATGGCTTCTTCGTCTTCTCTAATAACACAAAATCCTTTTACCTGCTTGTATCCAAATCTGCAACACCAAACCTCACAGGTGGACAAGGTCGGTGCTCTGATATCACTGTAATGTCCCTAAATGGAACGATTTAACCAAAAAGGGGTTTTCCTTAAAATCTACAAATTTTTGAATTCTGAAATTAGCAAAATCAGCAAACCCTAATTGCTGTAATTGCACCTCCAAACAAAAAATTAATTCCAATTCACTTTGAAATAAATAAAAAATAAATACTTTGTGAATTTGGCCACCAATGGCTCTTACCACAATCAATAAAGAGCCTGAAATGAATGTTTCAATCCTTCAAACCCTAGCGCCACACTAGCTGAATTGATGTATTTTTCCACTCTAATCCCTGCTCAAGCTTTCACAAATTGTAGACAAAATTATACAAAAATCACAACAGTCATATCATCCATGAATCATCAACGATTAGGGTTCCAAAGTGATCAAACCCTAGTCAATCCAAATACCAATATTCAAAAAATTAATGCAATAATTAAATCGGAATTTGTGCCTTGAATTCACCCTCAAAATGACATCAAACCTTGGAAATAATATGCCAAAAAATCCACAAATAATTATGATATTATTTGTCCCATGTTTAGGGCCTAGAAGCACCCTACAACCCTCAAATTATCCCTCAAAGTGAGTCGCCCCACTTGCAAAATTAATATAAATAATAATCAAAATTATTATGCTCAAATTTGTTATTCAATGACCTCAAATGCTTTCAAGGGGTAAGTCGTCCAGCTACAATAAATCCACAATAAATTTCAGCAATTAAACTTAACCAATTGGATATCAAATTGTCCACAAAACTCTCTCAACAAGCATACAAAGCAAATCACCCCATTCTAGAGCAAGTAACAAATCCATTATAGCAATAGGTGGCATCAAAGGACACATTTTGTAGAATAATTAGCTCCAAATCTGTAAACACCTATTGAGCATACATCCCAATATTTTCTTCAAGCATGAATAATCAATGTCAATTTTCAGCATCCCTTCAATTGAGATCTTCACTTTGTATTTGTACCTTCCAAAGGTGGGCGAACCACCTTTGGGAGGTAAAATACTTCATAACCCTCTCTTGCCAACTTTTAGGATATCTTTTTCTTTTCTTTGCTTATCTCCCAAGTCGACACTTCTCTTTTTCGAATATAATATTAATTAATTGCCTTAATAATAAATAGTAATAAAAATTACTTTTAGGCATATTAATAATTATTTCAATTAAATACTTTTAGTGGTAAAAACCACTTTTATAAAATATTCTATTAAACAACTAATAATTGCCTTATATGACCAAATGATTAAAATCACTATTTGGCAATTAATAATTAATGAATAAAATAAAACCCCAAAAGGAATCCTTTAGTCTATGGCGAAGTAGACTAAAGATCTTCAATACATGTTTCACAAATGATGTGGAAATGGGGACATTACAATATCAACCTTTAAAAACTAAGTGCACGGCCTGTATCATTGTGGAGAACACCATGCAATGCTTTTTTCATTGAACTACTCAATGTCATTTAGAATATCTGTAAATTTATCCGTGGCGTTGATCTCTGTAATATTTGACTCTCTTTTCAAGTTTGAGTGAGAACGAAATGTCACACATTTGTTTGATCTTCAAAAGTGTCTTTGACTATCCAAGCCCAAAGATTGAGTGTACTTTTTTGACATTTCCAACACGTCTGGGGCAAGTGTATTCCAAAAACCCTCATCCTTTTTCAAACCCTCAAGTTGATTTCCTAAATCTTCATATCGATTATTTAGTTTACCATATGCTTTGATTGATTCATGACTGTTGTTAGTGTGTTAATGAAATTTCTTCTACATATGATTTAACTACATGGTGATATAGGTTGATCTCACCAACTTTGGGTAAAACATTTTCATCAAGCAGAAGTCCATGAAAGTCTACAGCTGCTTTGGAATCTTTAGATTGAAACAGTTTGAGCAGATAATCAATATAAGAACATAGTTGACTAACCTGGCTCTTTAGATCCACCTTTGAATTTCCATCTTTAACAATTTGATTCTTAGTGAAATTATATGCAGTCTTCAAATGTCGAGGCACTTCATCTCGATTCAAGCTGGGTGCCTGAAATGATCCTCTTCCAAACCTTTGCGATTTTCTCAACCACAAGGATGGTAATATCAAAGCTGAGCTGATCTAGTTCGTCAAGCCATTGGGACAGATTCGATACGATCAGGAACAATTGCATATGATATTTCTACTAAGTTGGGACAAAAATAATATTACCAGCTGTTGATTGAATTTGCACATTGCAGGAGGGGTTTGACCCTTGAACAATTAGGCCACTAGAAATGAGCGCCACTAAAACACTATCTTTCATAACTTTTACATTTCCTTGCCCATCATTTGTTGGGATCCTTTGAATACCCTGTAACCTTTTTGGATGGCCCCTTTTGTCAAATTCATTGGGGGATAAAAATATATGTTTTGTTTATTAGGATGCCTAAGGAATCCAATATTGGATCAGAAGCCAAAGAATCAACTAGCACCAAATTACTTGTAGAGTCCAAATTCAACTATACCTCCCCTAAATCATCTTTTTATGTGAATTGACCTTAACCTTCCTCGAATTTCAAGGAACAAAATCTCTAGATGGTGAACTGATTTCAAGTCTCTTTTTGGAGTTGTTGCGATCATCATTGTCACCTCTTTTCTTTGGTTTCATGAATACGAAACCACCTTTTGGAGCCAATCCAACTGGAGATCGGTTAGAGCTCAAAGCTAGATTTCGAGATGACCTGGATGGACCACCAGATGCAAATGGGTTTATTGTTGTGTGCTGCCTTTTGCATTGGGAAGTTATTTTGTTTAACCATCAAATTCTTTTAAGCATGCCCTTCGTTCTCTTCTCAATTGAAGTTTAGTCCCCCATAGACTAGTTAACATCTCAAACAATATTAGTGCTAACTTATCCAACAGTAGTAGTGCTAAATTTTGCAGCAGTGTATGCCACATATTGGAATCGCTTATTTTAATTTCATATTCATCAACATATTTGGGCAGCCAATGAGGGTTACCAAAAAAAAACACAAACCCTGATGCAAGTGAAGGTCATTAATTGGATAAACATGTATGCTCAGTTGCAGATTACATTTATTCCCTCTTCAAAAATCCTTTTGATGAAATCACCTTAACTTACCAATAACTGAAAATATGAAGGCATCATTGACACCCCTAAAATGGGATTTACTCTACTGAAGCTGCAAGTGAGGGTAAAAAAAATAAAATCGAGGTGCCATAATGCAAACTTCCCTCAGATTCAAGTTGGGGTAAAATTTCTTCGGAACTGAGGTGTACACTAGACAGGAAGTCAGGGAAAATGTTCTCAAATAACGAAAGCCATTAATTGCTCATGAAGATATCATTGACATCAGTAGACCATTGAATCCTTTGTCTTCTTGCCAAAAATATCACTATAAAGCTAAACATCCAAGATACAAAGGATTTTTAGGATACAATTAAATAGAAGTGGATTCTGAGGATCACATTCTCAAATACAAAGGTTGTTTTATCTTATTATTTTCTATGAAACTCTTCTAGCTGTACCTGTTAAATCAATGAGGAGTGAGTTGATCTCATGTTTGACTTCTTCCTCGAGAATGGAGTTTTTGAATGCAATGAGGCTTCAGAAGTCTAGGAAGATCCTTATCTACCCCATTCCCTTATTCAAGCTTATGATAATGGGAAGCACCCATTCATTTATGTTCACCTTGAAAATTATGTCAGCCATCTTTTTTGTGAATCTCCTCTTGTACCTTCTCTTTCTTTCTTAGGATTCTTCCAATATGGTCCCCTTTGGACGTGTTGGGCTTCTGGCATTAACGTGATATTGTGCACACATAGCTTCGGTGTTGCCCAGTTATTTTACTTTCAAGAACAAACATCTGTGTGTTTAAAGAATATGCATCTGGGACATTAATGATCCCATCATTGTTGTGCTCATCATCATTGATAATGGATGAGGCTACTTTCTGGCTCGTACTTTGGTTTTTGAAGTTGATGTTCACCTTCTACCCCATTTTTTTCATATCCAAGGTTGTTTTGTCCTTCTTCATCAACACTTGCCTTGACATAGCATTATATCTTAACAAGATGACCACAAATACCTCTATGAAGGTACACCCTCAGGTTTGTATTTGTTGGGCATCAGGGTCTCCTAAGGGTTGTATGCCAAAGTGGTTTTCCATATCCAATCTGAAGGTTGCTGGCCACAAACTTGGATTAATAAATTGTTTTCATGTATATTGGAACTATACATTCGCCCTTGATCCAATATCGACAACTATCATTGTTAGTGTCCAACCTTGTATATCCATGTGAACCAAAATTGGATTCACCATATTGATCATCAAAGCCATTGGGTTGAAGGCCCAATCTCTCCATCTAACATTATTGGTTTCGGTGATTGATCTAGTATTGAATGTATTGTAGGCACCATGTTCAACAATGTATTGTAGTATTGATTGATCTAGTATTGATTGATCTTTATTACGGCTAATGTCTCCCCAGTTGATGTTTCCATTGGGGGGAGAGATGGTTGAGCCATTGCCATAAATTGGAGTCTTGGTCTTAGGATCCTCTACCACATCCATTGGTATTCTCCACTTAAAGATCAAATTTCCTATTGTATGGTTGGATTCTACATTATCGGGTACTTCCTTTGAGGCCCCTCTATTGGTATTGGTATTCTTCTTGGGTGCCTCTCAAGTTCTTCTTTTATCATGGTTACTAGATTATCATAATAAAAACATGATAAAAAATAATGCTGGTCTCAGTACAATAGTCATACTAAAACAAAACACAGATTTAAAAAAAATTAAAAACATAATAAAAAACGTAAAAATACACAAAAACATTGTTGCTTGTCCTATTGTGTTTGGTTTGTTCATACAGTTATCAAGTTTTACTTGACCATTGATTTTTTTTTCCTATGTTGAACATATAATATAAACCTGTGATATATCATGTCATGATTCATTTAATATTTTTGAATTATCAATTAGCAGTTGTTCTTTGTTATTTTTCTGTTTATTTTATGCATATAGCATTGATATTATGGTCAGTTTTTGTTTTATTTGCCAATAATTTTTTATATTTTAAATATTGTTTTTTGTGGAAACATACCCAAGCTGTACCATACCTAGGGTCCAAAAAATAATGACAAACTCCTATACCTAAATTTGAACCCATACCGGTAACTTAGGTTGAAAGGAGTTGTTCATGCCTTGCTTTTCATTGCTACTCTCATTCGCCCTGACAATCTGGGCATTGTCATTGTCACTCCTATCAATGGCCCTCCCACAATCGATCCCACCAAAAATTATTTGTTCTTAGCTGAGTCTCTCCTCTATGACCTTGTTGTCTCTTTGGCCTCATTGACCATAGTAGATGTGGGGGGAACAACTAATGTACACACCTATCTATCCTACATAAATAACATGTAAAGCATTGTAGTATGGATCACATAGAATACATAATATAAGAAATTGAGTCTTCTATTCATCACATGAAGATACACAATACACTTGTCGTCATACTCATCTTACACCAATCATACAAATGGTCATAATAGATTGCTATGAGATGATATCCAAGAACAATGCACAAAACAATATATATATATAGGAGTCGAGGAGTTCTAGGATGATGGATGCAACAATTGGGATTGACATTTATTTTTTATTTTTTGTAAATTTGTAATCCTAATTTTAACTCTTATACAACATAACACAATTACACTTAATTCTTGTGTGAGTAAAGGTGTTTTATGCCTGCATATCTATTCTATATCAGAGGATTTGGACTTTTTATTGTTTAATGTTCATGCTCCCATTGCTATGGAGGATAAAAGGCAGCAGTGGCAAAATATTTCTTATATGATCCAATCTTATTCCCAACTACCTGTTATTTTAGGAGGGGATTTTAATACCATCTTAAACATTCAAGAGAAACAAGGATGAATTGCCCAGTTAGATGCCAGTTCGGAGTTTTGTCCCTTTTTGTTCAGAAATATCATTTGGTGGATGTGATCACATCTAATGTTATGATGACATGGTCTAACAGAAGGCAGGGACAGGCTGTATCCTAGAAAGATTGGACCAGTTTTTGATTTCTGAAGATTGGTGGTTGAAGGGCTTTCTTCCTAAGACCATGATTCTTAATAATAGTGGATCGGATCATTGGTCAGTAAGCCTGGAAATGGGTAAAACAGCACCCTGCAAGATTCCATTTAGATTTCAGCTAATGTGGCTTGGTCATAAAGATATTGTTAGATATGTTCAGCAATGGTGGATAGAAGGAAATCCCAACTTTGGAAGCCCTATGCATAGGTTTGCCAAACGACTTAAATATTTAAAGTTTAAGTTTAAAGCTTGGAATTGGAACGAATTTGGTGACATAAAGGAACAAAAAAAGAAAATTCTATCACAACTGGAAGATATTAATGTCCTTCATAGACAATCTGTTCTATCTCAGGATCTCTTTAAGAAAGAATGTCTCCTAAAGCATGATCTTCAGGAATGGGATATTAGAGAGGAAATAATGTGGAAACAAAAGTCTCAGATTCAGTGGCTAAAAGAAGGGGATAAACATTCTGTTTTTTTCCACAAATTGGTATTGGCTAGAAGAGCTCATAATTATATACATTCCCTTTCTAAAGGAAATGGATCAAAGGTTCATTCGATGCTTGGGATGCAACAGGTAGCTGAGCAGTATTTTAAGGAGTTGTTTTCTTCTCAACATCTGGATTTGGACGCTCAACAACTTCTAAATGTTCTTCCTAATTGTATTACACAACAAGATAATGAACACTTGATGCAGCCAATTATGGAAGATGAACTCCATAAAATTGTTTTTAAAATGAAAAAAGGCAAAACCCCGGGTCCAACGGTTTCCCTATTGAGTTCTTTCAAACTTTCTGGGACATTATTAAAAGAGATCTGTTACAGGTGGTTGAAGAAGTTAGAATGACTAATAATTTGATGGAGGAGATAAACAAGACTTACATTGCCTTGATTCCTAAGACTAATGAAGTGGAAGATGTCTCTGCTTTCCGTCCTATAGCTTTATGTAATGTGTTGTGTAAAATTATCACAAAGCTTATGGCGGAAAGACTTAAGCCCTTTCTCCACAAGATTATCTTCCCTGAGTAGGGTGGATTTGTTCCTGGTTGCCATATCCATGGTGAGATTGTTTTAGCCCAGGAAATTTTGCATTCAATGCAAGGTCATAAAACCTCAGCTATGTTCATTAGATTGGGTCTTTCCAAAGCCTATGATAGAGTGGATTGGGGCTTCCTATGTAAAATTTTGAGTCATTTTGGGTTTTCAATGAGATGGATTCAATGGGTGAAGGCTTGTATCTCGTTAGTTTCATACGTTGTGCTAGTGAATGGGTCTCCCTCTAGTTTTTTTACAACTTCTAGAAGCATCAGGGAAGGAGATCCCTTATCTCCATTCGTATCTATAATTATGGCTGAATGTCTGGGGAGACTCACTCATAGAGCTTGTCGGAAAAAAATATTCATGGTATTCAGCTGCCCAGAAATAGTAAGCCACTTTCTCATCTTCAATTTGTTGATGATTCTTCTATGGTGGGAAGGGCTACTCAACAGGAAGCTAAGCAGTTTCAGACAGTTCTCAACATATTTTCAGCTGCTACAACGCAGACTATTAATAAGGGTAAGTCTAATATTTTCTTTTTTCATTGTTCTAAAAGACAAGAAGAGCAAATTGTGAAAAATTTTCAGTTTCAAAAAGGAAGTCTTCCGTGCAAATATCTTGGGGTTCTTTTAGATTCAAACAAATTAAGGGATTGACAGTGGTTAATCAGTAAATTTGAGCTGAAATTACGTGGACTAATAAATGGCTTTCATTTGGGGGAAGGATGACATTGATCAAGGCGGTTCTTCAAGCTATGCCAATCTATGTTGCCTCGGCCCTCAACATCCTTGGGAAGATTCTGAAACATGTGGATAATATTTGCGAGAAATTCTTGTGGAGTGGAACTCAAGATAAGAAAAAGTGGTCCTTGGTTAGATGGGAAGTTCTTTGTCGACCAAAAATGTTAGGAGGATTGGGATTTAGATCTTCACCTAAGCAGAATAAGGCTTTGGCAGCTAAATTATATTAGAGATTGCTTAATTATCCTCATGATTTATGGGCTGTAATGTACAGAGCTATGTATCCTGAGAATAATCTTCCTGAGAAAATTATCATATCTACATTACCTACTAAGGGATCTCCTACCCTGAGATTTATCAAGATGGGAGAAGAAATGATTAAGAATCAGATTTTTTGGATTGTTAATGATGGTCAAAGTGCTAACTTCTGGACTGATTCTTGGGATGGACAACCCCCTCTTATCCATCAATTCCCCCAGCTTAAACCTATCATGGATCAAATGCAGGATAAGGGTTGGATCAAGATTGCCCATTATGGTAGACCAACAAATCAACCATGGGAGATAGGGAAATCCTGGATTCCGATGGATGAATGGCCAATTGTTATAGATCAACAAGCACAGTTGTTGATTTCTCATATTATGGAAACTTGTCCTTTTTCAGCATCCCTAGATCCGGATAAGTTGGGATGGGGAAGGAATGGCACTGGCAATTATTCAGATGCTGATGGATATGCTTCTTTGGTGGTTGAAAATCCTCATCCTTTGCAATATCTTTTCAAGAACATTTGGCATCTGGGTATGTGGCCTAAAGTCAACTTTTTCCGTTGGTTTCTCATTCATAGTAGAGTTTTAACTGGAGATCGTCTTATGAAGAGAGGTTTGAATGGCCCTTTTCCATGTGTCTTGTGCCTACATGCTGAGGAGACTTCTCATCTTTTTTTCTCATGTTCTTGGGTCATCCCGTTATGGCAGCATCTTGCTGCAATCTTCAAGGTGCGGTGGATAAGTTTGGAGTCTCTTGAGCAGGTTTTTAGATATGGGAAAGAATCCCTTCCTAAAGGCAAAAATTTTACTCCTGTATTATGGAGTGCTATCTCTCTTCTCTTGTGGAACATATGGAAGGAAAGAAATAGTAGAATTTTCTTGCAAACAAGGAAAGATAACTCTTTGTGTGGGAGAAGACCAAAATCAACGTAACGAAAAGTTTGAAACATAAGATATCCTTGCCTCAAGATCTTTCTCCGGAATGGAAAAACAAATGTGAACAGCTGAACATTGATCTTAAAGATCTCATTTGTCCAAGGTTGCAGAATAAGAGGAAAGTTATAAGGGATGGACATTGGAAGAACCCTTCTCTTGGATATGGTAAAATAAATACGGATGGGGCTTCAAGAAGGAATCCAGGGAGAGCTGCTATGGGAGGCATTGGTAGGGATGTCGATGGTGTGATGCAGTTCCTTTTTTGCTTTGAATCTTGGCTATACTACCAACAATCTTGTTGAGGTGAAAGCCATATATAAAGGCATGCAGGAAGCCTTGAAAATTGGTTGGCATAAGATCCAAGTTGAGTTTGAGCTTTAAATTTTTTAATCACTTGCTTTCTGATAGCAACTTGGTTTCTTCTCGCAATTGGTGTATTGCTAAAGAGATATGGAAGATAAAACAACTTAGGGGAAAATTTCAAGAAGTTCAATTCAATCACATTCCTCGCGAAAGAAACAAGGTTTCTGATGGATTGGCTAATTGGGCTTTGGATAATAAGGACTTGTTGTGCTATGGCAAGCTTCCTCCGTGGTGGTCCAACAAGCTTCAGGTAGATATCATAAATATTCTAAATCTTGATTCTCTATCATGATTACTTCTTCTATTCTTTTGTTGTATAATTCTCAAGCTTGGGCTAATAGTTCTGAAGCTTGGCACAGTCGAATATGTACTTTTGATTTTAACATAATATAAAGCTCGGCTGTTTTAAAAAAGAAAAAAAACATAACACAATTACACCTTTTGTTTATGCATTATAGATATTTATTACAAACATGATCTTTAGTAGAGATCACAAATGCTTCCCCTCTTTTGTCCAACATAGTCAGACGTGCCAATTCCTTTGTTGTCTCTGTCTTTTGACAACCTTTGTCATTTCTCTCTGCTATCCTACCGATTTTTGGAGAATAACTATACTCAGTGAACATCTCTTCACAACACGAAAGAGGGGATTTTCGTACTTGCTCGGTTTGAAGTGGATAAATTCCCCATATGATGCCCCATTTTCCCTTTCTCTATCAACTTTTGTTTGCACATAGTCTTCATAGCACTCAAGAGGACATTCCCTCTCTACTTCTAGTTGTTGGTCTTCTCGTCTTCTCTATAATTCAAGGCAGCCCATACCAAGACGGTTGGTATGTTGACAAGCATGTGCTGACATATTTGTTCTTAAGTGAAAATGTCTACTGAATTTGTGAGGGCATTTTGTGTCCTCAAAGGTCCAGTTGGAAACATTTGCTATGGATGTGCTCCAATTTGTGGTAAGATCTTTCACCAATTCTTTGTGATGTCCCCAAATTTGGACAACAATGCAAAAGAGGGTTTTCCAACAAACCCCTAAACAAATATGAAATAAAATTTAAATTCTGAAAATAAAAACCAGCCAACCCTAGGGTTGTATTTGCACCATCAAATTGAAATCTCATACCTCCAATCAATCAACAAATTAATATAAAAATACCTAGTGAAACTTAGCCAACCAAGGCTCACACCATATGAAGAAAAGGAGCTGAATTGATATGTTTTCCACTCCAAATCCCCAATGCCACCAAGCTGATTTTAATGTCCTCTTTTTGTCATCAAATCCAACTCAAAAAACCCTCGACAACTAAAGATAAAATGCAAATAAATTCCAACATGCATATCATATAAATATTGGGCAATGTTAAGGCCTAAAAAATGATCAAATCTTCTCCAAATCAAGTCACCAAAATCAGGAATAAATAGCATGAAATAACTTAGAAAATCAGACTTGTAACTCTACCAAACCAGCTTAAAATAGGTTATAAATTCACCAATATTCGCAATAATAAATGCTTTATAGTCTAGGGCCAAACAAGGCACCCTATACCCTTGTACACCTCGTTCAAGTGAATTGTCCAACTCAGAAATTAATGGCAGAATTTCAGAATCAATACCCTTGCCTTAACCCTCCAGAAATCCTTCAAACCCCCATGATTTATTACCAAGTAAATCAGATATAATATTATCAATGTACTTTGTCAAAACGAAGTCTAAAAGCCCTCTAAAGATGTCCAATTCTTCCCCAAACTTATTCGCCTCACCTCAGAAAAATATATAACATAAATCAGATTGTTTAAACATACCAATGGTCCACCAATTGACCTTCAAAATACTCCTAGGACAAGTCGCCTAAGCTGGAAAAATAATATAAAATATTATGCAATATTTTAGGCTTCAATGAACCTTTCAAATCAGCTCCAAGACCACAAAAACAACGCTCAATTCAAGTCGCCAAAGTTGGAAAATCATATAAAATATTATGCAATATTTTAGGCTTCAACGAACCCTTCAAATCAGCTCGCACAACCCACTAGGAAGGTCACCATCCAATGAAATGGCTCTCAACACTACGGACAAGCTCCCAATGCAAGTCTCTACTTTCTAAGACCTGCAATTTCTCCAAAAACCAGCTTTCGATAGAGTTTGTAAAATTCTTCAATGTAGGTGGTGTCCAAAAACACTCTTGTAGATCCACTTGCATGTAAACATGCAATTTTGAATCTCAACTACAACCTTTGAATTGAACTACCCAAGTAGTAGGAATGAAGGTTTTCGTTCTCAAACCCTGGACACTTCTTGAAGTTTTTTGTCCTCAAGATGTGTTAATCAAACTTGACATACTTGATCAAAGATTCCAAATCAATATTCAACATACCTTCCATAAGACTCCTCAATTGCTTTTTATAATCATCCCCCAAGGGTGGCGCCCAAGTTGAAGGGATGTATCTTTTAAAACATAAGCAACTTTATCTTTTTAAAACTCCCTTTACGAGGGTTTAGGCTGTCATGACCCTTAAAAGCCCCTATTTTAAGTGAACATAAGATCAAAAGTACCTTTTTGCAATCTCAATTGAAAATTAGAATACTTAAGTACTTTTCACCTTTTTGCTCATAAGATAGCCCCCCCTCAACGTTCCCTTCTCTTTTCTTCCCTTAGCCTTGTGGGAACAACCAAGCTAAGGGTCTATAAGCAAGCTACACCAAAAAGAGGGACATTACATTCCTCTTCCTCTTAATGGGCTTCACTCACAACTGCCTCTCATCTCATCAACTTTTCATTTTCGCTATGCATTTTTTTTCCCCAATTTTCATTGCTCCTAAAGTAAATGATTACGACTGAAAAGATGACAGGCATGAAATCATCACATAAAACGATTAAGCTTCATGAGGTACAATACAATTATTTGATTTATAATGGACATCAATGGAAATCTATGCTATAAAATTGCTATAGGTACAATCACTGAGTGGGGGGGTGAATTAGTGATGCAAGATATTTCAACTTCAATTCCAATCCTTCAAACACTTAAGCATTCAATACAACCATTCACGTAGCATACAAGATGTTTATAGCAATGAACAATGAAGATAATGCAAGATCACACACACAACATAAGATCTATGTGGGAAACCCTCGTGTGGAATAAAATCCACTCTCAAGCCTACAAACATATGGACTACTTGTCCTATAAGATGATCACAAACATGAGACTGGTCAGGTCCTTCTAACCAAAATTTAGTGAAACACTTGTTTCACAAGGAGCACCTGCCTCTAAAATGATCAAGTCCTTCTGACCACCTAATAGTCAAATCTTTCTGAATGGCTTTAGTGAAACCCCTGCTTCACAAGGAGCACCTACCCCTAAGATGATCAAGTCCTGACCACCTTCAATCTTCAACCCTGCAAGAGCACTGTTTTTGACATCAGAAATATAACCTACAGATCATACACACAATCATCAACCTACTCGGCTCTTCAACCCATCCACTGGGCACACACCCTTTCCTTCGCTCCACAACTCACACACACCTCTTCTCACCAGTCTCTCACATATATTCAACAAGTCCTAGAAACCATCACATTTGGTTTCACCTTTTATAGAGTCTTCATGAGTATTATAAATCACAACCTTCCTTGTCGGCCACAACACATGCCTTCACCCTTAAGGCATCTAACATAGATCACCTTTAAGCACAACCCTCTTTCAAATAGGCCTAAGTCACCCTTTAGGTCCTATGAAGGCCCATTGACCTCTTTGACATTTATCCGAGCAAACTAAGAACACAAGAACATTTTCAAATACATGGACCCATGCCACACAATCTATAGGTCCTCCTTAAGTGATAACAACCATCACAACACCCTTATGCTAAAGCTCAATTCGCTCAAACAACATTCTGTGCACATAGCCACCATGAACGAACACACAATCACCTTCTAAGCCTTTGATCATACTTAATATGTTGATCAAACCTTCATAATCCACATAGATGGTCCTCATGGAGTCTACAACTTTCTCTGACAATTAACTCACCTCGAAACATCGAAATCCCATCAAGAACAACTCTATTACCTTTCTCGGGTTACTTGCAGAGCATGAA
The DNA here is from genome assembly GCA_037957365.1 of Torreya grandis. Classification (NCBI taxonomy): domain Eukaryota; kingdom Viridiplantae; phylum Streptophyta; class Pinopsida; order Cupressales; family Taxaceae; genus Torreya; species Torreya grandis. The sequence continues at coordinate 1,694,604 of JARHVA010002964.1, forward strand.
TGAACACACAGTCAACTTTGGAGCTCAATAACTTTGACTGTACAAACATTTAGACCTTCAAATAAATATTTCGAGATGCACTTTGAAGTCTTTTACAACTTTGCTTTTTACACCATGGTCAAATTCTACATATATCAAAAGTTATAGCACAAAAACTACAGACTGGTCTTTCCTCGTAAATTTGAATATTTGAATTCCAACGGTCACTGAGCAACTGTTAAACTTTGAACACTATGACAACATCTCATGTCCTTGCATCTTAGATCAAATACGCACCGTCAATCTTCGTTGGAAGCTCAAACTTTAACTCTTGCAAATTGTTAAACATCAAACACGTTGACCTCATCTTGTGCACCCTTCCAATATTGACCAAATGTGCACCGTCGATTTCTGCGGATCAGTCAGGTCTTTATGCTGCAGCGCTCACCGTTATATTTTGCTCAAACTCCCGAGACTATGACACTTGACACCCTCATGTGCCTTCTGAGCACTTTACTGACAATTCATGCGCTTGTGGCACTTGGCAATCTCGCGTGCATTATTGACTCTTTGACTTGTCCCGCACCGTTGATCTCTATCAGTACGAACCTTCGTTCATCGTTGATCTTCTGTCAGACTAGCGAGCTTGTGACACTTATCACCTGCACATGCAACCTTCCTCGTGTTTACTTCACGCGTGCCATTGATCTCATTATGTACGATTAAGCGCTCACTGTTGGATCTTCTAGACAAATGACCTCAATCTTTGACGTGGTTAAACTTTGACGGTCTCCGACCCATCACAGTCTGTTAGAGCAACTTTGAAGCTTTATAACTTGAGCTAGACAACACTTCAAGACTCCAAATTTTCAAGCTAGCTTCTTGGCACTATAGACAACATCTCCATGTAAACCTTTGATAAAAAATGACTTTCTATGTACCTGAAATAAATGCACAAACTTACTGGTTCATACATATTTGTATGACGGTCTGGGTATGGAAACTTCTACAATCTCCCTGGAAAGCCAACTTTGAACCTTAATAACTTTTGCTGCGCTCAATCGCATGACTTGAAACTTGGACCATAACAACTTGGGACTAATATGATCACACCCATATGACCAACTCCCCTTGACTCATCCATACATGGCAATGGTGATGTCAGCAAACTACCTACTTAGATTTTTCTACCCCAGAGCCAACTATGCCAAGATGAACATAATGAAGAACCGGATGAACATCATGCATTTCCATAAGCATTCCAATCATCCTTGACCTCTGATAGGACCTCTCTCACATGCTCAATACTTTAGACCCATCCCTAATCATGCCAAAACTGAAGATCAACCAAGCCTACTAGGACAAACACACTTTGTCATTGACACTTAGACTATCAAGACACTTCATCCACTCACCTGGACACCTCCATGATATAACTGACAACTCTTCAACAAAAATCCAGGTCCATGCCATGTCAGATGTCCAATGACTCCACAACATATACCATTTTGTATGAGTAGGTGTGAGGATTCGGGTCAACCACAACCATTGAGTACCACCTTCTCAATTATAACCTAACAATTAATACTTTAAGTAACATCATCTTGACTCGCCTGTTAACATCACATAGTTCTTTTATTCATGAATATAGACAATGATCTTAATTGCCTATTGGAAAGTATGGACAATTCTTCTAAAAAAAAGACCACAAAATATAAAATGAATAAAAGTGTTTTCATCAAACTTAGTCAAACGCGCATAGAAACTTGGTGGAGAAGTTTGTTGAGAACTTTAAATGCATTATTGACCAATCAAGTAATGTAGGGAAGAATATGGTCTTCCTTCTTGTATGCCTTGGTGTCACAGGGGCTGGATGGGTCTTTCTCACATCAAGTGTACAGTAAGAAGACACACAAACTTCTATCTTCAAGAATTGTTTGACCACCATCCCACTCAAAAATGGTAGTTTTAAATCATTTGAAAGAAGGGCAATTGGTGTCTTACATAGTGTGCAAACAGAGCAAGAGTTGAAATGCCTCTCCTAGTTTTCTAAGTCAAATGGAGTAGTTATGTTAGTTTGACTACAATGATCCACACAACCTTATGATAATCATTTTTTTTCCTTTAATCAGGGGATTGCACTAAATTAAAGTGCGAGCCTCATCAAATCTAGACATTAAAATGAAGGCGAGAGTGAGACATGTTTAAGAAATTTTGACACCCTTAATATCAATTCTTATTTGTAATTTAGAAGTTATAAGCATAAGCTAAAGACGATAGACCAAAACATTATATACTAATAGTCCTTATACTCTAATATTTCCCTTTAATACCCATTTAGATGACGTTAAAAAAAAGAACATCTTTGAAATGCCAGCTTCATCCAAATATTTCAAAGAACATATGAATTGTCTTTATCTTACATCTTGGATTGAGGTTTGTTTATTCAGCAAAAGGTTTCACAACTTTAGGAGAAATAAATAGCCAAACCCACAAAGTTCTATGGGACAAAAAATCTTCATCAACTTCACCTTCAGCGTAGTAACAAATTCAACAAGAAAACATATTTAGCTACTTGATTGAATTATTGAATCCCAAAGTATACTTGTTTGTAAATAGAGTTTTTATAAAATATTGTTACTGTTCACATATATTGATGTTTACGATTCCTTGAAGGTCTTGCAATTTCATATGTGCATGGTATGTCGTTCACGAATGCCTGGATTTTAGTGTGATGGTAAGAGATTTGTGATGTATGTTTATCTCAAGTGGCAGTTTCTTCAAGGTATTAGTGAGAGAATAGATGATTTGCTTCTTGGTTTGATCAATGCATGGACCAAAGCACAAGGAAGGCTACTGTATTTTGATCTTTTGTGTGCCTTACTAAAAAATATAAGACACTGGATGTTGTACAAGAGCTCCATACTTGTTCTTCGCATATATAATTTTGTATGTCCGGTGATCAGAAATTTCCATCTAGATAATCTAGATCCAATTGAGATTGACAAATAGTAAAATTTCAAATTGCTTTATAAGTTTTTGAGACTAGGAGGTGGTTGTGGATAGTTTTGAAACCAGTAAAAGAGCTGAAACTAGTTTTGGATGCTCAATATTTCTTGACCATTTTGTCATTAAAGGTTATGCATGCTATTTTTTGCACTATGAATCAGTATTTAAATGGAAACAATGATGATCAAACAATTAGTATTCATTATTGAGAGAAAGCTAAAATGCCACATGTTTATAAATATGTTTCCACATTCACTATTAATTTGATATGGATACATGGATCATTTTCTTTTATTTGAAAATAGCCATTTTTCCAAAGAAATCCCAGTTTGCAATTCGAGTTGTCGCTGTCCACTAAATTAATGTTGGACATTCATTGCATCATTATTAACTTTCTTATTTTGCAATTAAAATTGATTTTGGCTACTTTGTTGTTTATGTAGTGTGAACTACTATCAAATGGAGGAGCACTAAAGGATAATCATATTTCACTTCTCATTAACACAGGGCTTTTGGTAAGATTATGTCTTGAGTTGATAAATACTATGAAGCTATTCTATCTAATGATTAATTACTTCTGACTGGATAAAAAACAGCATTTTCCTTATTATTTTGAGTAAAATGAATGGGCAAGGTATTAGTCATATAAAAAGTAAAAGTAAACTGTCAAAATCATGCATCATAGATGCTATTTTCTTGATTGTATTAAGGAAAGGCACACGTAAAACCTAGGGTGAAATTCATATGTCAAAGTGTGATAGGTTGCAACTCTCCTCTACTTTCCTTCAACCTCACATCTTTGTATAATTTGGTCAATTTTTATATTCTTTTACCTTTTCTTCTATGTTACTGGATACTGCTGCTAAGGGCAATGGATGCGATACGATGCATGTAGGGATACAAACATGTTGGGGATTCACCGAGATAGGGGTAGGGTACGCCCCTGCCCCTGCAGATATGCCTAGATACATCCAAAGAAATATCTAGCATATCTATAGGGTTAGGGGCAGACCCTGTCCGTATCCCAAGCGTATCTGCTGAGAAAAAAACGATTTTTAATTTTTTTTTTCAATTTCACTTGATGAAAAGTCAAACATGGACTTCAAAAAACAATTAAAATCAAAATAAAGTAGATTCTCAACCCTTAAATCAGCTTTCACACTTGTTTTATTAGAAGAAAACAACACATTTACCTTTCATTACATTTTTACTTTTCATTGCATATTTGTTCTCTCATCTTCAATTTTTCAATTGCATAGGATTGAAACTCCTTCCTTTTGCTAATCCTACATTATCACCTCTACCCATTTGGCATGAAGGAGTTTAAGGAGCTTGCAACGAAGAGGATTGTTGATTTAATGTACGTTTTCAGTTTTGTGTGTGTTAGTTTTTTTAAAAATTTTATTTTATTTTATTTAAATTTTTTAAATGTTTGTAACTAGTTTTAATTTTTTTGTTATTCTTTTAAACATTTTTTCAACAAATTCCAAATGCTTTAAGTTTTAATAGCAATATTATTATTATTTACCAAGGGATATAGGGATTTGCCAAAATGTCTCAGACTGCAAGTGCTAGTTTGATGGGCCAAGGGATAGCCTTCAAATCCGATCTGCGAGCATCCCTTTGGAAGTATGTGATGATGTTGGAACAATTGCTTGGTGGAGGGTGTTTACTTTGGATTTGCTCAGAGTGTAACTGTAAATACAAGAGCTCGTATGGTCGGGTGAAAGCCCATTTGTGTGTGATTCTTGGTGTTGGAATTAAATCTTGTGGTTGGCCAAACATAAATGTGAAGCTAGGAAAAGGCTTGCTCTAAGTAAAGATCCTTGCATACATCAAAGAGCAAGAAGTAGATGCCATTGTTGGACAAAGATTGAAGCTTCCTTTGAGAAAGAAAGGATCGCCACTTGTTAATCCATCTCATGCTAATGTGGTGACCCCATCAGACCCATTTTCTACACCTTTTGTGGCTGCAGAGGAAGAAGATTTGCCTCTTAATCGCAAGAGAACAAAAGATATAGGTCCATTTGAAAGGGCATTCTAGAATGAATCCAGGGACAGCGGAACAAAGCCTGGCACGTTGTGTTTACACATATGGGCTGCCATTTATTGTTGTTAGATCACCATACCAACAAGACATGGTGAGATCTATCAATGATGCCCCTAAAGGGTTCACCGGCCTAGGGTATGAAAATGTGCACACCACCTTGTTGACACAAGAAAGAAAACAAGTTGAAGATGAATTGAAAACCATTAGAGATTTGTGGATCGAAACAGGGGTCTCCATAATTTTCGATGGATGAAAAGATATGAAAAATAGGCCATTGATTAATGTGGTCGTAGTGTGCCCTAAAGGGGCAATGTTTTTGAGGGCCATTGATTGTGAGGGTTAAGTGAAGAATGCACGATTCATTGCCAACATTTTAATAAAGTCCATTGAGGGAGTGGGGCCTCAATACATTGTCAAACTTAGATTAGTTTTATAACAAGTACATAGTGCAAATTTTACAAAGGACAAAAATATAGACAAATCATTGATGATAAAATGGCTAGCTCAACAATGGGACATTGAATCCTACCAATAACAAAGTGTTTCGACTTAGTTGTTTAGAGGATGAAGAAAATTCAAAGAGTGGATTGATGCTTTGGAAGATAGGAAATTATAAAATTTCCTTGCCATCTTTGCATTAGTGTGGATGTTGAATGTCAGGAGCACAAGGAAGATCATAAAGAGGGTGAGGTGTTGAACAAAGAAGACCAATTGTTGAAGACAACATGTCAAGGCTCTGACCAAGGGAAATAATTTATGTTGTATTTCACAAATTTCGACTTCAAGGAGTCTACTATTGACAAGGCATTGACATTGGTGTTCCCAAGCAAAGGAGAAATACATAGGGCCATGACTGTGGATGGAAACCTAGGATCAAAGCAGAGATCACACAATATCCATTGTTAACAAGGTTCAAGATAGTTTGGACCATAAGAATGTGTTTGTGTGGATGTACAATGTCTTGAAGACCTTACATCTTGAATCATGTGTGCATGAGATTGCTCTAGTACTCACCCATTAGAAAAAGAACATATTCAATGAATCCGAAGTAGAAAAGGTGCATGCCAAAATTGACAAGATGCTTGGAGTAGGCATCACCTTTAAAGTCAATACTAATTAGTGTACCACTTTCTATTGTGATAAGATTGAAGAAAGAGAACACAAGTTCGGATATTTCTTGAATTTCACATTTTTAATGTAGTAATGCTTAAGGACACATTCCCGATCCCTTTGACACATTGAATTCTAGAGGAAGTGACATGCAATGAGATATACTCCTTTATTGATGGGTTTCATGAGTAGAATCAAATTTGTATGGTTGAGGAGATGTGGAAGATGAACTTTGTGGTCGAGAACAACTTTTATGTCTATATGAAGATGTCATTTGGTCTGTGTAATGCCTTGACTATGTTTCTAAGGATCATCTTGCACATTTTTGACAAAATGATGATGTTGAGGAATCTCAAGGTCATTTTGGATGATTGGTCCATTTATGAGAAGACAACAGACTTGAGAGCATTAGAAGAATGCATGAAGCTTTTCCGATGTATGAATTAAGCTCTAACTCTGAAGAAATGTTCATTCACAGTACCATTTGGGAAGTTGTTGGGACACACTGTGTAGGTTTGGTAGGGTTGAAGATGGATTAAGACAAGATCAACATGGTAGAGCGGATGGATCTTCTATGACATGGTCATTCCCATGTGACATAGGATGCTACAAGCAATTCATGAAGAATTCAGCTCAAGTCTTATATCCATTAGACATACTAACAAGAAATGGGGTTCCCTTCATTTGAAGGAAAGAGAAGCCTTTGAAGAGATGAATTTAAGGTTGATAAGATCATGTAGGATGCTACAAGCAGTTCATCAAGAGTTTAGCTCAAGTCCTATATCTGTTGGACACACTAACAAGAGAAGGTGTTCCCTTCACTAGGAGGATAAAGCTTTGAAGAGATGAATTTGAATTTGACAAGTTTATACTGTATTGGCTTAATTGAACTAGAATAAAGAGTATTAGGTGCATGTGGACATGTCAAAATTTTCTTTTGGATGTACATTTGTGCAAGAGGGTGATCATAAGTTGAAACATCCTATCTACTCTGGAAGTAGACTACTATCAAAAGCAGAGGTTAACTACACCAACACAAAACAATAAATGCTCGAGATGGTATACGTGGTCTAAATTTTTTGACAATAATTACTAGCTAAACTATTTGTGTTTTTTGACAATTACTAGACTCTGTTATCCTTGGTAAACAAGCTATTTATACAAGGGAGAGTGGGAAAATGATTACCCTTGTTGCAATAGTACCTTAAAATTCATAGGACAACTTGGGAAGCACCATGTCATTGTAGATTAGTTGCCACGCATAAGGTTGGGAGAACCACCCAATGTAGTACTAGATGACTTTCTAAATGCATAATTTATTGTCTCGGTATGAAAACATAGGAAATTTATTGTCGAAGCTTCCTTGAAGGAACGAGTAAGGCAAAAAGGAAGAAGATAATAGTCACGTTTAGGATTTTCTAGTTGATCGATGGTCTCTTTTACAAAAAGGGACTAAAACATGTACTCTGAGGTTGTGTGATGTCAGAAGAGATCCATGCAGTTCTTTGAGAACCCCATGATGGTTTCGTGGGAGGACACATGGGGCTGAATGCAACTGTGAGAAAAGTTCTTGTAGGAGTATGGTGTTGCACACATTGTTTCGTGACACAGAGGAGTGGGTTGCCATGTGTGATACTTATTAGAGAATGAGCGAACCACTGAAGAGGGACTTTATTTCTATATACCTTATGCAACCACATGAGCTATTTGATAGGTGGAGCATGCATTTCATTTGTCTGTTAAGGACAGTTGTTGGTGATGGTGTAAGAGCATCATTGTTGCAATAGAATATTTGATCAAATAGGCAGAAGCAGGGGAACTATTTGACAGCTTGACAATGATCAATGCAAAGGTATTGTACCATGGAGGAGGAATAAGGGGGATGCCCTCCTTCTTGGATGTCTTGGTTTCATAGAGGCTGGATGAGTCTTTCTTGCTTCAAGTGTCGAGGAAGAAGACATGCACACACTTATATCTTCAAAAATTGTTTGACCACCATCCCACTCAAAAATTGTATTTTTAAATATGTTGGACAGAAGGGCAATCGGTATCTCAGATACTGAGCACATGGGGAAAAATTGTAAACACCTCTCCAAGGTTTTCATGTCTAATGGTTATCGAGAATGACAAATCTAGAAGGATTTCTAAAGAGCTTGGATGCATGAACTCAAAATCCAAATATGAGCCCGGGTGGATAATGACAATGTGGGAGAGGCACATGTGACCCTTACATATATGACACTGCAAACAAATTGTCAAGAATCATATAAGGAAAGATTATAGTGGTCTTGTTTTCCCCACTAAATACACTTAGAAACGTGCGGGAAAAGGCTAGGTACCCTCAAAATCCACAACTATACAAAGGAGTCTACTTAATTGCAATATTATGTTAAGAAGAGTACATTGGTGAAACAAGTAGGTCCTTGCAGACAACCGGGTGTTAAAAACAGCACTAGTCAAGCATTTTCACAATTTCAAGGATCACACGTGTTGAAAATGCTAAGATCATTGCCAAAGTTGATCATTCTAAGAACACAAAATTGAAATTAATAAGAATTTTGAGAATCTTAACAAGGATGATGGGATGAAATTGAGTGAGGCTTGGAGGCCTTTGGAACAATTAATAAAAATAGGAAACATAAGACAATATTAGAAGATTAAGAAAGAAGAAAATGAAAAGGCAAGCAATGAAATAAAAAATCTCTAAAAATGAAAAAAGGACAGGCAAAAAAAATTGATAAAACTAAAATAGGGAGAGGAAGAATATGAAAAGAAAGAAGCTGAGGCACGTAATATTTTTTGTTGAGCAATATCTTGTTTTATAAAGTCATGTCCATCTCTTTAAGCCATTCATTTTTTGTTTACACCTGAGGATGGGTTCCAGAAGTAAACTCGAAACTTCAGAGATGAATTATGTTGATGCAGTGATTCTAGAAGCACCTGATGTCAAATGTTTTCACTTTAAAAGCCTGAGGCACTTAATTGTTTCCTTGTTGTGGTGTTGGGCCCCTTGTCAACTCGTATGGGACCTTGGGCTGCTTGTCATATGCTTTGAATTTTGTCTCTCATAACACATATTCAACAAAGTATTTGGTCTAGCCCCATCTTGTACATCAACCATCGATGAGGTTGAAAGTCTTGGACTTGGTCATTTTTTTTCCCCCCTCCTATGCTTGCATGTCATTGGGAAAAAAGAATGTGAATAGGAAGTTTTCTATGTGCTTGTACGAAGAAAGAAAGAATACAATTACAAAGAAATATGCATGTAGAAAGGATCATCAATTATAATGGACAAATCTCTTGATCTGATCCTCAAAATTTTATCAACAATGACATGGGGTTTTCTTAGGTGCACTACAATCTTGAATGTAAACTCATGTAGCAGCAAGAACCATTTATTCGCTTGTGGATTAATAATTTATTTTGCAAGATAAAATAGTGCTTGGTGGTCAACATAGATTGGTGCACCTAGCATTCCATCATACTTTAATTTAGTTGGACAAGCTTGAAAAATAGTTTTGTTTGGTCCAACCTAAGACCATCTTCACGTGCCAATGTGCAACTAATAGCAAAGTTGGAGGCATCCACATGCATATGGAAATCTTTGTTCCTGTTGGGGTACACCAAGATTGGTTCACTAATTGGGGTACACCAAATTTGGTGCCTTAATCAACTTGACCTTGAAGCTAGTCCATCAAATGGAACCGACCCCTTTCTTGTTAAACATGCCACAAAATGTTTATACTTCAAAAACATATTGGGGTACTCCAATCTGCTTTATCTCTTGGATCATATCTGATTTTTGTCTTCAATCTTTCCATGTACACAATGTGTCCTAGTAACCTATCATATAGGACCATAAAATATAACTTTTAAGGATTCATGGCCAAATTTTCTTTCTTGCACGGGTGAATGCATCCTGCCAAGGATAGTCTGATTCCGTGTCTGCTATGGAGATTAGTGCACCGATCAACCTGAACCTCAATTCCTTTACTGGAATTATTGATTAACGATCTATATTACCTGGCATATTATACTGCTTGAACATATTGGGGTGCTCCTTTCTGCACTCTCACTCGGATCTTCTCTGATTTTGTCTTCAGTCTGGGCTTGCACAGAACATGTTCTAATAACTTATCATAGGGGACTATAAAAGAACAGTTTTTAGGATTCATGGCCTATTTTGCTTGCTTGCATGGATGAATGCATCCTGCCAAGGACTCAGCGTTCAACTCCTTGGGGCACTAGATGGACTAACATGCAATAATTTTTTTAAAACTTTCCATGATCTTCTAAAAAATATGCGCTGTGATGTCTAATGGATGACAGTCATCTTTGGGTCTATTCTAGCTGATTAATGAATGTTAACACCTGTTGGGGGGAGTGGACTTACTCTGAAGTTAACTATATTGTTAGGCGTTCATTGCACAGCTTGTAATGCTCTTTGATTGACACCTTAGTGCTACTTGTGTAGTAAAATAGCTCTCTTTGCAATACAGAAGAATGTATATTTATGTAGTTCTGCAATCATTAGTGAATGGTTAATGGTGAAAAGTTTCAAGCATGAGGTTGTCTTGATTGAAGGATATGGATGTTTTAAATGGGCATAAATGATAGATGTATTAAGACAATCCTTTTAACCAGCATGAATCTGTCAGGTACATTCCTGTTTCTCTATACCAAACTATTCCTTATAGGGACTTATGCTTTTCTTTTTCCACAGCTTAGTTGCAAGAACCTAAGCTCAATATCAATAGGATCTAAATAGCAGGTCAGACAAGCCTTTCTAGCTGCTTTTTTTTTTTTTTTTTTACCAAAAATGCCCAAACTTAGTACTCTGCACATTCTCTTGAATCCTTGCATTGTCATGAGTCTTTGGATCAGTCTGAGCATTAGAAGCATCTGAATTCTTGTCCTGAGTCGTATCTTTGTCTAGGGTGTCAAGATTACCTTGGGTGTTTGTACCATGTGAAATATATTTTCTTATTTTCTCTTGATGTCACAGGGTTTGTTGTGTTTCTGATTTGATTCACTGGATCATTATGTGATTGTTCATCCTCTTCATCTTGCTTGATTTGTTCATCCTGGTGGTCTTGTTGTTCAAATGTTTTAAACTTTAAGGAATGCTATCCTTTGTTTCTAGATTCTACTCTTGCACACCATTTGACAATCTTTATTGGCTATTGTGTTATGTTTTGAAGATTTTGAAATGAATCCCATCTGTAATTTTGGTGATCATATATACTTAGGTAGTGCATAAGTAGCCAACATGTGGATTACTATGTGTACCTTTCTTGTGTAGCATAATGTTTTGTCACTTTCTCTATTTTTGGAATCTTGTGTGCTTGCACTTGTGCTTTGCATGCTTTTTGGAATCTTCTATTTGTACGTTGCATGCTTCCACTTGTGCTTTGCATGCTTTGTAGAATCTTTCATTTGTAACTTTCATGCTTGTTGAATCCCCCACCTGTACTTGTGTATTTCTTATTTGTAAATCTATTTAATAAGAGCAATTAGTGTCATTATGATCATCCTGGATTCATCCATTCTATCATACTCTTGAGGATTATTTGATTATTTGGATACCATTGGTATCCACCTTATTTTGGGTGTTCTACATGTGTATATACTCTTCTCTTTTTTGTTTTTGTCCCTTTATTATGAATGTTTTATTGTAACATGGTGTCGAATCCATCTTTTGGCTTTGGTTATTTTTCACTTTGCTTTCTTTCTACCAGTATCCTGAATTCACAGCTTTTGAGTTTGAAGTGTTTTTGTTTGAAGATTGCTTTCTCCTTTAAGCAAGAGATATTTTATTGCATACTAGAAGTTGAGGATTGGTCTTCATCAATAGTTTTTTCCTCCTTTTGGCATGAAACTTTTTTCAATAGGAAGGTCTCATTGCATAGAACATTATGTCCTCTTGCAAAATTTCATATTCAACTTCATATGGCCATTTTGGACCACCTTTAAAATTGCGTAGGAAAAAATCAATTTTCAATGTTTGGCCTTAAATTTTATCAAAAGGTAGATATCAGTCTCTAGAACAAACTTGTACGCAAAGTTCTGATTCAGCCTCCAAATGACATTTTTGGTAACCTTTGAATTGTGCCAAAAATGAACTGTTTTGGTTCGTGCTGAAATTTTTCAGGGACATATTTTGTGTTTCTAATTACTGTTCTTGGTCATTACCATTTGTGAGTTATTCCATTTCCAAGTGTCATTGCTAGTTTAGTTTCTGGGTACTTCACAAGGTAATTTTATTTTTTGATAATTCTACTTGTTGATAGTTCTTTTCTCCCCATCATGGGAACTCTCACACCCAATATCAAAGTTGAATGGCCTTAACTTCAGTCTTTGGAATTAAAAAAGTTGAGATCTATTTTGTTTTAAAAATCCTCTTGGGCATTGTGAAGAGGCTAAGTAGATAATCTTGGTACTAGTACAAGTATGGGTACAAGGTTCGGGTATGCCAGTATGACGATTTTTTGGCCATGAAAATAGCTCGAGTACAGCTGTACAAAATAAAAATAAAAATCTATATATTAAAAAATATAAACAAATAAGAAAAATTAACCACATCCTATCTATAGAGTAAACAAAATAATCTAATCATACTTATAATTCATTGTCAAATGTCATGATATTCAATGATTGAACTTAGAACAAGTACATAGTGCAAATATTACAATGTATACACAGAAATCATTACAAAGCAGCATATTCATTATATTCATATTGGTCTTCAATTTCTTCATCAAGAGCATCATCATGTGGTTTATTAGAACCACAAGTAGTGGTTATGCCACTCCCACAAGCTCTGCTATGTAGGTCATGTGTAGAACCCTCTAGCAAAATGGTAAAGTTGTAGTGGCATAGGATTAGCAAAAGGAAGGAGTGTCAGCCCTGAGCAATTGAAAAAATGACGTTGGGAGAGCAAATGTGCAATGAAAGGCAAATATGTTGTTGTTGTTTGATTTTGATACAATGAATGTGAGAGTTGATTTTAGGGTTTCCATATTCTTTAGTTTGTTTTTTATTGTTTTTTAAGTCCATGTTTGATTTTTTTAAAAGTGAAACACCCCCCTAAAAAAAAAAAAAAAAATCACCCTTTTCCTTTATGTCCTTGCTGGATTCGCCGAGGGTATTGTGCTGGACATTTGGGTACGACTGGGTTTATCCTATGACGAACCTGGACGTACCCAGACCTACAGTGCAGAATCTTGGGCAAAGTTTGGCAGGGACTGGACCAAGACTGGTATGTACTAGGATCGGTCCTCCTGGGTACAAGTACCCGGTAACTTATTGGAGGTTGAGTGAAATGCTTCCTGCTGATTTTGACCACATTGAAGGTTACCTTATCAAATTCAAGGATTGAAATTGCTGTGAGTGAATCTGAGTCAAATTATGCCAAGTTTGACAAAAAGTACGTTTATCTTATTAAGCAAGCTTAGCCTCTTGAATATGATTTTTTTTCCCTAGTTATTTTTTCATGTGGGATACTATTTATGTTGAAAACCAATAAAACATACACTAGAATCCTTTGAAATTATGCTTATTCTAGATCATGAAAAATTATTCGATATGACTAAGTTTTGTTCTAGTTGTCATACATATGCAGCAGAAGGCAAGAACACGTAAGCAGGAATCATCGAAGGGAAATAACTTGCCTACTAATTCCAAGTAATCAGATAGAAGATTTGCAAATATTGTGGAAAGACTAATCATGGCAGAAGCATTGTTTCAAGAAGAGGCATCAGCTTAATAGAGAACACAAGAAAGAAAGTATGGGTGATTAGTCTCATGTTTTGTTTGCTATCTCTGCTGCTTTGGTTTCTCAATATGCTAAAAAGAATGAGTAGGTTTTTGATTCTGGTGAATCACACCACAAGTCATTATGCTTCTGATATGAGCACGATTACAATGATTAGAGTGACAATTTTTTTTTAGCTGGAACTGCACATGCTGTACCCTTTATTGTATTAAGTATTTATAGAGTACGATGATATACAAAGAAGATTCTTCATAAAAGGAAGCTTTTAAGAGAAGAAATAGGAAAGGAAACTTTTATAAAAAAGGAAGCTTCAAGGAGAAGACACTTACAATAAGCTTCAAGGAGAAGACACAGACAATAAGGCTTCGAAGAGAAGTCACAAACAGTAAGCTTCTAGAACAAAGAAGCTTCTAGAGGAATATAAAGACAGATATGTGCAAATAACAAGAATATATAATAAAATACAATAGAGCCCACGTGACTCTCCTCAGCTTCTATGCTAAAAAATATTGATAGTAACTAAAATTGTGGGCAGAAAATTTATGCGGAATAATAATGCACTGAATGTAAAGGACACTGGGGATGTTGGGATAGAAGATGGGAAATTTCTAATTTCTATAATGTTTTTAGTCTTAGTGCAAATATACTTTCACTGTACTAGATTATTTGTTTGGTAGAGCTGTTAAGTTTGATGAGCTAACAATAGCATAATGTTGCAATATCCACCACAAAAGTTGAGTACATTGCAGCTACTCATGTGAGCAAGGAAACGGTATGGCAAGTCCTCTAGACATAATTTGGAGCAACTAAGACACTAGCAACACTAAAATAACATTTCTAATGGGGAAACATGTGCAAATACATTGAGGCTCACATCAAATCTTGTGTTCCTTGCACATAACCAAGCCTACCAATGACAAATTGGGCACATACCTCTTCCAGTATTGTCAAAGACTCAAAACCATTGGAATCTATGAACATGGATTTTCTATCTAGCTTGGCAACGACCAATCATCAACGTGATTGTCTTTGTGGTTGTGGATCATTTCTCAAAGATGGCAATCATGGTAACATGCAAGAAGACAACCATTGCACCTTAGACAACAAAACTCTTTTTTCAACACATTTGGATGCATTTTGGGGTATCTTTCTCCATTGTATTTGATTGCGATCCTCGGTTTGATAGTCATTTTTGGCAAGCTTTGTGGCATATGCTTGAAACACAATTGAAGTGAAGTGATGAACCACACCCTTATGTAATTTTACACTTGGGATGACAACTTGGCATTTATCCAACTTGGCTATTCATAGTTCTATAGGGCATAGTACATTGAATACATGCTACAGGATCCAATCTTAGGCACCCTTAGATGTTGCATTTCACACTGTATAGTCCAAAAGACTAGTGCTCAAGGCAAAGAATTGGAAAGAGCAGAGAAATTCCTCTAGCATATTAAGCAACTGCACCAACATGTTTAGCATATCTTGGCCCACCTATAATAGAGGTACAATGAAAAACATGATGCACACCTCACTTCGCATGTAATCTCAAAATAAACACACATCAAACATGGTCGAAACATGCATTTTTTTTGTTTAAAAGAAGTGACAAGATAATGGGTCTCAATGCATCATGCATCACGTACCGATCTCAACCATTGGTCACCGACCTCAAATAGGTCGTGGTCAACACACCCAAGTGGTCGCAACGTTGACATGACACTTAGGCTGACTACTCTCACATTGGCCACCCTAAATGGCCCCAAACGGCCCAAATGACTCAAATGGCCTAGGAATCAAGGTGCACACACAACACACTATCACAAGCAGATTCATAAGCAAGGTTTATAATAATCCACTTGGGCACTTTGAAAGGGTTTAAATCATAGTAGAAAAACTCGAGAACCGCGGTTCCTCGACAGCCAAAAACTGTGACCCGTACTCAGGACTCGGCGATTACTCGACACTTTTATTGCTACTTTAAAAAATATATAAATTCATAAAATACACTGAAATACATAAGAAAATGAAATGAATGTAGAGAAATGATTATAGAGATTCAAAGAACACATAACTCAAAGTCATAAACATGTTTCAGATTAATTTTTAAGCAAATAAGAGTACAATGTGAATGTCGAATGCTCTATTTTAAACAAAAAGAACACTAAAATGGCTTATGGAAGTTCTCTCCAACTCCTCTACTGCTCTCTATAAGTGGAAGGTAATGACTGCTCCACTAAAACATCATCCACAAACATGTCATCCAACTCCAAATTCTTGCCAACCCCTCCCAATGCCTCTGCTTCTTTTACCGCTATAGCTTCTTTTGCTTCCCTCTCTAAATCTGTGTTCTCGGTAAACATGGGCTCCTGAGTCACATCATTAGACTCAACGATCCAATCTAAGTATGGATCAATATTATCCAAGTCAATTGTCTCGTGGCTATCCGTCTCTTCCACTTGTTTCACACGAAGGCAAAGATTGTACCACACAAACACAAGGTCATTGAGGCGTGTTATCAGCGTATTGCACTTATTTGTGTGAATGACCTCAAACATGCTCCAATTTCTTTCACATCTAAAAGCACTACATGCCTGGGATAAGATGTGGATGGCTAATTTTTGAAGATTTGGTGTCTTTGCATCAAAATCTTTCCACCACAAATCTGCAGTAAGAGATATATAACTTTGTAAGTCAATTAGGTGTGCATTTATAAATAAATGACATTACAATGATATAATGACAATTAATTACAATGATACAATGACAAGAATAAAGGACTAAATTTGAATATGTTTTTTCCTTGGTTGATGGGTCATTCTCCTTTGAATGCATAGAGGTGAAGAAAAGAGCCTCCTTTCTGCACTTGTAAATTTGCAGTGCATCCACAATTATGTCGTTAGTGGCTTTGTCAATCACCATCTTCTCTATGCATGTATTTAGGCCATCCATGACCTTCTCATTTGCCCTAAATGAATCCACAAAGAAAAACTTGGGGTTCAAATAGTAGGCCACTGCATGTATATGTCTTCTATACATTCATGACCTTTTCGATGGCGTTACTTGTTCCATCTACAATCAATCAGGGGCCAAATAGGCTTATATTTTTTAATTATTTTATCCATAATGATTTTCTATGCTCTCGTTGGCCCTGTCCATGGTCTCATACAAATACTCCATCGGATTCTTTTCTCCATCCACTAAACGGAGAATTCTAACCAGAAGCTTTGACACCTAAAAATAAATAACATATATTTTCAAAATTTAAATTAAGATAAATTTGAGCTATTTATTTAAAATAAATAAATCATAACTAAAAAAAGTTAATTCCAGAGTTACCTTTATGACCTCATCCATGGTCTTTTCAAAGCCATCACAAAAAATGGTCTTCTTGACCTTTTGTCCTTCGGCCTTCTTGCTATATGAAAACTCCATCCACTGTGTGCTCACAAATATCTACCTAAGAGATGTTAGGGAGGCTGCAATGTGATGAAGTTCATAGCAAATCTCGTGGCTTCCAATCACACTAGCTCTTTTCCATTGGTGTGCTCTTTCATCAAACTCAGCACCCAAGGATAGTTGTAGATGTACTTTGTGATATCTCTTGCCTCTTCAACCACATTTTTCACCCATGGCATCTTTTCTATGTCCTCAAGTAGGAGATCAATACAATGGGCTGAGCATGGGTCCCTAAAAAGTGACAAGTATATCTCTTCAAGAAGTCAACCCATTACTACATATGTTGTTGCATTGTTGATCACAACTTGGATGACATTCTCCACACCCACCTCCTTGGCCACCTCGTCCAACATATCATACAAAGATCATGTATTTTTCTCTGTCAGAGGCATCAATGGACTTCAAGATCACTAAGTGTCCACTTGAAGCCTCTAGAAACTTAATCAAGGTGCGGTTTTTTCCATCCGTCCACCCATCAAACAAAATGCTGCAACCCTTTTTGCGCCATACTCTTCTTTGCTAACTACAATGAGCTCTATATTTTTCACAACATCCTCTAATAGTGGGCCTCTCAAATCATGGCTAGGGGCTTTGAACCCCTTCCCAACAACAGTCAAAGTAGCTACTAGATTCTCCCAATATGTGCTTTTTGCCACAATGGATGGTATGTTGTTATAGTAGCACAAAATTTCTACGACCACCCTTGCTTCATTATGCAATTCCTTATTCCATGTTGTACCTTTGAGTGAAGGTTATGGCCCAAGGGTATTCCGAGAAACAAAAAACCCTGTAAAGGTGAACTTGCATTGCCTCCATTAGGTGAGGCTCGTCCTCGGATCATCCTTGGGGCAATAGAAGACCCAGATGTTGCTAACTTATCAGATTCAACTCTTGCTTCCCCCCTATTTGATATGGTTGCAAGTGCACCAACAGTCCATTTTTTTTCTCCTCATGCATTGTGAGGACAACAACCATCTCCATTTGAGCCTCGGGTGACACTTTGTCACATAGCCGCACATCATTCCCTAGAATCCGTGTTGTGTTACTTGAGGCGATTCACCCTTGCACTAATCTTAATCCTATAGTAATTGTATATCACAGAGTTGAGCTCTGGTAACACAATGTTTCTGGGCTAGGTCGTCAAACTTCTTAGGCCGGCTACTTCCACGAGAATCGGATGCTATTTTAAAGTTACAATTTGTCGATATGCAATTGCAAACATTCTTGGAAGTTGGAGCTCAAATCTAGCAAGTTACAATAGCATACGATTCAAATTAGTGATTATGAAGTTACAATAGGATAAAATTATTTAATTAAATACTGAAATTTCAAGACTCAAGGAATACGATAACAATATGATAAAATATGATGACTTTCTATTTATTGTATTATGAAAAATACATTATTGAATGAGAGTCATTGATTATTCATTATAGTTATACAAAGATGAAAGATTGTTTTAGAATTTATATTAATATTAATATATTATTATTAGACTGTGTTTTATAATAAAACACAGTCTGATAATTTTATTATTTACTATTGTTGCAAACTTGCACTTGTGTGTTGTGTTGTGCATCAACAATGGAGGACAAGCCAAAATGAAAATAAAAAAAAGTTAAACAGTCTTTGTATTTGCCAATTTGGCAGTTTGCCATTTGGTTTAGAATCAAACTCAAATTTCAATCATAGATCATTATCATTTATCATTGATCAGTCTCAGACAATCACAATTATTAAAGAAATTATAAAAGCAATAAACAATTCTGAGTTTACAATGTGAATGGAGTCAAGGGCCTCAAACCTGTGGGTATTCTATAATGAATCCCGGCTGCCAGTTTCTATACCAAATGACAAACTTCAAAAGTAAACGGCAAGTTGAAAATAACAATTTCCTTCGACCCTAACCTCTTATCACCGACGCACAACATAGAAAAAAAATGGCAGAATGAAATATTTGTGATTTTTTTTTGCACTTTCCTTATATTTTCTAGGTTGCTGAGTTTTGGCCGGTTACCAGTCCAAAAACTGCGGTTTTCGGTGAGTAACTACTCAGAAAACTGTGGTTTTTGGCCTGGCAACTGGCCAGTGATTTTTCGGTAGTCTACTGGTTTGAACAAAAAAAAGGTTTTTTGGCAGTACCTGTTGGGTACCCGCATTTTTTAATACAATGGTTTAAATCTCTTAGTAATTAAATGGTCACATTCACTTGAAAATACAAAGGTTGAATTCATTTTAAAATTAGAAGTTCACATAAAGTGCAAGTTAATGATAAAACATAAAGTCAATTCATAGGGATGTCACTTAAGTGACATCCACCTTTCTCATGACCCACTTACCCTTCACATGATCCACTTACGCTTCATTGAAGTTGTGCACATTCTAAACATGAATTAAGGTTTAATTAAGTTATAAGCACTTAAAATTTAATAGTTATTTTTCCTCCAAAAGGTGGACTCAATCTCCACCCTACATCTCAAGAACCCAGAGTTTACCCTAACCCCATAAGGAAGCCGTATAAAAAGTCTCTATAACCACAAAGGCATCCGTTTTCCTTCATGCTCAAGAGGGAGACAAATAGAAGAGGGTCGGGTTTTTCCATAGCCTCCACTCTCCTCCTCCAAGCTTCTTGATGGCATCCCTTTTATGTTGGTGATAAAGTTTGGCTCTGTCTGTAGAAAAATGGGTTTCAAGGTCCTCCCCCCAAGATCAAACCATTGTGCTATAGTCCCTAACCATACTTCACACTATTGGTGAGAATGCCTTCTTCTTGGTCGTCCTTCATACTTAGGCATGCATCTATTCTTCAATGTTGAGCTTCTAACCCCCTACACACCCATTTTTCTCAATCTTTTTTTAGTCCAACATCCTTTAGATTTGGATCTTGCATAGCTCAATCCAATAGAGCATGATGTAGTCATCGACATGACCTCTACCCCACACCTAGGATGGAGAACACAAGTTGTTCTAAGTTGTGAATAAGAGGCAATATTCAAACCAAGAAAAGTGATACACATTTTCACAGCTCCAAGTTCAATTTCTGCAATTGGCCACCCATTGCTTTCCAAGATAGGGTGAACGATCAGATCTTCAGAAGCAACTTGGATCCGAGTTATTACCTTCCCAAGGATTTTGTGCACCTTTCTCAATCTTTTCAAGACGTTTGTAAGCTTTGAAAACCTTCAGCGAGTCTATCACAAAATTGCTTTTTGCAAAGTACTATTTGTGTTGCGAAGCAAGCTTAGTGTTGAAAAGACTCCTTTGTTGCAAAGTAAGTCAATTTTGCAAATCATTCTCGCTTCGCAAGTCCTATGTTGTGAATCCTCTCTTTGCTGCGAAGTTACCTTCCTTCACAAAGCAACTCTTCTTCATTTGTGAATATTTCTTTCTTTGCTAAGCGCCTTGTTTTCATTATTGCAAAATAAAGCCACAAAACAAATTGGTAGATTCTGAAGAACCATGTGCGCAACACGAAAATTATTTTCCACATCAGCTGCCGGATCAACACTACACCTACGAAGGTTGGTGATGCTTGTAGAAGATGAATTGGTGGAACACAAATGGTTCTTGTAACTTTCTGTGTCTTGTATTCATATTGTAACATATACATTTTTCCTGTTTTCAATAGATAGGAAGCAAAAGATAGAGTAGATAAATAATCTGCAAGTATCAATCTGCTCATTGCTCTAGTCTGGTTCTGTAACATCCTCCACGCCAACACAACCCTCTTTAGGATTTGGTTGATAGGATACAGTGTTCCATAGGGACACATGTCTCCTGGGGACAGGGACGAGACGTCTCCCCTCGAACCCGCATTCCCCCACCCAAAAAAAAAAAGATAATGGAGACATTTCCTTTGTTTGAAGTGGCGGGGATGCTATGATGTGTCTGGGACGGTCAACTGCCCAGAAAATGTCATGGCATCCTGTGTGCCTTCACCCTAAAAACAAGACAGTAAAATGCTGCTTTTTAAAAACAAACATAAAACAATTAAACCAATATTGAGTAATGAAAATCATAATTTATAATTCATGATTTTGGATTATCAGATGGTTTATTAGATGAATGATTTTAATTAGTAATTTATTGTTTTAGATTTCAACATATTTTAGTTTGTTTAAGGATGTTTTTAGTTATTATTAATTTATTTATATTTTAAATATTTTAAATATATATTTTATATGTAATTTTAATAGCTGCCCCTCGCCATCCCCAAAACCTGGCAATCTGTTTGCCGTCCCCAAAACCCCATCCCTGAGACACATGGAACACTGCCAGAATATATAGTTATACAAACTAGCACTTGCATTTTATATTTCCATTTCCTTTATGTTCATGGTAATAGAATTTCATGTTCATACAATATGCAAATCTGATTAAACAGACCCGTCTAGTTTAGTTAGTTGTAGATTATCCTCTGTGCACATCCTACGCTTGGCACATATCATTGTCTCTACATGGTATGGTATGCTTCTAAGGTAAGTTCCTGGAATGGTTAAGGCATGTATTTAGGATTTGTGTGTGGAGGCATATAGTAAGAGAAATAAGGCTATAAGCATGCAGATCTCAATTCACAAGTTTGTTATGTTTTTACTTTTCTTTTTACTGGGAAAAGGGAATATTGTATTGCAACTGTAAGTAGATTAAATATGCAACTATGAAAGGATTTTGATAACATATTTTTGATATGAAAGGGTACACTAGACTTCTCATTTCTCAACTGATTAATTTCATATTAAAAATACATTTTTAATGCAGATCCGACAGATGGTAGATTCAGACTTATATTGGTTTTCGATCCCTAATGTTGGTACTCTTCTTAAGAGCCTTAGTCAGGCATGTGTTGTTTTATCTCTCTTGCACCTATAAATGGCATATGATACTGAAGTGTTAAACAACCAACTTATGTAAAAGGATCCTTAACATTTATCTTTTCTTATAGTTAGCATGGCTAATTCTAGAATGTAATTATTTTAGGGTCGAAAGGAGCTCATCAATTTTCTTAACCGGAGGAGATGCAAAGAAATGTTGTTATCAGCTTTGGAAAAAAGATGTATACGAGTCTCAAAACTTGACATGAGATTTCATCTCCGAGATTTGCTAGGCTCCGGCCACCTCAAAATTATTCAAACCCCTATTGGCTCACTTGTTCGCATTGCCAAAGAATGAGGTGTAGATTGTCTAGTCCTGTTTCATCATCAATGTAATACAGGGAGCTGGTCTTGATTATTTTTTACTATTCTCATATTTCTATGACAAAATTATAGGTTACCTGCACTCATGCAGGAACCAGATACAGGCATTCATGATGCGGTGCAGTCTTCCCTCTTATTAAGTTGTCGGTGCAAGTATATTTGTCAGCAAGACTGAGTAGTATCTAATTCAGAACTGTCTGGCAATTTGGGGGTTCTGAATTTAATCTTCCTTTGATGAATATTTTTGTGTTTTGAGAAGGGACTTCGTCTACTCTACTCAAAGGGTTGATACTTTATAAAAAACAATTTAGGTGCCCATTGAGAGAGGAGTTATCAAGGCTTTGCCAAATCCTTGTATATGCTAAATGCCTCAGTTTATATTGACGTGATCGAGAGAATGCATGTGTATTTCATTTAGTTATTGGTTGTGCCTATAATCCTTGGTCTTTGTTATCTTCATATGCATATTCTCCATCTCTTTTTCATTAATGGCTTACAATTGATTTCACACTGAATATTGTCTTCTACAGTCCATTTTTCTTATTTAGAATTTGTACCCAACTCAGAGAGACAAAAAAGTTAAATAGATAATTTGCATCTGACTCTATAGACAGATCGACAAACATATGATGCATTATATGAACAAATGTTTGGAGAATCAAATTGGCACCACAAAAACAATTTATTCATACATTGTGAAATCTTTTTCAAGATATGTAATGTGTTGACAACAAAGCAAGAATGTATTTGCATGCCTGATAGGCAAGTATCACCATCCTAGAAACATTTTACTCAAAATTAGAGAGTTTTTAGTTCAACTTTCATAACAATTATGAAAATCTTTATACTCATAATATGAACTTTATATAGAATTGACTATGATAGTGCATTGTAAATTCTTTGTGGATCATATTTGCATGTTTCGTGACAAAAAAGAACTCAATTTAGTTTGCACCAGAAACATAGTTCCTAAAATCCTAAGTATGGATTGCATGATTTTTCCTTTTAAATTTATTTCTTGCTAGAATTTTAACTACCTCTCTGAGTTGGCTTTTATGTGGGGCCGAGCATCTAGCTATACATGCATGGGTTGAAAATCATTAATGTGTTTGATTTTTGTGTGTGAGATTCATGCTTCGTTTACATTGTACTCGATCATGGCAAGGCCCCTCCCTTAACATTTTCTTGTATATTTCCTACTTGTGTGAGCAAAATCCATTATGTCAGCTTATTTTCTTCTTCCAGATTGAGGTTTATTTGTTTTTCCCCTTTTGTTGGCATATATTCTTCCTAATTGAGGCCATACGTGGACACCAAACCTTATTCATTTCCTTCTGTGACTTTAACCTTTGATTTTGTTTTAGGGATTGTCTTCTTAGATTCTTCCAATGTTACTCAAAATTGGGTCCATGCTTTTTCAAAAAATTGCAATGGTATTGTGCACTTAAAAAAATTGTAACAATGGAATTTGTCATTAGGAAAATAAGTCTAATGGGTATTGTGTGATATGGAGTATGAGAGGGTTTCCCTTTATTCTTTAATGACAAAGAAAAAATATACGTGCAAGATAATTACAATATTCACACTTTTTGCACGACACTTTGTACGTTTTGTAGGATGAAACTGGTACTTTTATAAAACCTATTTTGGAAAAAAGAAATAAATATTATACCCAATTATAAAGTAAATGACAGCTTTATTATGAATAAAGTGAAAAATAGGTATGTGATAATAATTCCATGGCATTTAATTCAAAATCAAAAGAACATAAGTAATACCCCAATTGATTGCAAGATAGTAACACACGTATCCAAAATGTGATGATCCGGAATAGATAAGCAAGCCTCTTATATTAATCATAGGTTATAAATTGAAGCTGACAAATTTTAAATGGAAATTGCAGTGGACAATTAATATTACTTATGTTAGATTTACTAATAGAAGCCCTCACTACATTCATGTGACTTCTATTTATACAAAATTGTCTCATACATAATAAGTTACAAGTAGTTATAGACAATTACGTATGTAACTCCTAGCATTACTATTGTCAAATTTTAACTCTTTAATTGTTTTCTCCAAGACTTAGTTGAAGGCCCTTTGAGCTTTGCAGGGCTCTTATATTTTGTTGCCTGTTGCATCTATGCTAGGCATAATGGTCACCCACAAGTATCCTACCTTCATTTGTCTACCATAAGAAGTGCATTTGTAACATTTACTTTTTGTGTGTTCTTTAGGATGACATTGTGCATCATTTTTTTTCTTAGGATATCTAATGAGATCCTTTTCAACCTCTTGTTTGCTAATGATGTCTACCTAGGCACAACATGGTATTAGGAGTATGTTATGGCATATTTTTGTTTAGGTGTGGTCTGCATTAGCTAGTGAGGTTAATATTATATTATTTTATGTTTAAATTAGGGAAGGATTATGTCACTGTCATTAGGATTTTTTCTACTTAAGTATAAATTGAGGGAATACTCTTAAGTTATGCATTTTTTGACCAGTTCGATATCAATCTAATACAACGATGTCTTTGTGACCTCTTATGTGTTTTTAGCCAATTTTGCAAGTGTTAATTTGTATTGGTTGTATAAGGCCCCTCATTTTTAAATTTCAACAATTGTGTCCAAGTATTTTGTGAATTATTTTTACATGCTCCTTAAAAATGCTACAAGGTCACAATCAATTTTTGTAGCCCCCACTAAATTGTGAAGGGGAGTTTATCGAGGAAACCAATCAAAGTTTGGGACCAAGGAAGAGATGAGTGAGTCAATTGTCGAATATACCATTGAAATTAGGAAAGAGAAAAAATCTATAGAGGAAGAACGAAAATTATTTAGATCCAACATTCTTAGTTCATAGAAGTACACCTTTTTAAATTAGAAGTGGAGGATGTAACCCCTTAAGAGAGATGTGGATCATGCCCCTCCAAATGAAGATGAGGTGGTAGATCATTCTCAATGGTCCCATATTAATAAGAAGATGAAGATTCGACAACATGATTTTAGGAAAGAGGAGAGGCACACACATGGTTGACCAAGGTCAAGGTTGTCTTCAAGGTGTAGTGCATTTATGATGTGTAGAACATAAATGTTGCCTTGCAAGCCTTGGATGAGGCAACACATACTTGGGGGCATAGATGGTTGTCTCAAAATCTTGAAGGGAGCTTTACCAAGTTCATTGATGCATTAATTCAAAGAGTATATAAGAATCAAAATGAATCTTACAATATCTATTTTATGCACTTGTCCTAGAAAGACATGACAATGGGAGAATGCGTGGAGAAATTCCAAGTTTTAGATTTGAGTGCCAAAGTTCGAAAAGACATTGTGATCGATACCTACATCTCCAACATGTGGCTACAAGTGAATGGAGTGAAGGATGTTTGACCCATAATAATAGAAAAAAAAAAAAAAAAAAAAAAAAAAAAACTATTACTATGGGCATGTAGGCCTTGTTCAAGAGTTATTGGATTTGTTTTTTTTGGTTTTGGGAAATCACATGTCTTCATAGTTTAAAATGTGTAGTCTATTTGTTGAAAACTCTTGTTGCTAATTGCTCTAGACGTTGGGGAAACGACCATGTCTTTAAACCATTAAAAAATTACATGAATGAAGATGTGTGCCCATCAAAGAATGAGGTTGCTTGATGAAAAACCCAATAAATGGGAATCATGAATACAAGCCATATATGGTGTCAAAACATGCGAACCATACATATTTTGTTGCAATGATAGGGTTAGACCACGAGAACCACTTTATAAAGAAGTTCAAAGTTCATATCACTTAAGATTAAAGGATTCTCAATATTACCTTTTAAAAAATACCACCATATCTTCTCATTTTTGGGATGTCTTTTATACTACTTTTTTTTCCTAGTGTAAAGATTGAAAAAAAAATTGAACAATTTATGATCATGTGATATGTACCACTTTACCAAAGTAACACCCATGTGGGTGATACCACATTAACACCTTAAATTCTCTAAACCATGTTAAAAAGACTAGAGTTTTGGTCATGTTCGACCATGGGAACATGTTCAAGAATTTGAAGAAGTTCATAGATTAGGTCTTCATATATGCACATTTAACAGTTTCCATATGAGTCCCAAGTCACCACGACGTTGATTGTTTACGACTAGTCCATAATATGGAACTTACATTGGTTGATTATACACTTAGGGGTATTTTTATGTGGTGGATATTAGAGGGTCAAATGTTTTGGGGGTTCAATGGGGTCATGAGTATACCCCAAAATCCTTACGAGCGAAGGAGATCAAGACTGTTGACTCTAATTAGATGGATAGCATTTTGAAAGAAATGACATTCAATTTTATTGCCCATTTGTAATGCATGGATTTTGACTCCTCTAATCAACAAAGATCAAATCCTTTTGGATCTCAAGGACGATCCAAAAATGTACGACAATCTTCCAAGAGTTGCCACATAGTCTTCCTCTCGATTAGGGATTGGAATTCGGCCTTTCAATATGGACAATTTTAAAAATCACAAAACGAGACTAGAGTAGGAATTATTGAAGATGTGAATTGTTCTTTGAAGTAAGAGTGGTATACACTAAGAAGAGGAACCTCTTATGTAAAGAATGTAGATTAATAAAGGAAGAAACCCCTCTTAGTATACACTCAAATAGGGTATATGCGGGCAATAAGGAGCAATATATGGTGTTAACAAGTAAAGGCAATAAACCAACTAATATTCATAATTGAATAAAGAAAATAAAATAGTGTAAGTTGAAGTGATACTTAATTGGCAAAGCTTTTGGTACATTGATCCCCCCCTTGACTAGAGCAAGCGTATTATGCAATGAGATATTGTAGGTGAATGAATAAGGATCAAGAAGACCTAATGGGTTAGGTAGGGATCTCTTAGGGTGTTGGTGTAGGTCACAAGTGTTCATATATCCTTGAATGCAAATCTTGTCTCAATGAAAAATATTCCTTTGTCGAAGCTCCTTTGGGCATTTATGTCATTAAGTATCCATGGTGAAGATTTGTTGTATAATGTGAGTGAAAATGCAAAAAATGTATTGATTTAGTTTTTTAAATGGCAACCTAGGAGGACTATCTGTATACATGTCTAATCCTAGGTCTATTTGAAGGAAGTTAATGTTTTCAATCATGGTAAAATACATTAGCTTACTCTAGGGTAAAAAACTCAACATTTACAAATTAGTTCTTCGAATTTAATTTCAATTAAAAAAGACCTAGAGGGAGAAAATGGGGACAAGGGGACCAATAGTAGTTGGAGATAGTTAACGACACAATGTGTCTAGGAATCATGAAGGCATGCATGCAAACAAGTGATAGGAAGAATGTAAGGACATAGGTACTGTAGACATCTAATTCATGTCATTGTCGTGTTGAGATTGCAAATTTGAACGACTTTCTGTAATAACACACAAACTAGACCAAAATCACCAAAACATTATAATTTGGCTGCATATGTCATATATGTGCACCAATTCACGTCCATGTATCCCTGATTGGGGCAATGCATTTTATGGAATTTTTATCTCTCCTAATTCACTTCAAGTCAAATTGTGACCAAACAAAACGACGTTCTTGACCACTAAAATCCTCTAATTTGGATGTGTCAATTTGCATCTATATCACCCTAACTAGGGTATTACCTTGTACGCAATTGACACCTTCCTCTAATTCAACTCTAATCAAATTATGACTAAGTAAATTGACATTTTCGACCAGTTTGATTAAACAAGCAACCAATTTTAAAGAATTGCAAAAAGCTAAGTAAAATCATTTAAGCAAAGCAAACCTGAGTAAGAGCTTAAGTGAGAAATCCATGGAAAGTTATTGAATATTTATTATTGGAAATTCATAATTTAAAATATTTGGGCCATGATGTCACTCATGACATCATCACAGGGACAATCCACAAAACATTAATGGAGATAAATATTAGGATTAAGGCTACCTATCCTTATTAATGCTCCAATCTTCCAAATATTGATTACCATATTTATTGCTTGTCCTTCCAAAATTGAATGGATTTGTGACCCTCCATTTTGATCTTGAGATGGAGGGCCAGGAATCAATTAGCTCATTTTGGAAAAGCTATAAATACGTGAGCCATGGCCATAACCTTCAAGCTTCTTTTGTGTAATGTTATTATGTAGGAATAGCTTCAAGAAGCTCTTTTTGGTGTAGAGAAACTGTGCAAAGATATCATTAGAGAGCTTCACTCATCCTTGCAACATTGATCAAATCAAGAGCCAAATCCATTGGTGCAAGGAGAGATGTATGGAAACGCTTGTTCTACTGCATTGATGAAGACTTGGAGCACCCAATCCAAGCACAAACACGTTTAATGGATTGATCTTGGAGGAGAGCCACTTGGGGAAGGCATTGTCCATGTTTTTTGTCCAAGCTTCTTGACTCCATTGATCCGAGCCACTTGGGGAATTTTGTCCATGTTTTTTTGTCCAAGAAGCTCTTTTTGGTGTAGAGAAATTGTGCAAAGATATCATTAGAGAGCTTCACTCATCCTTGCAACATTGATCAAATCAAGAGCCAAATCCATTGGTGCAAGGAGAGATGTATGGAAACGCTTGTTCTACTGCATTGATGAAGACTTGGAGCACCCAATCCAAGCACACACATGTTTAATGGATTGATCTTGGAGGAGAGCCACTTGGGGAAGGCATTGTCCATGTTTTTTTTCCAAGGTTCTTGACTCCATTGATCCACGCCCCTTGAGGGAGTAAGCCTAGCACGTTATGTCATTTATGCTTTATCATTTATTTTATGTCTTGAACACGTGAACTAACTTGCTCTGTAATCATATTCTACATTTTGGCATGCCCGGTGGGATTGCAACCCACAAATTTATTCTAATTACTTCTTATCATCTTTTCTTGTCAGTTTTTGTTGCTAACCTTTGATGGATTTGGCTACAAATTCAAAAAAAGTCGTTCACAAATTTTGATTGTATATCGGTGAATTCGTTTCCAAAATTGGCAAATTTGTCCTTAAAGAACGATGAATTTGTCTCTACTATTTTGATAATCGGTGAATTCATCTCCTCAACTATTCTAATCATCGATGAATTTGTATCTGTTGTTCTGATAATCTATGAATTCATCTCTATTATTTTGATCATTGATGAATTTGTCTCTGTTGTTACGATAATCGACAAATTTGTCTCCTTTGCTATGAAATTGTCTCTATTCTAATAATTGGCAAAAAGTTTTTAGGTTCAGTTTTTGATCAATAGTGAATTTATTCTAATTTTAGCAAAATTATAACTATATTCATCGCTTTCTTTAGCAAAATTGTGTCCTAATTGGCAAAATTGTCCTAGTGATCGATGAAAATGTCTTTGTCTATTTTGTGTCTTTTATTTGTGTTTTTGTGTAGGTTCTTAGAAACGATGAAAAGATCCTGCATATCGATGAAATTGTCTTGTGAAAAATTTGAGAGTATAAACATAACTAAAATCAAGCTCCTTGAAATGCTTAAAACCTTGATTGACAAACTAACCACTTGTATTGTAGGTTTAACATGTTTCAGTTTGATTTTACAACTCAAGGCAAATTTCAATCACATTTCCATGTTAGTGTTTAAAAAGAACATCCATGCTTAGATTTAAAGCTCTTAAGAGCAATTTTCTTTTTGTTCTTTATTTTAGAACATAGTTTTATTTTCATTAAACCTTGCGTGTATGCTCTCCCCTTGTCCCCTTTAGGGAACTTGAGTGACCAAAAATGCGTCATTTTACTTGTTGAGTAAAAAAATTGAAGAAATGTCAAGTATGCACTTCCCTTGTTCTTAAGGACTTGGGTGAATCAGAAACAACCCAGTTCTTCCATTTATTTTTATGCATTGGCTTGTGAGTGGGAGTTCATCACCTCCTCACAATTTATTTAGAATTTTAACCTAGGGTTTCATCTCTCAACACTGTTCCAACTCCTCTCTGGTGGGGTATATAAGTTGGGTGTATCATTGAATTGGATAGTGGTTGAGTGGTTAACCTGACAAGTCCAATGGGTCCTCAATCCATGTGGTGGTCTAGACATCAGACTTCACTAAGTAGTCCACAGTTGAATTCATTATGCAAAGGACAAGACCTTTGCATAACAAGCTAAACGATTTGGATCCAATTGACATGAATTTTATGCCCAAGTGTTTTTAGGCACTTGTGGACCATTTAAAAAACTAAATCAAAAATTTAGCTTAATTCACCCCACTTTGTCATGGATTATCCTGCCAAATGTCGAGTTGCTCTGGTGCTCTAAGTTTCTTGCCATGTATCAGTTCTTGAGAGACAAAGGGGGGTTTAAAAACTCTACCTACATACACTCTTTTATTTTTGGATTAATAAGTAATTCATTTTAAGAATGATATATTGGTGAAAACTTTAATAGATATTGTGCACACCTCATGTCAGTTTAGTGTAGGAATGTGCACTTAGGTGTTCCTTTACTTGCATTATGAGTCTAAATAGTCTCATCACACAACAAAATAGGTCCTAAAGCCTCTCAAACCAATTCAAAATCCTATCACTTGAGTCTTGCCTATCACTTGGGCTTGAGTGTTTTACTCTATGTTTGGGTCACATCACTTGGATTGGCTTTTAATCTAATTTTAGAGCCTTATTTAAGTGCAAGTCTTGTACCGATATTGTACACATTGACATCTACTTACACATTGAAATGTTACATTGTTCACATTACCATTTGATACTTAGTCATTTTTTGCAACATTACATCTATCATTTGAAACAATAGCCTTTGTCTCATTTGGTATCGTTATGTTATCTGTTTAGTTTTCAAATTTGAACTTAGGTTTTCTTGCATTAGTATATGCCCTAAGTTCTTAGACTATTTGAATTTATTTTCTATTGTGTGCAGTTGCATTTCCCATATTCTTCTAAATTTTGAACTTAGATTTTCTTTCATTTGCCATATGCTCTAAGTTCCTGAACCATTTGACCTTCTTCTGATTTGATGATAGAGACCAACCATGGCTTCATTATCCTTTTATATGGTACCAACACATTTTGGACTTAGGATTTCTTGTGTTAACCTACACTCAAAGTTCTAAGATTGTTCTACCCTCTTCTAGTTTATTGATTTTGACCAACCAAGGTCAAGCATTCTAAAAAACTTTGCTTCTTCTCATTCTGTGTCGATACATTATCCAATCCGATTCTAAAATTTTCTAAGGATCATTTGATAATATTTTAAATTATAATTTAAACCAAAACTACATTTGAAACATCGGTCAAAGAGTTAGTATTGTTCCAACTATGCAGAGATACACTCATAGTGGGGTCTCTTATGGCCCTATTTATGAGGGGAAATTTTTTAGTGATGGATAAGAACACTCGATCATGTATGAAGAAATATCTCCCTTTGTGGGAACAAACCAAGGCTAATACTTGTCTATCAACCACTTGAAGACCAAAATGAGGCTCTCTTAAGATTGATAGAACCAGGGGTTAGACTCCATCCAGATTTTTCGAAAGAACAATTACATCCCCTTGTTCGAATAGAAAATCAATAGTATGAACCAATTATTGAACAAAAAAAACCTTGCACTCAAGTGCCCAAACCAACCATTGTTTCTTCTAGCAAAGGGAAGGGTCCTTTGGAGGATCCCTCCCAAACAAGTCATATTATTGCATCTATGATACAAAAAATTAGTCAACAATATGCAGATCAATTTGTTGCTAACTTTACGACTTATTTGGCTACAACCTTGCTTAAAAAAACCATGATTATATAGCAAAATTAGATACCTGAACAACTACAACCAGATCAATCTAACCCTACATATGAGGTAGATCCTTTAGCTCCTCTCAAATAAGTTGTGCCAACAAATGCTTTGAATGAAGTTCCAGTTGATATGAGACACATGTTCTTTAACCATCAAGAAACCTTTTTTAATGCATGACGTGTACCCAATACTTATCAACAAGTGTCAGATCACTTTTAACAAATAGTCATTAACAATCCACCTCCCCAACAAGTAGTGGTTAAATTACATAATGCCAGACTAACTTCTTCTAGTTTATGACAAGTTCTGCTTGTGAACTAGCAATGGCAATGTTTTCTTCTAAATTACCACTAGGTTCCTAAAAATCACTAGATTCCCTATAGATTGTAATAATAGATGCCTTGGAATCAACATCAGATACCTAGTGATCAATAATAGAATATGTTGAATCCGTGTCATACCTATTCCTATGTGCCTCAGAACCAACAACAAATGTTAAACCAAACACAAAACTTATGACATAGGGTGCACATTCCCAACATGACCTTGCAAGGAAGATCTGTTCCTACCCACACCAACCCCAACCAAACCTATCAGTCTATGAACAATCAACATAACCATCTCCTCCTGCCATAAACCGCTCCAAATATCCAAGAGTGGAACATAATGAAGGAGGTAGTCTCAAGGCTTCAAACAGGTAACCACACCAAAAAATACAAGTTCGATGAGATATGCCCTTATTCGTTTGATGTTAGTATTCTTCAAGTTCCCTTCCCACCTCATTTTGGGGTACCCAAATTTGATAAATATAAAGGGAAGGGTGATCCTAGAAGGCACATACAACCCTTGTTTGTTTCATGCCAAGAGGTCACCTAAAATAGTGTGTACTTGTTGTGCTTGTTTGCTCCTAGCTTGGGTGGACATCCTTACAGTGGTTCCTCAAATTACCTAAAGGATCAATAACGACTTTCAATGGTTTATTATAAAAAATCATTAACCACTTTTCTTACAACATTGAACATGAGTTGACAGTGGTTGACCAATTTAAATCCAAACAAAGCAATAGAGAAAGCCTCACAACCTATTTACAATGGTGGAGAGGATTAACTAGTCACTTCCAACACAATCTACCAAATAAACAACTAGCTGATATCTTTACACAAAACCCACCCCGAGGTCACTCATAATCTGAGACTCACTTGTGCCAACACATTTAAGGAAATCTTCGACAAGGGTGTACAAATTGAAAAGACACTTATTGCTAAAGTCTTGGTCAAGATCTATTCCCAAGCTTAAACCTCACATCAAGCTTAAGCCCCTATTCAAACCAACACTTTTGAAAAGCCTAAGGTCTTTAATGAGAAGAAGAATAAGAACATGGTAGGTAATGGGGTTATCGAGCCCTGACACGTGCAAATAGTGAAAGCACCACCTATTCAGAATACTTTGTTGAATCCATCACTCCAACTACAAAGAGTTCCACCACAAAGAATTTCCTAGATGAAGGTCATTTAACGACCCAGGGGAGCCCATTGAGTTAATATTCAAGAAATTAATGGATGCTAATATGATTATTTGGCCTATGCCGAAACCTTCCTAAGGATCAACATAAAATTGACTAGTATAATGAAAATGAATTCTGTGATTTTCATCATGTTGTTGGCCATGCAGTTTATAAATGCATGAAATTAAGGCACATTATTTAAAACTTTTGGAGATTGAGCTGGACTGTAGACATCCTCCTAACACCAATCAGAACATGGGTATCTACAAAGATTCATTTCCTAAGTATAATGACCAATAATAGAGAAGGAATCAAAACTAAGGCTAATAGTGCAATCAACAATAGAATCAAGGTTATAATCAGAATCAAAATCAGAACAATAACCATAATCAAGATCATGACACCCAAACCAATCAAATCAAGTACAATGTTATGTCATACAATTACAATAATATCATAGGGCATATTACAAGTAATCACATTTATCCCATTAAGATCAAGTCCTGTGTATAGTCTAATGTGGTTCAAAAAATTGATTCCTCTATTTTCGGATCACCATCCACTATTTCATGTAACTTCACACTTTAGTTTTTGTGGATTACCATTCCTGGACCTCCTCATTCCTTTAGTTACAATAACTCTCCCAACTCAGAATTACATAGTCATAACTAGACAACCAAAAGTTATCCTCCATGGCCCTTTGCCTTCTTCCCACACTGATCCTAAGCTAAACACTATATCAGTTAAGACCAATTTTGAGCCAAACAATGTACCAATCAAGACCGCTCCTAAACCAAACACCAACCACTCCTAAACCAAACACTGTGCAAACTAAGACCAAACCTACTCATCCCATTGTTGATAAGCCATAAAGTATCAATGAATAACTAAGAAAAACATTGACACAGATCTCTATTTTGGATCTCTTACGCACATGTGAAGTTCACACGACCATACTAAATGATTTCCTTCAATAATCCATTATGCCTGATTACACTAATGCTGACCAATTACAAGCACTTATGGGACATTTATCTCCAGGACAACTTACCTTAGACCAATGAGATATGTCATCCCTTGGTCCCTTACATAAAAATCCCCTGTACATTGAGGCCATTATTTTCCATTGTAAAATCAAATAGATTCTTATAGATAATAGATCTAGATTGAACATAGTGTCATTAAAACTGGTCCAAACATTGGGGTATACAGTGGAATATATGCAACTAAATGCCATCACCATCAAGTTTTATGATAACACCGAAAGAGAATTTGTAGGAACCATTTGTTTAGCAATCATTATTGGGCTTGTTACCCATGATACCCTATGTCATGCCATTGATATAGAACAACTACCTTACAATCTGCTTCTTGGTCATCCTTGGTTCCATGAAGTACAAACAATCCATTCCACCCTACATCAATGCATCAAATTCCCCCATTCTGGTCTAGAGGTCATTGTTTACAATGATTTATAGGCATATCAATATTGCAAACATCTAGAAGTTGAGTATGGCAACTACACATATTGTCCTAACACTGAGTTAGAAGGAAAGAAAGGTAAGGGGTTGGTTTCTAAATCTCCCAAGTCCAATTTTATTGACCCTAGTGACCTTGCTTCCACTTCTATTTATCCATTTACCGATACCATATCTACCCATTTCATTATTCAGGATAATGATATTACAACATATAATATTCATGTTGCATTCCACATTAGTAAATTGCTTACGTCTCTAAAGTCCTATGGTTGTTTTAAACCTTCTAAAAATCTTGGTAGGCCCAACATGATTTGGAAAAATAAATTTAAATCCACTATATAAGAGCCACTTATCTTACATACCTGATATGTCACCCAATCAATATCAGGCCACCAACACTGAAGAAGATTGGTTGTATGGTGATGAGTTTGCTAATTGTTACCAAAGTGCCAAGTATCCTATACCAAATAGAATTATGGATAGTTTGGAATATATAGGAAGAGGATTGGGGTCCAAAGCACAAGGAATTCTTGAACCTATTTTAGTTTCTAAAACTATGGGGAATCTAGGTCTTGGATTTATACTGTTTGAGGGTAACCCCATTAATTTAGAAAGTGATTCCTCTTTATCAACTGACAATGAAACTCTCGGTAGCAACATAGCATCCCATTATAACACCTATAATGAGCTAGAAAATATCGATTTATTTGATTCCAATGCCATCATGACCATTACAACCCATTATCCACTTACCCTTCATCATCTTAACCTAGTTGATTAGGACCAACAAGACTCCATCAGATTACTTGATGACTTTCAGAATGAGGAATATATTATCGAGTTCATGGGCCTTAGAGATGAATTTCCATTCAGTGATCACAAACAAGGCTTTGAATTTCATTTGGATCATGCTGCCTATTTTTTAGAGTAAGCAAACTTCCCTGGTCATGATAAAAGTAAAACATCGAGATCCTCAGGTGAAAACCTCTTTAGGTCACCCTTGGGTTAGGGAAAGAGTAAATAAAAAGACAAGTCTTTTAGTGAAAACCTATTTCAGGTTCTCTTAGATGGGGAAGTTAACCTCTCTCCTCTAGAATCACAGTGTCCACTTAGTTTAAGCATTAATATTGGTTTTGGCATCAATTCTGAAGAACAAGTTTTTGAATACCTTGCTTGGGATTTTACTGAAGTATTTGCCAATTGGCCATTGCCTAGCATGGCAGAGTTAGATTCTTACTATATGGGTGAAAATTTTGATCAATGGGTAGCTGAAGAGGATCCATTCTCTTCCTTGCCTACTATTCTTGAGGATGGATCAACATTACTGGTCGAAGACACTATAGAGGTCAACATTGGTACATATGATGATCCCAATATGGTTTAACTAGATGCATCCCTCACTGGTGAGGAGTGTGAAATCATCATTACCATTTTGAAATATTTCATTGATATATTTATATGGTGTTACTCATACATGCTTGGTCTTGACCCTTCATTGGTGGTAAATCACCTAGTTGTTCATCTAGATGCCAAACCAATCAAACAAAAATTATAGAAAATGCATTCATGCATAGCCATCTTGGTCATAAAGGAGTTAAAAAAGTTAATGGATGCAGGGTTCATTTGACCACTCAACTATTTTGAGTGGGCCTCTAACATCATCCCAGTTAGCAACAATCCATATGGCATTCACCTATATATTGATTTTAGAGACATTAATAAGGCATGCCCCAAAGATGATCTCTCACCACCTAACATCAACATGATAGTCGATTCAACGACAAGCTACAAAATTTTATCCCTCATGGATGGATTTTTAGGATATAACTAGATTAAGATTGCACCCAAAGACCATCATAAGACTATATTCACCAATCCATGGGGAATGTTTTTTGTCAAGTCATGCCCTTTGGATTGAACAATGCAGGTGAAACCTATCAATGTGCCATGATTGCCATCTTCCATGACAAGATACTTGGCATCATTAAATACTACATGGATGATATATTAGCTAAATAAAGAACATGTTCAGGCTACCTCAATGTTTTATGAATAATATTTGAGAGGCTTCATCAGTAGAAGGTGCATCTCAATCTTAAGAAGTATGTCTATTGGCCATTTTAGCCCACATACCAAGCTTCTACCTGGTTTGAATAGATGAACAAAGTTATGGATGGAATGAGTGGACCAAATGCTTAGAAAAGGGGTCTAATATTACAAATTGAAAGGGACCAATAGGTTTTCATATGTTTTGAGCATTCAAGAGGATGAAGTAGGTTGCACAAGTAATAAGAGTTCATCAAAACCTTAAAAAATGAACAAAAGATGAACTGTGTAAGTCTAAGGGACTAGACCATCATAATGATGTCATGTGGAAATGAGTAGACCAGTTCACTTGTGTATTTTATGAGTTTGCTCAGGAATCCCCACAAGCCAAAACATCACATGAGATTGAAGTTCTTGGTGCCTTGATCATACTCTAAAAGTTTCATGCCTTGAAGAGTTATCTAGCTCAAGTTATAAGCATGCAAATATAGACTTGCAAAGTAAAACATTCAAACTAACATCAAATCTAAGCCCTAGTGAATAACCATTTGGATTTAAAAAATCCTTAGACATTCACATGGATGCCAATGACATTCATGTGGATGTCAAGTGATAGGCATGTGAACATTAAAATAAATCTCAGTCATTATCCGTTGGGGTTCAAAGATTGATGGTCGCATGGACGTCAATGATAGTCATGTAGATGTAAAATGATGGGCATGCAAAGATCAATTTTAAGCTCATGAGTTAACCATTTGAGTTCAAATGGTGGGTCCAAGCAAATTCGAAGGCTCTCTTTCATTCGTATATCAAGATCTTATGGTGCTCAAGAGGGCAAAAAGTCAAGAATCTGACAGTAGGATCTACAGGATCAATAGGAACAAAGGCAAGATGACATAATTTGATTGGCTTGAGTCAATATTCGATGGCCAAAGTTAAACCAAGAACCTTTCCATTGGAGGTCGAAGGAGCAATTTTCAATCGAAACAAACAAGTCTTGTGAGGATTATCCTGTCACCATTGGAGCTAGATCAAACACCATTGAATAGACATAGCCATGCAGTCAAGAATGTTAATGTTGAAGCTCTATTTCCATTAAGGACTAGAAGCATGATAGGTCTATTTAGACCTAATATAGTCTAAAATGAATATTTGCAACTTGTAGGTCTGCATCGATATTATAGTTATAGGAAAACCAATAGGAAAGATTGGTTTTCACCTATAGTGGACCTATGATCATGTTTGAAATAGGGGTAGTTATGAATGGTAATGGGAAGGGTCTCAGCTGTTGATATGGCTATATCATTGACAAAGCAGGTACTTACCACCACTTAAGGCATGGCATGACTATCAATTTCAAGATACAAGGATTTTGTCCTCATAAGTAAATCAAGTGGGCTTAGTGTTCTAAGATGGAGAGATGGTGGTTGGAGAAGCAGCTAGAGTATTGATTCCATTCAGATCTTAAAAGATCTTTTCTCAAATAGACCTAGTAATGACTCACCATGCAAAAATAAACCCTTGTCTTCTAGTGGATCTCTCAACCATGAGAGGAGCTCAAAGATTATTGGAGAAAAAAAGGTTATCTTGTTGGAGGAAGGCATGTGTATAGAAAGAAATTAATGATCTGTCACCATATTTATTGATCATTATGACCCCTTCTCCATTCTCCCATGCATGTTCCCCATCTCTCTCATTCCCATTTTAATATATATATGGGATTTTAATCTTTAAAATTGATCCCTCTCTTGGACATGACTAGACTCTGCTAAAATTGAGCTTGCAACCTCTTGAAATGATTAGAAGATCATATTCATATTTTATTATGCTTATCTAGTGTGTTGATGTCAATTGATTTTCATATGTGGTAGAGATTTCTCCTTTGTCAAGTTTTGATCTCACCTAGTTAGTAGTTATCTTGTTATGCAAGTCATGTTTAGTGTTCAAACACCATTTGATTAAAGATAACATGTGGATACATTGGCTGGTTAGTGTATTAAAGTACATCTCTCCACCACTTCCCTCAACTTTTGATCATTTAGTGAACCTCTGCATGAAATATTGATGCATAACAGATATTTGGATTCTTAGATCTAGTATTCTACTTGTCTCATTAGTGTTTATTAGGAGCTCAAATAGAGTGGATCAACATCATTTAGGTGCATCACCATTTGTATCTTAGATTTCCTTTTTGTCATCTCTCTCTCTCCTTTTTCCTAGTCATTAGTAGGTTTTAGTTGAAATGAGCTAAATGATGCATCAAAGGAGCTAGCCTCATTAAAAATCCTAGAGGTCTAACCCTATTATAGGATACCCACATCCTAGGGTCAATCCCATGTTGGAATAGATTTGGGTAGAGGATCTAAACATTTCTTTTTCCAACTAGGGTGTAATCTAGACCTCCAATAGTTCTAGCATGTTCGGTGCAACAAGGTCGAAGATAAGTGGAAATAATGTTGGTGTGTCTTTCCTCTAATCAACTTTTAGAAGCAAGCAAGTTATCACCAATGGTGACTTTGAATCAAAGCTCATGGTTATGATCAGACCAGATATGTATCCATGAAGTTTTTAATCCATTCTAATTTGACATATGAAGTTGATATGGATAACTATGGTGAATACCCATATCTTTCACCTCCTTATCATTAGTCTTAGTATGATCCTCATAATTCATATGAGCCTAATCAACCCTAACAAGAGTCCTATCAAAACTATGATGAGCCTTATCAAGTTGCTTATGATCCCCATTGTCAAGGGTATGGCTCTTACCTTCCTAACGACTCTTTCCAACCCTACCATGATCTCCATATGCCTTATGATCAACCAAACTATGATCCTCACCAATAGTATGAGAATCTATATTATTCATACATACAAGAGTATTTCCCTGATCCTTCTTATGAACATCAAGCCCATCATAATATTACTCCTTACCAACCCTATCACGAGCCATCCATACTAGCACTTAAGCAGACTTTAGTGAGCCTTGAAAAACATGCACTAGAATTGTTCTCAAAAAAGTATTATGGCCAAGATGTACCTACTCACCTGATTCATCATGTGAAAGAGTCATTACAGTAAGTAAAATAAGAATGGTCACCTTTTAGGAGATCAAATTGGAAAAGTCTCATATGAGAGATGATGGATGTAAGTGGTTACATTCAAATCATTGAGGATAAGGTAAAAGGCCTTAAATAACAACATGTCCAACTCCATCAACCTTATGTATCTTCATATATGCCACCCATCCTTCCCCAAGAGACCATTCCAAGTTATTCATATGTTCCTTAGGCCTTCCCTTCTTGGAGATCTATCCAAGAGAGTTGTCAAAGAAAGGAGGAGACTGTTGCTGAGCAACCTGCTATTGAAATCCAAGATTCTACTTATCTTCTTCAAGAACCCCTTAATAAATCCTTCAATGTTCCAAGCTAGAATCAAGTGGTGAAGTCATAGAGTGGGCAAGGTGAGATAAATCTAGATCGGGGAGCCCAGATTAAAGAAAAATCTAAACCTATGAAAGTCTCTCTTATTCCTCCTCAAGACCCCTCTTGTGTCCCTTATCTTCATGAAGCCACTAGACATCTTAAAAAAGAGCTATTCTAAGAGAGTATAGATAAGCAAATCAAAGATTTAGAGCTGAAGATAAGGAAGGAGGAGGAGAACCAAAATCAAAAGGTTAAAGAAGAGCCTATAGCTTTTCCATCTTGGAGATCTATCCAAAGATGTTCTCAAAACAAGAAAAAGATTTCAATTGTGAAGGATGAAGAGTAGTTTACAACTATTGAGGAATCTCAAGGAGGCATCAGGAAAATTAAGTTATGGTAAAATAATATACTCTTTCTATTACCCAACTCAACTTGCTTTCCTTAGAAGAGTTTCTTCGAGATTCAATGATTCCCAAGGTTCCAAATTACAAAAAGGTTCCTTCCATTCCCAAATGCATCCAAAACTATCCATCATACCTCATAATAGATCATGAACTTATCATACCCCCATCACATCTCATACTTCACCTCAAACCCATGAGCCTATCCATAAACCTTCCACCCCACCCTTTCTTGAGAAGGAGCCCATTTTGATAGAAGTAAGTGAGGAAGAAATAAATCAAGATATAACTGATCAAGAAGATGTCATAAGTGACTATGAAGAAGAGATCAACATCGGGGTCCCCCTTGGTGAACACAAGGGCAACTTAACCCTTTTGAATGAGGAGA
Source organism: Torreya grandis (assembly GCA_037957365.1). NCBI lineage: Eukaryota > Viridiplantae > Streptophyta > Pinopsida > Cupressales > Taxaceae > Torreya > Torreya grandis. Next base: position 1,736,184 of record JARHVA010002964.1, read on the forward strand.
AACATATTGAAGATTTTTTTGTATCTATCCATAAGGAATATGACCAAGACTTGAAGAAAGAGGTATTTGAAGAAGACCCCATATCTGATCATGAAGTAGTGGATGACCATCTCAAGTATGAAATGGCATGTACTATCAAGGTTGAAGGTCAAGTCACTCCTGAAGAAGTTATAGTCCTAAAAGAGTCTCATGAGACCAAGGTTGAAGACATAGATAGTTCTTGGAGATGACCCAATACCTCTATCTAATTTTGAATCACCCTCATATGCATTGGATCATGAAGAATACTATCTTGGTGACCTCATACATCAAGAAGAGAAGATTGAAGGAATAGTGGTTCTAGATGACAAGGAGGACAAAGATTATTGAAAACTGTAAATGAAGCTCTTTTAAGAGTTTGAAGATCTTTGCCAAGCTGAGGGTCAAGTATTTGAGAAGGTGGATAAAGAGTTTCCCATGGAAGACAATGACCAATACTGGGTAGAATATGCAGAGCTCCTTGATGAACTTGAAGAACTTGTAGCTAAAGAGAAACCCAATCTTATTGAGGGCATTATGGAAACCAATAAGGTATGCCTTGTTGAACCATCATTGGTGGTTGTAATTGAGGAGCCATATGAGAAAGTTGAGACTATCTGGATGCAACACAAGTTCATAGCTGACCTAGTTGGAGTTTCTTAGTTCTCACTGAACATCATGCCAATGAAGCTGGTATATACAACAAATAAGGAGGAATCAAGGCTAAGGGTCAAAAAGCTACATGCCTTATGCAACCCCTCATCCCATGATGTAGGAAGATTTTCAAACTTTCCTTTTGACCTAGGAGGGAAGGTACATATAGTTTTAAGCTGTACATATTAGGATAGTTATTTGCTAAATTCCTCTAAGTGTTGTTCTAGCATATTTGTTTGTTGTCCTTATTTTATCTATGTTAGTTTCCCTTCTATTTTGTGTTTGTTTCAAAAGGAGTTATCAAAGAGGGGTAGTTAGTTTTAGATCCAAGTCAATATGTTGAACTAGAGAAGAGACTCCATGCTTAATGGACTAAACCAGGATAATATCTAGGTTCCCTATGCATCACCATAAATGTTGGATATTTTGGTCCACATACCAAGCTTATGCCTGGTTTGAATAGATGAGCACAGTTATAGATGGAATGAGTGGACTAAAGGCTTAAAAAAGGGGTCTAATATTTTAAAGTGAAATGGACCAACATGTTCTCACATGTTTTGATCATTTAGGAGCATGAAGCAAGTTGCACAAGCAGTCAGAGTTCATCAGAACCGTAAAAATGAACAAAATATGAACTGTGTAAGTCTAAGGGACCAGACCATCATTAGGGCATCATGTGGAAATGATCAGACAAATTCACTTATCTATCTTATAAGTTCTCTCAAGAATCCCTACAAGCCAAAGAGTCACATGGGATTAAAATTCTTAGTGCCTAAAGTTTCATGCCTTGGTGAGTTCTCTAGCTCAAGTTATAAGCATGCAAATATAGACTTGCAAAGTGAAATATTCATGTTAATATCAAATTTAAGCCCTGATGAATAACCATTTGGATTTAAAAAATCCTTAGATATTCATGTGGACATCAATGACATTAATGCAGACGTCAAATGATGGGCACGTAGATGTCAAAATAAATCTCAACAATTATCCATTGGGGTTCAAATATTGATGGTTATGTAAATGTCAATAACCATCACATGGATGTTAAATGATGAGTACATGGATGCCAATTTTAAGTTCATGATTTATCCATTTGAATTCAAATGGTGGGTTTAGGCAAATTCAAAGGCTCACATTCATTCATACATCAAGATCATAGGTGCATATGAGGTCAAAAAGTCAAAAATCTAACAGTAAGATCTATAGGACCAATAAGAACAAAGGTAGAATGGCACAATTTAATTGGCTTGAGTCAATATTCAATGGCCAAATTCGAACCAAGAACCTTTCCATTAGAGGTCAAAGGAGCAATTTTCAATCGAAACAAACAAGTCTTGTGAGGATTATCCTGTCACCATTGGAGCTAGATCAAACACCATTGAACATAATAGCCATGCAATCAAGAACATTAATGTTGAAGCTATATTTCCATTAAGGACTAGAAGCATGATAGGTCTATTTAGACCTAATATAGTCTAGAATGAAGCTTTGCAACCTGTAGGTCTGCATCGATATTATAGTTATAGGAAAACCAATAAGGAAGATTGGTTTTCACCTATAGTGGACCTATGATCATGTTTGAAATAGGGGCAAATATGAATGGTAATGGGAAGGGTCTCATCTGTCAACATGGCATGACATGACTATCATTTTCAAGATACGAGGATTTTGTCCTCATAAGCAAATCAAGTGGGATTAGATTCCCAAGATGGAAAGCTAGTAGTTGGAGCGTTGATTTCATTTAAGTCTTAAAAAATATTTTCTCAAATAGACCTAGTAATGACTCACCATGCAAAAATAAACCCTTGTCTTCTAGTGGATCTCTCATCCAATGAGAGGAGCTTGAAGACTATTGGAGTAAAAAAATAGTTAGCTTGTTGGAATAAGGCACATGTACAAAATTCAATTAATGAGCTACTACCACATTTCTTGATCATTGTGACCCATGCATGTTTCCCATCTATCTCATTCCCATTCTGCTATATATACAGGATTTTAAGCTTTTAAATGGATCCCTCTCTTGGGCATGAGTAGACTCTGCCAAGATTGAGCTTGTAACCACTTTAAATGAATAAAAGAGACTCTGCCAAGATTGAGCTTGTAACCACTTTAAATGAATAAAAGACTATATTCATATTTCATTATGATTATCTAGTGCGTTTATGTTAATTGATTTGCATATGTGGTAGAGATTTCTCCCTTTTCAAGTCTTAATCTCACCTAGTTAGTAGTTATCTTGTTATGCAGGTCATGTTTAATGTTCAAATGCCATTTGATTGAAGTTAGCATGTGGATACATTGGTTGATTAGTGTCTTGAATTAGACCTCTCCACCACTTCCCTCATATTTTTATCATTTAGCGAACCTTTGCATGAAATTCTAATGCATAGCATATATTTGGAGTCCTAGATCTAGTATTCTACTTGTCTTATTAGTGTTTATTAGGAGCTCAAATAGAGTAGATCAACATCATTTAGGTACATCACCATTTTTAGCCTAGATTTCCCTTTTTTTTCTCTCTCTCTCTCCCTTTTCCTAGTCATTAGTAGGTTTTAGTTGAAATGAGCTAAATGATGCCTTAGAGGAGCTAGTCTCATTAAAAATCCTAGAGGTCTAACCCTATTATAGGATACACACAGCCTAGGGTCAGTCCCATGTTGGACTAGATTTGGGTAGAGTATTTGAACATTCCTTTTCCAAGCTAGGGTGTAATCTAGACCTCCAATAGTGTCTTTGGAGTCACTTCAGTCAAGCTACTAGGGTTCATTGTGTCACAAATAGGTATTGAGGTAGATCCGGCTAAGGTCAAGGCTATTGTGGAAATACCTCTTCCATCCAATTTGAAATAGCTCCATAGCTTACAAGGTAAAATTTAGTCTTTAAGTCATTTCATATCACAGTTGGCTGATAAGTGTCATCCATTTACACACCTTTTGAAGAAAGGTGTCATGTTTTAATGGGATATATGTTGTGAGCAAACATTTATAGAATTGAAGACCTATTTGGCTAATCTACCACTATTGACTTTGCCTACATCAGACATACCATGACTCATATACATATCAGCCATAAAACATTCACTGGGGACACTTTTGGCCCAAGATGGTTAAAAATGCAAAAAACATGCAATATACTAAGTCAGACATTGGTAACTTATGAGCATAACTATACACCTATGGAAAATGCTTGTCTTGCAATGGTCTTAACTTACCAAAAGCTATGACATTATATGTTGAATAATGAAACCATTGTGATAGCCAAGATCGATCTGCTCAAGTACCTATTTTCAAAGACCACCCTCACAGGCTGCATGGCTAAATGGGTTATGTTGCTGAGTGAATTCGATGTGGAATACCAAAATCAAAAGGCCATCAAGGGGAAAGTTTTGGTAGATCAATTCACTGAAGTTCCTCTGGTTGACACCAAGCCTTTTTCATTTAATTTTCTAGATGAATCAATCATGACCCTAGATGAGGTAACTATTGAGTCAAAATAATGGACACTATAATTTGATGGTTCATTCACCTCTTGTGATTCTGGAGCAGGTATTTTATTAGTCACACCACAAGTGGATCTTATTCCCAAGGCATTTCACTTTAGCTTCCATTGTACTAACAACATGGATAATATGAAGCCCTCGTTTCTAGATTTCATCTTGAAATATAGTGGGATATCAAACAATTTATGATATATGGTTATTATCAACTAATCATCAACCAGGTCACTGACTAGTACCAAACAAGAGATGGGAAACTTGTACCTTATAAGTGTATAGTGGATAATATTAAATAATAATTTATGTTTCTTTAGTTTGAACAAATACCATGGAAAAATAACCAAGTAGTAGAAGCCATGGCTAGTGTTGGGTCCATGATATAAGTTTCTAATGATGATAGACAATATCATTTCCTCATCAACAATATTTTATAGCCAACTCATGCTACCAAATTTAGAGAGAGTAGGTAATATTATTGTTCCCAATCCCCTTTGTACCAATACCTATATATTTATCTCCAAAAATAAAACCTTCGACCAAACCTTTCAAAGAACCAAACCAAACTATACCTTTACCGAGCATCCCATTATACCATCCTTGGAAACACGTTCTATCATAGAGGCTACGATATAGTATTGATTCACTGTTTATCTTTGATAGAATCTACATTGGTGCTTAAATATGAGAAAGGAATTTATGGGGCACACATTAACACCATGGTCTTGGCTAAGAAACTCCTTCGTATAGGATATGACTGGCCCAAGAAAGAGATAGATGCATCCAACTATGTCAAGAAGTGTGTTTCTTGTTAGAATCATAGCAATTCGATAATGCACCTTCACTACCATTCCTAAATTAATGACCATGGCCATTTTCAACTTGGGGACTCGATCTTATTGGAAAAATAAACCTTACTTCTTCTTCTTGCTAGAAACACATCCTTACTGCTATGGAGTATTTCACTAACTGGATAGAGGCCATGCCCCTCACTTATATAACTAGTAAGTAGATAGCCAAGTTCATTTATTTTCATATCATATACTTTGAAACATCCCTACCAAAATTGTCTCTGATAATGGTGGTTATTTCAAGAACAAGGATGTTAAATCCTTTTGTCGCTAATTCAAGATCAAACATAAATTATCCATACCATATAATCTGCAAGGAAATGATCAAGCCAAGACATCTAACAAGATCATTGTTGAAATCCTTAATAAGATTGTCAATTATTCCAGTCATGATTGGTCCTTGTAGTTGTTCCTTACTCTTTGAGCTTATAAAACTAGTCACTGAACCCCCACATGAGTTATACCATACTCCTTAATCTATGGTTCATAGGCCATACTTCTCATCGAGATCGGTCTATCTTCATTGTGTGTCTCGCTACATGACATTATTAATATGAAGAATATAGAGTTTCTAGATTGTAAGAGTTGGAGATTCTACATGAAAAACATTGGTCTACCTTAGACCATTTAAAAGCTTATCAAAATAGGCTACGTCATAGTATAACAAACACATTCTCCCTTGATAATTTGAAGTAGGTGACTTGGTCCTGAAATAAAATTGAAAAAAAACAAATAATAAGCATAAAAAGAAAGGAAAATTTGAAGCCAATTGGTTAGATCTATTAATGATCACTATAAATTATGGTTCTAAGACATACAAGCTGGCTACTCAAGAGGGACAAAAGCTTGAGGAACCCATGAAAATAATGCACCCCAAGCATTTCCATGCTTGAAGTTTATTCCATTCCATTATCTATAAGAGTCCTTAATTGGGAAAACCTATTGTATATTTTTACCTAGACCATTCTCATTATTTTACCACATGGACCATTCCCACTTTGTTATCTGGACCATTTTTATTTACTTACTCAGATCATTCTATTGTTTCCTAGACCATTCTAATTCTATCAGAACAAGAATTTTTTTACTTGGACCATTCTTGTTTCATGTTACCTATTCTTATGGGACATTCTAATCCTATTATTAGTCATAATCTTGATTACGAACCAACATGTAGACATATTTAATGAATATTTTTGAGGTAGTTCTGAGTGATTAGCATCAACATCAACATTAGCATTAAAATCAATAATATATTTTTTGGGCCAATTTCTTAGGGTACTCAACATATGGTTTCACCTATCTGGTAGTTCATTGAGACCTTGTTTCCCCTAATTGTTCCTATTTGCTATTGCATAGTATTCCTCTAGACCTTAGATTCTGTTGTTGGTTCATAGGAGCATAGTTCTAACTACTTTAGCTGTTGTTTAAGATTCTATCTAAGGACCAGGGTCCTTTTATAGATGGTTCATTGTAAATTTGAACATATTATGATACTTTACTTATTACAAAAAACCCAAAAACATTGTAAAACACAAGACAAAATACCAAAAAGATTTTTTAGTTAGATAAGGTGGGATTAAAATCTCTATGAGAGTTGTAAAGCCATGCCATCTTCTGGGTGGGTTTCTCCTTTGTTTTTTTCATCATTTATGTTCTTTCATTATATTCCCTTTTCTAGGAGAACTACATTGACTTGAGGTCCACACAGACTATATAGGCATTGTTTGGATGCATGGGGCATCTCGGGTCAGCTGAATCACTCATATTTTCATATTACTATTGCTTGGACCTATATGTTCTCACCATTTTTTGAGTAATTTTGGACCTATATGCTCTCACCATTTTATGATTAATTATAGACATATATGCTCTCACCGTTTTATGAGCCCATTATTATTTATCCTCTATTAATTATTTCTTCTCTACTTATCACATTTCTTCCATCTTGATTCTTGAGAGAATTATATTTGGCCTAAAGTCTAGGTTGGAACTCGTATCTATGGGACTTTATAGGCAATGTCCAATTGCCTAGTGCATTTGGAGTCAACTCAAACACCCCTTCCTTATTCTTCCATTCCCCCTACTTTGACAACCTATTTATACTCCAAGTGTAACACCTTATTCATTACATATGCACAATTGTTAATTGGTTACATTGAGTCTCTTTGTCTTCATTGAATTGTGTTTTATTTCTTGGTTTGTGCACTTGTTTATTGGAGTGTCATGTCTACATACATTTTGAAAACTTCTCGAGTCTTGTCTTAACTTGGGATTGAGTTGTTTAATTATGTATTTAGATTATTTTATTGCTTGTTTCTATTTTGTATATTCTTTTTTCCACATAAGTCTTGATAATTCATATCTTATCTTTAAGTTGGTTAATTTTTTGTTTTTAATTTTGGTTTTTAATTTTTATTTTTGTCTCAAATTTAAACATTTACAACTTTGGTTTTGGTATTTATATCATTATTTTGAGTTGTAAATGTTCACATTTGAACTGGTCCATTCCTAATTTGAAATGCAATGTCATTATAAATTGTTCATACTTATGATGCATAATTTAATTTTCCATACTAAACACCAAGAACTCTAGTCTTAAAAATCAATGTGGAACTAAACATACATCTCTGAAAGCACCATTTGACATATCTGCTACCTAACTAGGATATTATCCTCCCCTTATGATCTATACATTGGAAATAAGCATTACTTTCTTTTTTACTTCAAGACGTGAATCTCCTAGATTACGTATCGAGCTATGCTAAAAATCCATTTACCCAACATCTTTGGTTACTTATATAATGATTCAAGATGTGCATCTCTTAAATCAATCTCTAGTATCTAGTCATGCATTAACCAAAAATAGGGATAAATCAACAATCTATATGCTATTTAAGGACGTGCATCTCCTAATGTTCACATACATTATCATATCATAATCATGAAAAATAAATACACATCCATCTTTATATTCTGACTCAATCTCCCCTCATGGACTTATTATTACCTTGGTTCTTCATGAAAGGCTATTTTTAGCCTTGTTTATCCATTTTCAAGCTATTTTCTTCTAATTATTCTTTTTTTTTGGCCTCTCTTACTGAATTAAATGTTTCTTTCTTTTGATTGAGGGCCAGCCTATTAAAAGTAATTTTTTTTCATTCTCCCCTCGAGGGGGCATCATAGGTTACCCAACCTCTATTCGGAGCATTTTTCATAGCCTTGGTTTTCCACATCTCATGTAGAATTTAATAGAAAGCGAGAATAAATTTTTCTTTTAATTATGATAATTTTAAGTGACATTTTTATTCTTTAAAAATTCATTGATATTGAACCAAATGTCTTACCACACCTTCTCAAATAGGGGAAAAATGTAGACATCTAATTCCTATCATTATCATGCTGAGATTTGTAATCTGAATGACTTTCTGTAATAACACACAAACTAGACCAAAATCACCAAAACACTATAATTTAGCTACACATGTCATGTACATGCACTAATTTACATCCTGTACCCTAATTTAGGTAATATATTTTATGAAATTGTTATCTTCTCCTAATTCACTATGATTCACATTGTGACTAAGTAAAATGATGTTCTAGACCATTAAAATCCTCTAATTCAGCCACACACATCACGTGCATGTATAAATTCTCATCCATATTACCCTAACTAGGGAATTAACCTATACACAATTGACACCTTCCTTTAATTCAACTCAAATTAGATTATAACTAAATAAATTGACATTTTTGACTAGTTTGAATGAGCAAGCAGCCAATTTCCAAGAATTTCAAAAAGCTAAGTAAAATCATTTAAGCAAAGTAAATCTGATTAAGAGCTTAAGTGAGAAATACATGGAAAGTTGTTGAATATATATTATTGAAAAATCATAATTCAAAATATTTATGCGATGATGTCACCCATGACATCATCATAGGGGTGTCATCCACAAAGAATTAATGGATATAAAAATCAGGATTAAGGCTACCCATACCTTATTAATGCTTCATTTTTTGAAATATTGATGACTATATTTATTGCTTATCCCTCCAAATTGAATGGATTTGTGACCTTTAATCTTGATCTTGACATGGAGGGTAAGGAATCAATTAGCTCATTTTGGAAAAGCTATAAATACATGAGCCATGGGCATAGCCTTCAAGCTTCTTTTATGTAATGTTATTATGTAGGAATAGCTTCAAGAAGCTCTTTTTGGTGTAGATAAAATATACAAAGATATCACTAGAGAGCTTCACTCATCCTTTCAATATTGATTAAATCAAGAGCAAAATCTATTGGTATAAGGATAGATGTATGGAGACGCTTATTCTATCGCATTGACGAAGACTTAGAGCACAATATCTAGGCACAAACATGTTTAAGATTATCATTGGGAAGGCATTGTCCATGTTTTATTTTTTAATATTTTTGAGTCCATTAATCCATGCCCCTTGAGGGATCAGGCCTAACATGTTATGTTCTTTATTCTTTGTCATTTTCTTTATGTCTTGAATGTATGAACTAACTTGCTCTGCAATCCTATTCTATAGGCACCAACTCACGAAAAATTAGTCTAACGAGCCCACCCCGATCCTAATTAGGAGGTCAATGTTTCAATAGATTATTGGCATTAAAAATCATGAGTAAAATATATTTTGAGTGTTTACATATTCCCATGCAAGGGTCATCCTTGTCTACAAAGTGAAACATGGGATGATTCCTTAGGAATAACATGCCAAAAATTAGTAAATGTAATAAAAGTACGTAGAATAAAATAAAATATGTACCTACTACAAGGCCAAAGTAAAAATTTACACATTGTGATTGTAAGGGATAAGCCAAATATGGATTACAAGGTTGTTGCAAGGATGTGATGGACTAATTTGGGTTTGAATCTTCAAAATGCAATGGAATAGGCTATGTTTAGATCATCAAGATACAAGGGACTAGATGGATTTAAACATATGAGAGTTAAAATAAATGGTTATTAGTGGAAAATGTTTGATAGTAAATCCACTTGGATATAAGAAACAATGATGGTGTAAATGACAAAAAAAATAGGGCATATAGTTTGAAAGTTATGGTTGTCAGAAAAATCATAAAGTGTGAAATTGATAGGTTGAATTTAGAGGTCAAACCTATAAAATGGGCATGCAAGTCTTCATTTTATCGATAACAAATATATAGTTAAGAGTGTTTATTGTGCCATGGAGAGAGACTATGGTGAAATTTCAAAGAGGGCAACGTGGGGGTATAATTGTCAGGGGATGTCTATGAGGCCATGTGAGTAAAAAATGTTCTCTTATTTGATTTTTTCAATGTAAAAGTAGGCTATAGTATAATAATTTTACCCAAAGGAATTCCTCTTGGTAGAGTACCTCAAAGGAAGTCAAAGTGCTCATCAGGCTCTCATCTAGGGGAATGGAGCCAATAGTGGACATAGTACCCAATAGTGGAAATAATACATGATTACACAATTTCAAATACTTATTAAATATAATAGTTGATCATATTTTACCCAATAATACTATAAAAAACCCAATCACATCATGACATACAATATTCACAACCAATGTATATCGATACAAAATTATTGAATACCATTGTACAAATATTAGATTAAGCCTTTTTGTAATGCATTAAAAAATGAAATTTAATTCAAATGGTAAGTTTCACTCCACTTAAACATGTCAAATGAAATATATATATTAAAAACATGCAAAAATTTCAAATGAATATATTTTGTACAATAATTGGTGCCTAAAAGTTATATTTATTACATTGTCAACTTAAAGCATACCACTACTGACCCATTTCCCTTATTATGGGTTAGAGAAAAAAAAATCAAATTATAAGTCCCATTGTTGTTAGGGGCACATGATTGAAATTATGACACACATGACTTGATTAAGAATCATAACTAGATCCAAAAATGTCATTTTGGCTTGAAAATGCCAAATATTGTATTGAAAATGTAATTTGCTTTCAAATGCTATAATACATGATAAAATCACTATAATGTGTTAAAAATAAATTAAATCTATGTTAAAAATATTATTTTATAGTAAAAACTCAGGTATGCCCTAATAGATTTTTTTGGATGTAAATCCTTCTTATTGGCTCATTTGTTTATTCTTAATTTATTGAATGTATTGGGATGCATGCTGCCATGTAGGTTCTTGAGTGGCCACCTCAATTCACACATTAAAATTGGATTGCTATTAATAAGAGGATAAGCCCACCCATTATCTATACATTTTATGTATTCTCTTCTTACTGATTTATTGTAGTCTAGGACTCCTTGTGGGATTCTAACCAATAATTTGTGTTGGTGTTCATTCTTTATATGTTTGTGTATATTTCATTTATATTACTTTTATACTGTATAAATTAAATTAGTGTTATATAGGGATGCATCTCCTAAATTTTGGTTACAATCTGGATATCTCAAACATTTTGGGAACTTGAGGAGATATCCCAATTATTAAAAAAATAGCTATTTTACTTTAAAATAAAACCCAAAATCCACCCAAAAGTTATTATTTAAAAAAAAAACAATGAATCTTAATCTTTAACATACCCCAAAAAAATATTAAATAAAGTTTTAACCCTTAAATTTCATTAAAAAAAGTTAAAATACTTAAATATTAATTTTAACAAGCATCCCCCACTATCCCCAAAATATGGGATTTTTTTGTTATCCCAAAAACCCCATCCCCACATCCCCATATGCCCAAGACTTAAGTAATCATGAACTAAAAACTCATATGGTAATAGAGCTTGGGGTTTTTGAAACATGAGTCCTTGGTAATTTGAAACCATGTTGTATGGTGAAGATGTGATCGATAAAAAAATAGTGCTTGGTCATGTTTGATTTTTTCATAGGGATTGGATACCCAAAGATGATATTGTAACTCAAAATATTGGTGGTTTTAAAGGATTTTTCTAGTAGTAAATTTGTATTTTTTTAATGATTTGAAAGGCATTTCAAGCTTGATCAAAAATAAAAGTTGTTCTTTTGCTTGTCTAACACAAGGTTATGTTCGTATAAGAAGATTAAGGTTTTTGAAAAAACTCTTAATTGGAGTAAAAATCACATTTTCACATATCTTGAGAAATTTTAGAATTAGTATTTTTTCATTTAAAAATATTGCCATATAAGTCCTCATACCTTGGTAATATTTTAGAGGCTAGTAGGAAGTCACATTGGTGAGTTATGGCTTAACGCAAGGGGTTAAACAATGTGTAGAATGGTTGGTCACACCAATAAATTATAAAGTGTGTTTCAAACCAATCTTGGGAGATTTTGGTCATTAAATCTTAAACTTTATTTTCATCTTGTGATGATCTATACAACTGGCATGATAATTTGAACCATGTGATTTTGTACAACCTGAATCAACACACAGTTTACAATTTCATTAAAAGCCAAAAAACCTTGCCTCATGTTTCATAATTCAAGTTTTATGCCACTTTCAAATTCATAATTTTGAAAATACCTACCAAAAATTATTTATGTTCCATGTTCCATGCAAGAGAACAAAATGAAAACATTATTTTTTATGAGAATAAATATTTAAATCAGAGGTTCGCATTAGTAGAGAATAAAGTTACCATGATTTGATCTGTCGATTGGGTACACAAAATTTCTTTATCCAACTTTGTGGGTGAAATATGTCACATTATGCATCCCAAGTTTGGCATTTATAAAGTACTCTAGACTTAAGAAAGGAATGTAGGTGAGTTGGAAGAAGTAACCTTATACGAAAAAACTAATAGACTTAGGAAATGAGTATATGAGAGTTGGAATAAGTTGCATGCTTTATGGAAAATTGTTTTGGTGTTTGGGTCTTTTAATTACTTTTAAAAAAAATTCATGACTCCACATACATTCTTTCTCTCTTGACTTCTCATTCACTAATTCACTAAGGAATAAGAAATGAAGAATATAAACTCTCTAGATTTAAGTGTTACATCATGAGACAAATGTTAGCTTCATTAATATAAATCAAAAATCAAATTGAAATGCTACCACTAACTTAAGCATGTGTCCTCAGATTGAGAAAGACTAATAAGAATGCAATTTAAAATAGAAAACAAACATAATTATTATAACTTCTTTCAATTCTCTTTCTAAATTCATGATGTGCTTGGATATATGGATATAGTTGCAAGCTTCTTGGTGAATGTGCATGATCAAACTAACATCTCCCATTGCTAAATGCATAATTTGGATTAATAAGTGATGTGCTGATGTATGAATGTATATACAAAATGGATTACTTCATTATGTTATCAAGACTTGCTAATAATGGAGGGGGATCCCTCTATTCATAACTTTTTTAAATGGATGTGGACCCTCTATCTTGGATCAAAATCTTTGGTTGAGGATGAGTTCTCCTCATATATGTGGGAGATGGAGTTTCCAAGAAAGAGGGATGAAGTGTGTAAGAGGAGGAACTGATGAGGCCTAGTCTTATGACATGCCTTGAATGAAAAATAGATTGCATGGGATTAGAAATAAATTAAAAATTTATTTGTGAGAGAATGTGAGGAAGATAAGATTTGTTGATTTTTGAAAATAGGGATATTCAAAATTCCATGGAGTTTATCATTAGGATAAGATTAACTAATTAATTGAGATTGATTAACTAATAGTAAGTGATGTAATATTGTGGGAATGGCTATGATCATGGAATAAATAATTAATTGATTAGGGGGGATGAATAGTGAATCAACTAAGTGTGAATATAAGATTGATTAGATGATTTAGGAATGATGTTAGTGTGGATGAACATATAATTAAAATAAACATGATGTATCCAAGTTTTAGTGTGTACATTTTTCCCCTTTGAAAGGGCTTTGTGAGACACGATTGGTGGAGTTACAAATTTTCAAATAAAGAAGCAACCAAAAAGGTAGATAAAAATTAGATGATAGTGATGAAAGAATATGATGGATGATGCCCCCTCAAGAGGGCATGTAAGGATGAACGATGTAGATGGACTCTTGAAAATGAGAGGAAGAAGCTAGAATAAAAGAAACAATGGGTAAGTGATGAAAAAATAATTGTTGGAATGCAATATGATGATGATTGGATGAGATTAAACCATGGGTAAGATTAATCCACTTGAGCTAATAGTTTCATGCTTTGATTTCTGATGATTGCAAATTGATTTCCCTTAAGTAGGTAGATTAGGGAAGGATACATCCTAAGATAAGTTGCACACTTTGATTTTATAGAAGCAAGGCATATGTGGGAAAAATATATTGAGAAAGATGTGGTCTTGACTTACCCCAAGTAGTTAATATTGGGGAATGACCTATCCAAATGATGAGATGTAAGTTTGACTTACCCTAAACAAGGCAAAAGCTATGAGTGAGCATGGATGGATGATTCATTGACTAATTGATTGATTGATTTGTCAACATAGATCAATGATTTTAATCTATTTCATGAATTAAGGATGATATGAAAGATGTTGATGGAGGAAAAGAAGTTGATTGGTTGATGAAAACATATGTTTGATAGTATATTGACTTTTTAAAGAATGAAGAAGCCAAAAAACTAGGCACACAATAATGCCCAAAGTGGTGAAAATAATGATTGAAGAATGATGAAATAATGATGTGATTATATTTGGAGATAATTTTGATAAATTATGTAAGAATAGGGGATTGTTAGTTAGAAGAAATAGATAATGAAAATAATAGTAAGAATGGTGAGTAAAATGGTGATGGTGGTTGAGCTGACCTCAAAAACTCTATGTAACTCAACATTCCCTATATAGTCCAAATAGACGTCAGGCTGATGTAGTTATTCCAAAAGGGAAGAATTTGACGAGGAAAATATTAGATAAAAATAGGAATGATGGTGGCCAAATTGACTTCAAAATCTCCATGTGACTAAGCATTACCTACATAGTTCAAATGGACCTTATGCTGATGTAACCCTCCCAAATGAGAGGAATGTGATGAGGAAAATATTAGATTAATATGGGAATGGTGGTGGTTGATATGACCTCAAAAACTTCATGTGACTGAGTATTTCCTACATAGTCTAAATGGATCTTATGCCAATATAGTTCTCTTAAAAGGGAGGAATGTGATGAGTAAAATATTAGATGAAAATGGGAATGCTAGTGGCTGAGTTGACCTTATAAACTCTTTGTGATTGAAAGTTACCTACATATTCCAAATGGATCTTAGAGAGATGTAGTTATCTCAAAAAGAAGGAATGTGATGATGAAAATATTAGATGAAAATGGGAATTACTGTGGCTGAGCTAACCTCAAAAACTCCATGTGGCTGAGCATTGCCTACATAATCAAAATGGACCTCAGGATAGTATATTTCTCCCTAGAAGGGATGAATGTGATAAGGAATGATGATGATAAATATATTATTATTGTTGAAGATCAAAAAGAGATAATATGATTTGATTTTAAAATAGATGATATTGCAAGGGGATAAACTACCACTTTAGCATGTCTCCACATATATTTTACAACTTAATTTTTTATGTATCATAGAATGGTATGAAATATAATACCAAACATCATGTTAAATTAATTAAATGTGAGTATATACTAACCCATGGTCCAATAGAAAAATGACACAAACCCACCATGATATAGAAAAATTAGGATGACATTGTTGTTGTATGCCAATAGATGGACTCAAGTACAAGTGAAAGAAATCACTATGATATGGAAACACCATGATGACCCTATTGATGCATATGGACTGAGTCAAGGACGAAAATAAAAGCAAAAAAATAATCAAGCAAGCAAACACACATAACCTTTAAAACAAAATAAATAGCAAGCATCTTGTCATTAATCAAGTCAAAATCCATGCATGAAGGCTCAATGATACTGATAATTGGATGGTGACCCAAAGTAAGGATACGTGCAAGGGGATGGATTGGGAATAAATATCTTGAAACAAGTTGTACACTTTGATTTTTTGTTCCCTAGATAGGGTGAAAGCCGTAAGCTTGGATTGATTGATTTGCCCCCAATAGGGTGGATGTGAGAATGAAATATCTAGAAAAGTGTTAGATTGATGAATAAAAATGATCAATGATTGCTAATTGGATTTAGGATGAAACAAATGTTTTTGTATTTTGTGGCTTTATATCTCTTTTGGATATTTTTGGCCTTTTTATTTTTAAGGATTCTGGGCTTTTCTAATTTTTTAGGGATTTTACAATTTCATGATGTTTTTGGATTTTTAGATTATCTAATGTCTTTGGATTTATTGGATGTTTTTAATATTTTTAGATTTATGGGAATATCTGATGTTTTTGAATTTTTTAGAATAAATATACTAGGTTTTTTTGGATGTATGTACAACGGCTACTAGTAAAATGAAAACCTATTCTAGCATCAAGATGGGATATGATAATGGATGGAACAAAACCATGATGATGTTGGATGATAATGGATGATGAGGGACTATGAGGAATGGATTAGTGATATCCAAGGACAATGTCACATAGGAACCAAAAAAAGTGACATTTAGAGGATATTCCAAAATATTTTCTAAAATAGGGCTCAAAACATCTTCCAATTCCTTATTAAATGATATGAAAGAACAAATGAGAATGATAAGATGATATGGGGATGGTTACAGGATGAACATTTGGGTAAGATGGTTGAAAATTATTCAGAAGGGATGTTTATGATAAAGGATTTATATGGAAAAGGGGTTAGCCCAAATTATTTTACACATGATGCTATAAAAATGGTTTTTATCACGGTGTTTTCCCAAAGTGCCATAATCATAGTTTTCACCATTGGATGAATTATTTCTATCTTTTGATTTTTAATATAATTTTTTGATTTTTTAACATCTCAACTCATTAGAGGATTATAAGATGCATAATGTTGGTCTTGTGATCTTTCAACTATGTGCTCTAGATAACTCTATGATATTTGTTAAGTTCTAGATTGGCTTCGTCCAAATTGATTGAGATGTCATCACAGCCCCTTTAGAAGTGCGTGTTGCCAATGAGGATGAAACAAAATTTGTAGTGGATGGAGGATGTTGGTTAATTTATTGAAGGATTTAGAGGGATGTGTGGATCATGATGCAAATGGGGAGTTGGGACCAATAATCTCACATTTTGTAATATTAAGAGTATTTATCAGTTGGATGCTTGGGTTTTTTTCTATTGTAGTGATGGTGTTTGTAATAAATGATGTAGATTCATCTTATGACTATGTAGACACATGAGTGAGATTGGTTTTTTGATTTTTCTAATTTTGATTTTGGTTTTGGTCCAATAATAGGTCAAAGAGATTTTCATTAAGGGACTTTTGACTTTTTTGATTTTGATTTTGATTGTCTGATAGTGCCTCAAACAAGGTTTCACTAGGGGACCTTTCTTTTAGATTTCTAGGATTTTGACTTTTATTTCCCCATAGTGCCTCAAATAAGGTTTCATAGGGGATGTTGATTTTGGATTTTGATTTGATCAATTATTGGATTCATATTGATTGAGGAACTATTCCTTGAGATGTACTGATGCAAATTTATGCTTTTTTGGCTGGATGCCAATCATGAATTTTGTTATTATTTGATTACTATGGAAGAAGTCTTATGGTAAGTGATTTTGTCAATCATAATTGATAAGTGCAGGAGATTGAATTTCAATATTTTATAAATGATTAATGATGTTGATAAAATGATGGTTGGTAGCATGGTCCTCGTAGGGACTATGAACATTATATGTTTCAATGTTGGATAAGGTTTCCTAAAAAATTATGGATGTGTCACAAACATCTTTACGTGGATTTGTAGATGGTTTGAATCTAATTCCATGAGAATATTTTTGTGCATGTACATGGATGGGCTTGATAATGACCTATTCACAGAACCAAATGATTTTCCCATTATAGTTCACACTTTCGAAGATTCTTCTTGCAATAGGATATTTGTTGCTCTAGAAATAAGCCACAAGATTGTCCCCATTTAACCATGTTTGATTTTTGTTGATAATTTATTATTATATAAGAAATTTATATATAATAAATGATGTATTCTTGAAGTAATAATATTTTGATGGTAATGTTGGTTCTAATTTTGATGCTGATTTGCCATTGAGGATGAGCCTATTTGCATGTAAGGTATTTTTCCATTTGTTACGTATAAGTACCATTATCACTTAGGGCATGTGGTTTTTGGTGTTAGACAATTTTATATGTGATGGGAGATTAGATAATAAGCCAAGGATGGTCTTATCAAATATAAGTTCATCAAGGACTAATACTTAGTCAAAAATGAGTGGCTAGTCAAAGATAGGTTGGTCAAAGCCAAGATGACCAAGGATGGGTGATTGTGGAAGTGATGGATGATTGAAGATTGGATCATAAAATATAGGTATTTTATAAAATATGGGTGGTCCAATAATGGTTTGGGATTGGACAAAGATGGGTGATTTGATAAAAAAATTAAAAATGAGTTGACTATCTTGACCTTGATGTGGAAGTGGACAAGTTTGATTGTGATTTAGAAGGAGATCTTAACATATCCCTAATGGATGATTTTTAGACATGGATGTACATAGTTATTGAGTAAATGATGATATTTAGAGGTGAAATGATAGGACATGGATATATTTTTCAGATTTGTTGTGGCTCTATAGCTGAATGGATGCTAAATAGTAGATTATTTGATATTTATGACTTAGGGGAATTGAATGTTAGAATCGTAGATAAAGGGTCAAGAAGGGATTCTAGGTAGGATATCTGTTGGATAATTTGAAAGATTTTGTCAATCATGGATTGATGTTGGGATGATGATGCTAGAATGAGATTGAGATTATGGAAGGCCATGGGCGTAGATGATATTTTATGTAAGATTGGTTGATGTTTGGATTAGTTGACATGATTTGATTAAGATTTTGGATTTGATTGGATGCTTGATGTTTGATGTATGGTGTGATGTTTGGTTAGGATGTTTGATGTGATTGTTGATATTTTATTGGAATTTGATTAATTTTAGATTAGATCCTAATTTTTGATGTTTTTATTTGATTTAAATAGGAGAAATAATGGATGTTATGGTTTTTTCATTCCCAACTAACATGTGTGAGAGATTGAATGGAAAGATAAAGATATGATTTGAATTTGGATGTTCAATTGATTTGGAATTGACATGAAATGGTCAAAAAAATCTTGATTTGACTTTTATTTTTTGGAATTTATGTTTTTATTTAATTTAATTTGCTCAAAGTTAACCATGGATGTTGTACTAGGCATCTATATGTGGTGAGTAATCTCTAAGAACACTATTTTACCTACATTGATAGTTGTTTATAAGTAAATGCTATTAATATATAAAAATAGGGTCAACTATATGTGTCTCATATATACCTTGCATTATTATGTAGCCTAATTCTATAGAAGAGGGAGATAACGGGCTTTACGATAGGGTCTTATCCCTTTAAAACCACTCCAACTATAATATTTTAGTGGAGTGTCATCGTAAATTATTCCTCAAAGGGTGTTGTATAGAACCTATGTATTGGAGCATGAAATACCCTCACTTCACATTGCAATTAAAATAAGAAACCATTTGGTTGGTAATTTCATCTCATTTCTCAATTTGTATACCCCACCAAAACACAAGTTTGGTTTGTACACTGGGAGATGAAGTCCCAATTGTCAGACCCTAAGGACTCATTTTGGTATCAAGGTCCAACTTGTGCAACCAAAAATTAAAAAGGAAAATAGGCTATTTCTAATCCCTAGGCTCCCATAAAGGGCAAAAGATAAAATAATATTCTCTTCATGATGGGGGAAGTATAACTAAAGTGTTTCTAATCATGCAAGATCCTAAAATCATGCAAGGGAAAACATAACATTTAAGCTATTGTAAACACTAAACACAACACTCATTTAAATACAAACAAATTTGATTTAAAAACCAAATATAAGTGTTTGTTCATTTTTTAAAACACCAAAATTAAATGTTATAAATGCTTATTTGATTGATTTTGGCTTTGATGGGTGAGAACCTACAAGTAAATAGATTAATAATCTTATTTTTTATCTTTGACAAGTGTGTGGGTATTGCAATGAATTTGTCAAATCTCTATCTATGATTTCATCATTTTATAGGGTAATTTTGTCATCATATAAAGTGATTCCACAATTATGCAAAAGCACAAAAAATAGAAAATAAAAGCACATTTTTATTAATAATTTAGTAATTCCACTACTAGAAACAACATTTTTAATATTAAAAATAACATTTTCACAACTGTAAAAAATTAAAAAATAAAAAGTAAAAACAATATTTTTAGAATACGAATAATGAATTTGATACTATCTTTATAATTCTAACACTATGCAGGGTGATTCTAACATAAATTTTATTAGTTTTGTGTGTATTATTAATACCTTCATTTTATCACAAATAAGAGGTTAAACATACACCTAAGTCAAAATTTAAGGCACCTAGAAGGTAGGTAGTAAAAATATAAAATAATACATGGTGATTTTGCCACTTAATAGAGTGATTTCACCACTTAGTAGAGTGATTCCACTACTTAGTAGATAGAATCTGTTGTTATGTAAAAACACAAAAATAAAAACTAGATTTTTTTTTTGATGATGTAGACTATATTTTCACCAAAATGGACCACATATCTACCATTTAGGATATTTTAACACCCATTTGGTGATTTCACCAATCCTTTTTTGATTTTGCTATTTTGATGATTTTGGCACAAATTTGGTTATTCCACCACTTTCACTTGCAATTCTACTATTACGTAGAGTGTTTCCATCAGGATTATAAGAATGTAAATTTGGAATATTTTCACAAAAATGTAGGGAATTTTGGATATAATTAGTATTGAGTTATGGGATAAAAGGAGGATTAAGGGATATCCATACTTATTGTGGGTTGTGGTCCCATAATGCATGTCTTATGTAACATCATAAGACAAAGGTTAACTTCATTAGTAGAAATAAAAAATCAAATTGAAATGCTACCACTAACCTAAGCATGTGTCTTTGGATTGAGAAATAATAAAAATAATACAATTCAAAAGAGATAACAAACATAATTGTTATAACTTTTTTATATTTCTCTTACCAAATTTGTGATGTGCTTGGATGTATGGATATAATTGTAAACTTCTTGGTGGATGTGCATACTCAAATAGATATCATCTTCCATTGATAAATGGATAATTTGGAATGATAATTGATGGATTTATGTATAATGGCTCTTCAAAATAGCAACACTTTATTGTGTTATCAAGAATTGCTAAGAATGCAGGGGGAACCCTCTATTTATAGCTTTTCTAAATGGATGTAGACCCTTGATCATAGAAAAATATATATAATTAAGGATGAGTCCTCATAAATGTGGGAGATGGACTGTGCAATAATGAGGGATAAAGTGTGTAAAAGGATTAATTGATGAGGCATGGGCTTATGACATGCCTTGTTGAAAAATGGATTGAATGGGGATTAGAAATGAATTAAAAATTCATTTATGAAAGAATGCGAGGAAAATAAGATTTGTTGATTTATGAAAATAGGGATATTCCAAAGTCCATGGATTTTACCACTATAAAAATATTAGCTAATTAATTGATATTAATTAACTAATAAGAAGTGATGTGATTTTATGGGAATGGTTGTGATCATGGAAGAAATAACTAATTGATCAAGGAGATGAGTAGGGAACCAAATTGGGATGTTAGTGCAAATACAAGATTGATTAGATGATTTAGGAATGATGTTAGTGTGGATGAAAGGATATCTATAATCGACACATTGTTTAATTTTAAGTGTCTACACTAAGTATGTTTTATTTGTTAGATGCTAAAGTATGTTAAAAAAGTGTACTAAACATAGCCCCCCATACATATTGTTGATGAGGGTTTTAACCACACCAATATCATAATGAGGTATCCTCTAGAATTTTAGGATCTCGATAGAGGTGAGCTCTATTTTAGAGCATCAGTTGTAGGTATGTGGTCTTAAAAACTAGTGGACAGAATAACAAGTAGGGCATGAAGGTTGTTAACAAGGTTTTTGGATGGAATGGTGGTATCTTAAAAAGGAAGTAAAAATATATGTGAGTTGAATGGATGGTTACTAATCTAGAGTGGGTAGGTCTCAAAATAAACTCAAAAAAGGAGGGAAGGGTAAAGCAAAAAAGAAAGGTTCTATGGTCTTCAAAACTCACTTCCCTAATTGGTTTCTAAGTGGAAAAGTGCTTTTAAAACCTATGCTTATTGCTATCAATTGTTGTACACACATAGTCAAACATGGTTAAGAAGTCTAGGATGATATTGATATAAAAAACTCACAAGCCTCAGTCAAATGTTTCTCCTTTTAAGGTAGTTGTCACACACTCTTAATTAGAGATTATGGCTTAGGATTAGTGAGGTATTTGAGGTAATTATTGCAGACACATATATAATTGTATTGATTGAAAGGACCTATACACAATAGTATGAATCAATCAAAGTAATTGCCAATAATCAATGTAATTTACCAATCCTTCAATAGTTTTTGTACATCTAAGACTAGTATATCAATCATAATAAGAAAGAACCCATTCAAAAATTTTACACACTAAGAGATATTGAATCATAAATAAGCCTAATTACATAAACATTGGAAATAGAATACACAAACACATGAATTGACAACTAAAATTGTTTCTACTCCTATAAATTAAAAATTATCTAACAAATCAAAACTATGGATTACATCTATTTAAATAGACTTGGGGAAGGGGTTGCCTCATCCTCCAAGTTCATGCAAAACTAATTACATGTCATAGTTAAAACATGAGTTCTAACTATGGTGAAAACCATTTAGAGTTTATCTTATAGTTCTTAATAACTTATGTTAACCTTTATAAAATCATGCAATGTGTGCATGTGTACAAAAATGAACTAGAAACTTTACAATATGGTTCAAAATTATAAGAAAATTACAAATATATAAAATATTACATCACTATAAAATGTTCATGTAAGAAATCATAGCCTTTGAAGGCTGTGTTGATGTCTGCATGAATGCCTAGACTTTAATTATCATAGTACATGTGGTAGTCGACGTGGAAACTATGGCTATCGATGTGAAACCTAAGGTGGCATCTTGAGTTTGATTATTCTTTGCTTCTATTTCCTTCCAAAATTTATGTGGAACATCATGCTACTCCTAAATTATGTCTAAATTCAAAAAAGGTAGTCTGTGTACCCTATTGATTTATCCCAATAGCTTTGCATGCTCTACCTTCGTCATCTAGAAGTTGTTCTTGAATATTTCAATTTTAGTCACTTTATTTCTAGCAAAGCTTAAATTGGCCTCTATGTCTTCCAATGATAACCCCTGTAGACTTTGTTTAAAATTTTATAAGGCCTCCTAAATGAGTTGATCAAAGTTAATCTTATTTATCAACTTCCTTGTAGCATATTTTACCTTAGATAATATTAAATCATTCAAAATTTGTAGGATGAGGGTCTCATGTTCTTGATACTTAAGGAGTAAATCCCAAACTACTGTTAACCATTACCTATCCTCTTCCATCTTGATGACCACTAGGTTGAGGGAATTGGATGCCTCTAGTGGTGTCATGTGATCTAAGTGGATATAAGTCTTATTAGTTGTATAAACAATCAACATCTTTAATTTATTATTTTTAGACTTCAAAGAATTAAATAATTCATGAGTTTTGGTTACATGGGGGGCTAATTCAACCCACATGAATTCTAATGCTTCCAAAAAATTATAACACTTAGAAGCTACCTCTTTAACCTCAACTTCAATGCTAGCTAGTATACGCACAATCTTCTGTTGCTTTTTCAATTGCTCTAACTCAGCTAGAGATCTAATGTCTCTTGCCCCAATTGCCTGTTCTGTCTCTTGGTTATGGAGAAGACCTCTTGCCTTTCTTCAAAAATTAATTCCCTATCCACATCATCCTCCAATTTCCTCTTTCTCACCCTATGAATACTCCTAGATGGTTTGTTGAACAAAGTTATAATAAAGGGAAGCTTAGTTATTTTAAAGCTAGGCATTTGAGAGGTTTTAGCTCTTAAGTATATGGCCCATGGAGAAATTGTCAATTGATTAAGGTCTATCTCCTTTGTGGTTATGACCAAAACCTCTATTCAACCTCCTTAACTATTTGTTGCTTCTTTATTGATTTAACAATGGTGTCAGGCAAGGAAGGCTAGATAATCTTAGACCAATCCAAACCTCCATATTGGGGGAGTGGACTATGACCATTCATGTCTTTGCCTTTTTGCCCTTGGCTAAAATAGTGATAATGGTCTCTTGAGATGGAGTGGTGGATGGCATGGGGAGAGTGATTTGGGTGGATTGGACATGGAGCTGAGGAGTGGCCATGGCTATTTACACCTTCCTATATTCCCTTTTCCTTTTCAATGATCTGACATTGGAAGTGCTAGAGGGAATATTAAAGGTAGCCATGATGGAGGTAGATGGCATGGGGGTGGAAAATGGATCAATGGTGGTGTTAGATGGATCGATAGTGGAATCATCCTTCTCAACCTTTTGGGTGAGTAGGGGGAAATGAAATAAAGAGGAAGATCTAAATGGATCATCAGAGGTGGAAGTGACAACTTCCACCTTAGGGGTTTTCAAAATTAATGAAATAGACATAGAACCAAAAATGGGAATAAAAGAAGAGAGTAAAGAAGTGGTCTCTAAAACCTAAGTACCTATGGTGTCCTCCAAAACTGGTGATTTCCCTTTATTAGCTTTAAGGCTCAAAGCCTTAGCTTTCTCTAACTCTGCTTCTTCATCAAAATCTTTTTCTTCCTCTTCCACTTTTACTTGTATTTTGGGGAATTGTAGGTAAGCTCTAGGATTGCTCAATAGTTGTACTACCTATAAAGGGAGTCTTAGGCTTTCTCTTATAACATATGGTAGTCTTAGGCTATGAAGAGGAGGCCTAGTAAATTGAGGTAGCTGCTTCATCTATAGATACCCTTGAAGATGTAGAATATTATCCTTCAGGGTAGTTGTAGGCATTTAAATTACATTAGTAGCTAGATCTTTTAGCCCTTAGTTTTCCTCATTAGAGGAATCCATATTGATGGGGTATCCTAGAGCTCCCTTGGGGTTAAGCTCACTCACCCTTGGTTCTTTCTTAACAAATTTTATCTTGAAAGGGAGTCCTTGTGATGGATCTCCTTACTCCTTTGATTTCTTTATTTTTTGGCCTTTCCAAAAGTCTGAGTGTGTCCACCCTACTGTTGAAGTTAACGTACCCCCGTTTTTTTAAAAATGAGGACCCTTGTTTAATTTTACAAATTGTGTTATGAATTGACATTCAAATTGATCAAAACCACATTATTGAATATCATGTTTTGCTTCAACTTTCATTGTCATGTTAGAATAATATTTGATTTCATCTAATTTTGCTAATGTTGATTCCTATGTTTCCATGATGGGGTCCCATTTAAATGATCAATGTTCAGGGTTTCATACTTCAATTGCTAATTTAATGCTTTTTGATTAAATATTTGGTCTTTTAATTAATTAATTGAACCTATGTATAAATAGTGTTAAATACCTTAGTCTAAATGTTTTAACCTAAGTCCCTTTTGAAATAGCTTCAAATTTACATGGGATTCATATTTATGAAAAAATATTTTATTGTATTTTAGACCTAGTTTAAACTTTAGCCTAAATCTTAATCATGTTCATTAACATGACTAAAAATTTAGTCTAAATTTTTATACTAAGTATATGCATATATCCTGAGAGCTTATGTCTCTAATTTTATATCTACAGGTACTATTTAAACATTAAGATGCCAAGTGAAAAGATCCTAGGAGATTGTATCAAAAATAAATAATCTACATGCATTTTCTCAAGTCAAAATGTCAAAGATCCCGAGGAGAAGTGCAAGAATGATAAGTATCATGATCTTGGCAAAGCAATAACAAATCTAATGAAAAGCAAAGGCCAACAAGTCAAGGATGTTAAGAAGGGATGTAGAAAGGACAAGCGTCATAATCTTGGCAATTGATCAAGCAAATTGATGGTCCACAATCAAGCTTATGTATAAAGAAAGGAATCAATGATCTGTATTCATTCATACATATAACAAATTGATGGTGTGAATAAAGGTGGAATTTTCAAAGGGCCTAAACTAAATGTAGTAGTGACACATGTCATAACTATGATGAATTAGATGGAGATCAATGAATAACATTCAAGCTCCTAGATCAAAATCAATGGTGTAGAGTGGGTCAACAATTCAAAAGGCCCAAATTGAATGTAATGCTACCACATGATGCAAAGGTGCTAACAGATGAAGTTTGACTGCAAGTACATAAAAAACCCATAGATCTACCAAGTGACAGACTCTCAAGGGTTCACATGGAAAATAAATGGCCCATGATGAAGTCAAGGCTTAGAAGACTTCTTAAGAGATCAATGATGTGAATTGATCAAGCTTTAAGATTGCATAGGTAATGACACATGTTCAAAAATGACAAATGGTCATATTTTAATAAATGAGTAGTGTGACATGGTAATGCTACATAAGAGACATGTCAAAATGGATATATTTTATAATGCAACACATGAAAGTTATAAATGTGGAATCCAAATGTAATCTAAGTCACATAAGCTCATTGTTTGAACTAGCTTTCCACCATCAAAGCCTTGTGTAAACCTCCAAAAAACCCTAGAGTGTACAAATTGCCTTGAATTATTTCTAGAATCACTGTAATTGAGACAAAAAATTTAGATTATTATCTACAATTAGATAATTCAATCATGATTATAACTTTGATGACCCATAAACATGTTTCAAAGAAAGATATGGAGTTGTATTTGACATCATATGTAGAAGGTCATGTGGTCAAGGACATAGAGTTTGTAGCTACTACTTTGAACATAGGAGATAGCAATTGTTCTAAATTATTCCAAATAATTGAAAACTAGTTAGTCATCACCAAAGAAGAAGAAAATATTTTCTCAACAAAAAGGTTCTATGATGATATTGTAACAATATAGATGACTAGATTTCACTACGTAGCTGCAAAACTAGAGGTACTCCATTCCATTAATGTTCTTGGTACCATTTTTAAGGAAGCTAAAATAGACAAGGGAATGTTAATTAATGAACATAATTAGATAAAAAATTATTAGATTTCCCCAATTGCCTTTGAGTCTTATTACGAGCTCCCTAAACCTTAGATTGACTTAACATCAATTAACTCATGGGCTAAGCAATAAAATATGAACACCCTTGTTATGTGGTTAGAGTTTGGTAATCAAGTTTTTGTTAACCTTAAAAAGAATCTCCCAATAAGTCAATTTAGACCAGGGGTTATGATGGTAATGACATTGTTGAATAAATTATATGGATGTGAAACCACAACATATGTTGATCCAATGTGGGTAACCATAGTATATTTCATAATTGAAAGAGTAATGGTTCCTCCACTAGGTGAGATAATTACCATCTCTTTGAGTAGATATATGTAATTAGGCATAAAAAGAAGAATGCATTTTTCATGATGTCTTATCTCCTAGATGCCTTACGTATAACCACAAAGATCCTCAATTAGAGAGAATGGTATCCAAATGGAACCCAAACCATTTCTTAATACTATTCTAAGTTGCACATTTATAAATACAGGGATCACATCTAGTCCATTTGTGTTTGTGTCTACCTAAAATTGAGTGTAGCTATAACTGGTACCTCTATGTCAATAATTATTCCTTTGATCAAGAAATATTTTTAAGAAATGGGGGATATATGGTTTTACCCTAATTTTAATATCATAGGGATTGAGGGAGCTCAAAATTCTCCTCTCAAGTTTCCAGTCCATGTTATTGATAAGCTAGTAGAGTAAGAGGTGACTTACCAATTATTCCATGGTGTAGATGGCCTTTGAAAAACCAAAATAAAGGGACTTCTTCAAAGTTTCCCTATGAAAACTACCTTCAAATAGTGGGATCACATTGAGGCTACATCAAAGCATATATCATCTTCCAATTTATAGATAGATGAACTTATACAATGGGACGCTTATAGAAAGGTTAAGAGCATTTAAAACTCAAAGGGATTCTGAATGTATCATATGAGAACAAGCCTGGTGCCTTTGATACTATATACACCAAGGCATATACTTACTTTGAAGTCACTAGAAGATTGATGGAACACAACCTAAGACCTAAGTCTAGACTATAGAGAAATAAAAAAGTAGATGATAGATGGTAATTAGGCCTCAAGTAGTACCATTTGGTTAGTGGTGAATCTTATTGACTCCCATTAGTCAGTACATAAGAAGAGACACAAATAGAGAATAATCCTTAGGTGAAAAGGCCAAATGAAATCCCTTCAAATTCATTAGCCCCTAAATCATTAAGACAATAGAGCATGATCTACCTTTAGAGGAGGTTCATATGATAGCCCTTGATCCTAATAAAACATGTTGAAGATGCATTAAATATGCTATCCATGGATTATGATACAAATTTAGGTGAAGGAGAAGCAAGTGCTGAGGGAGATAAGGAGGATAAAGAGAAAGAAATGGCATTAGACCTACTGCTTTTAATCCTTCAAAAAGAAATGCTGAGACTTCCATTATTTCAAAGATTGAGACCTAAAGTGACTATCACTACTCCTTTGAGTAAAGTCAATTTTTGTAGTTAGGATAATTTATTTTATGTCCCACCTATTCTAGAGTGGTTTATTTATGAACCAAGATTGGAAAAGCTACCCACTTATCACCCATGGGCCTTAATCAAGGCTACTAATATCACTATGTAGCAAGAACTAAAATCATGGATTGTTGATTTACATGAGGAGGTGAAGAGGTTGGATACTCCAATCCAATCACTATCCAAATCACAAATGAATATCCCTATTCCAAAGGAGATCCAATCTTTAGTTAGAGTTAGGTTTAACCCAGGGACTGTTGGTTTACAAAGAGTGACTAAGAAAATAGTCTTGGCAGGTGGTGCAGAAATTATATACCAAAAGGTGGAACCTTTGACTAATTTGACCCAAAAATAAGGATAGAGACTTGGTGAAGATGCAATATTTAAATAATATGTCTTGGAATTGGCCCAAGCCCAATTAGAACAATTGCAAGCTATTATCTAAGGGCTAAGGAAACAAAAGAAGTTAAAATAATAGTCTATCTTATTAGTTCCATGAGATATGGTCAATCAATTTGAAACCACTATGTATGACATATTCATCTCTTTAAAATCAACAAGGTCCAAGAAAAATATGGTGTATAAACAGTGTAACTTGGATGCAATCTAAGTTAGTCAATAGAAAGCTTCAATCAATAAAGTGAAGGATTTAATCAATGTTTTGAGAAAGCACCAAATTCTTGGGTTTAAGACAGTCAGCCTAGCCCATTTGAATATGGTTATGGCAATATTAATAGAAAATATCAAGGCTTTGAGCACATGGTCAAAGAAAATGAGGAATCTTTTTAAATATTTCAAGTAATTGGAAAATAGAATGATGCATATACTAGGGAGATTGATCATAGACCCAACTACACTCATTCTTATTAGCTTGATCATTGACGAGGAGTTAAATCATAGAGATACTCAATTCATTCATGAGATGAAAATCAAAAGCCAAGGAAAAATAAGAGCAAATAATAAAAGGATATTGGACATGATCCTATCTATAGAGGAGAAGATTAGTGATGCTAGAAGCATCAAAGAAGCATTGGATAGAGCTAACAATGACTTTTAAGGTCTAGTTGATCAAGAAGAAGAACTTTTCATGGAGCCCATCATCAAATCCAAGTTGATTAATGATCAACATAGCAAAACAATGAAGATCCTGCAATAAAGACAAGGTACCAAAATAACAAAGGAGTCTCAAAGTCAAATATATTGACTTGGAATATTCTCTTGTATAGGAACATGTATATCATTTAAAAAAGGGACTATTATTTTTTTATAAAATCATGTGCATCTTGTAAAGTGAATTTATTATAGGTTAGTCCACTTAGAAAATGTCACTAGTTATATAATATTGTAGAAGGATAGTTGTCCTTGACACTTGTATAATTTTCATTTGATATGACTGACATACCTCCTTAGTCTTCTATTAAATGGGTATTATCATTTGTAAAAGAGGGAGTTTTTGAGCAAAAACTATTGTGTAAATTTTGAGTAAATTAATGCAAGTAGGAGAATTCTGAAAGGATTGTCTCATCTTTGTTTGTGTATTTTGCTATCATAGCTACTTCCTCAATTAACTGGTCTAATTTTTAGATTTGAATTCTAGATGTGCATATTTGAATGTAGAGTTATCAATTTGTGCTTATGATAGGTTGATTGAAAGAGCTTAGATTTAGTTCATTTTCCTTGCTCTCTTGAAGATGTGCTTATGCAATTTAATTGAAGAAGTAAATCTTTAAATTAAATATAGTTTTTTATTTATATTATTTCAACTATCCTTATATGTTTAATTGATATGCGATAGGATTTGTGCTTTAGATATTTCATGTCATATATTGGTTTGAGTGCATGTTTGGATAAAATTTGAGCTCTATCATAATGTCTAAATGGGAGATCAATAACATCTTTCTTCTCTACCTTACCCTTCCTTTTTTCTTATTTTTTATCAAATCACTATAGTTTAGCTTTAATGATAAATATACATGCTAGCTTAGACTTTAGAACTTAGGCTTTGATCAAAATTCACTCTACTTTGTTCAGATTACTTTAAATTTTCAAAAACAAACTTAAGACTATGGTTGCTTCCAACAACCAGCTATATTATCATTTTTGTGAAACAGTTCATTGCTTTGTTACTATTACACCAAGGATTTTAGGAAGATCACAACCAACTACTCATGAAATGGATTCTTTGAATCCATAAATGAGAAGTGTTTCTCAAACACTTTGTAAACCCTTGTGATACACTTTCAGGCATTAACACCTACAAAGAGTGGCATTTTACTATGTAATTTCCTCATAGAGATTAAAGGTTCCTATTGGATCACCATTAAATGATCCTCCTTTAAACCATCTATTCTTGCTCTTTCCAAGACCTCCTCATCACTTTATGTATTTATGAAAAAAAAGTCATAATCATAATGGACATGATGGTAGGGGATATTAAGGCCTTGGATATGCTTTTGGAAGGTGCCATGAAGATCCCAATCCCTGTGTGGGACTATGGGGAAATGGTAACTCTTCTTTTTACTATCTATGTCTATAAAGTGTTTCCTCATTATGTAAACCATTATGAAAATAAACATGTGGTGGCTAAAGATCATGCTCTTATTTTCCTGGTTAGGTCCTCCTTTATGCTCCATCATAGCTAGAAATTAATTTCTTGCTCATTCAATTTGTTAGGTACATAATTTAAGAGACATAAGGGATGAACCTTGTGTCTTTGGATCATGATAATAGTGTAATATAGATATAAAAAATAATCACCCCTTGTAGATAACATCTTTATAATACTGGCTCCAACCTTGGGCATTGGAGAGCCATGTATTACTTGCCAAATTTGAGGATAAACATCCTCAACAATCCTCACCATATTCTTAGTATAAACATAAACTTGTAGAAACTAGAAGTGATCACAAATTTGATTTTTTATGAAGTTGGTGGCCAAGATCCATAGCTCACTGAGGACTTTGTAAACTATTCCCATTATAGTGTCTAATGGATACAACATCATATAAAAGTGTCCCACTAGAGTGGGGCCACTTGTCCTTATAAATGACTTGCTCTCTCAAATGGAAAATAACAATTTCCCTCAAAGCAAACATGGAATCATTGGTTAGCATCACGTGTAATAACAATACCTAATCTAAATTGAGGAAATGGATACTAGGCATACCATAGGGCCTATTGAGCAATGCCATGCCAATATGCACTCCCATCCTGAACTTGTTGATATGAGTGGGATTATTATGATTCTTACCCTTGAATTTAATAGTTTGATTAAGGAGGAGCCATGAAGATAACACCTTTTCCATTGTATTATCTTGATTCCACTAAACTAACCTGTGCATGTAAAAATAAGCATCCAGTGTTGGTAATGATAAATACCTTTAAAAATCTACTCCTATGATGTATGCTAAAACTATCAGGTTGCCAATATGATGCATGAAATCTTCTTGCGTGACTCTACTTGTGATGAATAAGTCTTGAAGGAGGTCGATGCATGGCATCACCTCGAGCTTGGCCGCAACAAAAATGCAATCTTTGTCTTTTAAATGCTAGGAAATCCTTGATGAATAATCACTTTGAAGGAGATACATTACCATCTAGTGAAAATATGTCAACAAAATGGATAACATCCCATAATTTTGAATAATTTACATACCCATTGTCAAATATGGAGACATCAAAGATGGTGTCCTTAAATTCTATTGTATCCTTAATAGAATATGGTTATGGTGAGACTACTCCCCTGAATGGCTTGGATGAAGATGCCATTGTTATTTAAATTTAATTGGAAGTGCTTAAAATCTTCTTTATGTGCTTGGAAAATAATTCTTACTTCCATTAATCATTGGTTTGCTTGTAATAATCTCATAGGTAATTAGGGATTTTCTCACATAGGATAATAGTTGATCTTGATTTTGTTTGTTTACAAGTAATGAAGGCTTTAATAGTTGCATGCCATGTATATATATTTTAGCATTGAATTCCAATTCATGTGTTATAAATGCCCAACATTCACCTATTTTATATTTTCTACATAGTTCAAATCTCGTTAGTATTAGTTAACAAGTAGATTTAACAAACTATTAGGAAGTATTTTGGCTTTTATCAACTAATTATAGAAAGCTTTCAACATTTGGAAGTTAGGAATCAGTCTTTGTGTTGGGACCAATCTCTACAAGACACCCAAACAAAAATCTTGAAGACCAAATTCCATCGAACAAATTTTTTGAACAAAATGCCTGAAGTATATATACAAAGCTTTATGATTTGTCAAACAAAATGTCCAGTGTAAAAAAATCGAAGACCAATATCCATCAGATAAAATGTTTGAAAAAATAGTCTAAAGATAAAATTTCCAAAAAAAGATAAGCTATTTTAAAATAATTATTTTGGATAAAATATCTAATGCAAAAACCTTGAAGACCAAATCTATTCAAAACAAAAGTCCTTAAGACCAAAAGTCCCACTGAATAAATCCCAAAAGAATAAATGGTGAATAAGTTGCTGGATAGAAAACTAAAAACCAAGCTTATTAGATACAATGTTTGAATAAAATGCCCAAATGAAAGGCCTAAAGAATAAGTCTCTAAATGAATTCTCTAAATAAACTAAATCTTAGAAACCCTGCATAGTTCAAAAACTCCTAAAAAGATATTAATAGATTTATATAATATGTAATGCCATGTTAGATTCTTCTAAGTATGAATATTAAGCATCAATCTACTTAATAATTTCTACAAACATATAGAAGAAAGGCTCAATAAACAAGGCCAAAATCTAAAAAAGTGGGTCCTCTTTTCCTTAAGAAGAAAAGGGGGATGTTGGGTACACCACATCTCATTCAAAGTTAACTCATTTACAATTATTAGAGTACATTCAAATTTCACCCATTTATAAAAATTAAGAATATGGACTATGGTTGGATGATAAAAAATATTACTAACTACTCTGGTTGTGATGTAAGAAATTATATAACTTACCCAAGTTAAGACAACCTAGATCCCACCCAAAATATAATGTTGATTATCTTTACAAGTTTTTACCATAACTTTCACTAGTCTAATTTCTAGGGACATCACTTTCATGTACTAAAAACTTGTTGCAATGACCCTTTTCACATTATAGAATACATTGAGCCTACAATTTTGTAAGTTTTACACATAACTAATTTCTAGGGACACCATTTTGTTGTACTAAAATGATAATGAAGTGACCATTTCATAAAGTTTATATACTTTCCTTTTGGTGGTGCTTTCATAAAGTTTATAAAGTTTTATATAAAAAAATGCAACCTAACTTTAAAATGTGTATTCTATGCTAATATCACATGATTAAAATTAAGTGAAATTATATTGTAGAAAATGGAGGAAGGTTTTAAAAGGGCTATAGATTGATTAGAGCTTACATATATGGTAAAATACAACCTTGTTGAGCTATAGATGAACTAAAATGAGTAACCCATAATAGGTAAATTATTAAAGTGAAGCCCTAGTCCAAGCCCATTAGTAAATTACATCAAAAGATTATTTTTATACTTCTACATCTACTGGACTTACTATACAACAATTAGATGTAATACATGGAGCCTATTTCATTTGATTTTAATGGCTATCTCTGGAATTAAGGATCTAAATAAAGAAGGTTAGGATTTCAAATTATATTTTTCAAAGATCATGAGAGTAATAAACATATCCTCCCATAATAAACCTACGTAGAAAGTACATTGAAAAATGGTGTTAATCTTAGAAATTATGTGTTGTATTTTACCTAAACCCTATTAACCAAGTTTTTTAATTTGTGAGTTGAGTTCTGTTGTGAGTATAATTTAGCAACCAAGTGATAATAAAATAAATAAGGAAGATAATAAAATAAAGGATTTGTATTTATTAATTTTTTATATTTATTTAATATTAATATTATTTTGTTTAATTATAATTTTTAAATATAACTATTACATTTATTTTGTAGCATAATACTGCTAGTGAGGAGGGGTGCACTGCTTCCACTCATAGGAAGAGTAGAAGAATTTAACAGATGCAACCAATCTCTACAACCTCTTTGTGTGCACATGGACATAGTCCCACATAGAAGGTAACATGTGGGGTTTGTGATTTTTTTAAAGTGTCATGAAACTTTTTTTTTACCTTAATTTATATTAATAGGTAAGATTGATCTAATTAATATATAAATTTAAAATGTATTTAAGATATTAAGATATGCCATTCAAATATTCATTTGAATGTAAAATATTAATATTTATTCTTTTGATTTTATATGTGGAATCTGATAAATATATAAATTACATAATAAGATCAAGATACTTAGCTTTCC
Organism: Torreya grandis; assembly: GCA_037957365.1. Classification (NCBI taxonomy): domain Eukaryota; kingdom Viridiplantae; phylum Streptophyta; class Pinopsida; order Cupressales; family Taxaceae; genus Torreya; species Torreya grandis. The sequence continues at coordinate 1,771,230 of JARHVA010002964.1, forward strand.
TAGGTGACTATCTAACTATTATTGTATTTTTGTAGTGAAAAATAAGATAAAGTAGGCTTATTACTTATTTGGTTCCAAAACTTATTTGTTGTCTTTGATGAGTCATTTCTATAGGTGTTGGGCTAGTATCATCAATCTTACTAAATTTATGGTCAGTAATAACCTACACAAAATTAGGACACAATGACTATAAAGTCACTTATGTCCATCTCTACTTGATTTGCATTTGTGATCCCAAACCCTGATAATGTGCACAACTCCATAAGTTAATCTCCTTTTATTTGAAACTTTAGGTGTGCTTATGAGGTCTATAAACCTATAAAAAGGCAAAAAGTGTAATGGGTTGAGATGACCCAATCACTATCATTTAATGATTGACCATTCCTTACGTATCTGATACTTTGAGGAGGGAAACCAAACCACACATAGTTTTCTCACCTAGTATGATTGTGTATTTTTTATCCTTCACTATATACATGAAATTAATGATTTAACTTTGATATTTGATTTTTTTTCTTTGAGTTCAATTTTTATTGTTTCTAACCTAGCTTGTGTCTTCTCTTAGTGATATAATCACTATTTGGGAAGAGTAGGGTATATTTAATATATGTGCAATAGTTTATGGATGTATATAAAATAGGTTCTTAGTCCTTTTTGAGTGAGACCTTGATTTGTGTATATATATATATATCTAATTGAATTATTTTTCATGCCACTTACATGCTAGGTTGATAGGCTGACCCTAAGGATGGGTTTTATTTTTAAAATATCACTATTTGGAATAGGTTAGTACTGACGAAATAAGATCAATATCATTTGGTGATACTGACCATGTCTGGGGGAATCGACCTATATACATGCAGATTGAATTGAGAGTTTGGAGATGTATGTGGAAGATATTTAGTAGGGTTTAAAAATAAAATGAGATTCATGTAGGTATATAATACTAAAACATAAGGTATAACTCATAAGAGAGCATGCAAGTGTGAGAGAATGACACATTAGGAACTTATTTGAGTCCTCAAGTCATGCTTAGTTAAAGTGTGCTAAGATTGTCATTTTCAAGTATCAAAGACAAGATTTTAGTATCTAAAAATGTCTCCCTTTTATTATATTAATTAAATTATAAGAGTGAAAGGATAAAATGTACATGAGTATATAAAACACACTTTACCTTTAGTATGAAGATCCAATTATGTAGGGCGCTCAATAAAAAAACCTAAAATCATGTATAATCAATGTCTATCGATTGACTATTTTAATCTAATTGTTTTTGAAATTTTTGAAAGAACAAGAGTTAAGTTACACTTATGTGTTGGTGAAAATTATATTTCCATTGCAACTTGTTGGAGATAATGCTTCCTTTTTGAAGTATTGGATAAACTTGTGCTTCCTTATGTAGACACATAAATATGGTAAAAAATACTTGATAATGTTGATTCTCAACACATTATAAACCACATGACTTATGCACAAATACATGACTCTTATTCACCATTTCTCTAAGCATTTATCTATATGTGGGTTTGACCTTTTATTTACTATTACTACTATAAAAAGAATTTAATGTCAAATGTTTAATCTATCTAAAATAAATTTAAAACTATCTCTAATTCAATATAGGTGTCCTTGATCGACCTTGATAGGTTCAGTCTAAGAAGACATGAGTGTAGTGCACCCATTTACACTTGGGATGGTCACACCTTGCACTAAATAATGACTAATTTTCAAGTTTGAAATCAATATTTTAAGTTTTCACACATATTTCATAAGGTCAGATAATATAAAATGTCAAAATATTTAACGATAAATACATGTCAAGGGTTACTCATTAGATCAGTTTCTATTCACTTGGTTCAAGCTTACACACTTTTATGCATTGAGAAAATCACCCCTATTATGCCAAAATTTTGAATCATTCATAAGGAGCACCCACAATCCAAGTCAAGATCCCTCTAAAACAAGTCAAGATCTATCATTGTTTTGTATAAAAATCCATCTTATAACTACTTACACATAGTTATAGAAGCACAATATCAAATTCAATCTAGGTGGGAGAATTATGTGGAATTGATTTCCCTCCTTGGAGTATGAGATACACAGGAAATGATCAATCATCAAGGGGGAAATTGAGGTCAACTAAATCCATTATACTCCCTATTTTTATTGAAGGTTTCTGAGCTATCATAGTTCCCTAAGGGTTTAAAAATAAGAGAAGACAAATAATAATTTGTACGTATCCAAACCCTAGTTGTGATATATTAGATTACTCAACATCCAAAAACACAATGATAAGTTTTTATGCACCATCAACTGAGACAAGTTCATGGTCAATGGACTCAGGTGCACTACATCACTATTTAATTACAATGGATCTATCTAAAAATATATTCTACTTCTACCTTTGATATGTCATTTCAAGATATTTGATTTCTCTAACTTTTCATGTCAATAGCATATCAGAGTCATCTGAGACAAGTTTGTGATCAACAAGCTAGGGCACACTGTATCACTAGTCACTTACAATGGATCTATCTAGATTTTGATATGATCCTAAATAGTCACTTCTTTTGATTTTCATTTCTATACAATCATAATAGTAATAATAAATTAGTGTGCAAGATAAGTATATTTCTTCTATGTTTTCCTAAAATAGAAACTTTCCATATCTAGCAATTTATCGAAATTAAAATAGTTGAATGTTTTATATCTTTATCAATTTTGATATTTCTAAATTTACATCTGTATAATTACATAAAATTTTATTTTATTCTATCATAAATAGGTTAAAAATTATTGGTTAACACAAACCTTTATTTTTGAACCTTTGATTTTTTATTTCATTTTTAAATTTAAATTTTCCTTTTTCCTTTTTTTACTAGAAACTATGTCGTGATAGTTTTAAAACTCACTAGAGTTATCATTTTGGGTAAATCAATCTTCATTTTTACCTGAGTCACAGCGTGAAAGGTATTTCCATAATATTCAAGCTATTAGATAACACTATTCATGGATTTTAGTTTCCACATACCTCATGGTATATCAAAAATACTTAGGGTATTGTTTTTCATCCATATGAAGCCTTCTACCATTTGTTTCTTGAAATGCACCAATAAGCAGTTAACCCTAGAAAATTACTCTCAATATAATCTAGAGATGAGATAATGCATCTACAAAAATAGTGAAATCCTTTGTAGTTAATGATTTTTTCAACTATGTTCACTATTTATGAGAGGGCTCAATATATTTGAGAGTCTAGCCTATAAATAAAACACATCCTTAACTAGTCTCACCCATTCTCCTTATTTCAAGTTCCCAAAAGCTTTAAATCTTAAGTAATAAAAGATGCATCTGGTCCACATATTTTTACATGCTCTCTTAATTTCCAAGTTGTTTTTTGTTAGCTATATGCATTAATAAAATCCAAAAATAATTATAAGTCCAAAAAAACTAACGTATAATCTCAAGCCTCCTCAACACATATTTTTTCAATATCCAATATGATTTATTACCTATTAACACCATATGCTAAAGGGGATACATGACTCAATTTATTCTTCTTAATCCTCAACCACAAGGTTATCTTAACCAATGCCATGTTCTTATTATCTTCCCAAGGCTCATATTGGATTATAATGTCCATGTTGTCAACACTAGACGAGTATGAATACCTCAAAAACCTTGCTAGAATAAAGGTGGTCAACATGTTCATTTTCAACCCACACCACCTCTTGTGAGGTAAGAAAATTAATCTAATGGTTATGATATCATTAATTAACTCAGAAACACCCTTATTAAAATTTCTATTTTTGAGCTATTACAAAGATCAATAATCTACAAATATATGTTATATGATGTTTTGTGTGATACAACTTTTCTTGTTGATTTACAAACAAAATCATTTTATTATATCATGAACACCATCAAGGATTCCAAAAAAATCATTACAATTAATAATGAAGATTTACCTCCCAAGCATTTCATATAGCAAGATCTTCCTCTATTCATTCAAGGTTAGATATATGGTAAGGTCATCGAATTTGTGCTAGTTGATAATAGTTTGAGATCAAATATCTAAAACTCCAATGTCTTAAATTTTTTTGGCATTGATATGAGTAGCATCCAAAAATAATAAAAAAATATTAGGGGATTTGATAATATTCTCATCAAACACTGGGACCTACCACATTAGATTTAAAAGTCAGTCCCAAAATAATATCTAATGTATTTTAAGTCATACCCAACCAATTACACTAGAATTTAATTTTAAGGATACCTTGGATTTACACTATGGATTTTGTACCTTTTACATTACATATATGTATCAACTTACTATATGAGGGATATGAATATTCTCTTATAGAGAATGATGCACCTTTTAGATATTGTAAAAATGAATCACTCACAATTTGAAGATCATTTATTATACCTTTTGCATAATTGATCACCCTTGATCATATACACAAATGACATAGGTGAGTCAAGAACATGACATGATCAAACACCAATTATGAGCTTTTAAAAAGATACGTAAAAATCATTACCAATCAATTTACACGAAGGGGAAAAAATACCTGACCTCTCTCTTTTATCAAATTTAGAAGATCCAAATTTTATAATTATATGTTGGTATGATAACAATGATGATAATATAAAAGGCCCTATAGATGACAAGATATATAAGCTCAAATTCAATCATATTGATCTTGAGGAATACTTATCTCATACTATATTTACAACTATGGGGGTGGGAACATATCAATAAGATTCAATAAAAGGGGTTAAATTATAAACTATTATGTAGGCACCACATTTTAAAGACAAAGGAAAAGCTATTTTTCAAGATCATAAACATAATCACAATGCCAATAATTTTTAAATTATTAATTCACAATAATTAGAACAAATTCAAGCTTTATATCTATGGGTTACATCACTTGAAGACAAGGTTTAAAATACTCTCAAGATTTAGAATGATACAGTTAATGTCTCATCTCTTCAATAATAAGTACAATTTAAAAAATATCAACATGTTGGCCAATACAAAAATGACATGTTTTAAAATATTCAATACAAAATTAATAGTTTCAAGAATAAAAAGTACAATAAAGAAGGCTACAAGTAGAACATGACAAAAAAGAGAGGTCACACAAAGAAACTTTACCAAAATAAATTCCAATCAAGAAAATAATATTTTCAAAAAATTAATTCTTAGAAAGGGAATTCAAAATCAAGACACACTAAATAAAGGTAATGTTCCAAAGGAGGCAATTAAAAAGTCATCCTATATTAAGCCTCTAATTATCAAAATCTACATTGATGGTAAGAAAGGTATGAGGTAAAAAATTACTCTTTTCATGAGGTGAATATATTTGGGGCATGCTAATTTTTTTTTTAGAAATATTATCAGACCTAAATGTTGCATTAGATCCATCAAGATAACTGTAACACTTGGGATACAAAAAATGTTTAGTGACATTCCACATTGAACCTATCTTGGATACATGCCATGACAAATTAGGAAAATAATGGATGAGAGTAATAGGGGAACATTGGGTAAATATTATGACTGTCATATTTGAGCATGAAGCTACAATGGTAATAATCTTAATAACAAATGAGTCTACCAAATAAAATAAAATACTCATTCAACTATTATCTAAGTAAAGATAGATAACACAATCACACTAGAATCACATTATACAACACATTCATAAATTCAAAAGACATCAGGACATCTAATAACACATTATGGTGCAGTGGGATTTATATACACAAATATAAATAAATCCTAAAACATAATTATAAATTTACAAGACCAAGAAAATTATTATGATCCTAATTTAGATTATGCAGAGGATTGGTATGAAACTCTTGAAAACACAAGGTCTACACAGTGAGATCCCATTTCGATTGGCAAATTAACACAAAATTAGATGATGATTAAATATGTTATGTAAAACTCCATGGGAACGTCATGTGGACCAAGTTATTGGTTAAGTAAAAACCATATCAAACAAAATAAAAAATATTAAAAAATAACACAATTTAAAAAATTAAATATTACAAAAATATAAAATATTTAAAAAAATAAAAAATCAGGGCATGAGCATGACATAAGATGCTAGTTTACTTCTGTACATATGTTATTTATCATATATGTTGATATATAACATATTGTTTTATATACACACATGATTTTCATGATTTATATGATTGTGATGTAGAAAATACATTATACATGCATACTTAGATGTTAAACTCCCTTCTACCCAATGTCCATGCCTATGTTGGGGCATATTCTTCTATATATTTCATTATAATAGGTTATATATATCTATGACCTAAAATACAATAATGAGATACATATATTAAAAGTTTTGTGCTAATCCCTCATATTTTATATTATGCTACTATTGATGCACCTAAATGTATTATCAGGTTCAAATAGTGTTTAAGAAACACTTCTCATTTTATGATCCAAAGAATCTAGTGCATGAGTTGCTGGTTGTGATAGTCCTACTATCTTTGGTGGAATAGTGGTAAATCACATGGACTCTTTCACAATTTTAATAATGTTTTTTTGGTTAGAAGCCACTATGGTCTCTAGTTGATCTATGAATTTGATGAAGATCTATGTTAATCAAAGTGAACCATGCTTAAAAAGCTAATCTAAGATGGATATTTACAATGAAGATAATCTAAGGTGACTTGGTTAAAAAAGGAGAACAAAGAAGGGTAGGGAAGAAAAGAAAGATGTTGTTGGTCCTTATTTCAAACATTATGACAAAGTTTAAATATCATCTTGACATGCATTTAACCAATATATGAAGTGAAATAACTTAAATCCAAATTGCACAATACATAAGGCACATGTCTAATGAAAGTATGAAATGATGAAAATAGGAATCAAGATCACTTTACTGATTCACTCCTACGAGAAAACAACATTAGCTCAAATTCAAAAGAATTGTAGAAAACAAAATGAGCCTAATAACTTTCACTAATCTAGTATTGGCACAAATTAACAACTCTACATTCAAGATACACATCTAGAATCTATAGGAAACATTCAAATATGAAAATTAGACCAAGAAAGTGAGAGAGAAGTTAGGATAACAAAAGACACAAGTAATTTGGATAGAATTTGTAGAATGTCTTACTTATACTAATTGTTCAAAAGTTATAAAGTAATTTGGCTCTAAGAACTCCTCCCTTTTTACAATTAACAATACTTTTTTTATAGAATTCCAAGAAGTATGTTGATTAGTCATATCTAATGATAATTGCAAAAGTGTTAAGATAACTGTCCTTTCCATAAATGTTCTAGAATACACTAAAATTTCCCTAATTGATGGATCTATAGGCAATGTGTTTTAAAAACTTCATATGTCTCTAAAAATAGAATGTTCTAATTTAAAAATATTGTAATGTTTAGCTACAAGGGAGAATATTCCTAAGCCACTTAATTTGACTTTGAGAACCCTCTAGATGATGAAGTGTTACATTTATATTGAAAGATCTTCATGGCTCTTTGATGCTCTTGGATTTTAGTAATCCTCTCCTCTTTTGTTTAGGATCATATCCATAACCCTACTATTGTCCATCCCAAATTTTCTTTGGTTCTTGATTTTCTACATCCAAGGTCAAAATAGAATTCCATGTTCCATCAGGAAACATCCTTCTGAGATATCATGGCTTATTATATTACTCACTAGGTCTAATTAGGTTTCTTGTGCCTTACTAGGGCACTCCTAAGGGTTTTAATAGTTCTTTAATGGAAACCATGAGCTAAAATTATAAGATTCATGCTTTAGAATGCCTTTGGATTTGATAATTTATACCTTTTCTTCTTGCAAGTCTATGAGATCCTTAGATTTATCATGCTTTGCTTGTGTGGCATCATCGTGGTACCCATGCTCATTACTATTAAAAAATATGACCATTGCCTTTGAAAATTTATCTTTGATCTCACATCATATAATATATTTGAAAGAATTAATGCCGTTTGTATATATTTGGATTATTTTGATCTAAATGGCTATCTTAAAATTAACATCTGTAATCTCATCATTTGATGTCTATGTGAACATCTTTGACATCCATATGACTGTAAATTTTGAGCACCTCCATTGGACTCTTTGGTATCTTAAAATTAACATTTGTGTGACCATAATTTGATGTCTACATGAATGTCTTTGACATCCATGTGACCATCAATTTTAAACACATATTCAAAATTCTTTACTGGTCTTAAAATTGATGTCTGCATGACCATCATTTGATGTTTATATGACCATCATTTGACGTCTATGAGATCATTAATTTTGAACACATCCTCAAAAATCCTTACTAAGATTACAAATTATTATTTCTAAGTTCATTCTTCTTCCTGCATGTGCCACTTGGTGATATCACATTTACTTGAGCTTTGTTAAAAAGTCAATGTCCACTCGTATTATTGGATTAATTTTTCTTGAGAAAACATGGACCATTGGATCATGATCCAAGGGATGCACCACCATTGTCTACTTAAAATCCTTTTAATTAAATCATGACACTTGTCATCATCTTAAGGCTTTGAATTTTCAATGGTCATCATGCTCCATTGGATCAATCTCATATGATCAAATGTAAATCATTGATCTTGCAAACAAACACAATATTTAAGTCACGTTCAGGATTAATATAAACTTAAGCTAGAGTCTTAAGCTAAGGTTTTCATTCATATTACTAAACACAAATAAATATTTTAAGCTAAAATATTAAGTTAGGTTCAAGACATATTAAAAAAAACTCACGAATTCAAAGGGACTTGGTATAAAGACTTTGAACCAAGGCTAACATAATAAAAAGGATCTTTTAAAAATAAAAAATATGTAGCATAAAATCATAGCCTAATGTTTTTATCATATTAATAAATATGATAAATCTTAGGGTAAGGATTTAGGCTAAACCTTATAACAAAGGGACCATGTATTTATTTAGACCAAGCTAGGATAAAAGGGAACAAAGGGGTCATGGGACATAAAAGAGACCAAGTGTTAAAAAACACGACTAAGCCTTAGGATAAAAATTGAACTGAGTCCATGGTATGATAATTGTTCTTATGCAAATTTAAATAAAAAACTCTCATCAAATTTGGATTTGAATTAAAAAGGACTTAGGTTAATTGGAATTAGGGTTTCAACAATTCAAATATGAATTTAGTTAATTAATTATAGACCAAGGCTAGTAAAAGGGGTAGTTTAACATTTAAACACAAAACCTTGGATATTGCCCATTTCAAATGAACTCTATTAACCCTGTAATCTAAAAACATAGATAATCAATGTTAGCATTTTAAATAAGATCAAAATAGAGACATGAACAAATAAGTCAACCAGACCATGGTGTAGATGATATTCAAATAAAAATAATATGCAAACATACTAATGACACTCTGATCAAGTGGATCTTTAATTTCAAGGCATAAATTTACACAATTTAACACATGGGTCCCCATTTTTAGAAATGAGGGTATTTTGACCTCATTAATAAATAATGGCAACTTTTGGGAGAAACATAACAATATGTTAGAATCCAAAAACTCTAGTTTAGACCAATAACTAGTTTATTCATTCCATTCAATCTAGTAGCATTATCAAGATCAATTTATGGTTAAAATAAGTCTTGCACATGTAGAATTAGGATAAAACATTAAACCCCATCATACTATGTGTGATTTGATTCTACCTACTATTTGCCATGGGATTGAGGGAACAAGTTCCAAATTCATGACCTTGACCATAAACACTAACTTATATCATATTTAGATGTTTATTAAGGACCATGGTTTAACTCAAAGAAGGCTCGAACATTGATCTATTGATAGCCAAACATCTATAGCCCTTCCATAGATACCTTTGGCTTTACTCAAGGCCTTGTTCCACTCAAGGCATTACTATATTTCCAACCATGCATTCATATCCCCTATAGAGGTTACATGAATCACCTTTGTTTAGAAAGCTCTTAAATTTTGCAATAAGTTTTTATTTTTACATTTTTTTAATATAATTTTTAACTCTCTAGCAAAGGTTGGGAATCAAGATAGCCACATTTTGAGATTTGTTCAAGTGTTTTATCTTTAGACAATCATCCTTGGCTATAACCTTTATCCTAGGCAATAATGTTTATTAAGTGCAAACATGACTATAACCTAATAATTTATTTTTTCACTTTACATGTATAATAATTCTTAAAACTAAGCTTAGATCAAAACAATGCTCTAAATCTCAATGAACAATCATCCCAACACTCAGTCCTTACTAGTTTCTCCAAACTATAACATCTAGCTCATATTTCAATAATCCATGATCAACCAAATATTGAGAAGTTATACCTGTATTTCTAATTTGAGAAGATCTTTGAGAAATTAGGTGAAATTTGAACTAATGGCTATCTAAAAGACCTATTAAAAATAAGGAAAAGAACATAGAAAACAAACACACAAAACAAACAGATAGAAAACAAAGAAATATGTACAAGCCCTATTTACAAATAAGAGATAGAAAAGAAATAAATAGAAAATAAACTAAATTAAGCCCTAAACTAACTCCATAAAGAACCTACCCCTAGGATCAAATGGAAAATTGTTTAATCTACTACAAAAAGTTGAAACATGATTACTTCCATTCAATGGCCCATTATTTTGGATAAGAGCATTTGTATGCTTATGTCTTCTAGGTGATACTGCTTAATTTCCCACCTTTATTATTAAGTACATGGATTGAAGATATGAATCCAATATCCAATCATCTTCTTTAAAAATTGATATTTCTTGCATCAAAGACTGATCATGTATATCTCATTCTCCTTCTATGGTTGTATTGTAAACTCAACAAATATGTTTGGATTTGTGTTTTCATTAGGCTCTATTTACTCTTGCTTTGGTATCTCTAGAATATCTATACTTTCTTAAAGAATATCTGCAATAGTAATTTCTATAATACATTCTTCAATCTCCATATGAGGTGGGAATGGACTATTAGTCCTTAAAAAAAAACTCTCCAAGTCATACCAAAAGGCTTCTTCATCATAATCAATAGAAATGACATGAGATTCATTTGGAATCTTACCATTTGGAATAGGTTAATCATTAACTTCCATCCTTTTATAGGTGTTATATGGTAATTATTGATCTATTTCACTTGCTTCATCTTCATCTTCTTTGCTGATTGGTGTAGCAGACCCCCCCTCTAAAGTATCCTCAAATTCATCCTCATCTTCTTCAGGAGTATATTCTATTTCAATGATGATTTCATATGAATCTCTCTTAGCTATCTTCTGAAGAGAGGTCATATTGTATCTAATATTGTTCATGGGGATGCTCATCTTGAACAACCATTCCTTATTCTAGAGCATCTTTAAGCTTATTTTCTTTTTTGGATGGAAAATCAAAATCCCGTGCCATGAAGGATTTAGATGTCCTTGCAAAGTCAGATGTCTTTGAAAAAATGTCTTGATTAAACATAGGTTTAGGTGTATCCATTTTAATTTGACATTCTTCAAAGATATTACAATGATCAGCTAGACCTATATCATAAAGATTCATTTCATGCATGTTATTAGATGACTCATTGTTGTAGTTGTTGTTACTATTTTGAAACACAGGTCCAAGTCTACTTTGATTTGAATTAGAAATGAAATTTAGTATAGGCAAATTAAGATTGACATTTGGAAGGACATATGACATTTGACCCTGGGGTTGTATTTGGTCATTGATTATCATGGCTTCAACATAGGTTAAAGATAATGCATCAATGACTCTAACATATCTTTTCAAAAACACAAACGTTAATGGATCTAAAGCATCCTTATAAATATCTAAAGCTAGAGATTTAATAGGTCTATAAGGATCCATAGTTCTATTGAGCATCTTTTGAAATCTAACATTAAAATTTGTAATGGTTTCATTTGAATCCTTCTTCATAGTAAGTATTTGTTGATAAAGGACATATGGATTGATGGTCTTTCTAAATTGATCAACAAAATAATTATCAAAATCATTCCAACTAACAATGAAATCCTTAAAAAGGTTAAGAAACTAATCATATGCCTCATCTCTAAGAATAAAAGGAAACAATCTACAAGCAACATCTTAAGTAAGCCTTAAAAAACTTGATGTGCTCCTTATTAGTAACCACAACTGTAAGACTAAAATAAGGCAAATACCTTTCAATATTCCTAGGAAATCATGTACCTAGCTAGGCACATTGATATAAGAGCCTCCTAACTAGGCCATACCTTTGAAGAGGATCTTACTTGTGGTATTTCTAGCTTGAAAAATATTCAACTCTATTTGAAATATGATGTGTAATCCTCATCTTTGCCAAGAATAATGGTCAGACTCACACATAAAGAAAATATTGCACATATATATATATAAAGAATGGTAAAGGAAATCAATCTTTAGCTCAAATATATGTACAAACACATCAATATGAATTATTTATACATATTTAAGTTCAAGTAAACTCAAATTTGTAAAGGATCTATCAATCTTTGAACAAAACTGCTATTACTAACCTCAAATGCCCTGGATTCATAGATCTCAAGCTATCTTTACCATAATTACCCATGGATCTTCAAAGAACATCCATATTTGTCTATATAAGTACAAATATTGGTCTAAAACCATTAAGATCAATGATCTTTACACAAATATGCTAAAAAAAACACAAATATGTAAAGAACACATCAATTGTTGAATATAATTCACCAAAATGAGCAAAGATACATCAAATTTTCAAAGATATAACTAAGGAGGACCTCCTTCTAGCACCATTTTTTCCCTGTTGATGTGCCTAAATGTATTAGCAAGTTTAAATAGTGTTTAAGAAAAACTTCTCATTTTAGGATCCAAAAAATCTAGTGCATGAGTTGCTGGTTGTGATAGTCTTGCTATCTTTATTAGAATTGTGGTAAAGCACATGGATTTTTTCACAATATTTATAATGTTTGGTGGTTGGGGGCCATCTTGGTCTCTACTTATCTATGAATTTGATGAATATCTATGCTAATCAAAGTAAACCATGATAAAAAAGCTAATCTATGATGGATATTTACAATGAAGCTAATGTAAGGTGACTTGGTTAAAAAAGGAGTAAAAAGAAGGGTAGGGTAGAAAAAAAAGATGTTGCCAGTCCTTGTTTTAGACATTATGACAAAGTTCAAATATCATCTAGGCATGCATTTAACCAATATATGAAGTGAACCAACTTAAGCCCAAATTATACCATACATCATACACATATCTAAAGAAAATATGAAATGATACAAATAGGAACTAGTCTCACTTTAACGTTCACTCCTACAAGAAAACAACATTAGCCTAAATGCAAAGGAAGTGCAAAAAATAAAATAAGCCTAATAAATTTCAATTAATCTAGCATTGGCACAAATTATCAACTCTGTATTTAAGATACACATCCAAAATACATAAGAACCATTCAAATCTAAAAATTAGACCAAGCAAGTGAGAGAAAAGTTAGGATAACTAAAGATGCAAGAAATTTGGACAAACTTTGTAGAATTCCTTACTTCTACGAATTATTCAAAAGTTAAAAATTAATTTGGCTCTAATAACTCCCCCCTTTTACAATTTACAATACTCCTTTTATAGAATACTAGGAAGCATGTTGGTTAGTCATATCCAGTGATAATTTCATAAGTGTTGGGATAGTTGTCCTTTCCACAAATGTTCTAAAATACACTAGACTTTCCCTAATAGATGGATCTATAGGAAATGTGTTTTACAAAATGCATATGCCTTTACAAATAGAATATTCCACTTTCAAAATATTATAATGCTTAGCCACAAGGGGGAATATTCCTAAGTCACTTAATCTAACTTTGAGAACCCTCTGGCTAATGAAGTGTTCCATTACTATTACAAGATCTTTGTGGCTCTTTGATTATCTTGGATTTCAATAATCCTCTCCTCTTTTATTTATGATCATATCCATAACCCTACTATTATCCATCCTAGATTTCCTTTGGTTCCTAATTATATACATTTGAAAATAAAATTCCATGTTCCCTTATGAAAAATATTTCCAAGGTACCATGGCTTATTAGATTTCTCATTGGGTCTAATTAGGTTTCTTGTGCCTTTCCAGGTCACTCTTGAAGGTTTTAACAGTGCTGTAATGATGACCATATGCTCAAATTACAAGATTCATTCTTTAACGTGCCTTCATATTTTCCTATTTATACCTTTGCTTCTTATAGGTCCATAAGATCCTTAGATTTATCATGCTTTACTTACATGGCATTACCATGGCACCCATGCTCATCGCTATTAAAAAATATGACCATTTCCTTTGAAAATTTATCTTTGATCTCATACCATCTGATTTATTTGTATGAATAAATGTAGTCCATAGATATTTATATTATTTAGATCTAAATGACCATCTTAAAATTGATGTCTATGCTCCCATAATTTGATGTCCATGTGAATGTATTTGATGTTTGTGCAACTATCAATTTTTAACACCTCCTCTAGACTCTTTCATGTCTTAAAATTAACATCTGCATGATCATCATTTGACATCCATGTGAATGTATTTTATGTCTACATAACCATCAATTTTAAACACATCTTCATAACTCTTTATTGGTCTTAAAATTGACATATGCATGACCATTATTTGACATCTACATGATCATCATTTGACATTTAAATGATCATCATTTAACACCCACGTGATCATCAATTTTAAACACATCCTCAGAACTCCTTGCTGAGCTTGCCATTTGTCATTTCTAGGTTCATTCTTTTTCCTATGTGTGCCACTTGGTGATCTTGCATTTTCTTAAGCTTTGTTAAAAAGTCAATGTCCACTTGCATCATTGGATTAATATTTCCTGAGTAAACGTGAACCATTGGATCATGATCTGAGGGATGAACTACCATTGGATACTTAAAATACTTTCAATGAACTCATGACACTTGTCATCATTTTGGGGCTTTTAATTGTCAATGCTCATCACTCTCCATTAGATCAATCTTGTTCGAGAAAATGCAAATCATTGATATTGAAAATAAACACAATATTTAAGTTAGGTTTGAGAGTAATATAAACTTAAGATAAAGTCTTAATCTAAGGTTTTCATTTGTATTAATAAATATAAATAAGGATTTTAAGCTAAAATCTTAAGCTAGGTTCAAGACATATTAAAGTGACCTCACGAATTCAAAGGGATTTAGCATAAATACTTTGGACCAAGGTTAGTAAAATAATAAAAAAGACCTCGTAAAAATAAAAAAGATGTAGCATAAAGGCATAACCTAAGGTTTTCAACATATTCATAAATATGATAAACCTTTGGGTAAGGCTTTAGGCTAAACCCTATAATAAAGGGACCATGTGTTTATTTAGACCAAGCTAGGATAAAAGGGAACAAAGGGTCATAGGACACAAAAGATACCAAGCATAACATTTTTAGCCTAAGGTTTGGTTGTGTTAAAAAACATGACTAAGCCTTAGAATAAAAATTGAATCGAGTATATGGCATGATAATTATTTTTGCACAAATTTAAATAAAAATCTCCTAATTTTGGATTTGAATTTAAAAATGACCTAGGTTAACTTGAATTAGGGTTTTAAAAATTCAAATATGAATTCAATTAATTAATTATAGACCAAGGCTAGTAAAAGGGGTAGTTTAACATTTAAACACAAAACCTTGGATATTGCCCATTTCAAATGAACTCCATTAACCCTGTAATTTGAAAACATAGATAACCAATGCTAGCATTTTAGATAAGATCAAACTAGAGCCATAAAAAAATAAGTTAGCCAGACCATGGTGTGGATGATTTTCAAATAAAAATAATGTGCAAACATGCTAATGACACTTTGATCAAGTGGAACTTCAATTTCAAGGTACAAATTTACATAATTTAACACATGGGTCCCCATTTTCAGAAATGGGGGTATGTTGACCTCATCAAAAGCTATATAAATATGCTACTTTAATAATAGTATGTTTTTTGATACATACAAATGGAATAAACTCATTTTCACTTGATCTACATTACTTCGATGTTGTTTACTTTTTGGCATGATAGGTTTAACATTGTTTGCTTATTATGTATGGCCCATGCACCTTATTTGAAAATTTATTGAACATATCTATGATATTTTTATTGGTATGTGTGAAATTTTAACATGTTATACCCTTAATATATAGTGTGTCTATGGATATTATGGTTGACTTATGGCTTTCATAACTATTATCCTTATCTTGTAACATTTCTCTAGGTTCTTATATTTTACAAGGGTTAGACTATAAAATAACAATGACTAGAGTAGAGTATATATAGGAGGTAGTTGTTATTTATTTGATATCATATTAAAAATCATTTTCTTATTTAATTTTATAGAGGTTTCCCCTTGAAGTGACTCAGTCATATTTACAAAGTATGTCGATCTTTTATCAATTATTGTTATGGATCTTATTATTCTACTCTTATTTTTGTGATATATTGTTGTTGATCTATTATCATTATTCCATTAATGCATATTATCTAAGTAATTTCATTTAAAGTGGTATTATAGATTTGATTTGAGCATGATTCTATAAAACATGTTTTTTAGAGTGTAGCAGTTGTTCTGTGAGCTTAAGGATTAAAAAACACTACGTGTGATCTAAGAAGATTTTTTTATTTTGTTAGCACATTATTAGTAGAGGCTTTTTTAGGAAAAAAATTTGGGATTTTTTTCACATCCTTGGGAAAATTAGAAATTATTAGATTCATCTCAGTGAGATGATTGTAATGGTATAATTTTGTGGTACACTTTTTTTGGGCCCAAAACCCTAGATTTTATGCATGGCAAGACTGAACATCTGAGGATGTAGGAAAGAAAATACACTTTAGTAAAAACACCTAAAAAGGATGACATGGAGTCATATCATTATAACTAAATGGTTACTAAATAAGTCTCACAACTCTAGGGTGAGATGCAAACCATGGATAAGTAATAAGATCTAGATAATATCTCTCATGAAGTGACCCCACTATGGGATATAATTTTCACTATACATGCTCAAATGAAAAAAAATGGAGACCTTGTCAAATCAAAATATAAATCTACCATTGAATCATAACATTTTGACCATTTAGGTGCTCATAAATAAAAAAATCACAACCCAAATATAGGTGCAACGAACATGCTACAAAAAGTGGAAGTGCACAAGTTTTATGGTAAGGATCAAGTCACTTAGATCAACCAAATGAATAATTTATTTGAGATACATAAGACCTAGTGTTATCAAAATGTGGTCATTACATCCTTGTATTTGGAATCATACCAGTTCATTTAATATATATGGATTTGTAACTAGAATAAAAAGGGTTTACTATTACTTGGTTAACATTCATGGATGAACTATACATGTACTATTGCAATAATGTAATAGAGAACTACTTTAGTGAGTTAAAAAAGATATGATAAAAGGGAAAATAAAGTATTATATTAAGTAATTATATATCCTTTCTTTACACATGGTTGACATCACATAAAGCAACCTGAATAATCTATTCTTTGGTGACTTCAAGGATAAAATTCAACTGTATGTTCACATGTTTAATCAAAGTTGTGTATTAGAATCCATGGTATGTGTGTGTTAGGTGGATTAAATGTATATGATTAAAATGAGGGATTTAACTAATAAAATAAATAACATTATTCCATCATAGTCATTAAATTGGCCTATCAGATTAAATCCTCAACAAATTGAGGAAAAAAGAGATTTTTTTTTTCAATTATCATAGCAAATGGGGAAAAGGACATAAATGTGCAAAAAATATTTTTTATACATTTAAGGTACAAATTATGAAGATGAAGATGATGAAACATCTAAGGAAGAAGAAGAGGTTCCAAAAATAGAATCAAAGAGTAGTACAAGGCAACTATATCATTCCATGCACTTTAGGGTATCAATACTCCACAAACCCTTAAAGTCATGGGTTTCCTAAAGAATCATAAGGTGGAAATATTGATTGATTTAGGGAGTATACATAATTTCATAAAAAATAATTTTGTAGTATGTTTAAACTATTTTATTTACCTAACTCTATAATTTTAGTTCATGATTGCAGATGATAGTACAAATAATTATTTTGGAAAATACCATAGTATCAAACTTGATATGGGAAAATATGAGCTAGATTACCATATGTTTCCTATTCCTATGGGTAGAAGAAATGTTGATTTAGGATTTTTATGGCACAACATTGAGCATAAAAAATATTAATTTCCAAGAGTTATTCATGTGATTGACTTATGAAGGTAGGACATTTAACCTTCAAATATTAAGAGTAAAATATCAACAATTAGTTGGTTCTCATTAGATGTATAAGATTCTTAGAAAAGGTTATGAAGGATTTGTAACACAAGTGGTTTCCATTAAGTTCAACCAAAAAATTATTATAGACATCTTGATCTACAAAAAAATATTGAAGATCACTCACCTATTTTTGGAGCAATGCCAAAGTGTTACCACTAAGAAGAGATTGTGATCATGCTATTAACTAATTATTAGGATTAAACTAAAAAACATCATACTATGCAAGTACTCATATGCCTAAAAGAGTGAAATTGAAAATATGGTGCTTGAGATGTTGGAGGTGGGTATTCTTAAACATAGGCAAAGTGAATATTCATCATCAACTGTCATGGTACGTAAGAAGGATGATACTTGAAAGATGTGCCTAGACTTTTGAGAAATCAACAAGTAAACCATCAAATATAAGTTCCATATCATTATAATTGATGATTTTATAGATGAATTACATGGTGAGGTCTCTTTTACAAAACCAAATATTTATTATAGGTACCATCAAATTTGGATAAGAGATGCATATGTTCCAAAAAAACTTTCAAAACTCATGTAGACTGTTATTTATTTTTTGTGATGTGTTTTGGTCTAAAAAATGTACCATCTACATTTTAGAGTTTTATGAACAATATTTTAAGGAATTTTTTGAGGAAGTTTGTGCTAGTGCTTTTTGATTACATCTAATATATGATAAAACTTGGGAAGAACATCTAAAACATGTAATGTTAACTCTAGAGCAACATGAACTTTATGTAAAACCTTCAAAATGTGATTTTGAAATCCAAGTGGTGGAATACTTAGGTCATATTGTTTCATATGAAGGATTCAACTTAAACCCTCAAAATATCAAAGATATGATAGATTGGCAAATGACAAAAACCCTCAAGACCCTTATAAACTTTTTGGGGATAACAAGCTACTACCACAAATTTGTGAAAAAATATGGTAGTATTGAAACACCACTCAAAGTTTTGTTGAAGGAATGTTTCCACTAGAATGAAATAGTTACCAAGGCCTTTGAGAAGTTGAAAGAGGCCATGTGTACAACTCCAATTTTGGCCACTCCTAATTTAAAAAAAAAATTACTATTGAATGTGATGCTTTAAGATATGGTATGGGGGTAATAATCTTGAAATAAAGAAAACCCCTTACTTTTAAGAGTCATAAAATCCAAGGTAAGAATAGGGTAAATCCAATCCTATGAGATATACATGATGGTTATTATTCATATAGTTAAGAAAATGGATACCTTATTTAATGGGTAGATGCTTTAAGGTAAGTACTGATCATGATAGTCTAAAATATTTTTTGGAACAATGGTTGTCATATGAAGAACAAAATATAGGTGACTAAAATCTTGGGATATGACTTTGACATAATATTTAAGAAAGGAAAATATAATGTTGTAGTGAATTTACTATCCAAGAGGGATGAATCCACATAGGTATTTTTATTTACAATGTCCATTTATCATGTATATTGGTTGGCAAAGGAAAGATCATAATGGGATTGTGACATGGATACACAGACTCTGATTTAAAATATATAGTAAGATTATGGTGATACAAAACAAATGAGTGAAAAGGGAATGCCTCATGGTATAAATATTGATTATACCTATGTATGAATTATGTCCTCAAACACAAGATCGTTATAGAGATTCATGCATTTCCAATAGGAGGCACTTAGGATTTTTGAAAACTTATCATACAATCAAGCATGATTAATTTTGGGAAGATCTCAAAGGGTATATGAAAAAGTTTATAGCTGAATATATGGTTTATAAATATAATAAGGGTGAAATAATTAAGATTCTAAGTCTTTTTCAACCCTTATCCATTCTTATTCAAAGGTGGGAGGAGGTTTCAATAGATTTCATTATACTTTTATTGAAGTCTAAAGATAAAAATATCATCACAGTAATCATGGATAGACTCACAAAATTTTCCCATTTTTCTCCTTGTCATAACCATTTGTAGTTAGTATAGTAGTTGTTATTTTTCTAGATATAGTTAAAAATCTTCATGGTATCCCCAAGTTCATATTAAGTGATTACCATACAATCTTTACTATTAATTTTTAGATTGATTTATTCTTATGTTTAGGTACTCATTTATCTCGTAGCTCTTCCTCTCATACTCAATATGATGGAAAATAGAAGTGGTAAAAAATGCCTAGAGGATTATATTTGTTTCTTTGCATAATATAAACAAGAAATATGGGTTCATTGGTTCCCACTAGTAGAATGGTGGTATAATATCTCCTTCTATACCTATTCCAAAATGTCTTAATTTTTGGAACTTTATGGGTATCAATCCCCATCCATCACTTCATCTTAAAACATCCAATTTTTTTCAAGATGTGAAAGAACACATTCAACACTAATAAGAGTTACTAGCTAGTATCAGAGAGAATTTAATAATGACACATAATCAAATGAAGTAACAAGCAAATCATCACCACAACAAGAGGAATTTTGAAGTGGGAAATTAGGTATTTGTATGCCTAAAACCATATAGTAAAATGTCTTCAAAGCAATAAAAATATGATAACAAACTTTTTCTTAAGTATTATAGCCCTTATTAGATCCTGTATAAAATTGGTAGTGTGGCATACAAACTGGAGTTACCCCAATCTACCCACATCTACCTAGTATTTCATGCTTCTTGTTTGAATAAGGTAATTGGAAAAAATGTCTCTACATAGAATGAGTTACCTAAATTGGATGAGGAAGGAAGACTCATTCTAAAACCTGAGGATATAATCTAGACACATACAAAAAGGCTACAAACTCAAGATATTAAAGATTATTTGATCAAATAGAAGAATCTAGCCAGTGAAGATGCAACATGAAAGGATGAAGAACTTCTACAACAACATCTAGATTTTTTTAATGTTGAACTATTTTGAAGGGAAGGGCATGCTATGTCTGTAACCTATAATGTGTCTAGGGATATGTGTGGTCAACTTGTGGCTTTCATAACCATTATCCTTATCTTATCACATTAATCTAGGCTTGTATATTATCATAAGGTTATCTTATAGAATAACCATGGATAGAGTAGAGTATATATAAGAGGTATTGGTTAGTATTTTGACACCATATTATAAATTTTGTTCTTATTTCATTGTATGAAGGTTGACAAAAATAATCAACACGTGTGAAAAATATATATAATATCTCATAATTACTTACATATATAAAACATAATAATAATTATCTAATATATTATAATTAATTACATGTAAATTAATCAAATGAAATAATTTGGCTAGTGAAGATGCAATATGGGAGGATGAATCATTTCTACAACAATATCTAGAGTTGTTTAATTTTAAGGGAAACATTATTTTGAAGGGAAGGGAAATATATCATCATTATATAATATCTCATAATTACTTACATGTAAACTGATCAAAAAGAATAATTTGGTAGTGAGGATGTAAAATGGAAGGATGAAGCATTTATACAACATCTAGAGTGGTTTAATGTTGAGTGAAAAATTGTTTTAAAGGTAAGGGCATGCTATGCTCATAACCTATAGTCTGTTTAGGGATATATTTTCCAACTTATGGCTTTCATAACCATTTTCCTTATCTTTTCATAATTATCTAGGCTCTTATACTATAGTAGGGTTAGCTTATGGAATAACCATGGATAACATAGAGTATATATAGGTGTAGATGATATTTTATGATTATATAGAATCTTATTATTATACACTTGAAAAACTTAGACCTTGGTTATTCTTTTCAAATTTTTACCTTTTATACTTACACAAGTCTCACATATACTCTATCTTTGTGCCCCTTGACCTATATATCTTAGTTCAAATAGTATTATGTTAATGATCTAGGTCTTTTATCTTACCCATAATGCTTAAAATGTTCATATCTTCTATCTCTACAAGTTTTAAACTATACCTGCTTTCATGCTCCTTAGACACTAACATCTAAAGTAAAATGTAGTGTCAATGCTACTATCCTATCTTGACACAAGTGTCCTATACCCTAAACTCATATAATTTGTATATGGAACACATCCTAATGTTCATCCTAAGTGTTTGGTGTGAGTTATTACTCCAAAGAGATTGATATAAATACAAGATCAACCCTCATTCATTTCTTACCTATAAAAATACCAAAGAGACCAAGGTAACTTATCAAAATCACTCTATTAGGAATTCAATTAAATAAATCTTATCTATTTATTCATATTTCCATACTGGTCATAGGCATTTCACATCTATAGGTCTGAAGTACTAAAGGAGTAGCCCAAGATCCCAATTTGGCATGTTACAAGTTTGGTCACTATTGTACTTGCTTTGCACATATTGTAGGATTTAAACATAAGCCAACACATAGGGGAGAACTATATGAGTTTGAGGCCTTATTTTAGAGTATTGGATATGTAGGTAACACCTTTTTATAGTGGAGTCTTTAGGGTTAGCTCAACATCGTATGCTCACTAACCCATTTTCCCCAAGGTCATTATGAAGATGGAGAACCAAAGTTTTGAAATTTCACAAGGAGTGATAGTGTATGACCCAAATATAAATGAATTAAAGTGTAGATGAAGTAATACTAATAAGAATATAGGTAGTCACATCCTATTTTATAATATATTCCATATATGACACTAGCATCGAACCTGAATAATAACATCAATGCAAATATCCTAGGGTAACATTACTATCTAAATCACTTGAAGTGTCCAATATAGAATATAATGACTATTACATAATATCCTTTTTGCTTTATTTTTGCCTATTATAGATCTAGAACTACATTAATAACATAATATGCTAAGTACATTACTTCTTTATCATTTCTATATCTACTATAGTTATATTTTCCATATTTAAACTATCTCAGCATAATAAATTTAGTGTATGCTTATATCTAAGTTTAACATCTATTGGCTTATTATAGATATGGTTATCACCCTTATGATATTTAATTTATATATACCCATTTAATAGTAATATAATTTTAACTCTAACCACTTAGATGTTATTTTAGAGTTAATAATTTGGTGATTGCTATTATCTTATCCTGATGCAAGTGTCTAATGCCCTAAAGTCATCTCATTTACAAATAAAATATATCCTAATAGTCAACCTAAGTGTTTTAATATGATTTATTACTCAAAAGGGATTGATATAAATACAAGATCAACTCTGATTCATTCCTCACCTAGAAAAGGACCAAAGAGGCCAAGACAACTTATAAAAAATACTCTATCAAGAATTTAGTTGAATACAGCTTCCCTATTTATTCCTATTTTTAGCCTAGTCATAGGGAATACATGTATACAAATTTGAATTAATAAAGGAGTAGCCCAAGAGCCTAATTTTTTATTTTACAAGATAGGTTAGGATTGTACTTACTTTGCACATATTGTATGATTCACACATAAGCCAATACATAGGAGAAAACTACATGAGTCTGAGGCCCTTTTATGGAGTATTAGCTATGTAGGTAGTACCCTCTAATATAAAGGCATTTGGGGTCAAATTGACATTTTGTGCCCACTAATCCATTTTTCTCCAAGGTCACTATGAAGATGGAGAACTAGGGTTTGTCATTTTATAAGGAGTGATAGTCCATGATCAGACTCTAAATGTGTTAGAGTGAAGGTGAAGTAAAACCCAAAAGAATCCAAATTGTCTCATCTTATTATAGTAGATATTTCATACAAGACACTAACATCAAACCAGACATTAATGCTGATGCAACTATTTTAGGCTGAAATTACTATCTAGAGCACTAGAAGCATCCAATCTAGAATCTAATGACTATTCTATAATCTCCTTCATGCTTGCTTTCTACTTGTTCTATATCTAGAAATGCATTAGCATCAAAAAAATCTAAGCACATCACTTATTCTATTCAATCACTAAATAATTGATTAAAAATGTAAATATACAACCATGGAATAATTATGTTTAGTTTTAGTTTTCACTACCCAAAATTACTACATTATTTTCTCAATAAATAAGTTCATGTTATAATTAAAAAGGATCTATCAAGGATCCTCATTAATAAAATACACCTAACCATATGCATATCTAAATGGGTGATGAATTTCATAGAGTTTGATCTAAAATTTGTATCCCAAACATCAATAAAATCTCAAGTTATAGTTGACCAATCCCCTCAGGTCATTTTCCATATTCTTTTCCACTCACTGAGGTTTTTTGAGATGAGATTGAGGCATATAATAAATCTTCCACTTCATGGACAATATTCTTTGATGGATCAAAATATTGAATAAGAGAGTGTTGAAATTATATTTTGTACCCCCAAAGGTGAATACATGCCTTCCTCTTAAAAATTAACTTTTTGTTTCACCAACAATATAACCAAATATGAGGCCTTAATCATCAGATTATCCATAAGACATAAGATTGATATAAGAGACATCCAAGTTTTTTGGTGATTCTCAGTTGGCTATTAATCAAATTTATAATCATTACCAAACTAAATAAGAGCATATTATACCATATGGATAAATGGTAGATAAACTCACACATACATTTGACATATTTTCTATTAATAATATTCCACATAAATATAACCTCCATGTAGATGCTATGACAAGTGCAACATCCTTACTGAATTTTGAAGATGATCACATAAAATTTACAATACAAAAATATGAAATCCTTCCATTTATTTTGATGAAATAAACACTTTGGTTATTCTTGTTGTTATTCACTATTACTTGTAGTAATATAAACATAAAATGGTACATTGATGTTTATAATTTTATTTATCAAGCTTATATACTAGACCATTTTGCATAAAATGATAAACATAAATTACAACATGAAACATTTCACTATGTTATTATTAGAAATGATTTGTTAGAATGAGGTTTTTATGGATAATTACTCTAATGTTTAAGAAAATATGAATCTCACAATGTCCTCTTGGAAATGCATGACAATGAGTGTGGTGGAAATTTCAGCAGACATGCCATGTCTCAAAAACTATTGTGCTAAGGTTATTACTAGCCTAAAATGGAACAAGAATGTATTAAACATGAAAAAGTATGTTTACAATGTTAAAAATATAGCAATTTGAATCATTCACCATCGCATGAGTTACAAATGATTGTTTTACCATGGCCTTTTTGTTTATGGGGCTATTATTTAATAGGTAAGGTAAATTCAATATTTATTGGTGGACACAAGTTTATCAATATAGCTGCATAATATTTTATAAAATAGGTGGAATAAATTGTACTTGAGTTTACCACAAGGGATGATATATGCAAGTTTTTGATGACCAATATCATTTCTCATTTTGGCATACCTTTAGCCATTATTTTTTATAATAGAATATCCTTTAAAAATAAGATGGTAAGATGATTTTACAATAAAAACAAGACATACCTGTTATACACCTTATTACCCATAGGTTAATGGCCAAACAAAGGTAACCACTAAAAGAATTTTCAAAGTACTTGGAAAAATATTTGAATGATACAATAGTCATTATCACCAAAAAATGGTATATGCTCTATGGGCATACCTAACTAGTGTACATACACATTCTCAGTCCACACCTTACTCTTTGATCGATGGTACATAGGTTGTATTACCAACTAAAATTGAGATACCTTCTTTGTGTGTATCTATAAAAGACATCATCAAAGATAATGAATACCATGAAAATTAATTGCATTAGTTAGACTAGTTGAGTGGAAAATGCATATAGGCTACTGAGCACTTACACATTTATCAAGATCTTGTAAAACAAGCATATAAAAAAGGTTCAGACACGTGACTTTAATGTGGGTGACTTGGTACTAAAATAAAACCAAAAGAATACTAATGTAGAAAAAGACAAAAAGATAAAGTTCAAACCACATTGGTTGGGTCCATTTACAATTATAGAAAAGATAAGAAAAAGGTGTGTACTACCTTGCTACACTTGAAGGAAATCATATAAAAATCCAAATGAACATTATGCACTTCCATAAATATATTACATAATAAATAAGAAAATAAAAAACCTCCAAAAATTCTATGATTACTACTGCTTGGAGGCTTTATGAGACAATTATTGGGCAATTTTGTATTTCTCACAGTTTTTCTAACTTTCTGAAGAGTACCATTGGGGTTAGGCAAAGATGTCCTCCCTCATCAACCCTATTTAACCTCTCTACATTGATGAGTTAGAGGATTTCTTTGGCAGCATACCCACATGGGTGATGGTTGTATTTTACATTAGGTGCTTATGGCTATCCTTCTTTTTGCTAATGATGTTGTCCTCCTATCACACTCTGCCGAGGGATTACAATGACAATTTGATGCCCTTGCTCATTTCTGCGAACTCCAATAGCTTGTGGTCAACCTTCATAAAACTAAGTTCATGATCTTCAATATCTCCAAGTGCTCCCTTACCAAATTCCGGTTTTACTACAAAGGGGAACTTATAGAGATCACATCAGCCTACACGCATTTGGGGGTCCAATTCATAGGTCCACGCTTTAGCATGAAGTCTATCTCTCATCCGCACCTTTGGAGGGGTATGCCTCTCTTTCCGTCTCGGAACACCAGTGTTATCATATCCACTTCTAGGACATTCCCTCCAAGTTATGCCTTTTTGATACAATCATTAAACCTGCAGTTTTATATGGTTTAGAGATTTGGGGTCCTAGCTTGGGGGCCCTTGACTAGGCCCGTATTGAGAGGATCCAAAATCTCATGTTACAGGGTATGATCCGTTGCAAATAGATAGTTTCTCAACACATCGTCCAAGCTGAATTTGTTGCCTAGCTGCTATGCCCTGAGACTATCTTTAGGGTTACTTTCTACATCCACAGACTCAAATCCTTGGGGGACTCAATTTCTGGTCGTGAGAGATATCCATACTTAGCACTTTGCTCCTCTAAGAGGATTGCTTCTCTGGTCCCCACTAAATGGCGACACTGTTGGTATTTTGAGACTAGGTTGCCCCATTCTATTGGCATCTTTATTGATAGGCTACCCCATTTCATGAATTTCCTAGACGCCCCACCCCTCGACTCCTAACCACAAAAGACATCATCACTAGAGCTGTTAGAGAGGACATCTATAGATAGTATATCCAGGCCACTTGGATCTCCCCCCGAGAGCCGCTCAGCTCCAAGCTTGCTTTTTAAGCCGAGCACTTCTTACAAATAGTGGACGATATTATTCGTCATCCTCACTCTCCAGTGCCATTGGTCACACGACTTGAGGTTTGACCTTGGCCGGATGAGAGTGTGTTCTCACCAGCTATGTGATGAAACAAATTACCACTTTCGCTGTCAGGATTGAATCTGCTATCTTTGTTCCTTCCAAGAGGTGGAGACTGAGGAACACTTCATTTTCAAATGCCCCATTTGCTATGAGATCTAAGGAAGATATTATTTTGTCTATAGGGACTTAGGAAACATTCTTTCTACTTCCTCTGGATTCCCAGTTCAGCGATGCTTGGCTCTTTACCTTAGTGAGGCTGTGAATCTCCGGTGCTGATCCCTACAGGAGGAGCCTAGAGGTTCTAGAGCCCCCATGTTGATCACTTATTTCTTTCAGTCCATCCAGGTGATTGGCAACACTAACATCAGAATTTATTTCTTTAAACACGATGGATCCATAAACCGTTAGTTCAAATTTTTTTCTTTGTGAAAATATGCATAATCTTAAGATGTAATGTGCATGTGACCCCTATTATAATTCTCCATTAGTGAGGTTGTGGTAATGTCACAAGCAAACTATTCTGGTTAACCATTGTATCTACCCCATGCTTTCTTTTATGTACTAGTTGATCTCCATTGGAATATCCATGTGATTTAGGCCTTCACATGTTGGAGACTATAATTCATTGTAGATATAAATAGTGAAGACATTCCTATTCATATGATATTGCGCAATGTTTTATTTTTGTGTATAATTGTTCATATGGTTTGTAGGAACGTATATATATGCATATGTAATGAATGTAATGTTTCTTGTTCAAGCAATTTAATGTAGAAATAAGTAGATACATGTGTTGTCGTTGTTTCATTGCTACATCACCTATATGAAGTCAATCCATGTTCTCATCACAAGTTACTCATCATAGGCATCATTACTTGTAACCCTAACTAGTCCAAAAAACTAAAAACAAAATTGATAAAATGAAAAAAATAAACTAATGGGCTAAGATATTGAGAAACATGCTTCGGGGAAAATGAAATCATAGAGTATTTGAGTTTCCTATAGCACACCACCAATATAAAGTTTATTGAGCAAGAGGCGAAGGATAACAAGTTATGTCGCAAAAAGTGGATGCCAATCTTGTGTGGAAGAAGATTGTTGAGCAGTTGATGGTATTGCTACTTCAACTCTTGGAAAGAAGATACATTGAACTTGAAAATCAATGTAAGAAGCATGAAGAAGAATTAGAAAGGTAGAGGGCCCAATAGTTGTGAGCAAATGAATGCTGAGAGAATGAAGAGAAATGGAAGGTATGCAACCCACTTACACTTGTGTGTGTGCGTCTTCTCATCAATTACAAAGTGGTTGCATCAGATGGGAAGGTTTCATAACTGCCCATTAGTTAGACTTTAACTAATAGCTAATTATAACTTTTAACACCATTTCTAAATGGCTAAACTGGAAACTACACCAAGTTTGCCCTGAATTTTACAAACACAATGGGACCAAAGAGTTTAGTCATTACATTTACAGACCGTTCTAAAGATATCAACATGAAATTTGTAGTTCTTTGACATTTTGTTGTCGTCCAATGTAGGGTATTTGGTGTAGCCAAAAACTGAAAAGGATAACCAACAATGAAAGAAAGAGTCGACCGTGTGGACATAAAATGTATTAAGTTGTCCATCAATTATTCTAGTAAAGTGATTCATTGATGGGTGATGAATCATCATTCACTGATAACTTCAGCTTGACCTCCATAGTTATGAATCCAAAATCCTGAAGATGTTGATCAAAGTATACTAGGCTCGTGGAGCCTGCTTAAGTTTGTATAGGGACTTAACCATCCTTCAAACTGAATGATCACGACCAACCTGAAAATATTTAGGAAGCACCATGAAGACCTCCTTGTCCAAATGTCCGCTCAAGAAACCAAATTGAGTTGTTGTGGAGAGAAGCAACCGAAATGTGGTTATCTTTGCAGTAAGAGTAAAAACCAACTCCTTAATGATAGTGGGAATAAAAACCAATTCCGTAGTAGGAGAAGAACCCATCTCACTATTCCTTTCTGTTGGGAAAGACCTTTCACAACAAGATGAATAAATGCTTGTGACTTCGGCATATCATCCGCTTGCACAATTGCTTGTGCATGTAACTGAGATTGAGGAATTGCATCCTCCTGCACGTCCTTTATGGTGGATATTCCCTTCAACACTAGTGCATGTAAGGTGACTAAATCATGGTCAACAAGCCTCTAAGGAATGTCATCCTTCTGCATATTCTCTATGGAGTCTCCCTACACACATGCATGTATGTTGATTGTGGCAGGGTCAATGAACCTATACATGCCACCTTGTCTAGTGTCTAGGGCAACCACTCTGTCTTGTTTGATGTCAGACACATTACACTGTTTCCTAGATAAATGTACATCAATGTTGGGATTCTCTATTAATCGACTAACATGTAATAGATTTTTATTCATGCTAAGAACATACCTGCCATTCCTTACTATGATCTTTCTAGCATTATTCAGGACTATGTTAATGTCTCCTATCTCCTCTACTACATATGATTGACCATCAGATAATAAAACTGAATCAGAAAATTTTGTATTTGTAGTAAATTTGACATACCAATCCTTAAAACATGTGAAATGTTGGGATGTGTCAAGATCAATGAACCAACAACTTGTAGTACTATTATTTGAATATAATGCCACAAGGGCATAATCTTCCTTTGAATCCCATCCTTTGTTAATAGCTGCCACATTTGCTGCTTCACTGTTTTGTTCGGAAAGTGTATATTATCGCTTTCGGCAATCCTTTTTGATATGCTTAACCTTATGATAATAAAAACACTCTACTTGATATTGAGAAGATGAATCAACATGGATACGTTTCCACTTCCCTTTTGATTGAGTAGCTATTGCACTCTCTGCTTGTCTAACATTGGACTCATTTTGTGTCTACTTGTATTTTTTTAGCAAATAAGTACTACCCTGATCAAACATCAAGGCGTTACTTTCCACCATCTGGTGTAGAGCCTCCACAGAATATTTTTTGAAGGATGGCAAATTGTTCAGAACCAGCACTGCAATATCATCATCATCCACCTTTTTGTTGATGCTTGATAGTTGGTCTCGAATATCTTTCATCCGAAGTAAGTGCTCTAATAAAGACTCATTCTCTGATACCTTTGTGGAAAATACCCCAATTTTCACGTACGAACTCAACCTTTCTCTGAAGTCTAGTATTTAGCTGCAAATTTTTCCACAATGCACTTGCCACAGTGGCAATCTGGACCTCAGGGATCATGTCATCCGACACAGATAACTTCAATAAGAACAAGGCCTCCTTATGAAGTTTGTCATAATCCGCAAAATTTGTAACAGGGCTTGCTTCAATGTCAAGAATGATTTTGTCACAATCATGATATTCCGTGATTGTCAAAATCTTATGACTCCAAACATTATAGTTATGGCCAGTTAATTTCTACACTTCCAGCATGACTAGGTTTTGTATGTTGGCCATTTTATATTTGGAAAACAATATAACAATGAAAGTACAATTTTGACCCGAAATTTTTATGCAACATGAAAAGTATTGTTCTCAGATCCAAAAATCAATGCAAATACAATTTTTTGATACGGAATTTAATTCAACAAAATAAGTACAGCGTTTTGATTCAGAAATCCAAGCAACAATGCAACAGAAAAAATACGCTTTTTTGACTTGTGACTTAGAAATCAATTTACCAAGAATAGTATGTTTTTTGACCCAAAAATTAAATCAACTAGAGTGCAGTTTTCTGCAGATTTTGCTAGATGCTGACAATATCAGATTTTGCTAGATACTGACAGTATTTTCAGACTTTGCTTATGAAAGGAATTTATTGACAAATCACTTACATTTTGGTTTCATGTGCCCTAACGACACCTTTAATCTCGGCAATTTTGATTTTCAAATCGCTTTAGGTTTGGCCATGCCCTAGCAACTATTGTTTGCGTCCATCCCATCAACTATTGTTTGTGTTTCTGTGACTGGTCTTTGCTGTTTTAGATTGGTCCTCATGCTGGACTTCTTCGCATTTGTCTACCTTGGAGCGTTTCACACTGCAAATTGTGTTTTCCTTTTGTTGCGTTACTGTTCTGCGCTTCTTGATCATGCCTTCTACTGCTGTTGTATCATGTTTCCTAGCAACTGTAAACATCTACATCTTTCGTACATGCTCTATCTGTCGTTTTTCTAGTGTCACTTAGTTGTCGCGATTCCTGTGTTCTTTTGGTCACGATTCTCTTCTACCCTGCTTTCCACTACATGAAAAACTCATGCTTTATCTGCAAATCATGATGGTTTTCTCTTAGCCATATTGATGCTCCTCTTTGCCGTGCCCTAGCTTACACAATTGCCTTATGCCACTGCAAACTTTGACCTCTTCAATTCAAAAACTTGTCGTTCATACCCTACTTCAAGGGCTTCGTCGTAAACTAGCAATTTATTGTTTTTACCCTTTTTCCCAAGGCTTCCACGAATAGTGGTTGTAATACCAATGTTAGCAAATGAATGCTATTAGAATGAAGAGAAATGGAAGGTATGCGACACACTAACACTTGTGTGTGTCTTTGTATTAATCACAAAGTGGTTACATCAATTGGGAAGGTTTCATAATTGTGCATTAGTTAGACTTTAATTAATAGCTAATTATAACTTTAACAATAGATGTATGAGAACTACCTTCAACTTGAGAAAGATGAGGAAGAATCAAAGATATTATTGAATTTTGTTTTTAGAGGCAAAATCAATTTCAAGTCTAAAGAAATGGCCAAATAAGTTCTTGGTAGAGCGTGCTCGTGGTCCTGCGAGAAATTTAGTAAGATTGGAAAAGATTAGAGTTTGTAAAAAGGTTACTTAGGCACAAGGTTTGGATAGGGAAGGAAGTGTGACTAAGGATAATGGTAGAAATTTAGGGTGGACTTCCTCTCCTGAATAGTGGTCTTCATTTGGCGAAGTTTTCTATCAATGCACATATATCTCCTTGTTTACCCTAATTTTGGGTTTATACAAAACAAGGGAATAAACTAGTTGCAATTAAATAGATCTAAGTATACATAAATGAAAGTATAGAATTTAGGTCTATCTAATAGGCTACGATGAGAAACAAGTCCAAGTGCTAGAATAAAATGAAGCTAAGAATGTAAATGATAAAGAGACAAGGAATGATCATGGTTGTTTGTTGTTACGGAAATCTAACGTTGTAGATTGACTCTATTGACTATATGCAACCTGCTATTGAAATTTGGCAATTGTGTGCTACTCTTGGACAAACCCGTGCATTGTGTGCGTGTGCCCTCTATAGATCTGACTATGATAGTTCTGTTTGGGCCAGGGTTGTCTACATGTGGCCATGTGCATCCTGCTAGGGTGTTGTAGGCTGTTTCGTTTTGTCACCTGTGCGCTTTTGCTTTCTTGTTATCCTTGTATCTTCACTTCATAGAGTTATTGGGCAAAATGTGCAGAATAAAAGATCTCCTTGATCTAGCTTGACACTCCAAAAAAAATAAAAGTAATGGAGTCAGGGATCTGCTAAGACAACGTTGCAGACTACATATTCCATGCTCACGGAGCCAATTCTCCACGTTGCTTTGCGAGCGTGTGGATGAAATAGCTTTAGTGGGGGTTTTCAACCTTCTCTTCCCTACAAGTGATAATGCAGCTACTGCAGTCTCATACCTTCCTTTGGCACAAGGGAAAATGATGAGAGACCAAGATAGAATGACAATGTCGCAAGTGTGAAGGATTTTGATGCTTGGCTCTAGGCTTGACCTTTGATGTGACTTCTCTTGAAGTATTTCTCAGTGTGTGATATGTGTAGCTCCCATACTCTTATGGTTTGACAAAACCTTGTATATATAGGCTGACCTAAGATAACTTTTACCTGCTAGCCGAATTTAGAAATGCAAAAAGCTAAAGTTAAAGGCACATGATCAACAAAAAAGTGCAAACGGACCCACAAAGATAAAAGGGACAAACCCTCATAGTGTGCGGGTTTGTCTTAGATGGACCCATATAGTACATGACTGTGTTCCAGAGACAAGTCAGGCTCTGTTTTCGAGGTAGGGCTGGCTAACAATTAAGTAATAGTCCAAATGTGTTATCTAATACCTTTTTGGTGATTGCCGAGGTGTTTTTTAGGCTCAATGGACCTAGTGTAGGTCTATGTGGAGCCATGATTGTCCTCAAAACAGGTTAAAATGTACAAGTTTGCGAAATATGGTAAATTAGTGGTAAGACACTAGGAATAAGGATCTTTCACCAAATTTAGGTGTCTGCATAATGCCATCACTTTGACATGGGTTTGTGAGTGAGTTGCATGTGTGCGTCAAAGTATAAATGTAAATAATTTGATACACGCACCTTCACTTACCTAGGGAAGGATGAAGGGTTTTTGACACACACTTGAGCTAAGCTTTCATCCACATTGTATCGCTGATGTTCTTGAAACAAATGCCAAATTCTACAGTTAGTCAAATGAACATGATATGTTTTAATTTTTGAAAGTTTGGTAATTTGAATTTGAATTTGAAAAGAGAGCATATGAATCAATACATCTGCTTGATATCACCCCAAATGTCACATCAGTAAGACTTTTAATAGGTGTTGAAATATAGCCAACTCTTCTTTGGGAGTCCTTAGAAGTCAAAACCCAAATAGACTTTCGACAAGTATTTGAAACATAGATAAACACTTCTTCGGGAGTCACTGGTGTGCCCAATCTACTTCTTGATCAAGGAAGTAGATAAATTTGCTCACTCCATTGCCCCTTTGAAATTTGATTTAGAAAATGCCTTGATATATGCCCCACTTTTGAGGCGAGGGAAGAAGACCCTTTGTTGCAATCACTTATCTCAAAAGAGAAAGGTCAAATGCGCCATTTGTTAGGAAAAAATAATTTAGCCGAAGCATGTTAAAATCCTATGAACATATGTAATTTGTAATTTGCTACAATCATAATGTTTTGAATGGTTTTCATATTCTGAAGTTTGAATTAGAACTTAACTGAGCAACATATAATCATGTAAAGTGCAATTAAGCATAGGAAAGATAGTATTATATCAAACACAATGCATTAGGGTATGATGCCCCTTTTGGCCAAGTAAAATGAGAAACAATTATTATTTTCCCAAATGTCACACACACGCCCCTATTTGGGCTAGATAAAGCAATGAGAATGCACCCAAGTAGCATGCCCCAATAGGTGCATGGTAGAAACCATGGCAACATATGCGTCACACAAGTATACTGCAATATGCATAATAGACATCATGGCTATAATCATAGTATGGTAGTAGAGTGCACTCAAGTTAGGACTGCACAGTGTCAGTGACCACACCCAAGTTAGTGAGATGACATACAAGATGAGACTCACAAAACATGACGACAAGAGGATCCTCTATGGACAAGGATGCACACACAAGCAAACATTCATGCACAACAGTCAATGTAACTACGTAACATTCGTAATGTAGAATATCCATGTGATATAAGGTATAGATTCTAGCATAAAATGTAGTAATCTATGTAATCTAGCTCAATATGATAAATGACAAACAAGGATAGATATCATTGTGCAAAAAATTGTTGAAATGACAATGCCCCCAAGTTAGGATATGTTGTCTATGAAATTGGTCCTCCAAGATGTGGATGCATAGTATAACATTCATTATCTTGTAACCTGTGAATCAACATAGCATCCACTCGAGAAAATATCGTGAAAAACATGTGTAAACCAAGGTTACTGAAAATCTCTAGCATAGGTAATTGTAAACATGTAACATGTATAAAGCAATGTTTTTGAATTTTGTCAATCTTTTAAAAAATTTCCAATATTTATATGTTTTGGTCCCTTGATCCATATATGAGCTATGTAAGTATCAAGCATGATAAAGACAATGTGATAAAGTGCATGAAGAGTGTACTGAGTATCATGATCTATCAATGTAATAATGCAAACCGAATTTGTAATATAGGGCCAAATATATATGATACAATTGAAATACAATGATATATGATATAGTTGATTACGTGGCAAGGCCAAATAGTAAGTGATTCTTAAGGTAAGGATAATGATGTACATGGGGAAGATGCCATACCTCCCCATGTAAAAAATCTCAAAGATAGCAAGATATGGCAATAAGTGAACAATTGGCGCTAACCAATCATATATCAACGTATGTGTAAGATCTAGAAACTGAATTTGGAACCATGCAGTGTTAACGTATATAGGATATGCCAACAAACAACATGCCCCAGTAGACAAATATGTGTCATGTACACCAATGTGAAAGATATAATCAAGTGAATAATGCATACGACAAACAATCAATGCCAAGATATTAATGGTGATAAGCATGTGAAAGTCCATCTAATGTACTAAGGCAAGGCATGCAAGTAATATGGCCTGCTAATGTGATATAGGTATGATCAGTTTAAAGCATAGAATAAACTATGGGTGTCACGCCCCCATGGACAAATTATGCTAAAGTCATGCTCAAAGAAACTCATAATGTGTCAATGAGAAATATACGTGGATATGATGCCCCCATAGGCAAAGATGTGTATATAAATGTAATGGATAAGGATTATTCCTGTGTATGATGACCCTAATAGGCGTGTATGAAACCATGTTTTTGACATTTTTAGCTATACGAGTAGAAGAAAAGGAATTTAACGCAACAAGGCACGAGGCCGCACAAGAAATATAAGGAGCAAGGCAAACAAACTAGCAGAATGAGATGAAGAGGATTCTAAGCAACCTATGGATTCCCTTAGAACTCAATGAATATTATGATAGGAGGTCTCACTAAGTACACTGTCATCATCGGGAAGACTAATGTAAGTGTTAAGAATGAGATAAACAGTCAAATGGACAAGGCCAATGAAACATATAAAGCAACATGAAACAAGTGGCTAGAAGAATGCCAATGCAAATAGAAGGCAAGTGCCAAATGAAGTCTAGAAACTAGAAGAATGCATTCAAGCTAAATAAGGAGGCCCAAATCATAGTCATAGAATTAAGGATGGCAATGTATAAAATGTTGATGACGAGATTTAAAATGTACCTATGTAATGTAGTAATATGCAAAAATAAACATGAATAGATGCATATACACAATTAAGATACATATACCTTATGTAAATAATTGACAAGACACATGATGCATGTAAAAGTATCTCTATATAGCAACTGGGATTGCTTAAAATAATGTTACTATGTAATTGTCGAATGTTTAAGCAATGTCTGCCCCGACTCCCGCCCGCTGCCCTGCCCTGCCCTGCCCTTCCCTTCCCCTCTCCCCTCCCTGGGCCAGGCACAAATGTATCCATAAGCATATTTAGCCGGATTGTTTTGTCTCTCACCTAATCAATGTATACCGTGAGAAGCACATGTGAAAACATGGATGTGTAAAACTCTCTAGTGTAGGTACATAGGCAAGATGTATATCATATGACTACGTTACAAGCCAATTTGTTTTTTTTTTGTATTTTTGTTTTTTATGAATGTTTTTTGGATTTGTCAATTTTAGACGAAGTGCCAGGAAGAAGGCACATGTAAAGCACAACATAGAAGAAGAAAGCTATGTTGAGGACATTGTACAATACATATTTTGAAAGATGTATGTGTTGAAGCCCAAATCAGGGTGTGTTCTTTGGTCAATAGTAAATAATTAGAGTCTCGGAAGAATCATCGTACGCTGGTGTTTCAGAAGCACCAGCTTATCTATGCTTGAAGGGTATGTAATGCAGGGGTGTGATTGGTGCTTGATGCAATACTTTGTTTGCAGATGTTGGGTGATGCCAATTGATCTAAAGTTTTGCCATGTTTGGAGGTTGATGTCTTGTATTTAGTATTGCATTGTATTCATTGCTTCGTATACTGCTAAACGGTTCAGAAAATGCTTATGCTAAGCACAGTCACTTTCTTCTTTTGCTTGTGTTTCCTTGATGTTGTCAAAGGTTAAAATGGGTTCATGCTTGTTGATGTTGTCTTACTTTGAGTTATCTTGTTGTTTTTGTTTCTCTTCGTTATTGACCGGTTGCATTGATTTTACATAACGAAACCCTCCAATTGCAGTCCTTTCAAAGTAAATTTATGGATGAGTGATTGGTTCAATTGGGTGTTCAATATTTCTACAATTGGCTTCTGCAAGATGCTTCTCTTTTTGAGTTGCAGTACCATTAAGGACAAAAAATGGAAAAGGGTGGCCATAATCTTGTGGTGAACAATATAGTTGGGAAATACCAAATGTGTGCATGTTGCCTAGATATTTCCTTGGCCCACATGATGTGAAACTAACGTTAGACAATTGTTTATTGGCTTAATCAGGCTCCTCATCGTCATCCACATCATCATCTTTTGTGCTTGCATTGTCATTTACTTGGCTGGATTCTCCCACAACATGTGTGTGCACTCTTTGTATTGGAATAGGTTGTTGGGGAGGTATGACCCTTTGTTGGTGTATGTTGAGATGGGGTATATTAGATTTTGTGGACTCAACAAGTCGACAATAACAAAAAGGAGCATCATTGTGGGAAAGGTGTATGCACATCCTTCATGAACAAATTCTATGCCCCTATGCAATGTAGAGGGTATAGCTTTCATGACATTTATTCATGGTCTTCCTAATATAATGTTGTAATTGACATCACTAGATATGACTTGACATTTTGTAGGTAGAGTCTAAGGTCCAATGGTTAAGTCTAGGACAATTGTTCCTATGGGACTTTGTGCATGATTGTTGAATCCTTTGATGATTGAGTTAGAAGGCGCTAATGATTTTCAATCGATACCAAATGCTTATAGAAAGGCCATGGTGCAAATGTTCAATCTTGCCCCATTATCTACAAGAACCCTTTTGATGCCTTGCTTTGTAATAATAATTTGAATGTATTAAGGCAAATGTTTGTCTATAGTGTCCTTAGGTGGAAACTCTTCGTAGTTGAAGGTTATAAGGTGCTCACTATTTTGCAATATGTCTACCAAATTGGAGAAATGTAATGCCCCATTTTTAAAAAATAAAATAATATTATTATTAAAATAAAAAGTATTTTTAAATACTTTAAATAAAAATAATAATATGCCTTAGTTGCCAAAAGTGAATATGGCAGTAGCTCCTTTCTATTTTGATTTGTAATAAAGAATGGGACTCCTCTAATTTGATATAAGTCGATCATTAATTTAAAAAGTATATTGGAGGGAAAATATATAAAAAGGGGAAGGAGGTTCATTTTGAAGTTTCATGTTATGTTTAATGAATTGAATTTTGAGCTTGAGCAAGAAATGCTTGGCTTATCTCTATTGAAGACGACAACCTTCACTGGACATTTGAAGTTAAAGACGGAAACCCTTAACCTCATTTGGGTAGCTTTATTTTAGAGGTTGCAAAGGGCATATTAGAGCAGTTGGTGGTTTTCTAGGGTATCATTTGGTGGCGCGCAATAGTTTGCAAGGTTCAAAGAGGGAGATGTGGCTGTTGAAGACCCTTTGGAGGGTGGCAAACTGCATTTTAAGAGCCTTTTAGGTCAGTGACCCACTTGAGGGGTCTAGGGTGGCGACCCACTTAGAGAAGGAAATATGTAGTTTCTAGGGCATATTATTGGAGATTTTGATTTATTTACAATCAAATAACCAACAGGTATTTATTTGTGATTTTTCAGCCCTACACGTGTATGTAAAAATCAGATTTGAATGGATAATCATTGGCTGTAATATTTTCTCATTTTGGTAATTATTTGAAGTACTAAATATTGTTTTTGTGCCCTAAATTGGCACTTTCAGAATTATGCCATTTTCATGTGGTTAGGGTTTGAAAAGAAATTTAGAAATTTGTATGTATTGTTAGGGTTTGTTGGGAAACCCCTTTGGGTTTAATTCTACCCTAAAGGGGACACTACAATGGTATCAGAGCTAAATTTTTGGCTAGCTATGGGGGTTTGAGTTGGCTTCATACCAAACAGTGATGGGGAAGTGAGGTACTACGAAAGACAAACTTGGAACAACCAAGGTAGAGTAACATGGATGACCTAGATAGGGTTAGTTTAGAAAGATTCACCCAAAATCAAGAGCGGTTGACTTAAACAGTGGCTGAATTCATTCAAACCATGAGAATATGAATGGACTCAAGCCACACAATGATGAAGGCAGTACTTCAAGTACATACAATCCCTCTCCCCCTCCACCTAGGGCGACGGTTGGATCTACACAAAGGCCTAATCAGCCCAACTTCCTTTGTAGGGAGGAAGTCATTCCAAAAAGGGAGGAACAATGTTTTCTATGGAATGATGTGGTTGCAAACTATGAGGAATATATGACTTTTCCACTAGCAATCAGAGAAGAAATGAGCCTTGCAGATTTCGTGGCATTGAAAAAAAAACAAGTATGGTTCTAGGGCTGGTCATAAACCAAGGAACAATCCAAGAGATTTTTAGCATGCCTTGAGAAAGGAAGAAGAAAATAATTTCCAAATTGTAAGAAGGGAGAACGAAGAAAAAAATTGAGTTGCAAGTAATTTTGAAAGAAAATGATGGAAAGTCAAACCCTCATGAGAATTCCAAAGAGGAAATCAAGGAGCAAGAGAATTTAGATCTAAAAGAAGTTAGTGAGCAGCCCATAAAGGAATCCACTATGCAAGTGGAAAGTGGAGAACTTTCAGTAGAAACATGTATGGTTCTTGATAAACATAAGGATGGTTGTGCTAAGATAAGCCCCTCAAAAGTTCCTACTTCTAAATTCGAAAAAAGAAGTAAACAATTGGATTCCATCCCAAGGTATGAAAAGAAAAGTCATATTTCAGGTTTGTTGTTTCATACTGGGCCATTTCAGATTTATTGTTATCATGGATAGCATAGTGAAAATGATGATAGAGTGATGAACACTTTGAGTGGCAAAGGGCACATAGGTCCTTTCATACAAGCTCTAAATTGCTTGTGCAGGAAAGCTTGGGATCTGGGTGACCTTTGAAAATACAAGAAGACATTTTCAGTCACTACATAGTTGATTCCAGCCCCTATATCACTGCCATTTATGAATTTTGTGAAGAAATTAAAATATGACAGTTGCTGTCCTATTCTTTTTACTGCTATGTGCAACAAAACCAGCCCCTTAACAATTTTTATGACAGTCACAAGAGTATTTTCAATCACAAGGTGGAAGGATGTTCCGCCTACCATCAATGAGGGATTGTTTGCAGCTGTTATGGAAGAGTTTCCAGCCACCACAATGTTGATTATGAGCGAGAAAATGCAACAATATAGCTACAACCATGTTTGGGACAACAAGAATGAACCTTTGGAAGTCCATCACACAAATGGAAACTATGAAGGAGATGCAAGCATAGGAGAAGAGTTGAACAACATGCTTATGAGGCATGGTGAAGCGGTTGAAGAAGTGGTGTGGAGAGTTCTTGATTTCATTGACATGTTTTTTGTATGTGCAGGTTTAGCAACAACCCATATGAGTGTTGATAAAGAGACTCTTATGAGTCAAAGAACACATAGTTTACATATGTCCAAGGAAAGTACAATGGTCATGACATGTGACAAGCATGAGTGGGGGCAGCTAAGTTTGTTTTCAGCCCACAGTAACAATATGGGACCCATTGAAGCTCAAGGCTATGCTCATGAAGCAAGTGTTTGGAGTTGCGAGTTCCCAAGATTGAAGTGGAATCTAGATATTTTAGAGATAATAAAAAATGGGCTTGCATTTGCTTGAGGGCAAGTAAATTTGAGAAGGACAGACTGTAATGCCCCCCTTTTCTAAAAACAAAATAATATTGTTATTAAAATAAAAAGTATTTTTAAATACTTTAAATAAAAGTAATAATATGCCTCAGTTGCCAAAAGTGAATATGTCGGCAACTCTTTTCTATTTTGATTTGTAATAAAGAGGCTTCCTCTGATTTGATACAAGTCGATTCTTAATTTACAAAGTATATTGGAGGAAAATGATATAAAAAGGGGAAGGAGGTTCATTTTGAAGTCTCATTTATGTTTGTTGAATTGAATTTTGAGTTTGGGCATGAAACGCTTGATCTATCCCCATTGAAGATGACAACCTTCACTAGAACCTTGAAGTTAAGGACAAAAACCCTTAATCTCATTTGGGCAACTTCATTTCAGAGGTTGCAAAGGGCAGATTAAAGCATTTGGTAGTTTTCTAGGGCATGATCTGGCGGTGCGCAGTAGTTTGCAAGGTTCAAAGAGGGAGACGTGGCTGTTGAATACCCTTTGGAGGGTGGCGAACTACATTGCAAGACCCTTTTAGGTCAGTGACCCACTTGATGATGACCCACTTTGGGAAGGAAATCTGCAATTTCTAGGGTAGACTATTGGAGATTTTAATTTATTTACAGTCAAATAACCATCTGGGATTTATTTGTGATTTTTCAGCCCTACACTTGTAAAAATCAAATTTGAATGGATAATGATTGGCTGTAATATTTGCTAATTTTGGTAATTATTTGAGGAATTAAATATTGTTTTCGTGCCCTAAATTAACACTTTTAGAATTATGCAATTTTCATGTGCCTAGGGTTTGAAAAGAAATTCATAAATTTGTATGTATTGTAAGGGTTTGTTGAGAAACCCCTTTGGTTCCAATTCTGCCCTAAAGGGGACACTACAATTAATAAGTCGGCTCAATCTTTGTTTGTAGGGTAACATCTCGCAAAGCATCTCGCAATGTCTTTGAAAATTGGTGATTGCCTAAGTAAACATTGAAATCTTAGCTTGCGTGTTTTGTAGTTGGTCCACTAGATCAAAAGGCTTGTTAATTCGAATTCTAGATGGAGGAGGTCGAGGATTAGAAACTTGAGCAAGGACATCTTGGCTTGCTCCACTTTGGGGATCAAAAGAGGGAATGATAGCATTGTGAGGCATACCCTTTCGGGTTGTTACAATATTAATATGAATATGAGCCATGAATACCAATTTGAAAATCAGATTTGAAATGAAAATCCTAAGAGGAAAGGGAGGGTTTGTTGAAATCCTAGGTCGCATGTGCGAAATAGTCGGGGTTCATTTATTTTCTCTCTAATTGTGGTTTTATACAAAATAAGGAATAAATTAGTTGCAATTAAATAGATCTAGGTATACATGAAAGAAAATATAGAATTCAGGGCTATCTAATAGGCTACGACGAGAGACAAGTCAAAGTACCACAATGAAACTAAGTTTTAAGTAATATAAATGACAAAGGACAAGGAATGATCACACTTGTTTGCTTTTCTAGAAATTTGAGATTGTAGACTAACTATATGCAACCTGCTCCTAAAATTTGGAAATTATGCTCTGGTCTTGGATAGACCTATGCAATGTGTAGGTGCGTCCGGTACAGGTCCAACCATGATAGTCCCATCCTAGCCATGTCTATTTGCCTATGGCCGTGTGCATCTTGCTAGGGTTTTGCAGACTATTTTTTGTCACTTGTGCAGTGTCGCCTTCCTGTTATGCCTATGTCTTCACTTTATGGAGTTATTCGGCATAATGTGCAAAATAGAAGGATCTCTTCTTTGACCTAGATTGACACTTAAAAACAAACAAAAGTAATGGAGTCGGGCAACTGCTGAGGTATCGTTGCAAACTATGTATTGCACACACATGGAATTAGACCTCCACGTGGTTCTATGTGTGTGGATGAAATAGCTCGAGTGAGGGTTTTGAACCTCCTCTTCCCTAGAAGTGATAATGCAACTACTGTAGTCTAATACCCTCCTTTGGCACAAGGGAAATGATGAGAGACCAAGATAGAATGACAATGTTGCAAGTATGAAGGATTTGATGCTTGGCTTTAGGCTTGACCTTTGATGTGACTTCTCTTAAAGTATTTCTTAATGTGTGATGTGCAACTCCTATAAATTTATGGTTTGACAAGACTTTGTATACATAGGCTGATCTAGGATAACTTATTCATGCTAGCCGACTTTAGAAATGTAGAAAGACAAAGTAAAAGGTGCATGATCAACAACAAAGTGTGAATGGTCCCATAGATAAAAGGGACAAACACGCAGTGCGTGGGTTTGTCTTAAACAAACCCATATAGTACA
Source organism: Torreya grandis (assembly GCA_037957365.1). Lineage (NCBI taxonomy): Eukaryota > Viridiplantae > Streptophyta > Pinopsida > Cupressales > Taxaceae > Torreya > Torreya grandis. The sequence continues at coordinate 1,814,892 of JARHVA010002964.1, forward strand.
TGGGTCTGTCCCGGAGACAAGTCAGGGTCTATTTTCGAGGCAACATTGGCTAACAACTTGCATAGTTACCAAGTTTGGAAATCCGGATCCGTTCAAGAGGGCAAAAAAATCCGAAATGTTGAATTCTTAAAAAAGTTTGGAAAAATCCGATCCAATATATATATATATATATATATATATATACATATATACATATACATGTGTGTGTGTGTGTGCGTGTGTGATCATAGTTTTATAAATATGCCAAATTGACAAATACAATGAAAAATATCAATAAATTAATATAAAATGTTAATAATATTTAATATTTATGGTTTTTGGGCATTTTTCTTCGTAGAAAACCCTAAAAAAAAATTGAAAAAAACCAAGGCTGACTCGGACAAACTTATCTAGTCTGACCAAAAAATCCGGATCCAGTTGGATTTTGTGCAGATCCAACTGGATTTGGTAACTATGCTAACATGTAAGTAATAGTCTAAAGATGTTAACGGATACCTTTTTGATAAGTGTTGAGGTGATTTTTAGGCTCAATGGACCAAGTGTAGACCTATGTGGGGCCAAGATTGTCCTAGAAACAAGATAAAATGTACAAGTTTTCCAAATATGGTAAATTAAGGATAAGACACTGAGAATTAGGGTCTGGCACCAAATTTAGGTGTCTACACTCCCCAAGTTTGGGGTTGCCAAAATCCCCATATTTGATAATGCTGAAAATTGAAGATATGAATGATGTGATGTATCTCACATCTGCCCAACATCTTGCTCTTCACCACCTTCATTCTCTTTCCTTGCTCTATCTTAGACTCCCCTATCGAGTCCATGCCTATGTCATGATCATAAGTTGTAGGGGTCCTGCAACTCAAGCATCATCTCCGTCCAAATGTATAGTGCAAAGCAGGTCTCCAATGGCTTGAGGAATTCCTTCTTCGAAAAGGTATCGAAGAGAGCTAATGATGTGTGGTGGATGTAGATGAACTTCTGCATCTTCCTAGCATTGGCCACTATGTTTTTGACCTAATGAATTTTGGTCCCTTAGTGGATTGTTCATAGCATGCATGTAACACGGGGTCCAAAGGATATCCCTGTATCTAGCCTTGATTAGTTTTCTTGTTGCCCTACCTACACACATAAGCTACGTTTGTGACTTCCTGAACCACATTGGAAGGACTAACCTCCTCAATGGCTTCCCCCAATATCTGAAATTGAAACTCTACATCCTTGTGCTTGCTTGAATTGTCAACTGCCCTTAGGAAGTAAGGTCCATCCCTAACATTGATGAGTGGGGGGTGTCTAATATCTGTCCACCCATCCGTGATTATGTTGCACCCATGAGAGGCCTATGTGGCCCTAGTCTTCATCAATATATTCACCTTAGAATAGTTTTGTGCAAGATGGTAGTCTTCAGTTTTGTCTCTCCAGGAACATCACCTAGACCCCCAAGGATGTGTCCTTGTGGAGCCTTGATATTTGGTCAAGACACTTTCTTCGTCAATGTCCAAGTCCATTTACATCATTTGTCTTAGGTATTTCGAAGTTATTTATTTAGTATAATCTTGCATACACCTTGTCTAAAATATTGCCACTTAATGTGTTGATTAGTCTTGTGCCTAATTGGATAAAACTGCTTTTTCCAACAATTCTTTGAATTTATCCCATTTAGAAACCATAGTTTTTTTTTTTTTCCAAAGAGCCTGCACAACTTTCCCACCAACCTAGAGCATGACCCTTTATTTTGAGACTTGCAAAAGAAATCTTTCACGCCTCACTAACTTCATGCATACTAAATAATACTTTCATCGACTTCAACTATTTATCTACCAAATATAGCATCTACTTGTCCTTCAAAAGCTATAATTTCTACCTTGTTTTCAACTTTGAAAGGAGGATCATCAAAGTATTTTATCTTAGCTTTTCCTTTATCTTTCTTGGGATGCTCTTCCTCATTTATGAATTCTTCTCTTTCTTCCTGTTCTTCATGGGGCTGCTTCCCTTCCACTCCAATTTTCTTGCCAAGAGCACGAACCACCACATCCGTGGATGCTTGTTTCTTGGCCATGTTTTTTTTTTCGCTTGATCATGCCTGCCTTGAGATTTCAATACATACTCCATGATTGATTCTTACATGGCGACTCTCCTTCCGAGGCCTTCATTTGAGGTTTCACATTGTCTCTATCTTCATCACTTCTTGATTCCACTTCCTTGTAGAAGTCACTAGTTGGTATGGCTACAATTCTTCCTTCCTAGATGCTGTCATTCAACAATTCAACCACTTCCAAAATAACCAAAAGATTAAACTTCTGTGACACCAAATATGATATATAATTTCCTAAGTTTCTTGTTCGCTGGAAATTGAATACCAATATGAAAATAAACTGTTGCTACTACTTGAGTTGTACTTCAAATAGCAGTGAATTAGAATGTAGATTAGAGGCAATAGAATACTGATTACAGGGCCTAAAAGATGTCTAAGGTTGATAATAATAGGGATGAGTACATTCGAGGGTGCATTTTTTATCAAAGAGGAAGATCATTACAGTAATAAGATGTCTGATGTTGATAGTATTAGGGATGAGTACATTTGATAGTGGTTGAATAATGTATACTATTATTCAACATAATAATAGTCTATATTATAGTATTCTTATATATATATATATATATATATATATATATATATATATGTTATTATATTATTATATATATTACTATAATATCGTTATATATATTATATTTATAAAATTAGAAATATATAATAATTTAATAATTATATAAATAAATATACTAATAATATTTTATATTTATATTATTCAATATGGGACAACCAGCTCGGTAGTATTAATTGATCACCACCTCCCTTAGACAATTGGGCAAGTTACAAAGAGCTCAAAATGGAGTATGCAGTGAACAATTTAATACTGCTAACTACACTTCTCCCAAATCTCTTCTACCTTTTATGCTTACTTTGTTACAAGATAAATGAATTCATCACTCACTCACTCCTTCGCCCATGTCTTAAGCCCATACCCCTTTCTTCTTATTTATACAAGTGTCGGAGGTGTCCTTGCATGCACTAAAAGACCCCAACTGTTGGGAAACTGAAGAGACATCAAACTGTAGCTGTTCCTTATCTGTGCTGGCACACAAAGACAGATTCCCACTCGTTCAGGCAGGACCGCTGGTGTCACAGGTGCAACCTGTGCAATCGCTATTGTCACATGTGCAACTGCCAGTAATTGCAGGACCAATAGTGTCACAAGTGCAACCACCACTGTCACATATGCAATTGTAATGACAATTCTTCTTGTGAGTTCATAATTGGTCTCGCTGGTTTTTGTACAGACTGTGATTGTTTCTGATCCCATATGGATCATCCATGTGGTGTCCAGGTACAACCTACTACTAACTTTTTGCTATATTTTCGGAAGGCTAATCCATGCGTTCCTTTTTTCTTAATGTCCAATATCCAATTGCAGGCCTGAAATACATGCAAGGCTTGTGCACAATTATCAATAATAGAAGAAAAGATACCACATATCAACTTAATTCACATAGACTATAAGTCATTAACCCATCACGAATGGCCTCATGCACACATTAGATACATGACAGGTGTCAAGCAACCATTTAATTTTAAGGCTTCAGCCCAAAGGGGTGCCTTTCAACAACATGGAAAGACCTTTAATCCATGTGAATATGAGTATTATATTCCTGCTTTTGGTGAGTGTGGCTTTCTTACAAAAGCTTTATAATAATGTCATGTCCCCTTTTCTAAATATTTAATTACGGAAATAATTTAATAATAATATTTTAAAGTCATCCTAAAGTTATTTTATTTTATAATATGTAAAAATGACACTTATGTATTATTATTATTATAAAGGGAGCCAAAAAGTAATATTCATTAAGCGGGCCAAAAAGTAATATTTATCTAAAAGTGTTTTAAATGCTTTTAAGGTTAGGGCAACTAGAAAAAGGGAAATTATAAAAGAAGAGCTGGGCTCGAAAGGATTTTTCATTATTCATCCCTTATCATTTGTTAAAAAACCCTATTCCAGAGCTTGAGCATTTCTTGTTCAATTTATTCTCCTAGGATGAAAACCCTTGAAGTGCGGAGATTTGGAGGATGAAAACCCTCTTGGTTTCCATTGTTGGATTGGAGGACATAAAGCCTCTTGTGCATGTGAGGTGATTCCATTTGGGAATCACATTTATGCTAAAGATTGTGATCATTTCCAATTACAATTGGTTAAAGGTTTGAATCAGTTTCAGAGTTGGGTGAAGGTTCAAATTATTCATTAAAGGTTTAAAGTATTCACTGTTGTGCATCATTGAAGGGCCTGCTGTACACCATCATAACCCTGTTGGGAATCTTCATACGACATTCTCTATTGCTGCCATGGCATGTATTGCATTCCACCGTGATTTGAGAAGTGTGGAGACTCACATGTATGTTGCAGTCATCACCCAACAATGGGTCGAACCCCTTGGATACTGTTGTTTCATCTTCCAAGCCAGTCATAATACATTATAGATTGATGTAACCTGCTACACATCAGACGCAGCCACCATGGGAGAATGCTGACTGCTGTACGTGGTCATTGGATTGGGGGTTCAACAAGTAAGATGTTGCTGTCACACCATTGTGACTCCATTTATAATCTCATCAGTTTATATATGTATTCGGTTTATTGAAATAAAAGATATCAGCTGGGTTTTGGTATTGTTATAAGTGTTATACAGCTCCTTAATATTTCAATAGGGTTATTAATAACGATATTGTATGTTGATGCCTAATATGTTTGCCTATTGTTTGTGAAATTGTCTAGTGGTAAGAACAGCAGTGGGTTATGCATGCCAACTGTTTGTAGAGTCGCCGATGAGTGGTTCATGTTTGCCAATTGTTTGTGAATATGCCAATGATTACTTGAGAAAGTTACAGCTGTTCCTAAGTGCAGAAATTAGAAAATTGCATAGGTTATTGGTTTATTTTAAAAGGGACATTTCAAATAAAAATTCAGAGATAAGCAGACTAAATTTCAGCCTGTTAGATGTTATTTATGTTGCAATTTTATCGTTTGTGATATTACTATAGAACATAGAACATACGGTGGATATCTTAAGTATGAGTGCAAAGTTCACACATATGTAGACACGTATATGACATGACTAAATGCCCCCTTCTTAAATCATAATAGTAGGACATCATTTTTAGCCCGTATATATCAAATAAATGCGGCCGTATAATATTATCATTTCTAGACAATAGACACAAATATTCAGCTCATTAACATAAACAACTATTAAATAACCATATAGATGCATGTATTTTTAAAAATCAGTTTTATAACCTTTTTAGCCCATATATGTGAAGTAAATGAGGCATCTAATATTATCATCTCTGGACAATAAACACATATTTAGCTCATTAACATAAACAACTACTACATAACCATATAGATGCATGTATTTTTTTTATATCAGTTTTAATACCTTGTTGTACAGTACACTGCCATATTTAATGGGGAATAACCTTGATCTGTGACTTGGGATTGAGCATAATTTGATCCATGTACTGATCTGTTTGATAGTCCATACTTTTGATCGAAACCAACGGATTTATAGCTTGCTAATTGTCTGATAGAACAAATTTATATTTCAGCTTTTTAATAAGCTATCTACTTTCTAAACTTGGAAAACAACACATACAGTGCCCATGAATTTAACCCTTTGCTACAATAAGCATAAATGTGGGTGGAGGTGGAGTGGAGGAGGAAGGTGGAATAGGATAGTTTGGACTTCGTTGGCATATTTTTGCTCGATCTTCACTGAATTGTTTGCATGGGTTGGCATTCTTCTTGCATTTGGGGTGGCTGGCATATAAGGCATTGTCATTACATCATCATGTGGGGAGTACTTTGGTAGGAGGTGGTTCCATTTATGGCTTAGTTGGTCAAGAGTGGGTTTCTCTCTTAAGTCAGTTTGTTTCTTTAAATTTATAGGAGCCCTTATATCCTTGCTTCATTATTTCTTTATTATTTTCAATTTAAGAGTCATTTATTGATCTTTTTCTCAATAATTGAGGCTTTAACGTTAACCCCTTAAATTCAGTAGTCAATAATTTGGTTTTGTTTTTGATGATATATTTCCTGTAAATGTAATATTTCGTCTGGATAGCTAAGGCACAGAGTTTTGTACTATTCTTTCTCTGGTATCTAGTGCCAGTAAAGTTTTAGGAGAAATAGTCAATTTCATTGCATTCTTGTATGTGTCAATACACTATTACAGATGATTCTTCTTATAATGGCATCACATTCTGGAATAAAATTTACGCACTTTTAATAAATGAACTAAGGTTCCATTTTATTATGTAGATACATTCTGTAAAGGTGTATTTAGCAGTGCATTTTCTATCAGTTATCATGGCAAATAACAATGTGAACTAGAATTTAAAAACTTTAGATGATGAAAGTAAAGAGTCAGTATCCAAATGGCATTGTTTATTTGCGCTTGGCATTTGAAATGACTCTTCTGTTGTTAACTAATCTAGAGAAGTTTGTTTTACAGAATAGTGGAGGGAAGTATTCCACTGCACTTGTCATACTCGGACTACTAAAAGAAATCTCTGTTGGTTGCAAATTGGAAAAGAAATTTCTGTTGGTTGCAAATTGGAAAAGAAATTTCTGTTGGTTGCAAATTGGAAACATCTTCAAAAGATCGGAATGAACATGGCATAGTGTATTGTATGTTTGCATTCTTATACTTGAGATAGAGTTCTGGTTCCAGAAATCTTATGTGTGTATGTGTAGTTGGACTTGTATCTGTGGAACTAGGTGATTTCAAATATGTAAGAAGTATGGATGTATCAATTAAGATTCCAGAATAACATTAGCAACAGAAAGTTGGCTTATAATACAACAAATATTTTCTGTTGAGAATGGTGTCTTGTGTATTGTTCCCCGTGTTGGACGTTAATGTAAGTGGAAGGTCTAAAGAAACACATAAATTAATGCTAGCAGCTTTACATTTTGATTTGGTAGACTGTGTGGATGAGATTTGAGTTATATGATGCATTGCTATATTTTGTAGGATTTGAGGAAAGAGGAGGTTTTACGCATATTCAAATTGAATACTGGTCAAGATGATAATGCCATCATGTTCATGGACGATTATATTCAACAGGTGCTTCTGCAATTCCTACCTTGTTTATATGTGTTTATTCTTTCAAGTTATATAGCTTTTGAAAATTTCAAGAGATTGGTGCATTTTAATTGATAAAGTGCAAAACATTTTTTGGCTCAAACATATTAGCCATGGAGGCTAGATGAGAAGTCTTTGAGCTGTAATTTTTTTAGTATTAACGCTTAATCAGGTTCTGCTGTTTTGTTTGTTATACTCGGGATATATTGGGTAGGATTCACTCGTACTTGTAGCTATGTATGGTATGAAAGGAAAGATACTGTTGGTCAACCTTTATATACAAAGTTTTTAAGCTGCAATTAAGATATCTCACCCCTTTCACTTTTAAGAACTAATCCTAAGTGCAGAGTCATTGTATATTTTTCCTAGGTCCTACATCCTAAGCTAATTGATACTTGTTTATATATTAATCAAATTTTTTTTTGGGAGCATAGTTAGTTTTAGCTAGATTGTGTTGGTATGCAATTATAACCATAGTATCGAGACTCTGCAAGTCTCTGCAAAACTTGCAGTCTCAAGCGAAGCAGGGGCCCGAGTTTGGTGGCCTCAACTTGGCTGACCCCTGATCTAGTAGTAGGTTGGACACAATATGATGGAATTAATAATAAAGTCATATATTAAAATCTAAGTTGCCGATACGGATACGGGTACGAGTATCGGATACGGGGATACGTCGATTTTTTTTTGGTGGTTTGGATACGGCTGGATACGGCTGTACAAAAATATATATAAAAAATTAAAAATATAAAAATATAGCCATATAAGCAAAATTAACCACATAATATGCATAGAGGAAACAAAATATTGAAAATAACTTCAAATAAGTTATATAACTTAATAATTATTATTAATAAGTCTAAACTCAAAAAAATAAATATTAAATTAAAAATAAATTAATATAAGTTATTAAATATTAATATTAAATTAAAAATAGTTAATAACTTAATATTATAATAAGTATTAATAATTTATAATATAGTTAATAACTTAATAATAATATTAAATTAAAAATAAGTTAATAAGTTATTAAATATTAAATTAAATTAAAAATAGTAAGTATTAATAATTTATAATATAGTTAATAACTTAATAATAATATTAAATTAAAATTAAGTTAATAAGTTATTAAATATTAATATTAAATTAAAAATAGTTAATAACTTAATATAGACTATAGTTAATAACTTTTTATCTAAAACTTAATATAGTTAATAACTTTTAAATTTATAAATATTAATAAGTCTAAAACTAAAATAAAAAATAATTAAAACCTACGGCCGGGCCGCGCGACCTACCTGGACTGCGCGAGCCTTGGGCCGTGCGACGGCGGGAAGGCAGCGGCGGCAGAAGGCAGCAAAGGCGGAGGCAACAGTGGTGGCCGAGGCAGCAACGGCGGAGGCAGCAGGGGCGGAAGACAGCAGCGGCGGATGCAGTCCTAGACAGTTGAAAAAAAAAATTAAATAATTTTTGAAAGGTACGATTCGGGGGGATACGCCCAGGGCACGTCTTGCCCCCTGCGGATCGTACCCGTACCGTAGCGTATCCCCGTATCGGCGTGCTCCCAGGGCTTGGGGGAGGCGTATCCGGTAACGTAGATTAAAATGTTTTTAGAAACATTTATTTCTATGTTGATAGTGATAGGTTGTTTGTGAAGTTTTTTGATGAGATGAGAAATATGAGGAATTCAGAAAAATGATAATCATTGTTGTAGAGTGTAAACTTATCCAAAAAAACTTAAATAGTCAATTTTATATAATGTTTCAAGGCACATATCACTTTTGATACATTATAAGATAATTATATTTTGACAGGAAAAAGTGCCGATGACATCAATGGTAAAATCCCAAAGTGCCAAAATTTTCTGGATTCCATATAGACTAAGGTGGATGACATTTATTTTATTTCATTGTCAAATTATTTGCGGACCTGACTGCCAGGCAGGACAAATTTAGTTAAACTTTTAATCTTTAAAAACCATTGCAGTAATATCTATTGTAACTGATTAGTGATCATAACCTCCAAAGTTTACTTTTCTAATCATAGCTATCATTACTTGTCTAGATTGTTATAGTGAAGCAAACCACTCCCAATTTAGTCATGAAGCATTTGGAAATAGCATCATTGTAGAGGGTTGATTATGCACATGCAGCTGTGGAAATGAAAGGCTAGGGTTTAGTGATAGCATCCTTACTGCTGCCCAAATCCTCTTCTCTTTGCTTTAATCTCGCTCAGAAGTTGATAGATCGGCAGATCCATCAATGAATATTCAGAGGGGGGTGCCCCTCTACAAGAAAAATCCCACGTTCAAACAAATGGTGGTAGGAGCAATCAACACAGTTTCAAAAACATAATTTAATGCTCTAATGGTTGTTGCAAGGAAGAGAAGTGTCATGGACTTTGAATCTCGACCCAGAAAATCATGCATGCAAGCCTTAGAGGAGAATCGGATTGCTATGCTTGATGTTGTGGATATAAAAAAAAATATAACTAGTTTGCATGTTAGAACCTTGATTTGCAAATTTCTAGGTACCCAGCTTACACTGGAAGATTGAATACCTGGAAGCGAAAATCTGGAAAACAAATGGAGAATTTGAGCTAAGAACATGTGAGAGGCTACTTCATAGGGATTTTCGCGAATGAATACAATAGAGATAGTATTTGGAGGAGGCTGGTATTTATTTAGAAAGACATGATTCTTCATGAAACATTGGCAAATTACTTTCAAGCCATTGGAAGTACTCCCAACAACAACACCTGGCTGGATCCACATGCATACTCTGCGTCAAGACATCTGGTCTTGGTATGTTTTTGATTTTATAGCTAATACCATTGGAAAACCTATTGAAATTTCAACACCACATCATGGAAAAGGCCTTTTTAGTTATGCTAGAATATGTGTGGAACTAGATCTCACCCAACGTCTACCCAAGAGTATTACCTTAAAAGGTGGAGAAATAGAATGGGTTCAAGAATTGGACTATGAAAGCATCCTCTTTAGGTGCATAAGTTGTCATGAATATGGTCACCTCATCAGAGAATATCTGTCGCTTTAGAAAAACATCATTTAATAGAAGATCCTAGAAACTATAGAAAAGGACACAAATAGATTCATGAAACCCAAAAGAAAACATCTCATCAGAAATAAGGCCAAAAGTACTATCCAATATGTTCCCAAGGATAACAAAAATGCATCCAATTTGAAACTCATAACTTTAGAAGAATAGAATCAGTGCCAAAAAAACACAATTTCTTGCATGCAAGAATACCACAAAAATTGAGGACATCACGGTGGAATTCGACTTCAAGAATGACCTTGAAAATATTTTCAAGGATTCTAACACAAAAATTAATGAACAAAAGGATAGGATTTATCCCACTGGACATGCGGAACAAATTTAAAAAGACGACAAAAAACAATTTCAGAAAACTGGTTTAGTGAAGATGGAGATGAGGAATCAGACTTATAAATGGAAGACCCCAGGCTGGGAATTTTGCATTCTCCGAACTTGAATATGAAAGGAAACTTTGAGACAAGGCACAAAGGAAGGCCAAATAAAAAGAAGAAAAGACACGAAAACATGATGGAGGCCATCCTGGTAGGGAGACAGAAACAAGTGGACATCTTCTTGACAAGCACCAAATGAATTAAATTTACTCAATGAAGGTCATCTGTTGGAACATAAGGGGCCTTAAAGCTCCCTAAAAGATGACGACTTTTGAAGAACCTAATTAATTCTAATAACCTTGATATCCTCATGATACGAGAAGCCAAACTTGAGGATGTGTGTGCACATATCAAGGGACTTTCCAGAGGCCTGAAAATAGATCTTTATGTCAATGATGCTGTAGGTACGCTAGGAGGGTTAACTTTCTTATGGAATCCTCATAAAGTTCATCTCAAAAACTTGCAAATTGACAACCAATGCCTGACTTGTAAAGTGCTCATCTCTCTTCTTTGCTTTAATTTGGTTAATATATATGGATCCCAGAATCCTAGTGAGAATGAGAATGCTTGGCAACAACTTTTTTGCAAAATCAGCTCAGACCTGAAATCTACATGGATCATTAGAGGTGACTTCAACACCAAAATTGACTACATGGAAAAAGAGGGGAAAAATTTGGGACAATGGCAATCCCAACTTTTGCAGTTTCGTGAACATATATGAACTTTGGGACGTCAAACCCAATAAAAGTTGGTTCACTCGGAATAATTGGAAAAAAGGCAAGGACCTCATTCTCAAACGACTTGATAGGTTTCTTGCCTCAAAGAATTGGATAGAAAGCAACTACCTTATTTCTACAAAGTCTTAAACACTACTGGCTCAGAGCATTGGCCAATTGTCGTGTGTAGAAGATCTCCAACCAACCAAAAATCCTTTTAAATTACAGAAAATGTGGATGGAGCATCCGGATTTTGAGGAACTGGTTACTCAAAATTGGGATGCTCCTAACAATAGGTATGCCACTAAGATGTATCAATTCTCGCATAAGCTTAAGAATCTCAAAGTAACTTTGAGAAAGTGGAACATTGATTCCTTTCAAAATATATTCCAGGAAAAAAATAATCTGGGAACTAGAAGTGGGATCATTCAACATCTCAAATTGAAAGGCCTCAAGTCCAATGTCCTCTTTGAAGAAGAGAAAATTTACTGGAAATGGAAATCAAGGGTTAGATGGCTTGCTGAAGGAATAGAAACACCTAGTTCTTCCATCACTCTTGTAAGATCAGAAGGTAATGCAACCATATCAGAAAGCTAGAAATCAAAGAGGGCAAATACTCTAGAAAATCCTTAGGGGATCAAATAGTATCTGTTGGAGTATTGGAATGGCATTTGCCAGCAAGAACACCTCGTTAATGAAGAAGATGAAGAAATTTTCTTCAATCATCTTCCCCGACTTATTACTAGCAATGATAACGGAAACCTCATGGATGATATCTCTCTGGAAGAATTCAAAGAAGCTCTCTTTAGTATGGTGGGGGGTTGTTCTCTTTAGTACTCTATGATATCTCATACTATCATAGTTCACAACTACATAAATACACAACCAAACTTATGATTTCAAGAATCAGACAACTCACATGTATAATGACAATCTAACAAATACGGGATTATACCACCCGGGTATACCCTAAGTATAAAATGCATATTAGCATTTAAGAAATATAACTTATAAGCATGCATCACGATGCACCAATATATGCTAAATATTTGTTGAAACCCCAATACAAATTATACTTACAATATATACTACACACAAGTATCCACTACTGAATTTAAATATATCTCAACAACTCGGTTATGTTATTCTCAAGAGTCAGATAACTCATTAACTAAGTTATTCCATATTCTTTTATAACTTAATTTTCTTTTTAGGTGACTGTTCTCGCATGGGTATAGTTCCGGTCCCACGGACACTTTATGACCTTTCTAACCATTTGGTTAACTATAGGCATAGTTCCTATATACGAATATTTATACATCATAACACACCTCATCTGTAAGTACTCCAGTGATATGCAGATATTATATCAAGGTTCACTTATATGTCTTAATCAAGCATCTCCCATATACTTAATTACATTTGTATGAACATAACCTTACACTTGGTTGGAAGTTTATATTTTGTTGACATGGTTTCTCAATTCTGGGGGTCTCATGAATGAATGTGTTTATCTTTGCCAACAGTTAAAGGTATACCACTCAACATACCCAATATTTATTAAACCCTTCAAATTACTCTTAACCCTCAGTTTCATTTATTCCCATAAATATGCTCAACAATATATATGATATCACTAGCCTTTATGATTCTTAATTAAGTACTCGGTCAATATAACTTTATTGATAGGCTATAACTAAATATAACAATAATTCTGTAATGTTAAAGAACAAGTAATCTCATTCTCAAAAAATGATAGTTTTAATATGAAAAGTCGTTACCATTCAAGCAGGTAGAATAGGCAAGGTCGTGTTAATTTCTTTTCATAAGTACTATTCATTAAAGTATTCATTCAAGTGATTAATCTGTTAAATAAAAAAAATATACCATAAATATAGTACAATGTACATTACTTGATTTGCTTGATTATGGCTTTAAGCCAGTAGTAACACATGCTTTAACCTCCTATCCACCTCTATGTTACATTGTAACACGGTATATTCCTTTTCCAGGAAAAATGAATGTTACTACACTTAAAATTATAGAATAGCATAGTATAATGCATTGTTACACATATACTATCACTGATTAATATATTCACTTATTTTATTCTGAAAATGTGATCCCATATTTTATTATCAGGGGAGTTATGCAATATTAAGAGTTGCCCTATACATATTCACCTAGTTTGTTACATAATAATTAGGTACTAAAATATAATAATATTACTATTTATTGTGTACTTTTTACATAACCACGATATTCTTATTATATTTATCCAAGTATACGTAGTACTAGCAGGGGTATAACCAATTAGCAAATTGCCATACAAATAGTTTATGCCCCAAGTACTAAATATGATGCTTCATACAAACGCCAAATCGCCCCAGGGATTTTTCTTACATACCACTGGAATTATTCATTTCCCCGCATGAATATGATAAAATGCTTCAATACATTTTTTTTAAATCTGATTATGAAAATATTATATACAGTCATTATAAAGGAATTATGTATAGAGTCATAAACTGTGTAGAGTTTTAAATCTGAATTATGTATTGAGTATACGGCTCGAACTCTATACATATTAAAACTGAATACAGCTTCAAGTCATTAAATACATTGTATTTAAACCTGAGTATCTCAAATCAGTGCCTCAATTCAGCAGTGACGTCGTAGCATTCATAATTATAAACAGTCAATAAACTGTTATTATTCATGACTCAGAAGTATGCATCGACTAAATAAACAGTTTCGATGTCAATTATGGTTGTTATATACCACAAACAACTATTCTTGACTCCGATCACAATGCTAAGTTTTTACAAAGTTTTAATGTCTTACACGCTGGAACATGACTAAATAAACAGCCTAGATTTTAATTATACTTATTCAACCTAGAGCGCCTTATAAAAATCTCTATCTTGATTGGACAATCAAAGGTCAAACCTGCTGGAAAAATACAGCGACTCAATTAAATATATGACAGTCTAGTAAATTGATTTCAGCGATTCTTTTTGTAAATCAACAATTCTCATTATAAAGCCGTGACTTTATATCAGTTTGACTATTATCTGAAACATGTATACCCACAGCTTATATCAAGTCGCTGGTTGATATGGGGCAGCTTGCTATACTAGTTATTACTGTTATTAATTGACTCTTTTATAAGTCAACGACTTCCAAAATCGCTGCATATTTATGAATATATGTCTACAAAATTTTAAATATATTCCTGTATAATTTTAATTATATACTCATACAGCTCTCTAGATTTTTAAGTTTAGTATACTGGCGATGCAGGTATCAGATTCTCATAAAAGGCAAATTCTACAGTTTCGATATAGTATTTCCTCATGGGCTTATACAACTACTATATACTATATCTATTATGACGGACTCCATTTTTTTGGAAGTATATTTTAGTTTTACTCAATATCTATTTTAAACTCGTAGTTGTTATAAAACTTATTGCTATATACAGAGCACAAAATTGAATTTACACAATTTACTCTCTATTCCCGAAAATTGAATGCACCGCCTACCTCTCAGAAGCCGAATGAAATTTTCTTGATTCTGAAGAATTCCTTCTTTTCCATTTCACATTTTCTGTCTTCCATGCTCTTTGTATCTTCTCTGATATGCCTCCTTTTTATATTCCATGCTTTCCATAATAAGAAGGGCATAGCTTGCTTTAAGAGTTTTTTTTTTTTTTTTTTAAACATACTTTTTTTTTTAATATTTTTATCTTTATTTTTATTTCCTTTCTTTTTGTTTTATTAAATTTAGACCTTTCCTGTTTTATTTATTTATTTTCCTGTTTTTCCACCTAATTGGAATTTATTATATTTTATTTCTACCCAATTTTCCAGATGCCATTACAAAATATAGAATCAGTATATTTACTAATAAAATTAACATCTCTAATCCCCATGACAGATTAACGACAAATAAATCAATAAATCCTAATTAAGTCAAATTATGCTAATCTCATAAATCTCAAAACATTAGTGGACACACAAATAAGTCATGTAAGACATTCCATAGAACCAATAACTATGCTAGCAAATCATGGTTAACATGACTATTTAATGCAAACAACATCAAAACATATTATGCTAATCACTCATTATGCATCTAACATGTTTTAGCTTTCTGTGGTGTGTGTAGGGTACCGGTCAGTTTCTCTGTTGTCCTTCGACATCTCTATTTATGTCACCCTCTCCGATAATGCTCTCCCTCTAGCATGCTCTGAGGTCTGGGTTCTCCTCCATCAACCTCACAACAAAGTAGATAGATCATATCAATATAATTCAACATGATTATCAAGTAAACATATAATTACAGCTAACTCATAACAGTGTGTTCATGTAACCTAAGCAATATCCTACTGTCCCAACAACATATATCTCTTAGCTTAGTTAAAAATAGCCAAATCTAAATTTGTCAACTATAAATATTCACGGATAATCTAGCAAGTTTCTCTGGTGAGAAATCGAGATGTAATAAATCCTGATTCTTAGATCCCAGTGTTGTTCCAATCTCTATGCCATTTTAGGGGTTTGAGAGACATTTATATGGATTTTATATCCCTAAATATATTAAAAAAATGAAAGGAACTCAACTTGATCCAATTTGTTTTTTAAATTTTCATCCACGCATGTCATCACAGTTCACATGAGGAGATGACAACAATAAAATTGCATTCCAAAACAAAATCTAGAACAACCTTAAAGGCTCGTTAAAGAGCAATATGATTGTTATGCTCAAGAAAATATATTTTAACTAAAATTTTCGGTATTTCGCCAACCAAACAATTTCCCTCCCTTTCTTTAAGAAGACTTACCTTTGGTATGGTTTCTTATGATGATCCAAACTTGCTACAGGATAACATCCAATTTGCTATTGTTAAGCACATGATATGTCTTTTACTTAATCAAACTCCTTTTGCTTTAACCACTTAATCATACATTCAAGATATGCAATAAAATTGAAAGCAATAACATGCACCACATAAAAGAGAGAGAGAGAGACACTAGATTTTACGTGGAAACTCAAAGTAGAAAAAACTACGGAGAACAATCTCAAGTATATAAATGAGCACCAACTCAAGTTACAAAGTTCGCAAGCACCAACTTGTAGGAGCACCAACCCCTTTGCTGAGCACTAACACAACAATGATTCGTGAGCACCCACCCACAGGAGCACCAACCCCTCTTGTGTATAAAACACCAACTATCTCTCAATGTTGCTTTCTCAACAAATGATAGCACACTACTATATCTTTTCTCTTTTCTTTGCTTTCCTCGTTCTTCTTAGCTAGATAAAATCATTCGCTTTCATATTACAAAATGACTTCCCAAGCCTCCTTTTATAGCTTTCTAAATGACCTTTGGCATTCACCCTTGCATGACGCTTTGAATTCTTTTTTTGTCTTTACTTAGTGACTCTTCGAATTCCTCAAGGTGACCTTTCATGGAGAAATGTGTCCTTTTCCTCTTTTGTCTTTAGTGATGACTCTTCGGATTCCTCAAGGTGACCTTTCATGGAGAAATGCATCCTTTTCCTCTTTTGTCTTTGGTGATGACTCTTCGACTTCCTCATGGGCCCTCTTTTGTCTTTATGCAACCAAAAATATATTCGTTGATATTTAATTAATATTAACACACTTTTAGCCAATATATAAACATTAAAAACACCTTTAGATATTAAATGCTAATTTGACATCAATGACAATATTTCCAACCGCTATAGGATAACATCCATTCTGCTACAAGATAACATCCAATTTGCTATAGGATAACATCCAATAAAAAGAATTCGCTCTTTCAAAGATAGAACCATTTATCTCTTTGTAGAAAATAAACATAGGTAGAGCTTATATTGCATTCTCCCACTCATTAAAAATCAAAATTGCTTAATCAATAATAAATTAACTACAATATTCATTAGACTATCTTTTTTACATTCAACCGAATGCTATGGTAGCAACATGCTTAAATCGAAAAACAAGCGTAAAACTAGAGGCCCAAAATTGACACAAGCCAACAAAGAATCAATCATCCTCATGCCTCACATAATATTACAATAAATACTATTGGTGTTTCATACATTAACGACAAATCCATTATATACAATGATTATAGGAGCATAATAGTCATCCTACAATATCGAGTTTACACCAAATTCACAAGAGCACCCAAAAGAGTATGAATTACATACTCTTGGCATCTTTCATAAGTTCTCTATATAATACACAAATATTTTCAGGAAGAAAAATTAATGCATAAGGTCCTTACATCATCACTCTATGCAACAACAATAACCTTCATATCATAAAGTTTCTAACGATATATAAAGTGTACACTAAACACCATAGCACTTGAAACAATCTAGTACAAGTACATCATGTGGATGAGATCATTTTGCAAAAATGAGAGTAAATTAGGGTGTGTTTTTTTGCACTAAAAATCAAGTCAATACAAGTCATCTTATAGCTAGCAAGTTGCTTTCTTTCTACTAAACATTCTAATATAGTATTCTGAATTGTAGGAAGCAAATTCCTACAAGTACCAAAGCATAAAAAGTGTTTCGAGTGGTCATATACATATTTACTTATCTTATTGAACGAATGGTTCCATATTTGAATTAATATCAAGGATTTCCATACAATAATAAGTAGTAAAACCGTAAGATTAGTATTTGGTATCCTTACTAGAATGTCTTAAATTCATTTGTAAAAATTACCAAGAGATACAACTCCAACAACTTCATAATTCCATAATCACATAATCCATAAAAGTATGTGGCTAAGTAAATTTATGAAATATAAGAAACACAACTCACATTCATAGAAATTAGCGACACGTAATCCAACAAAGCTTAATACTTACCAAAAAATAACCTTCAATAACCTCTCAATAATTAACAACGCAGTCCGTAGAAACATCTTTTAAACTCAGCTCAGCCCTTTAGGACAGCAAGGAAGTCGTTGACAAATATATCTATATGGAATGAGTAATTCAAATAACAATACATGTCACTCAGCTAAAACACCATTTCCAACAAAATGGAAAATAATAACTGAGCTGAATAGAACAACTAGACAAAAATAATCTTGGCATTCTTCTCTTTCGGCCCAACAGGGTACACAGAGAAACAAGTTACCTCTTGGACCAGTGTTCAAAGCACATAAATCCATATTTAAACCATAAATGATAATCATCCAAAATAACAACTTTATTGAACCCAACTAGGATGGTATGTAGCATTTTACCATTCTCCGCTCCATTGGGCTTGAATATCATAGTTGCCCTTTCAATCCACATACCTTTATGCAAAATAAAACGAACCCAACCAAACCAAAACATAATAATAATGAAGTAAAAAAATCACTCCAACTCAAATTAGTTAAATCAAATCAACCAAGCACTTTGCAATTAACAATACAAACAAGGAGAAGTTTTGCTACGGAAGCTTCTTGAAATGGGTTTGAATAACAAGGCCAAACAGGAGAGGATTGATTCAGATTGTTGGATTTAATTCTTGTGAGGTTAATCTAGAGGTATAGAGTATTATTAACAAAAAACCAGGGAGTTAGATATTTTAAAGCATCAACTTCTAGGTTGCTTTGAGTTGATTTGCATAGAAAAGCAGTTTAAATGGCTAAGAAATATGAGTTACCAAAAATAGGAAACGACTTAATCGGAACAATAAAAGGGTCTCATGCAAGATAAAGCTTGGGAGAATCCACTACGAGTTTTAGTTTTTAGAAAATTAGATTATTACTAGAAAAACCAAGTCTCTTTTGATGCTAACTCGCAACCAATCTAACCCAGAAAAATATAGTTTCTGATACAATTTCCTTTTAGAAACGGTACCACAAAAAGTCAATCAAGTTAGGAATAAGTATTTCGAGTGTTGATGCTATTTCTCATATGATTAAATAAAAGGTTCCAATTCTTTATTGTAATCAACTTCAAGTTTAAGTATTTATTTAAGGTGGATGTCAGGGCTGATCTAAGCTGAATTTTCAGCCTAATCACATCAACTTAATTGCTAGACAAAGGCGCTATAGACAATCTGAAGAACATCATAAGAGCCATATAAGTACCCACTTACTTCACATGGCCTTCTATTGTACTATTGTACCCATCTGGGCTAAGGGTAAATGGTATTCAAAATTACTACAATCATCTTGCAACCAATACTAGGTATGTAAAGATTGCTAGCATATAGCTAAATATTATTGATCATAAACCAAAATAAGTTAATAATAAACTAACAAATTACACATGCACTTCGAATCAACTTTAACCTCAAGGAGTGCCATGTAAATAAAATAACCTCTCAAAAATAAACACAGCGATGACAACGACTATAATTAACAAAACAAAATTTCAACACTAGCGGACGATTCATAAAATCAACATGCTCAGCTTACTAGCAAAATAATGACCAAATCAAGAGTTCATCCTAACCCAAAATAATCACATGGCTTGTCATAATGAAAGGGAAATCAACACAACCCAATTGGGACGCTAAACTTTACTGGGACATTTTGTCAAACAGTTGGAAAGTAGCCATAAGGAACAAGAATTAATTCACCCAGGAAGATAATCTTTATGCATTTCACTGAATAAAATATGGGCTTGTATATCTCACAACATAAGCCTCTAAAAATTTGCTATTCAACCATATAACATAGGATTCTCTAGTAAAAAAGAGAAAAACTTGCAGATTTTCAAAAATAAATGCAAACAATAAGAAAACTCCAGCAAGATCCCCATCTACAATGCAATTTAAATGTGGTACGGGTGCTCATATACAAGCCTTGCTTGCATATGAATTCTCATGTCACATTCTTGTAACCACATAAACTTTCATATTGCAAATCAGATTGTGATGCTAAAATCCGTAGCAGAAAGGAAGAACAACTTGCCTGGGGTCATGCCCTAGGTGCATACCAAGTCATTAATTTGTCTGCCTTCATGGTGCCACCATACCTTCTATTCTTTTGTGGCCTTCATCTTTGAAATGCAGGGAACAAAATACAAGTTTTTGTAGGCTCAACATACCTCTTTGTGGCTTCAAATGGCAACCTTGGAAGAAAAAGCATGCATATACAACTTTCCAATAAGTACCACGAATTTCTTTCCCTATTGCCAATAGATGGAAAATGGCAACCCCAAGACATGCATAAAGCCGTAAATCGAGCTTCTCCAAATTGGCTTATTAGTCAATAATAATATTAAAATATAATAATTCATTTTATCTTTTTATTTTGACTTTTATAAAAGATTTTTTTTTTTTTTTAATGATACCAAATGATGCTCATAACGTGGATAGTTCCCATGCCTTCCACATTGAAGGAGACCATATAGAATGGTTTTAATATGCAATGTAAAATTGCTCGGACTAGGCCGTATAAATATAAAATAAACATTTAATGATTTCCAAATCTTGTGTTCTATGCCTTCATGAGGCTTTGGGTAATACCCCTAATAGACATAGACCTTAACAATGTTAGCTCATAATAGACTTGTACAAAGTAGCCAGTGCTCATAACATGGTGGTCTTTCATGACCAAACTGCTGTAACTCAAATGGTTTAGCTAACTCAAATGGTTTAGCCATATTTTTAAAATGTTCCAACATCGCTCAAGGAGGTCCCACACCTTATTATGCGAGATAAACCAAAGCATACAATTTTAACTTTAACTTATATAAACTAGGCTGATATTTAGTCATTGGGCAGGACTAAAAATTGGGAATATGACATCCTCTCCCCCTTAAGAAGGCATTGTCTCAGTGTTTAAGGACAAAAGAGTTAGCTTCCAACTGGATTTAGGGCATTATGGACCCTTAATTAGAGGTAAATACCCCTAGAGGATTCTATAGGGAAGAGGCTTTTTATGAGAAGCATATATAGCTCAAAGCAAATCAATATGTGGGTCCATGTTGATAAGCTCTGAGCTCTATAAAGGTACTCGCCTTCCCAATAGGACCACCTAATGGCCCTTAACCCTATCTAAGTGTCCTGCTTTATTAAGAATTCGGTCAACCACTTGCTGATTTTATTAGCATAATGGTTCAATAAAGGTGCAACAGTGAAGCGTAAAATTTGAATTCCTGAAACTGAAGAATCATTCCTTTGAGCTTGTTTAAACAAAGACTTATAAATTTCCAACTCAATGGAAAAAAAAGATTAAATCACAATAATCATGATGTAAGTTGTTAAGACATTCTTAAACTTTTTAAATTTTACATAAGCCAAGGTATGAAGTTCTGTTGGATTAAGTGTCACTGATTTCTATGAATGTGAGTTGTGTTTCTTGTATTTCATAAATTTACTTAGCCACATACTTTTATGGATTATGTGATTATTTAGTTATGAAGTTGTTAGGAGTTGTATCTCTTGGTAATCTTTACAAATGAATTTAAGGCATTCCAGTAAGGCTACGAAATACTAATCTTACGGTTTTAATACTTATTACTGTATGGAAATCCTTGATATTAATTCAAATATGGAACCATTCGTTCAATAAGATAAGTACATATGTATATGACCACTCGAAAACCCCTTTTATGCTTTGGTACTTACAGGAATTTGCTTACTACAATTAAGATTACTATATTAGAATGTTTAGTAGAAAGAAAGCAACTTGCTAGCTATAAGTTGACTTGTATTGATTTGATTTTTAGTGTAGGAAAAGACACCTTGATTTATTCTCCTTTTTGCAAAATAATGTCATCTAGATGTACTTGTACTAGATTGTTTGAAGTGCTATGGTGTCTAGTGTAGACTTTATATATCGTTAGAAACTCTATGATATGAAGGTTATTGCTACTGCATATAGTGATGCTGTAAGGACCTTATGTATTAATTATTTGTTTTTCTAAAACTCTATGTATTATATAGAGAACTTAAGAAAGATGCTAAGAGTATGTAATTCATACTCTGTTGGGTGCTCTTGTGAATTTGGTGCAAACCTAATGTTGTAGGATGACTATTTTACTCCTATAATCATTGTATATAATGGATTTGCCGTTAATGTATGAAACACCCATAGTATTTGTTGTAATATTATGTGAGGCATGAGGATGATTGATTCCTTGTTGGCTTGTGTCAATTTTGGGCCTCTAGTTTTATAGTTATTTTTCGATTTAAGCATGATGTTGCCTTCATAGCATTCGATTGAATGTATAAAAGATGGTTTAATGAATATTGTGATTTATTTATTATTGCTTAAGCAATTCTAGTTTTTAATGAGTGGTAGATTGCAATATAGGCTCTACCTATGTTTATTTTCTACAAAGAGATAAAATCATTCTATCTTGAAAAGAGCAAATTTTCTTGATTGGATGTTATCCTGTAGTAGAGTGGATGTCATCCTGCATCAGATTGGATGTCATTTTGCAATAGTTGGATCATCTTGTAGCAGGTTTGGATCATCATAAGAAACCATACCAAAGGTAAGTCTTCCCAAAAAAAAAAGGGAGGGAAATTGTTTGGTTGGCGAAATACGGATAATTTTAGTTAAAATATATTTTCTGGAGCATGACAATCATATTGCTCTTTAATGAACCTTTAAGATTGTTCTAGATTCTATTTTGGAATGCAATTTTATTGTTGTCATCTCCTCATGTGATGAGATGATTTGCGTGGATGATTTAAAAAAAAAAAAAATGGGTCAAGTTGAGTTTGTTTCACTTGGCATTAGATCCCGCGCTCTAAGGATTTTTAGTAAAATGTTGGTCAACTAAGCAAAGCTCGGTGTTTATTGCAGCCAAATTGTATTTGTTGATAGCAAACTTGTTGCCTAGTTGTGATTGGTAGGGGAAAGACTGATAGTAATTCTGAAGTGCTGGATGGCACTAGCTAACCTCAGAATCCTTTGGGCTCTTAAGGATTCCCTGATCAGAATATGCTGATCTCCATAGCCTTGACTGAAGTCAACCCTACATATATATGTATGTATATGTAAATATCGCTACATTGTATATGTAAATATCGCCATATAGAGGATGGGTGAGTTCTAATGATAAAAGATAAAATAATCGGAAGTTGTAGATAAATGTATTTGTATTTGGAAAAAATGAGCAAAAATGATTAACTTCGACTTTAGCATGTTTAGCAATGCGACTTGAAACTTCCATCTGGAGTATATGAATTGAAGCTTGGTGTAGAAGAAAATCCCATTCAGGATGCTTTGATCTATGTTTCATAAATTTTATGCGTTTTTAAAAACTTTTTTCCTTAGCACACCTGTATTAACCTGGAAAAATAGCAATATGGAGGTAGAATCTGACAAGGCTGCAAAAGGATGTAAGACATGAAATGATCAGATCTATTTCCTTGCAGTTGTTTTGTAGATATGGAGATTTGTAAGGATAATCACTGCATTGTTGCTGGTACTTAAATCCTATATGTAAGTATCTAAAAATAAATTAAAAATGATTGGTTAGAAGGGGAAGGAGAGCTATACCCCTCACACATTGTTAGTACTAGTCTTGGACATCTATTTAAGAAGAATAGCATTAAGGCTGAAGTCCAAATAATCTCATACTCAAAGTGGACAAATGCACAATAAACATAAATGAAAGCAAGGGCATTGCCATTCATACATCTCATGAAGAGAACAAATACATTGAATAAGTTTTTTAAGAAAGAAGCAAGGTATTTTAGCCAAGAGAAACAAAGTTGGTACACCGTGACTACAATTGCATAACCAAATCCCAAATAGCATGTTCCTAGATAGCAGGATCCAGATCTGTTCACCAAATCATTAGGAAGGATAAAATTCCGAAAATTTAAAGATGTACTTGGAGCCATGGCATATGTACTTATGTTTGAGGCGGGAAAATGAAAACATCAATCCTAAGTGCTAAGTCATAATTATATTTTCCAAGGTCCTTAGTCCTAAGTCGATACTCTAGTGTATTATATTTTAATCAAATCATATGTCGGGAGTATAGTTGGTTTTATGGAGTTTAGGTTGGTAGGCAGTTATAACCTATCAAATCATAGTTTATATGGATAACTTGTATCATGGTTTTGTCTGGTTGGATTGCATGCAAATTTATGCCCACAATTCATAATTTTCAATTTTGACTTTTTGCCCTGTTCATTCATAATCTCTGGTTTGTAATTGTTATCATTGTTTAACAATCCTAGAACTAAGAAATAATTCAGTGTTCTAAATTTGACATGCTAGCCTACCATCTCTCTTTTTCATGGATAAAGATGTAATATTATAGTGTAATGCCATCATTTATTTTGGCATGATAATGGCTTCCAGCTGCCCTATAAGTTTTTGAGCTGTAAATGAGTGCAAATGGGCTTTCTGGCAAAAATATGTCCATGGCTATGCCTCATAACCATAGTTACCAAATCCAACTAGATCTAGATTTTTTGGCCGACCTGGATAAGTTCGTCTGTGTCGGCCTTGTTTTTTTTCAATTTTTTTTTATAGGTTTTTTGCGCAAAAGAATGCCCATAAACCATATATATGATATAATATTAATGTTTTATATTATTCTATTAATGTTTTTCACTATATTTGTCAGTTTTGCATATTTATAAAACTATGCGCACATATGTATGTATGTATGTACATAGTTCGCATAACCGGTTAGGGTGAGTACTCGCCAAGGGGCCATTTTGGGTAACCGGTGGTTATTCGACAGAGTTGTTCGAATAACCGGAAATAACCAACAAGCTACAAACCTTGGAAGAGAATGGGATGCGGTTATTTGACAGAGCGTACAGGCAGCATGGGGATAAAACCAGTGAGTCACCGACGGTTACTCACCGGTTACTTGCGATTACTCGTGAGTAACCGGCGGTTACTCGAGGTTAAAAAAATTTGCAATTTTTTTTGATAGCCGTGGTTTTGAGTGGCTGTTATTTGCCACAAGCATTTTACGACGAGTAACCGACCAACCAGCGGTTACTTGCCGGTTGTGCCATACCATACATACATACATACACACACCAAACTTTGTCAAGAATTCTGGATTTTGAATTTTTTTGCTCTCCAGAACGGATCCGGATTTCTGAACTTGGTAACTATGATCATAACCATCCTCTCATGTATTGTACAAAAACAATAGAGGTTTGCAGTGTGGAGTGGGTTTTTGATTAACCATGCAAACACAAGACTAGGTGCTCTTCAATGACCTTTCAAAATTATTTTTCTCACCTTACATACTTTTTGTTATTTTTGAAAGTTGTTTGACCATTTTTCTGTATGAAAAAGGAATTGAGTGTGAATTAGACTGATTGTTATCAAAGATTGTTGTTAGTCAGAAAAATTAGTCCAACGAGGTACTGGTTGTTGTACATTATTTGTTTTTTGCCTAAAGAAATGGAGATTGACTTTAATTTTTGAACATTTGTGTGAAGGTTGAGGCCGCGAAGATTTCAGTGCAGGCGAAGCATCCGGATGATGTTTTCATCTTTGATTGGTTCCAGTCTTATGTGCTTGCTTCTAATTTGGGAGTTGGTATTAGCCATTCTGAGCTGGTGTGTTAATTTATATGCTTTCTGTACCTTGAACTTTCAACTATTTCTCCGGCATATACATCATTCTCTCCTGGAGGGAATTAAAATTACTTCAAAATCTTCTCATCCTGATTGTTTTCATTCTGTAACTTATAGTTTCAGTTCACATAGGTATAGTGTCATCATTCTCTTGCTAAACAGATCTTATACTCTCAACAATAAAAGCTAGTAAACATTTCCACTTTTATTTACGTCCTTAGGACTCATCATATCTTCTCCGTGAGTACAAACAAAATAGATGAAACCTGGGATGAGCAAGACTCAATTTATGTCTTTTTTATATTCCAGACTGTTGTACTTCTGTTCATCTTGTTTTTTCTGTTTTCAAAGGTTGTTTCCTGCCCTTATAAACATATTCTCCTACTCTTTGCATATTAAAGGACAGTTTTGGGTACATTCCCTGCCCTTGATACCAAGCCTAAACATTGCAATGAATCTAAATTGAGTTTTTTTTCAATCAGTTCTTATGCTTCTTGTCCTATCCATCCCCTTAGAACAACCTTATACCACCGTTGACTTTTTTATCATTTTTAAAATTTTAATTAAAGGTCCTCTATTAAGTGCAAAGGAATCGCATTACATTTAAGACTAACTTGTTGCCCACTATGGTAACTTGGCATACTTGGACATTCTATTTCTTTATACAAACATGCTTTTAGAACAATTACATTGTTATTATATGAGGGAAATTGTCACAACTGAAATGACTCTGCTTAATCACTTGGCCATGCTTGGTTTTTATATACAGCACCCTAGGACTTGCATTATCTTATGATGCTATCCCATTTCACCCTCAACTAGAATTTGATCATCCCATTATCCTCATCCTCTAGCTTCTTTGCTAACTACGTGTACTGATTGCCCTCTTTTTGTCATCCTTTCTGACTGATCAACTAGAATATTTATCCCTTAAGAGTTTTAGATTTTAAAAAGTAAGAGTAATCGTTTATGGCATATATTTGCTTTATGATTTTAATCATGCTTTCATCTTTAACATTTGCTAATGATGTTGTATTGTATTTGTAACTGGGTGTCATAAGCTGTATTTTAGTTAGAGAATCCATCATGCATTATTAACTCCTCTGCATTTTCTATGTTGCAATTTCATTGTCATATTTTTCCCTTGGAGTGAGTCAAACGATCATTTTCTTATGAAGATAATGGATGCTTTTAACAGGTACAGTGATCTCTTGACATTCAGAAAAGTTTAATAGATTTGGTTGTTTTGATATATGCATGATAGGTTATACCAGTTTTTAAAAGAGCAGCATCTTCTTTGTGGAGTTAGTACTCCCTTGATGATCAAATTTGAAGTAACAAATAAAAATATAGGAGTATGAAGTTTATTGGCACTCCCCACTCCCTACGACCACCAAATGATGAGTGATAAGAATGTGTAGTAGTTGATTAACATTCTTTATATGAGTGTTGGTGTCGTGTGAATCATCGGGGAACTTATTTGAATTTTTTATCATCATTGATGAAAGCACCTTCAAGAATGGCCTAATCATGGGTTCTATTACTTTGGTTTTGGTTGGTGGAGTCCTTCACCTTACCACTTGATTTTTTTGTTAGCAGCAAACTTTTTCAACATTCAATAAATATGTATTCACCTATAGGCAGCATAGGGGGTACTTGGGTGCATTTAGTATAGAGTTGAGCACCAAGTAGACCAAAGTTGATTGTTCTGCTGGGCATATTATAATTAATTTAGTTATTATTTAGAAAAGATATCATCAGATGTTGCATCTTTGATGATAACCTCGTACACATATTTATGTGAGCTCGTTCCAAGTTACAGAATCATCATTTACTGCAATCTATTGTTGTTTTTGTTTCCTTAAATTGCCATTTGATCACTGCTGTTATAAATTGCCTTTTTGATCACTGCTGTAAATCTGAAATCTACTGCCTCCCCTTTTTGACCTCCAAGAATGCAATTTATTTTCATCATTGAATAGACTATAACATTTATTGAAAACTTACGAGAAATACTTAGAAAACTATATGTATTTTTTTGAAAAGAGGTTAAATGTATTAAAATAAGAAGGGATTAAAAAAAAAGCAGCAGGCCCTGAAATAGCAAAAACAGGGGACCTGAAAGTGCACTACAAAAGTTTTTGCAGTGGAATATGGTAGCAGAAAAGCATCAAGAACTCATATGTAACCCAACAGCAAAGCACCAAAAGACACGGACTAAAAACACCACAAACTACAAACATTACTTAGAAATCAAAATATCAGTAAGCTTGTAAAATCTTGTCATTATCTAATGACTTTTTTTTGCACACTATTTTGCAGAAAATTTCACAAAAAGATTGGAAACAGTTACATGACTCTGTGATATAGATAGTCCTTTGGAGATCATGCCAACAAGCTGAGATAGATGATATCTTTCAAATATCATGGTCCCCTGCATCATGAATTTTACTAGGACTAGCTTGATCGTTTCTTGAGAGAAGCTTGGAGGCCAACCAGTGGAGAGGGGGAGGCCTGGGTTGGGGTTGATGGAGACTAGCAGAATGATTCCCAGCTTCCTTTTCCAACATGTTGTCAGCAGTTTGGCAAGCCTGACATTTAGCAGGGGGAGGTTAATACTCCTGCTGGTAGCTCTTTTCTATTATATGCTGGCTGGCCATCTCTCCAAGCAAGAGTCCTTCAATATTGTCAAACCTTGTATGCTGTTGCTGAAAGACATTTGATAAGTACACAATAAACTTATCCATGTTGCCAATAGTAGCATCCATACGAGGATTGTTCATATCATGAACCTCAATGTTGTCACTAAGAATTTTGAGAGTGGTGTTTATGATGTTCAAGGATTTAAGCATGTCAATGGTATGCTGATTTTCCTTTTTCTCATGTATAATTTTGTGATCAGGAGGGGTTGGAGACACTAACTGTGGAACGTAAGATGTGTCCTGTATAACGATATTGGATATAATTGTTATTTATTTCTAGGTGTCTTTTATAGCTTTTGTCGTATTCAATAAGTTGTTTGTCCATTCCCGTAGGAATAGGAAAAGTCTTCTTGGGAATGTGAAGTGAATAGCCATTTTGACTTTATAATGTAATGTTTGCTCCTATTTGAAATTGAATCATGAAATATAATTTCATGTGCATTCCGTCAATAATATTTCCGGCCTGTCATTGGTATTAGAGCTTGGAGGTTAATTTGTCATTTTTCTATTCTTTCTCCTCGAATTTATTTGTACGGCCTGCATAGGTTGATTGGGTTATTTCATTGCCCTGTCATTGCTAAGACAAAGGTTTGGGAGGGCGCTCTAACAACTCTCAGCTATGTATCAATTATTTTGGCAACGTGGGATACCTCTGTGGCTGCATAGAACTTTTGGTTTGCCATTGTTTTTTGCTATTTTATGGCCTGACAAAGACGTTTTGATAGCAGATGGACTGTGTATAAGTGTTGTGCAAAACACAGTCCAAATTTGACAAATTGGCGCCATACGTCTGTTCTTTGGCAGTGTTTGGTGGCGTGTGGTCTCTTTTTTGAAAAATTATGAGTTTGGCGCAATCTCTTTGCATGGCATCTTGGCGTGGCAGAACTCTGATATTGTTTCTTTGTACATGGCACCTCTGACTGCATTTGTTCTAACTGTGGTGTTTTGAATAGTTTTTCAAAGTTCTGCGTGGACTGCTCAATTTGGCATTTCATCTTCTTTGACTGTGTTGAAGACACTGTTAGTAATTTGCCCTGCCAAGGCCAAATTACTACCCCTACTATTCGAAACTTTCCCCAGAACGGTCAAATCCCTTATGCAGCTGGCCAAACTGATGAATTATAGTCTAAAGGCACGAACAAAGGGATATGTAGGCAGTCAAAGTATACAAAACAGTGATGATGAAGACCTACAACAATATTACACAATCAAGTGTGTTCCAAGACAAGAAACCTACAGACCTGAAGGAGGAATGACTTTGTAGGGTGGATAAGAGCCAATGAAGAATTAATCAAGCTACAGTCATTACGCTTGCAGAAAATGTTCCCTCGTGCAGTCTCCTATAAACATTTTTTGAATGAGAGAACTATGATAAAGTGAAAGATTGATTGGTGGCTAAATACACTTCATAGAAATACATGATATCAATCTAGGGTTTGAAGGCCATGGTGACAAGATGAAAGCATGGGATCAGAAGCAGCATACAGGTTTATTTTCTCGGACTTTTTCCCAAGTGGACTCTTTCCTAAGTGTTTTATCTCCTAAGTGTTGTCTTTCTCATAATTCTTTTGGGCTAAGTGTGGGGACAATTTCCCCGGACTTTTTATCCGAGGGAAAAAGTTCGAGGAAAAATAATTTTAAAAGGACTTTCCAAATAGTCCGAAAGAATTAAGGGTTCATTTGTCTTTTCTAAAGGACAGATCGTTTGGTCAAGAGAAAAGGTGCTTTTCAAGAATCTTGAAGGGTATGTACCCTTCGGGAAAACTCAAAACGGAAATTCGAACGGACAATTTCAAGTGAAGGAGACCTTTTACAAAATCTCGAAGGGTAGGTACCCTTCGGGAAAATTCAAGGGATAAAATCCAGAGGGTCACTTCGAGAGGCCAAAAGGACTTTCCCAGTTTTCCGAAAGGCAGAAAGGACAAGTTCAAAAAAATCTGAGGGTCTTCTTTTCAAAGGAATGGTCCATTACATTTTTTTCGAAGGGTATGTGCCCTTCGAGAAAGTACACTTTCAGAAAATCCGAAGGGCATGCACCCTTCGGAAAGGTCATTGGCAAAAAAACCCGAAGGGTACCTGCCCTTTGGGAAGGTTCGTTTTGAAATTTTAAGGGACGTTTTCAAAAATCCTGAAGGGTATGTGCCCTTGGAGAAAGATCACCTACAAGATTTCCAAAGGGTAGGTCACTTGTAAAGAGGCAGGAAGAGAGGACATTTCCTTTGGACTTTTTGTCTGAAGGAACAAGGGAATGAACAAGCAAATGAAGACTCGGACAAAAAGTCCGAAGGAATTCCTTTGGAAAAGGGAGAGAGCTCAAAAGGAAGAGTTTTAGACAAATTCCCACAGACTTTTTGTCCGCATGAAAGTGGAAATCCAAATGGACAATTCCTTCGGACTTTTTGTCCTATGAAAGTCCGAGCTATAGTAAAGACAAAAGTCTGAGACAATTCCCGCAGACAATTTATCTGCGGGAAATTGACTGAGCAAAAGCCAAAAGCAAAGTTCGAAGGAAAGGGATAATACCAAGGAAAAAATAGACATAGGGAAAGTCACAGATATTTTGTCCGGAAATCAAGGAACAAACAGAGATAAAAGCCACAAACAGATAAGGCTGAGGAAAATGCATGCACAAAAGCGAGGAAACCGATAACAAAAGGCTAACAAATAACAAGGTTCAATCTGAACGTGTCTCTCACTTAGCAAGATCCTTGTCCATGCAAGCAAGGGCTATTTTTAGTGGACTGGTCAAAGCTCTAGTTAACTTTTTGACCGAATTCACGCTTCTCCTTGGTTTTCATGCAAACCAAAGCTTTCAACGTTTCAGGGAGTTCCAGCAGAGTTCTCCATTCAAGACGTGGCATAGCTTTGCATGCAAGTGGAGACCATTGGAGGTTGACTGGTCTTGAATTGGAGTTGACGAGATAACCTTGTTACACATCTTCCTTGTTTTCCATGCAAATAGGAATGTCTCTTCCTCCATCTCAGCTTCAAACGAATCAAATGGAGTTCCTTATTTAGAAATTTGGCATAGTTTTCCATGCAAAGGAGGAGTTTGAATTTCAATGGGCCCACCATCCACACGTCTACTCCAACCTTGGATTCATGCATGTTTGAAGTTTTCTTGGAGTGTCTTGTTTATTTCAAGAGTTAACCTTTCAAACTTGGCCTCACCGTGATACTTCTACGCCAATGTTTGAAAAGGCATGCATTTTTGTAAAAGAAAAGATTTTATTGAATATTCTATATTGTAAAAAGGTGTTAAGTATTGAGTTAATTAACCAAGACTAACCCTTTCCTCTTTTAGAACTACACTTAAGGTTATTTCAGTTCTTGGAAAAACTTATTTATTGGCTTAATCAAGCCATTTAGAAGGAGCCCTGAAGTTTGAAGGAAGAAATTGTAAGCTGGACCATTTATCAATAAAGAAGTTATTGTTTTGAATCTGAGTTTTGATAGAAGATAGTGTGTAATTTGATTGTGCATCAGCGTATAAGTGAGATTTATCTCCTTTTGCAGGGCCCTTCCTCACCTATCTTTCCCTTTCTCACCATTTTGTGGGTCATTTGAAGAGGTTTTCAAGTCTTCATCTGAAATATTTATGCTTAAGGACAAAATTATAGATTTTATTTGATTATGTGTCATTGATTTCAGTAACTTCAGAGGGTTTGGACAATTCACGGGTATCACCCCCCTTTAATTAGGATTTTCTTTCAGTTTTCCTTCCCTTTTTCACCCCAAAAATCACAGTAGTCAAATTTATTGAAAAATTTAAAGAGAATCAGCCCTCTCTGGAGGTTCTCATCAAAGAGTCACCCACACTCTGAGAAGTTCCAATTGTATCCGCTGGAGTGAGTGTGTTTTACACGTCTTCAAGCAGGGTGCGCTCCAGAATGATAACAGTTTTTGGCATGCCCGGTGGGACACATTTATTCACATTTTTGAATTATTATCTGTGTATCTGAGTTGTATATTCATTTCTAGATTTTCATGTTCAAATTTGTATTTTTTTTATACCCCCAAAAGTTGTTACAAGATCAGCTGTAAAAAGGAAAAAAACATATTTTTCTTAGTTGTCTTATCAACCAAAGAAAAGGAGTCCTTAGTCAAATCCAAATCCAAATCCAAATCCGACACCCTCTGTTATCCTTGCTATTGCACAAAATCCTCCTGTTCAAGCCAATATTGTTTAGCCAAATATTGTTATAAATCCTATTCCTCAAATTGTTGTTCCCAGAAGACAGGTTTTTGTTGCATTCAATGGTGGTAGTCCTTTAAATCACTCAATGGGATGATATTCCGGTTTCAACGTTGAAGGCAAAAATTCAACAACTCCTATAGAACATATTGCAGATATTGCTGATCTTTGTTCAGTGCATCATGTGACATAGGAGAACGTAGCAACGAGGTTGTTAGCAACTTCTTTTAAAGGAAAAGCATTTTAGTGGTACAAAAATTTGGCTCCTGCATCAATCAACAATTGGGACGAATTTGGAGAAGTTCTGTGCAAACATTTTGAAGATAAAAGTGATCATCTTTCACTTGTGTAGCAGCTTCCAACAATTAAGAGATTCAACCATGAGTTCATGGTGGATTTCAATTACAGATTCCAGAAGACTTCGAACAAAATTCCGGCAGTGATCAAGCCTACATCCAATTATGCTTTTGTGTATTATTTGAAGGCTCTTAATTCAGATGTGGCTATAATAATCCAATCTATGGGAGGTAATACTTTACTTGAAGCTTTTGAAATAGCAATCAAGGCTGAAAATTGCCTTATATAAGCAGAGAAGTTATCTCCAAGGCCTCCAATGCCTCTTTTTCTAGAGATTCATCCTCCTGCTCCAACTATTGCTCCAATTCCAGAGTCATCAAAGTTCCATCAAACAGAAGGTGATCAAACTGACAAATTGGGGAAGATAAAGGGTCTTCTTAAGGCTCAAATTAACAAGTTGGTTGCAATTGAGAGGCAACAAGCTCCACCATATAGGCCGTATCAGAGTACTAACCAGGATTATCAGCCCAATAGGCCATCCTATCAATCCAACCAACAAGGTCAAGGTCAGAATTCTCAATCAAGACAATATAATCTTAATGCTCCAAGCAATTCAAGAGCTATTGTGCCAACTCAGAGCAATTATGCTCAAGAAGGACAATGGAACAATCAATGGGATCAAGCAAACAACATGGCAATGGCTCCAACTGGTGAGAGTTCTTAATCTTTCATGCAACAAAGTTAAGTTCTTCCTTCAATTGAAAACCAACCACCTTCTCAGAATAAGGAAGCCTCTCTATCCTATGGATACATTCCTTCATTCACTAAAGTAGAAGTGCCAAATCAACAAGGAGAAGGAAGTGGTAAGGCACCTACTGAAACTACATTTGTCAATTTTCAGGAAGGTGAGAATTATTTTGAGCACTTCGCTGTAAATCAAAGTCAAGATCTACTTAATGTTGATGTTTCAATTGCAACCTATAGTAGATCCAAGAAATGAGCAATTAGAGAAGGTTCAGGACTTGAAAGGGCAGCCCCTTCTTCTCAGCCACAACAAAAGAAAACTAGAAATGAGCTGCCTCAGAAATGTTCAAATCAGCGAGTTCAAGATCCAAAAGATAAGAATGTGAAAGGACCTTATATTCCTCAATTTACACAAAATTTGGGAGCTTCTGCTACTTCTAAATTACAGTCAAAGGCAGCCACTTCTCCACTTAGTGTTGTGGATCATATGAAGAGAACTACAATCTCAATTTCAATGTGGGATACTCTACTAATCCCAGGACAAAAGGAGTATTTGCAAGAAAAGCTTTCAAAGCTCACTATCTCTGAGAAATCCCCTGAAAAAGAAAGAGTAAGTGCTGTCCTAACTAATTCTAATTCAGCTGTTGAGTCTCAACCTCTTAAGGTGACTAAACCTCCTCCATTTTACCTTTTTGTTATAATTGGAGATTGTCTAGTGCATAATTGTATGATTGATAGTGGGGCTAGTACTTCTGTTATGCCCAAATCAATAGCTGATAAGTTAGGTTTGCAGTATGAACCTCATGGGAAAGGGTTTGCAGTACGAACCCCATGAGAAAGGTGTCTTGCAATTAGATGGGTCTCCTACCAAGACTGTGGGTGTATTGAAAAATCTGAAAATTATACTTGTTGCTTGTCCAAATTTCATCATTTTACAGGATGTTGATTTACTTCCATATTTTGCACTGTACCTATCCAGAGATTTCACAGCTAAAATAGGAGATTACCTTTCTTCAGATTGGTCATACATGGTTTTTAGAACCAGGTATGGAACGAAAGTAACAATTAGATCAGGGCCTATTTTCAGATTTCATCTTGAGCCATATATGCCAAATATGTTAAATGTGAATTGCAGTATTTCAGAAGAAGATGATGACACCATTGATCAAGAGCCTTCTAAGCCTCTTGAAGGCATTTCAGATCTTCTCCTTGATGAATGGGCTGCTGATAATCATGGACATGATTCCTACAAAAGTATTGAAGATGCTGGTTTTGGATTTTACTGTATGCACGAAGAAGGTGACTTATTCCCTAGTCTCACTAGCTCATTGCAGGATCAAGGAGTTTGGAATGTATTCTTTGATGAATCCAAAACAAAGAATGGTAGTGGGGCTAGTGTTATGTTGGTTTCACCACAAAATCAAAAGTATTATTCTTCTGTTAGATTTCAGTTTAGTTGTACTTCCAATACTACAGAATATGAAGCTCTTATTTATGGTCTTCAGTGGGTTAGAAAGAGGGATATTAAGCTCTTGCAGGTGAAAGGTGACAGTGAATTGGTAGTCCAGGAAGTTAGAGGTTTAAGTGTAGCAAAGAATCTTCTTTTGAAGGCCTACAAACATAGAGTTTGCGATCTCATGGAAGATTTCCTTGTATTTGACATTCGCTCCATTCCTTGAGGAGCAAATCAACATGCAGATAGACTTGCTGCCATAGGTGCACAATATGATATTTCGGATCAGATTAAGGACAATAAAAATCAGACTCAAATCAAAGTGGTATGCAGGCCTTTAGTCCCAAATATTGATGTAAGTTGGCAAGTTTTTGATTCTGACAAACAAATAGCATATTTTTTACAGTGAGGCAGAATTTTGCCAAAAAAATCATGATAAATTGCAGGATCAATATGGAAATCAAATTGTGCAATTAAAATCAAACAAGATGCCTAAAGGCTTGGTGATTTTAGAGAGCATTTTCAATGAAGATGATTAGCTAAGAAAAGACAGTGAGTATATCTTCCAAGAAAGAGCATTATGAGCCAATTACCATAGCTGAAGTAAGCAACTCAAGTTGGGTAAAGTGAATACAGTTTCTAAGAGAGTAGCTTTTATTTCATTATGTCAAGAGTTTATGGATGTTTTCAACCCTAGATTAGCACAACATACTATTGAATTGGAACAAGATGCAAAACCGATAAGACAAAAGCAATGGCCAATCAACCCCAAGGTTGAGATTCTCATGAGAAAGGAGCTTACAAAGTTGATTGAATAAGGTATTATCTTTCTTATTAAGCATTCAACATGGGTTGCAAATCTTGTTCCAGTAAGGAAAAAGAATGGAGAAATAAGACTGTGTAGATTTCAGAGATTTGAATAGAGTATCATTAAAAGATCACCATCCACTTCCTTCTATGGATCAAATCTTGCAGAGAGTTTCAGGGTCACAAAGGTTTTTTTTATTGGATACCTTTGTTTACAAGAAGATGCCTTTTGGACTCTCCAATGCTGGAGTTACCTTTCAAAGGGCAATGGATGTTGTTTTTCATGGTCTTTTGAGTGAATGGTTTTAGCTTACCTTGATGACATTACATTATTTTCAAAGGATCCTAATGATCATCTAACTCATTTGAAGATTGTTTTTGATAGATGTAGAGAATTTGGTCTCTCTTTGAATCCAAAGAAATCCATTTTTTCAGTATATGAGGGGAGACTTCTTGGGCATGTGGTGTCTAAAGCTGGTCTTTCCATTGATCTAGAAAGAATAGAGGCAATCCTTGCTCTATCATTGCCTAAACATAAAAAAGGATTGCAGAGCTTCTTGGGTAAGATTAACTTTATCAGAAGATTCATTCTTGGTTTTGTAGAACTAGTAAAACCACTTACTCACATGCTTAAGAAACACCAAGAGTTCACTTGGAATAAAGAAAGTAAAAGAAATTTTGAAGCTATCAAGGAAGCAATCAACCAAGCTCCTATTTTGCTCAATCTGGATTTCAGTAAGGATTTCTTGTATGCTTTCTCTACTTCCAGTACTATTTCATTTATGCTTATGCAGCAGAACGATGAAGGTTTGGAACAACTTATTGCTTTTTTTAGTCAATCTCTAGAGGGTTATGAGGAAAGATATTCTGTTGTAGAAAAACATGTTGCTGTTATAAGAGGTTTGAAAAAATTCAGACATTTGGTTTCAAATAACAAGATTCTACTAATGGTTGCTCATCCAAGTGTGAAGGATTTCATTCTCAACATAGACTTGAACGAAAAGAGTGCTGGATGGGTCACAAAATGCATGAAATATGACATTGAAGTCAAAGTTACAAAGCTGGTCCGAGGCAAAGGATTATGTGAACATCTTGCAAAAGATGTAAAAGACGAAAAAGAGACAATTTTGGCAATTCAGGTTACTCAACAAGAAGCTGAAAATACACCTCCTACAAGTTGGACACAGAACATCATTAGATTTCTTCAAATTGGTGAATGTCCAAGGGGTTTGAATGCATCACAAAGAAGACACTTCAGGCTGAAATCAGTACCTTATATTCTGATTGACGGAGTGCTTTTCAAAAAGGACATTGGAGGTATGCTTCTTAGGTGTGTTGAAGCTAGTCAATTTGACAAGCTTTTTGAGCAATTTCATGATAGTCCTTTTGGAGGTCATTTTGCAGCCAAGACCACAGCTACAAAAATCATTAGAGCTGGTTATTTTTGGCCTAATTTATTCAGAGATGCACATGCATGGGTTCGAAAATGTTCAAAGTGTGCAATGTTTGTAAGAAAACAAAGACTAGTTGCTATGCTATTAAAGCCAATCCAAGTTGAACAACGTTTCATGCAATGGGGTTTAGACTTCATTGGTATGATTCATCCTCCATCCAGTGTTGGTCACAAGCGGGTTTTGATAGCTACAGATTATTTCACCAAGTGGGTGGAAGCAGTGCCTTTGAAAGAAGCAAATGAGAACTCCGTGCTTGAGTTCTATGAGAGTCTAGTCATTCGTTTTGGAGCACCTTCTACTATCATATCAGATAATGTTTTGGCATTCAACAGTGCAAAGGTATGTGAATGGGCTCTTGAGCATGGTATTTATTTGACATCTTCATCCAATTACAATCCACAAGGTAATGGACTAGCTGAATCTACTAATAAGAATATGATTCAGATCATCAAAAGAACAATGGAGGATAATCAAAGATCTTGGCATACAAAGTTGAAGACTGCTTTATGCTCTGATAGGATCACCCCTAAGAAAGTCATTGGTCATTCACCTTATCTCATAGTTTATGGAAGAGAAGCAAGGCCGCCTATCTCATTGGAGCTTCCAGTTTTGGAGCTTGCACATTAGCTAGAGCTTTTGGAAAGTGATGCAATGGAGGTAAGAATGAATGAATTGAGAGAATTGGAAGAGATAAGAGATGATGCTATGCATACCATGTGGTCAAATCAACAGCAAGTGAAGAAGATTTTTGACAAGAGAGCTTCATCAAAAACATTTCAGCAAGGAGACAGTTCTCAAATGGGATGAAGAGTATGCAAAGCCAGGTAAACACTCTAAATTTGATAGCCTTTGGAGTGGACCTTATATTATCACTGATTGCAAGAAGAACAATGCTTTTCAATTATCCAGATTGAGTGGAGAAGAACTTTCCATTCGTGTGAATGGGATGTTTCTTAAATACTGCTATTAGGAGAGTCACTCCTTTGTACATAGTCTTAGTTTCATTCCTCTAAGTGCTTTTCAGCACATGCTTTCTGTAGTAGTTGTTTTTCCTTTCATTTTTGTTGTTGTCCTTTCCTCTAAGTGCACATGTTGAGTTAGTTTTTGTTTTGTGTTTTGGTCTCTAGCTTTTCCAATTTTCAGCGTGTATCCAAGTTTGTCATTCCTAGAGTTTCTGAGTTCTTTGACCAACAGGCTGGTCAAACGCTGAGATTCACCAAAATTGTTAGTAATTTGGCTTGCCAAGGCCAAATTACTACCCTTACTATTCGAAACTTTCCCCAGAACCGTCAAATCCCCTATACAGTTGGTCAAACTGATGAATTATAGTCTAAAGGCATGAACAAAGGGATATGTAGGCAGTCAAAGTATCAAATACAGTCATGATGAAGACCTACAACAATATTACACAATCAAGTGTGTTCCAAGACAAGAAACCTACAGGCCTGAAGGAGGAATGACTTTGTAGGGTGGATAAGAGCCAATGAAGAATTAATCAAGCTACAGTCATTATGCTCGCGTAAAATGTTCCCTACAACAGTCTCCTATAAACATTCTTTGAATGAGAGAACTATGATAAAGTGAAAGATTGATTGGTGGCTAAATACACTTCATAGAAATACATGATTCAATCTAGGGTTTGAAGGCCATGGTGACAAGACGAAAGCACGGGATTAGAAGCAGCATACAGGGTTATTTTCTCAAACCTTTTCCCAAGTGGACTCTTTCCCAAGTGTTTTATCTCCTAAGTGTTGTCTTTCTCATAATTCTTTTGGGCTATGTGTGGGGACAATTTCCTCGGACTTTTTGTCCAAGGGAAAAAGTCCGAGGAAAAAGAACTTTAAAAAGACTTTCCAAATAGTCCGAAAGAATTAAGGGTTCATTTGTCTTTTCTAAAGGACAGACAATTTGGTCAAGAGAAAAGGTGCTTTTTAAGAATCTCGAAGGGTATGTACCCTTCGATAAAACTCAAAACACAAATTCGAAGGGACAGTTTCAAGTGAAGGAGACCTTTTACAAAATCCCGAAGGGTAGGTACCCTTCAGGGAAATTCAAGGGATAAAATCCGGAGGGTCACTTCGAGAGGCCAAAAGGACTTTCCAAGTTTTCTGAAAGGCAGAACGGACAAGTTCAAAAAAATTCGAGGGGCTTTTTTTCAAAGGAACAGTCCATTACATTTTTTCCGAAGGGTATGTGCCCTTCGGGAAAGTACACTTTCAAAAAACTTGAAGGGCATGTACCCTTCGAAAAGGTCATTGGCAAAAAAACCCGAAGGGTACCTATCCTTCGAGAAGGTTCACTTCGAGATTTTAAAGGACGTTTTCACAAATCCTGAAGGGTATGTGCCCTTCGGGAGAGATCACCTACAAGACTTCCGAAAGGTAGGTTACTTGTAAAGAGGCAGGAAGAGAAGACATTTCCTTTGGACTTTTTGTCTGAAGGAACAAGGGAATGAACAAGCAAATGAAGACTCGGACAAAAAGTCCGAAGGAATTCCTTCGGAAAAGGGAGAGAGCTCAAAAGGAAGAGTCTTAGACAATTTCCCACGGACTTTTTGTCCGTGGGAAAGTGGAAATCCAAATTGACAATTCCTTCGGACTTTTTGTCCGAAGGAAAGTCCGAGCTATAGTAAAGACAAAAGTTCGAGATAATTCCCGCGGATAATTTGTCCGTGGGAAATTGAGTGAGCCAAAGCCAAAAGCAAAGTTTGAAGGAAAGGGATAATACCAAGGAAAAAACAGACACAGGGAAAGTCACGAATATTTTGTCCGGAAATCAAGGAACAAACAGAGATGAAAGCCACAAACAAATAAGGTCGAGGAAAATGCATGCATAGAAGCGAGGAAACCGAGAACAAAAGGCTGACAAATAACAAGGTTCAATCTGAATGTGTCTCTCACTCAGCAAGATCTTTGTCCATGCAAGCAAGGGCTATTTTCAGTGGACTGGTCAAAGCTTCAGTTAACTGTTTGACCGAATTCACGCTTCTTGGTTTTCATGCAAACCAAAGCTTTCAACATTTCAGGGAGTTCCAACAGAGTTCTCCGTTCAAGACGTGGCATAGCTTTGCATGCAAGTGGAGACCATTGGAGGTTGATTGGTCTTGAATTGGAGTTGACTAGATAACCTTGTTACACATCTTCCTTGTTTTCCATGCCAACAGGAATATCTCTTTCTCCATCTCAGCTTCAAATGAATCAAATGGAGTTCCTTATTTAGAAATTTGGCATAGTTTTCCATGCAAAGGAGGAGTTTGACTTTCAATGGGCCCACCATCCACACGTCTACACCAACCTTGGATTCATGCATGTTTGAAATTTTCTTGGAGAGTGTCTTGTTTATTTTAAGAGTTAACCTTTCAAACTTGGCCTCACCGTGATACTTCTACGCCAATGTTTGAAAAGGCATGCATTTTTGTAAAAGAAAAGATTTTATTGAATATTTTGTATTGTAAAAAGGTGTTAAGTCTTGAGTTAATTAACCAAGACTAACCCTTTCCTCTTTTAGAACTGCACTTAAGGTTATTTCAGTTCTTGGAAAAACTTATTTATTGGCTTAATCAAGCCATTTAGAAGGAGCCTTGAAGTTTGAAGGAAGAAATTGTAAGCTGGACCATTCATCAATAAAGAAGTTATTGTTTTGAATCTGAGTTTTGATAGAAGATAGTGTGTAATTTGATTGTGCATTAGCGTATAAGTGAGATTTATCTCCTTTTGCAAGGCCCTTCCTCACCTATCTCTCCCTTTCTCACTGTTTTGTGGGTCATTTGAAGAGGTTTTCAAGTCTTCATTTGAAATATTTATGCTTAAGGACAAAATTATAGATTTCATTTGATTATATGTGTGCATTGATTTCAGTAACTTCAGAGGGTTTGGACAATTCACGGGTATCACCCCCCTTTAATTAGGATTTTCTTTCAGTTTTCCTTCCCTTTTTCACCCCAAAAATCACAGTAGTCAAATTTATTGAAAAATTTAAAGAGAATCAGCCCTCTCTGGAGGTTCTTCTCATCAAAGAGTCACCCACACTCTGAGAAGTTCCAATTGTATCAGCAGGAGTGAGAGTGTGTTTTACACGTCTTCAAGTAGGGTGCGCTCAAGAGTGATAATAAGCATTTGGTGGCTATGTTGGCAGAATTTCATCAGCTGCATAGAAGCTGTATTTTCATTTGGTTGGCACAATCTACACGCTGACTAAGATCTAATTGCATGGCAGTATCTTTTTGTTTGGCGTCGTCCTTCTCTAGGGCTATTAGAAGTTATTTTTGGAGATAGGCGCTGCATTTCATTTTGTTGGGTACTTCTTTATGTTGGAAGTACCACGTGGAAGGCAAAATCCCTGTGGATTCTTCATTTTCTATTTCCAATATTGGAATTTGTTTTACATAAGACAAATTGGAGTAGAGGAGGTACAAAATTGCAAGTTTTTTCATTAAAAGCAATTTTTTTTTTTTAAGTGCCATTTTTAAATTTTAGAAAGCATTTAAATTTGAAAGCATTTGAAGCAATTTTTCATTTAATTGCCTTGAGCAATGCAAGCTACTTAGCAAATTTGGCAAACAACCAAATTTTACAAATTCAAATAGAAATAAGGAGAGCTACTCTTTTACCTATTTATCACTATCAAAAAACTTAAATCTAAAAATCAAGAAAAATTGAATGTATTGATGTATGAGGTTTCCTTGTTAAGCCAGTGTTAATGATAGGGCGAATCATTTTCACATGCCACTTAGGTATCATGTACCACTGTGCTGTCATGTACTTAAAGGGCTCTTTCACGTATTGTCGAGTATATAAAAAAGGCTAGCTTTTTCCACCTACCGATGGATATATAGGAAGGGCGGGTATATCGAGAGGTTTGGTATATCGATCTGGTGGTATATAGAAAATGGGACCATTTTGGAGTGATAAGGAACCAGTTGGGGTTAACAAAAACTCAAAACTCAAAACCTTGCGTTATTGTTGGCACAACATTGACCGACAAAGATGGTTAGAATGGTCTCGACAAGTGGAGAACACATTCATCTTCAATGATTTTTGGTTCGATATTTGCGATGGTGAGACACAACCAGTTGAGCCAACAAGGAATGCAAAGGGTATTTAGGCATGGAGACAAAAAAATTATAAAGCATTGGCTTTGATGAGGGTCTTAGTCGATGGAGATGAGTTTCGTCATATATCGGGGTGCAATACTCCATGGAAAGCATTTCACAAATTGAAGGAGCTATATGATTCCCACTCAGAGTTGGAATTCATTTAGTTGCTATTGAAGTTGTTCAACCTTGAGTTGAAAGATGGTGATGTGATGAGATTGGCTTTAGAGATACGTGCCATCAAGCATGATGTAGAAGCAACATGTGTCAAAATCAACATCCATATGACCACATTCATAAAAGTCCTCAACTATTCAACCTATTTGGAGTTTCTACAAGCAAGCAATAAATTGAAGACTCATATTTGATCAATTAGTTGAAAAGATGGCAAAAAGAGAAAGGGCCTTTGGAAGAAAAACCAAATCCACAACAAGTGAAAGTGTGTGCTATGTCAAATCAAATTTTTTCAAAACATCAAATAAGGCCACGTCTTCCAAAAATGAAGGCAATAACAAGTACAAGAAGTACAAGGGAAAAGACGACAAAAATGAAAATCAAGGTGGTAAAAACCTTAATGATAAACAAAACCTCTAGTACGAACAGTGTGACAGAAAAGGAAGTGATGAGACTCACGAATGTAGAACTCCATGGAAAAAAATTGAAGCCTACCGTAAGAAGAAAGGAAAAATCAAAGAAAACAAAAGAGTCAAACTTTGCCCAATTCACTAGTGAATGTGTGTTTTTCAGTACAAATGATGAAGCAAATAGTTTCTTAGTTAGTTCTTGATGGTTTGATGCTTGGGTTCTTAATACTGGTGCCACTCTACATATGACTTTTCGAAGAGACTTCTTTGAGGAGTTCAGTGAAAAAAGTTGTGGTGCAGTATACTTTGCATATAGATCAAGTCTGCAACCACAAGTAAGAGGTACAATAAGATTCAAGTGTCTACGGCTTCCAAATTTCAAACTCTAGAATGTCCTCTACCTTCCTCAATTGAAACGAAACTTAGTGTCCCTAGTGCTTGTAAGGCAACAAGGCCATTCCATTCTGTTGGATAATGGTGATGTCACTATTAGGGGAAAAGTGACAATGCAGTCATCTTGACTAGATATGTGGAAGGTAAACTACTCGAACTCAAGGGTGAGCCATCAATTTCAAGGAATTATGCTCATCTTGTGGAAGACAAAATGTCTCCAAACATGTTGTGGCATGAAAGATTTGGGCACATTCACTTTAACAACATTTGTGTATTGCAAAAGAATGGTGTTGTTGGCATGCCTACTGTTGTCAACCTGGATCTGCACCCTGAATCGAAGACGTGCATGAAATGGCCAATCCTCTATCCGGTTGAAACAATGGGATTTTCTCATGAGGGTGGGTGCCTCAATGGTGAGAAGAACCTCCAAAGAAGGTTGGTTCCTGTAAGATGTATCAATGAAGTCTCTACTCTACGCTGCGGACTACCATGGAAAAGGAAGAAGGAAACTTTAAGGGGAAATCCTACCTAATAATGGTGATACACCAAAAGATTGATCCACTCTACTTGGAACCCTGAACACTGAATCAAATAAGGGAAAAGGAAGACCTTTGATTTCAATGGATCACTATGCATCAATATTTTATGAGAAGGTTCGATCCAATGACCAAAACATGAGGGAAAACGATGGAGAGAGGGATGATACAAGACACTTTGCAGCCACCTAACATCCACTTACAGCTTCAACAAAAGACATAAAGAACACTGAACATGACCTGCATAATATGATAAGCTAGCAACTAGGTACGAATCAGAATTTAAGGGAGACAAATCTACCACATGCAAATTGCTGAATGAATATACACTATGCCAGTGCTTGAAATCTGAAAGTATAGTCTTTTTATTGATTGAAGAGGTTACACAACTCACCAATGGCAGAGTCTGGTCTTGCCAAGAGAGGGATGGAAAAAAAATCTAAGACTGAAAAGCCATTAATATAGAGAATTACAAAAGTCAAGAGATTGGTGTTGAAGAGTAGAAGAGGAA
This sequence comes from Torreya grandis, assembly GCA_037957365.1. Lineage (NCBI taxonomy): Eukaryota > Viridiplantae > Streptophyta > Pinopsida > Cupressales > Taxaceae > Torreya > Torreya grandis. Next base: position 1,859,562 of record JARHVA010002964.1, read on the forward strand.
GATCAACTTAGATTAACTCAAGACTGACTTTGCCTTTCAATAAAATATGTTTGCCCTTTGTCTTTGCATGAAGCTCCTTGGCGCTAGAGGAAGTGGACTTGTTTTTGCATGAAGCTCCTTGACGTTAGAGGAAGTGGACTTGTCTTTGTTTATTGAAACGCCCACCTTTCTTTGCATGGAAATCCACGCTAATGTCAATTTTAGCTTCTTCATGAGCTGCTGGAACGTTTGGAAGTATGAGATGACAATAGTATGCATGAAATCCAACGCCAATGTCAATTTTAGAACTCTGACTTGATTCGTTGGAAGCTGAGTTGGAAGGTTTGAAACGCCGAGTTGGAACGTTTGAAGATAAACTTGACTTCAACAGCGAGTCAACTGAAGCCTTGACTAGTCAACCGTAATTAGCTTTTGCTTGCATGGAATTCCACGTTGACTCTGTCTTTTGTTTGTGTATGGGTTTCTCTCGGGTTTATTCCCGCGGACTTGTCTTTCTTCATGCAATTGTCTCGGCTTATGCCTTCTCACTTTCCCATGGGCTTTTGTGTCTCTGAAGCTTTTCCTTATGGACCCTTCTTCCGAAAACTACTTGAAGTGCCTGTGTCTTTCCAAGTCCCCTTTTTGGATTTTTTGCAAAGGTCCATTCCATTAGATTTCTTTCCCGAATTAATCCTTCGGACAAAACGTCCGAAGGAATTCCTTCGGACTTTATGAAACTATCTTCTCAGATTTGTTCCTTCCAAGCCCTTCGGACTTCCCCTTGGTCTATTCCTTTCGAATATTTCCTTGGTCTTGGATTTTTCATCGGATCTTTTGTTAGTCCACTTTCCCGCGGACAGTTTGTCCGTCTCTGCCTTCGAACTTCGCTCTTCGGACAAAAAGTCGGAGACTTTATCCTTGGCCCTTTCTTTTCCTTTCTGCTTTATTTTCCTTTGATTTTTTGCGGACTTTTGTTAGTCCACTTTCCCGCGGACAGTTTGTCCTTCTCTTTTGCCTTTGGACTTTTTTCCACGGGTTTTTCTTTATCCCGAATTCCTTCGGACAAAAAGTCTGAAGGAATTAGTCCTTTGTCTTTGTCTTTACCATCGGCAGAATGCCCTTCGGAAAAAATGCAAAGGTCCTGTCATCGACCAAGTGCCCTCTGCAAGGGCTTGTGCCTCTCAGAAATGGCTTTTCGAAAAAATTGTAGGACACCCGGGCTTTTTGTAGGGCACCTTGGTTTTTTGTAGGTGTCCTTATTCCTTCGAACCTTTGGATTTTCTGACTTCTCTCTTGGATTTCTTTGGACTTTTGTCCGAAGGAATTCCTTCAGACAAAAAGTCCGAAGGAGTTACTCCTTGGGCTTTATTCTTTGGTGCACTTTTTGGGAGGCTGCGGATTTCTTTGTTTACAAATCCTCCGAAAAAGTCCGAAGGAATTCCTTCGGACAAAATCTTCCTTTGTTTTTTCTCTGCTTTGTTGGCTTCTTTCCTTGCTGTACACAGCTCCTTGGGTAGCTGTAGGTATGGATTTAGGCTTGATTGAACTTTGCAAAACCTTTTCCTTTTCATTATTCAGTACCCGAAATTGATTCACAAGACAAACCGGTACCCATAAGACCGTCTTCCGAATAGTAAGGTTGACAATTTTTGACCTGTGGAAGAATTGTCAACACCTACATTGCTCGCAAAATCAGTTAGAAATTGTGAACCTTGCATCTCGGCTAAACACAAGAGAACCATTTCCGAAGTCATAGTGGAAAGCTGACAGAAAATTGCAACTAGTTTGCTCAGACTTGTGTTGTCTTCCAATCCTCTCCATTGGTGGTCATAAGTAGTTCATGTTGTTCATTGATCACTACAATCGGATGACATGGATATACTTTCTGAAGAAAAAATCAGAAGCCTTTGAGACTTTTCAAAAGTTTCAAAACATGATTGAAAATGAAGTTCAAACCTGCATTGAGACACTTAGGACAGACAATGGTGGTGAATTCACTTCAAAGAAGTTTGAATCCTATCTTGAGCAAAACGGGATCAAACACCATCTCATAGTTCCTTACACTCCGCAACAAAATGGAGTTGTAGAAAGGATGCACCGAACTGTGATGAATATGGTTCGTGCTATGTTGTACTACAAAGGGTAAATCTTCACTTTTGGGCCAAAGCAGCTAGAACAATAGTATACCTCCGCAACAGATCACCATCAACAATGCTTGAATCCAAGACTTCGTATGAGATGTGGTGTGGTCATCTCCCTTCAGTGCGACATCTTCGGATTTTTGGATCCACGTGTTACGCATTGATTCCAAAGGAGTAGAGAAATAAATTGGACCATAGAAGTCGAAAATGCATCCACTTGGAATATTTTGAATCCTCCAAGGCATATAGGCTATACGATGAGAAAGAGAAGTTTCTTGTCGCAAGAGATGTTATATTTTGTGAGACTACAAAAGACAGAGCATATTGATTGGCAACTGAGTTGACAAGTATGCAAAGTTTGATGTCTACAGAGAGAGTGATGTAGATGTTCTAGACAATGAGTGGGGGACACAGTTTGGAATCTATTGATTTTCTATTGTCTCCTAGACATGAGCTTGAAACTCCTAAAGGAGAGAATGAAACTTCATCAGACAATGAACAGGGGCCACTAGAACATAGGACAGAAAGCGATGGAACTTTAGAGGATGAATTTGAAGCACCTAAAACATAGAAACATATGCCTAAGTGGGCCACTCAAATATTGCAAGATGTGAAACCTAATGAAGTTGAGAAAACAGGCACAAGAAGTGCACATGCAACCACATCACAATCAGACAAGCCCCTTGACGAAATTCAATAAAGAATGGAAAAACTCACCTTGAATTATTCTCCTGAAGAACTCAATGTTGCATTTGATTCAGAACCATCATCTTTCAAACAGGTTGAGAAGCTTGAATCTTGAAGAAAAGCTATGAAAGATGAGTACAGTGCATTGGTCAAAAATGGAACTTGGAAATTGGTTGATCTTCCATATGACTGCAAACCTATTAGCTGCAAGTGGTTCTATCGCAACAAATACAAAGCTGATGGCTCACTTGACAAACACAAAACAAGGCTTGTTGCAAAGGGATATGCTCAAAAAGGAGTTGACTGTAATGAAATCTTTGCACCTACAACAAAATGGATTACCATTCGGACCATGTCAGCTCTAGCAGCTCACAACATATGCAAAGTTCACTAAATGAATGTCAAAACTGCATTCTTGAATGGTGGCCTCAAAGAAACTATGTACATGACACAACTCGAAGGTTTTGCAGTAAACGAACAAGAACACAATGTGTGCAAATTGGAAAAATTGTTGTATGGTTTGAAACAAGTCCCTCGAGCATGGTACGAAAAACTAGCTGAGCACCTCATGAACATGAACTTCAATTGTTTTGAGTTTGAAGATGCAACTTTTTTCGTCAAAACCATTGTATTTGTGGTAATGTATGTTGATGATTTGCTCATCACAGGGAACAATGAACAGTACACTGCAAAATTCAAATCAGAGTTAATGAAAAGCTTTGAAATGATTGATTTGGGTTATCTTTATTACTATTTGGGTATTGAAGTAATTCAAAAATCAAAGTATTTCTTCATCACTCAACATAAGTACGTTGGTGACATTTTGAGCAAGTTCGGAATGGTATATTGTAAGCCTTTCAGCATAGCCATGAAACAGAATCTCAAATTGACATCTGAAGATTCAATATATTTGGTTGATGCTACTAAATATAGACAACTCATTGGAAGTTTGATTTATGTGACCACAAGTTAACCGAATATATTATTTACAGTTGGTGTCCTCTCAAGTTTCATGCAACAACTCAAGGACAGTCATTGGATAGCAACAACAAGGGTCCTCAGATATCTCAAAGGAACACAAAATTTTGGGTTCAAATATTCCAGGGCAGGATACTTCAAACTGGTTGGGTATTCATATTTTGACTATGTTGGTGATCATGAAGATGGAAAGTCCATCTCGAGTATTTTGATGCATTTGGGAGCAATAGTTTTCAGTTGGAAATCCAAGAAGCAATCAGTGTTGGCAATTTCTTCAGCAGAGGCAACATATATGGTCGCTTCAGAGGCAACTAAAGATATCTTGTGGCTCAGAAGGGTTCTTTCAAATTTGCAGGAGCAACAAGGTTCCTCAACACCTTTCATGGTTGACAACACTTCTGCAATCCAGATGGCAAAGAATCTAGTCTTTCACGACCGAACCAAGCATATCAATATAAAATTTCATTTGATTTGACACTATGTGAAAAATGGTATTGTCAAGTTGCAACATTGCCCAACAATAGAGCAACCAACATACATCCTGACAAAAGTGCTTGGACGAGAAAAATTTGAAAAGTTAAGAGGAATGCTTAGTCTGACAAAGATCTCTGCAGATTAAGGGGGGATGTAACAATATTGTATATATTCCTAGGTGTCTTTTATAGCTTTTGTCTTATTCAATAAGTTGTTTGTCCATTCGTCTAGGAATAGGAAATGTCTTCTTGGGAATGTGAAGTGAACAACCATTTTGGCTTTATAATGTAATGTTTGCTCTTTGAAATTAAATTGTGAAATATATTTTCATGTGCATTCTGTCAATAATATCTCTGGCTTGTCATCCTGAGCTCAGGAACCTGAATTTTGAGATGGTGAAAGGCAAGTGAGAGCGGGAATGCTTAGGAACCATCTAGCATTAGGTGACATGATGAATGGCAGAAGCACAAGGGGGTGAGGTGAAAGTGTTAATCCTCGCAACGTCAAAGTTTATAACAATTGGTGGTTCAGTGAAACAGGTACGGGTAGGTTTTGAAGAGAAAGCATCGCCAATCCCATCCTTAAACTTACCATGGTGATTTTTCATGGTAGGAAAGGCTCTCATCTGGTATACTCTAGAGGTTGAGTTTTGGTGATCTCCTTGACCACAACAATGGGCCTGGTTTTGCATTGCGTCATCATCATCTTCAAGAACAATAGATTGCTTTTCTTTTTTCCTCTGCTGGGCTAAAATGGCCATTTGCAATAAAGGGTTTCTAGAAGATCGAGGCATGTCTTTCTGTTGTTATTGTTTTTTATTTCAACTCTCTTTTTTGCAGGCATTATATTAAATTCTTTTACCATTTATTTTATTGCCTCCAAATTTTATAGCCATGTGATGTAGTCTAGGACTCAAATGTCTATACATTTGGAAAATAGCTTTAGATCTTGCATAGTGCAGACGAGACCTGCCACAATATATAAAGTAACAATGTCTTTCTTCAGTAGAGTTGTACCTTTGTCGACGTCTTTCCCAAGTGGCCGCAACAAGGAAACTAAAAGGATTACACTCTTTGTTAATTAACTGATTTGGACTGAATTGAAGTGTTGATTGAAGAGAAGGATAGTAGTGATACAAGTGGATGCTAAAAGGATTAAATTCTTTGTGAGTAAACTGATTTGGATTGAATTGAAGTGTTGATTGTAATAAAAGAAGGGCAGCGATACAAGCCGATGCTGTAGTGTTTGATATTAACATGGAAACTGATGGTGCCCAAAATTACACCCCTGACTTAAAGGAGTTGAGAAGTAGATGATTAATAATTTACTTTTATATCTCTCTCTCTCTCTCCTTATTTCTCAAGAAGGGTTCAATACTAGCATATAGCTGTAGAAAGGGGTTTCAAATTTCCTCACTTTTAGATCTACAAAATCAAGGTGGTATTCCCTAATGGTTCCCAAGTGTTCTTATATTGATCAACTCATAAACACCTACTAGATCTGGACGTATGAACAAAGCCCACTATGCCTAGTTGCCCAATTGGTTGTTACTAACAATTTAAGACACTTGTTGATACACCATTTCCAGATCAGACCTTTAAACATAAGTCACAAGGTTCATGTTTGTGTCCAATGATAATAGAATTCAACAACAAGTTCGCTAGTGTTAGCAAATGTAAATGCTGAAAGAATGAATAGAAAATTGGAAGGCACACTTCGAAGTTCGTGTGCATCCTCCTTTTATTGAGTAAAATTTAGTCACATACAATTGGGTAGTTGGCAACTAAACATCAGTTAATAATGCTCTAACTAATATTGTAATTAATATATTTAATACCCCCTCTTAATGACTAAACCGAAAATAACACCAAGTTTGTCCCAAAATTTTAGCCATTAGATCTACAAGCTGCTCTTGAGAAGCACAAAAGTGAAGATAAATATCACTAGAATCAACCAATTGTTGAATGTAGTGATAATGGATCTCAATATATTTGGTGTATGCATGAAATATCAGATTCTTCATTAACTTCAATACACCTTTATTGTCACAAAAAAATGTAGTAGGTTGAGAAAGTTGAAAATCAATTAGAATCCGACGTAGCCAAACTGCGTCACAACTGGCATTGAATGTTGTCGTATATTTTGCTTCGGTGGAAGATATAGCTATAGTATTTTGAAGATTTCTGTACCACGAAACAACCCCTGAACCAAAGGAAAAGATGTACCCAATAGTAGACTGCTGAGTATCCACCGATCCTTCCCAATCATAGTCTTATAACATGTCAATCTGAAATTTTCTACCCTTTGATATAGGATGCTAAAGTCAAGAGTTACTTTAACATAGCTCACAACACATTTTTCTGTTGTCCAGTGAATGAGCTTCGTTTGAGATAAAAATCAAGAAAGATAACTAATAAAAAAACATTGATCCGGTTGTGTGGATGTAAGATGTATTAGGTTGCCACCAACTGTCTGTAGAGTGATTCATTGACCGATGAGGAATCATTATGGACTAACAACTTCAGCCCGATCTTCATAGGTGTAGAAGTAGGATTACAATATGTCATTATAAACTTCTTCAAAATATTTGTGACATATATGACTTAAGCTGTGAAAATGAGATGGTCATGTTGCTAGAATTCTACACCTAAGCAATAGTGTAGGAGGCCTAGATCAGTCATGTCAAAAACAACACACAAATCTGATTTTACTCACTAAATTGTCGGTCGTCAACATAGATCATCAACATAGACAATGAGTATCACAATGTTATTGCCATTTATTTTTACATAAAGATTCGGATAAGAAAAACTCCTTTTGAATCCAAAATCTTGTAGATGCTGATCAATTTTGATATGCTAGGCTCGTGGAGCCTACGTAAACCTATATAGAGACTTAATCAATCTACAAACTAGATGATCACTACTAGGTACCCGAAAACCTTCAGGATGCACCATGTAGACCTCATCCAAATCTCTGTTCAGGAAAGCACTTTTGACATCCATCCAAAACACTTTCCATTCAAACCGAGTTGCTATCAAGAGAAGCAACTGAAATGTGGCCATCTTCACAATGGGAACAAAAGTCTCTTCATAGTCTATTCCCTCCTATTTGGAAAAACTTTTTGCAACAGGTTGGGCCTTATACTTATCCAAAGTACCATCAACTTTGCATTTTTATTCGTACACCCATTTGTAGCCAATGGGTTGTTTACTTGGAGGTAACTCCAATTTCCAAGTATTGTTCTTCATCAAGGCATCATGTTTTGATTGCTTGACAATATCCCATTCAAGTTTGCCTTTTGCTTCGGAATACCTTTGTGGTTCAAAAATTGTGAAAAGATTAGAAGAGAAAAATGAAGATGATCCTCAGTTGAATCCACAACTTTTTCCCTGTCGTTTGAGGCCATGCATCTGATTGAGGCATTTCATCCTCTCACAAATCTTGTAGAGTGGAGTAAAACCACTTAGGCCTCTGATGTACTGAAGAATCTTGTATTGGCTAAGCATCAATCGGAGTGTTAACCAATGTAGGTTGGCGTCGCTGATATACTAGTGAAGTATTGGAAGTATTAGCCATGGGTTGTTGCACTGGGGTCTATGACGGAGTTTGGATGATGTCAATTCCTCATCTTTCAAAGGAATAATGAGTCTAGATTTAGGTACCTTAGAGAGTGCACACTGGTTACAAACATAGAAAGATTTTGTCTCCTTCACATCAACATCTAGACAAATGATTATCTTGCTACTGGAAATATCAATAAGCCTATAGGCCTTAGATTGGTCACTATAGATAGAAAAAGTTATCTAGCACTCATGGAATCTAGTTTCCTCTTTCTATCAGGAACTAAGGTATATGTAGTAGAACCAAAAACATGAAAATATTTGACCTTAGGTTTGATTCCAAAGCATGCTTCCTCAGGGGTGACATCCTTCAAAGCTTTTTAGGGACTCCTATTCAAGATATATATGGCTGTGTTCGTTGTTTCTCCCTAATATTTGTATGACACACCCCTACCATGCATCATGTACCGAGCCATCTCCATGATAATGCGATTATGCCTCTTAACCACCCCATTTTTCTCTGGAGTGTACGGGGGTTGTCAATTGTCGATGAATTTCTTCCTTGCTGTAGTGGTTTTGGAATTGCTTGGAAGTAAATTCACCCATATCATCGGATCTTAGAGTCTTGATCTGCTGGCTTGTCTGGTTTTCCAATAATGCTTTGAACTTCGCAAATGCGGCAAAATAGTCAGACTTATTTTTCAAGAAGTAGACCCACATCTTCGTAGAGAAATAATGCATAACAAGAAATACCTTGCTCCGAGGATTGTAGATGACTTCTAGGATGGCTCACAAAGATATGATGCATGAGAACAAAGATCCCTTTTGCACGCCAGGCATCTTTAGTTGAAAATGATTTCCAATTCTACTTGGCAGCCAAACACCTTGCACACATATCTTGTTTTTCTTGGATAGTAAGGAAACCAAGGACAATATTTGTTCTTCTAAGTTTGGCTAAGTATTGAAGGTTGAGATGTCCAAATCTCTCATGCCACAAAATGTTGGTATTATTCTACACAACTAATTCATGAAAGTTGACTGTGGTAGGATCAACAAGCTATACAAGTCATTCTGCCCAATGCCTAGGGTAACTACTGTCATGTTTTATATCAAACACAATACATATCTTCTAAGAGAATTTCACTGAAATGTTAGGATTTTTAGTTAACTAACTAATAGATATAGAAGATTTTTGTTCATTCTAAGAATATACCTAACATTTGTGACCATGAATTTTGCATTATTATTCAATACAATGTGTATATCATGTATCCCTTCTACAACATGTGATCTTCCATCACCTAATCATGCTGAATTGGAAAAAAATGTTTTTGCATTAAATATGACATACTAGTGCTTGCAACATGTGAAATGTTTGGATGCACTGGAAACAAAGGACCACCAACTAGTAAGATTTTCATGTGAGCATGATGTTGTGAGAGCATATTCTTCTTTAAAATCTTGTTCAACTTCAACTGCTGCCACATTTGCTTGCACTTTCAACTTTTTGTTATGTGAAAAAGCATATTGTCACTTTTGGTAATCCTTCTTGACACACCCAACCTTATGACAATATTAATACTTCCCCTGATATTTGGAAGTAGACCCTTCAAGATTATGACTCCACTTCCCCTTCGACTATGCAACAATTGCACTCTCTCTTTGTTCGGAATTGACTCATTGTTTTATGTCTCCCTACATTCTTTTTGCGACAAATAAGAACTTGACCAAATGTCAGGGTTTGGCTTTCTATCATTAAATATAGATCCTCCACAAAAAATTCATAAGGGGGTGTCAAACTATTCAGATCAAGCGCCACCATATCATCATACACAACCACTTTTTTTTATTAATCGCTGAAAGCTGGTCTCCGAGATCTTTCATCCAAAGCAGGTGTTTTGACAGGGACTCATCCTCATTCATCTTTATAGAGAATAACATATTCTTCACATACAAATCTCAGTTTTTCTTCGAAGTTTGATATTTGTTATTCATACTAACTAGTTCACAGTGGCATTCTGAACCTCAGAAATTATGTCATCCAACACAAATAGTATCAATAACAAAAAGGCCTCCTTATGATGTTTGTCATAATCAACAAAGTTTGTAGCAGGTCTTGCTTCAGTGCCAAGATTTTGTCACAATCATGATAATCCACGATTGTTAAAATCTTATGACTCCAAACATTATAATTTTGGTCAATGGGCTTTTGTGCTTCTAGCAGACCCAAAGTTTGAATGTCGTCCATTTTATACACAAGTTTTGACTTTAAATAGAAAAAATACAGGGTTGACCTGGAAATCAATGCAACAAAAAAAGTACAAATTTCTGACCCAAAAATTAATTCAACATGGAAAGTACAATTATCTAGCCCTACAATAGAAAAAGTATAGTTCTAAATTTTCTTGAATTTGCTTATGCTCGGAAAAAATTACTTACAATTTCTGCTTCTACAATTGTACACTTGTCGTGTCCTAGCGTTAGATTTTGGGTCTTTTTGCTGTCTTTCTACGTTGTTCTATTGTTGGATTGTGTTGTCTCTACCTTGCCCTAGCTTGACGCTGAACTATGTTGTTTCTGCCTTGCCTGAATTTTTTGCACTTTGTCAAATTTCACGAGATTTGATTCTTGAACTGTGTCATCGTTTGCAGTCCTACTGGTCGCTTTTGCCACATATTTTACATTTGGTTTGCGGCCCCATTTTCCACAGTTTTACATCTGGTTTGCGATTTTGCCTTGCGGTGCCCTAGACATGATGAAATCTTCTATAAATTGTTGTGAGGATTGCATCTGGTTTACAACCTAGAGTGTTTTTTGATCATCAAATCTTCTTCCACTTCTACGCATCATGAATCTTCTTTTTCCATGATTCTCCTGTTAATAAAGTAAATAGTACATAAATAAATATAATCATAGTGAAAAGCAATAAAAAAGGACAAATCAGAAGTACACAAATTTACGTGAGAAACCTGAAGTGTTGCAGGAAAACCATGGGGCAAGGGTCTCAGTATTTTGATTAATATCAGTAATCAATCCGCTGTTACATCAATGGCATAAACACTCTCTAGCTTCAATAACTAACAACAGTACTACTATATATTCTCCTAACTCACGAGCTCTTTTTATAGAAGGAACTCAAATTAGAAACTTTGGTACAAAACCGTGTGTAGTACAACACTGTGCCATACAAAAATGTGTAGTACAATCGCATGTGTTGTACTATATGAACACCCCAAAAATGTGTTGTAGGATGCTAACTGCTCTATCAATGCTGGAAGAACACTGTCTTCACATGCCGACATCTCCCTCAATCTATGTTGTTCCTCTGTCGGTGATCCTCTTTTCACGACGTCATTGCTTAGGTCTGCATGAAAAAATCATTTTTTTCATTCCTATTTGTTTGCCACAACCTCAAACTTCAAACCTACATTGAGCTTCGAACCTACCTTGAGCTTTGAACCTCTTCAATTCACTATGTAGCTCCTACCCTTCTTCCTAAGGCTTCTTTGAACTATTTTTTTTGTCCGTACCCGACTAGGGTTTCCCCAAATGATTGGCTTTGATACCAATGTTAGCAAATGTAAATGATGAAAGATTGAAGAAAAAACTTGAAGGCACACTTTGAAGTGCGTGTGCATCCTTCTTTTATTGAGCAAAATGTAATTACATACAGTTGGGGTAGTTGGCAATCAAACATAAATTAATGCACTGACTAATATTGTAATTAATATATTGAATAGCCAACCCATAAAATTGGGGAAAAAAATTCATGATTAAGTTCGAAGAATATAAATTTGTATTTTTTTAATTTTTATTTTGAAAAAAAACAAAAAAAACACAACAATGTTGAAATAGATAAATATTATTAAGTAGCTTCTAAAACTATGTATGAAGATGTCAAAACAAAAAATCATGATAAGTTGATAAAAAATAGAACATTAAAAACATGTGAAATCACATATTTTAAGATAATTTTAAAGATATATTACATAATAAAGAAATTTAAATATATAAATTTAAAAAATTAATGTCCCCCAAACAATTAAAATAAATGACTCGGAAGATTTAAAGTAATATAAATATTTGTATTTATTTATCCATAATAAAAAAATTATTGTTAAATTTACTTTTCGAAATAAAATATTTATTATGTTGAAGTTTAAAAATAAAAATATATATTTAAGAAACATAATCCAACCACCTATTGACATCATAATTAAAACAAATAAGGTATACAAACCTAAAACCATAGGTTGCATACTCGTACTCAGTAAATACTTGACAAACCAATTTTTTTTTGACTTGACAAATACTCGACAACTTAAAAAATACTTAAATTTCTTAAAAAAACATAAATTTTATACAAACTATAGTTACAAAATGTATCAAATGAGTCTTTAAAACATTAGGGAAATGTTTTCTATTAGATTTGAATACAGATAGAGTATAAAATTGTGTAATCATGCGAATACAACAACAAATTGATACGTGTAAAATTATGATGACTATCATTGAAAATCATTATCATAAATTGCATATAGATATTAGTTCACAAATTACAAGAATTGACAATTTCCTCTTCCCCGTTCTAGTGAAAAATATGGGAGATTGAGGCCTCGCACTCTCTTGCGCCTCCTCGCTCTACCTAGAATGTTGCGCCTGCGGCTTCAACCTGGTACCAGATCGCAGTGACTCCTCCTTTGCCTCATGTTCGACAACATCTACAAGGATGTTATCCAATCCAATCTCTCCTGCTTCAGCTAATATACAAGGAACTCCTTTAGTTGTTTCTTGAACGCAAGGTGTCTATCATACCTAGATCCTTGCATGCATCCTTCTTACCTCCTATAATGTCTCCCTAAAATCTTAAAACCCTAAAATATGGCCAAGTTTGAAATCCTAGAGGTCCTAAACCATTCTCAAACATCTTGAAAGTATATATAAAAAATATAACTTAAAGTATAAGAAACTAGATGTCTAAGTGTAAACTTATACTTAAATGTTTATTTTTTAGGTATACTGTTGCCTCAAACGTTGTATGAGGAAAGTGTGGGGCTTTTGCGTGCTTAAAAAGGACAAAACACTGTGTTTTTCACATTTTTTCTGTTGTTGCGTGCTTAAAAAAGACAAATTTGTGTTTTTTTCACATTTTTTCTGTTGTCATGTGCTTAAAAAGGACAAAAAATTGTGTAATTTTCACATTTTTTCTGCATTTTGACACTATTGGCGAGTATTTTGACAGTGCTTGCTGAAAACTGGTGAGCACTCGCGGAACGTACTGCCAAAATACTCACCAAAATCCGTGGCCTAATACTCGCAAGTATAGGCAGAAAAAACTTGCTAGCGTAAAATCTGTGCGAGTACTCATAGACTCGCGATTTTGTAATCTATGCCTAAAACAACTATTAAATTCTATGCTGCTGAAGCTAATATTCTCTCTACCCCTTGAATCCTCACATTACTTGAGTGCTCCTTTTAAATACAATACCAAATTGTGAAGTCAGCCCTGCAAAACAACAAACGATAAATTCTTACCTCAAATCCGTCAGTTATAAAGGGAAAATCTGTCATTGGATCCGTTTTCAACTCTTACAGTACCTTGCAAATTTGTCTATTATGGGCAAACCCATTGTCAATTAGCAGAAAATCCGTCACTGATTTAGAGGTAAATCTGTCCCAAACTCTTTCTTGCAAATTGTCATCACTGAAAAGTTTTATGTATCGAAAAAGACAAACCCTGACAGACACGTCAATTGACAATTGGTAGAAAACACAGACACTTCAGTTGACAGTCAAAGGAAAACATGTTTTTATTTGTTTTGCATTCGAACCATATGAATTTATTTGACGGAAATGAACGAATTTTGAGGGTTTTGATTAAATTCGTTGAAATTCAAAATTTTCTTTGAAAATTGGCGAACTTTGTGACATAGCTTAAAATAGATAAATAATGACAATCTATTAAATATGGATTCACATTTTTTAGTGTTGCATAGAGGCTCATATCCTACCACCAGAGACACATCTTAGAGACTGGTACTCGTTTTGGAGTCTGGGACTCATCTTAGAGACTAGCATTTCATTGTTTTTTTTAAAAATATATTTTGTACTCTTGACCTTAGATATGATGAGATATCCAAAACAATCTCAATATAATAGCCATCTTTATTCAACATGTAGTTTCTTTACTTTAAGGAGTTATTAATGTTTTTCTTAGGCTACATTAGGCTGTATAATATTTTTTTCTTTATAATTTACACACACACACACATCTTTTTGCTACACACACACACATATCTTTTTGCCATCTCCAAGTACCTGTCTCCAATTTTTTTTGAAAATTGGAGTATTTGTCCCCGTCTCCTTGTACTCGTAACCGTTTCCTGGTAACTATGTATTTTTCCCTTAAAACATCTTTCATGACAACTCCAGAAAATGAAAATGATTTCATATTTAACAAGATTCATTGCAGCTCAAAGAGAATTCAGAAACATTATAGTTCTTGACATGGCAGTATACTCGAGAGACAAGAAATACAAAACGATTTAGTAAAATGTTTGATTTAATCTAATAAGATCAGTGCCATTGATCCATTGGGCATACAGACAACTATTCTATTGAAAAACAACATTAAAATATCCTGAAAGTAATAACTCATACAAAACCTTCACGGTATGTAAGAAATATCACATGAAATCTACAAATGAACACAACATACATTGAATACTTCATTTTCATTTAGACAAATCCAATGTCATAAAGGAATTTCTCATACAATGATGAGCAATAATAACTAGAGTATTACTGAAACACATCCAAAACTCATAGCATAATATGAGATTTTTTATTTTTTTAAACAATGCATCAAAGAGTCTTGCTCTTTGTTGTATAACCAAATTCCTATGCTATATAATCTACCAAAAGTCTGAAAGCACCAATCTTCTAAGATCGAATGCTCCCTATGCGCTCCACTATTTTCCAACAACACCTCTTAAAGCCTCAAATTACTAGACAAAATAGTAATAACAGGACTCCCTTAACAAAATGGACAAGATAGATAAATGCAACACACACTAGAACAAAATAGCATACCAGAATACCAAAAAGGATGAAGGGAGAAGAGAAGGCTTTCTTCTTTATAATCTCCAGTAGTAGATAAAGGTAAGCTTGATGCGCTTGAAAACTGTCCCTTGGATGCCTCCCTTTTGTAGCCTATACTCTCATGAATCATTACTCGAATGATGACATTTCCAAAATAAAATGACTCCCTTTCACGTATATCTTTCTAACAAGTGCTCACATGCATTTTTGTCTTGTAGCACCTAGAGGAGACATCCTTTCATAAAATTAAAACTATTCCCTGGTTTTTTTTGTAGGTGCCCACATGTGCACCTTTCAACTTCACATATCTTTCTAGGGCAAATACAAAATGACACACTATACGTGCATTACAATATTATTATCAACATGAATATTATTGTGCGTATGTAGAGAAAATGACAACACATGATGAAATAAAAAAAAATTGCACGAAGATTAAAGTGCCCTTGCAAGGCACGTGACACATATCAGAATGAGGAAGGATATCGATTTACCTTCAGTATTTTTCTAGCACATCAGTCTTTGGGCAGGAGTAAGAGCAAAATCCTTGAGCATTTCTGTCCACATTGTTTCATCAAGCATGGGAGTATTGTTAGTTTTAGCAACTTTCTTTAGCACATGCATCCAAGCATCTTCCTTAGTTGGCTTGTGCTTTCTAACAAATGCCTCAGCTCTAAGTTTCAGTGTAACCTCTTCTTCAAAAGCCTTTGTCAAATCCTTTTCATTATGGAGTGTCTTTCCCTTAATAACCTTCCCAAACATATCTATCAAAGACTTGATGGCTTGTTACCATTCCCTTTTATTCATGACAACACCAATATCGTTGAAAGAGCATGGCAGTCCCATTCCTCTCATTTCCTTAGGAGCATCCTTGGTTTCCATGGCCCTTGTCTTGGCCTGTTGAACTTGCATCTCTAGTCTCCTGAGTTGTTTAGTTGTTTCCGCCACCACATTCATGGTCTTTTTCAACTCCATGCCAAATTCCCACCCTAATTGTTCAATCTCTGTATTATCCAACAATTCTATGCTCAAATTCATATTGAAAGCAATAAGGTGCATGTAAGCCCATGTCTTGGAAATCAGAATCATTCTAGTCAGGACATCATCAACTTGTGTGAGAAATTTATTAATTGCTTTAATGGAATCCCACATAGATTCTGATATGGCATAAAAATCATCTACCTTGGGCTAAAGGAAACCCATCATGGTTCCTTGTTAATGATTGTTGAAAGACACTCTTTGTTTGTCTAGTATAATGATTGTGTCCTGATCTTGGGCTACCCTATTCTGGAGATTAACCACATTAGCCTCATTTTGTAAAGAAGGGGAAGCTAGAGCATGACAACATGAATCTGTGTTTTGTCCTGTGTTCCCTTCTGGAAATCCTGAACTGCTCTTCCAGTTTGTTGCACAATCATGATTTGGCATCCAAGGCCTCTTGCAAGTAAATACTTTTCTTTTGAAGTTTCTCATATTCTTTCTCCAATGCCTTGGTCCTCTTTATATAATATTCAACATTTGCTATATTGTATGAGGCTAGCACAAGGGTCTTCCCAGATGATTGTTCGGGACACATGGGCTTGTTATGAATAGGGGCTACATTCTACTCACTTGAGACACCTAAATCAATATTTAAAGTGATTCCATGGAATGTTATGGCAATATCAATAGTGTTGGCATTAGTGCCAAAAATCGTAGAATGGCCTTTTGAGGATCCGATCTAGGTAATTTGATGCATTACAAGGGCCTTTTCAAAATACCTTTTAGGTAAAGAGCATCATCCCACTTTGCTTGATCACTTATTTAGCTTGTTCATGGGTCACAGTATCATTAAGGCTGCGTTTTGGATTTTGGAAGGGGTGTGCAACTAGACACAACAGTGTCATCCTGTTCATTTTCGTTGAATGAATATTCTATCGATTATTGTTGCCTACTTTTAGCTTGTTTCTGAATAACAGCCTATGTTTGCTTAAATTCCCCGGATTCCATGAAGTTGGGATCATCAAACAATTGTTTCACTTCTTGAAGCCTCTGATCATCTGAATCATCATCAGGTATCTCAATTACGTCAAGGTCTTCCATTTGAATAGGGTCAAGCTCATGCTGAGCTTGTGAAGTGGCTTCACTCATTGCGACGACCTCTTGTTTTTTTTTTCCCACAAAATTTTCAGCTACACCTTGTGCCATCCCTAGATGTTTCGATTGTTGCTGCACCTCTAACTGAGATTGATCCACTAATTGAGCAGGAGGAGGGATATTCATTCTTTCATACTCGGGTGGGGAGGATTCAGATGAATTCTCATCATCTCACTACATACCTTCAAATTGTTGTTGAACCTTTGAAGGTTTCTTTTTATCTTCAATATCCTTCAGGATTGCCTGAATTCTTTCAGTGGGGTTAGATATGTGTGAGAAAACCTTTGTGTAGCTAGGGTCGTTTTTCTTCCTTCTCTTAGTTCACACTCTCTCCAATCCTATTTTATTTCTGCTACATCTGCCTCATCAATACAATTTCTGATAGCTTCTTGAGGGATACATATGTGAGCAAACCCACCATGCATAACAATATTCTTATTTTACCTGCCAATGACATTTTATGGGTTAGAAGGCATATGTTCAATGGGTGAGAAACCATATGCACTCATTAACAATTCAGGAATCTTCAATGCCATTCTGTGCTCAAAAGTGTAATTTCCAGCCCAACTTTTTTTTTTAATCAGTGCCCCTTTTGACACCCCAACAAAATCATCACTTTCAGAGGCCAACTGCCTCACATATTCCAATTCCAATAATCTATCAGGCACATACTTTGGGAGGTAGTAAGGAGGAACATTTGCACCATAAACTGTGTGAATAGATTGCTAGTACCAGTTAACCCAATTGTGTCCCGAGTTTCCTTCTACACTGTAAGCAAATGGTCTTAAGAACCCTCTAGCAGACTTAATTATCCTATTCCTTGGGTTTCGAAACATCAAAGTGATCTTGGAAAGCAGAATAATTACTAAAGCTATGGTGCTTTTTAAATTTAAGAGAACGCTATTGAATAGGCCTTGCAAAAACCTCACCAAGCTTGTGGCTAGTGGCATGAGTTTGGACATTGAGCTTTTTAGCGTTTTTGAAATGGGTATGGAGGTATACGAGGCACAAATGAGAGTAGTGTTTAAATTTAAGATCTTGCTCATTTTGGATTTTAAGCAAGCATTGTGAATCTTGTTAGACAAAACAATGGCCCAACCATTCAACACATCATCATACTATCACAACACCCTAGTTAGGATTTGGCATTGGAATCTGTTTACATGATTATCATTTTCGTATCCTATTACTTGACATAAGATAGAATTGGTGTACTCAAATTAATGGGACAATATACGAACATTGAAGGGTTTAACACCATTAGAAAGGAACTTATTATGAGTGTTAGGTGGCCATGGTATAAATCTTGGTAAGTATGTTGCCCTCATTTCATTGCCTCATCTAAAAAATGTGGCAGGCTCAATGCGTGTATTCAGTTATTCAACATCCTCACTCTTTAATTTCATTCCCTTATGAATACTTTTAGGGCTGAGCTCAAGCATGGTTTTTCCCTTTGTATCAATGACAATTATCTTACTAGGGCAATGCATAGAGACAATTAGATGACTAAATTTACATCCAAGTGACAATTTGGCACCACTGGCTTTCCTAGGTCATTTTCCCATACATTATTCATTGGTTCACATTTCCTGCTTCTTGCCCAAGCAGGCCGAACAAATCCTAGCTGTAATATGATTATTCAGGGTCATAAATGTCCCAAAACCGGTCAAAAAAGTACTCCATGAAATTCTTCTCATCCACCAAATATTTCTTAGGATTGCAACATGCATAAAGGGAAAGGACTTATCATTATGCCTCCTTAATTTTGGGACAACAAGAGTACTCTTAAGGGTAGAAGAATGACTAGCTGAAGCAGTACTTTCCCTGGGGGTTACATCCTTCTTAGATGGCTTATCAACGTTCTTAAAAGCCATTTTTTGCAAATTTTACAAACTTCAAAAGTATAGGGTTCATTGGTCTTACCTTTAATCACTTTTCCCTTTTGGGTGTTTTTTGAAATTAATACTTCAAAAATTCCCTTCCTTCTTAATTACTGCAAGTCTCGGCCCCTTCAATCTCTTTAAATCTTCTCTAATGACGTCCACAACTCATTATTTTGTCGCAATTTCTTAATTGAAACCTCAAGTATGCCTTTCCTCCCTCTTGATAGATATATAAGTTAGGGGCGAGGCCTATCTATAGTCCCTTCCTCCCCATCTAGATAGCCAAGTATATCTATAGGGAAGGGGTGGGGCCTATCTATAGAAGCTCCCTCCCACTGCTACATATATAGTAGGTTGTAAGTGGGAGAAACAACAAAATGAGAGATGGATGGTCAAGATCTTTCCTTTATAAGATCAATGTCATTGTTTTTCAAGACTGCATTTGAAACCTTGTGTTGAGAGCGCCTTCAAATGGAAAAATATATTATTTTAAGTTGTGTCTTGCATTATAGACCAATACAAGGACTCCAAGTGTTAGTACATGTGGCGTTCCATGTCATCATGGGTCCACTGAATTTACCTGCTGTCCACATAGTTCAATGCAACAACCATCTTTGTTTCATGCATAATTATCACCATGCTTGTTTATAGCGGCAAAACAATGAAAAACAAAAGTCAGGGGCCCGCCATGTCAGTTGACTTAGTTCTTCGATGGTCATTATCAAGCTAAAATTAATCCCGCTAACGTCATTGTTTGAGGCTGAAAGAACCCTTCCTACACTGCCCTAATTTTCCTGATTTAATTTGGGACTTGGATCCTTGCTTACAACATTAGATAACAACACCCAAGCATATATCTATGGAAGAGAAGATAAATAACATAATATAGAACCCAAATACAGCCTTTTCAATATTGAAATATGAGCATTTACAAATAAAATCAGCCCTGATATGATTGCTGGTCTGTTTATGACAGCCAAGGATTACAATGAAACTAATATTATTTTAGATCAACAAATACAACTTTGCACACTCGGAAAGTGGGGGAAAACCTAGTACAAATTGAAGTGCACCTTGCAACCCTAGGCGCCTCCTCCAAAAGAAATATATTTTGCCTTTGAATGTGCCAAAAAATGCAAGGAATGGCACCAACAATTGCAGCCTTTCCCTAGAAGGGTGACATCAGCCTTTAAGGGTAATTTCTGCCTTTCAATAATCCCCCAACCAATGGGGCCACGGCTGGAATATATTACTGTACTGAAATCACCTTCAATCTGCCCTGAAAATGTTGCCCTAGCCGAAAATGGAAATCTGGAAATGCACCAACAAAATCTGATATGAACACTTGCAATTTTTGGATGAAATTGCCCTGAGTAATTGAGGGTTTTCGTCCCCAAATATATGAAAACCAATAGAGGGTTTCTGTCCTTAGACAATCTCAATTTGAAGCGCTACTTCAAAATTGCAAAAAATCTGATTTGATAATAAGTCATGAATGCTCCATGGAATGAAAGAAGGGAATAAATAGACCCCAAAGCCAAACCCTGGACTCCAAATGACAAATAGGGTGTGTTTTATCACATTTCACATCCCCAACATGAGTCGCCCCCCCATAGGGAAATAATCACTTTATTTGATTTTATTTCATTTTTTAATAATTTTCACTTTACTTTAATAAAGGCATTTCGACTTTATTAAGTCACTTTATTATTATAAAGTCACTTTATAAAATATAAGTCATTTTAATAAAGTACTTTTATTATAAAAGCACATAAAGTGAATTAAATTGACTTAACCCAAGTTTTTCTCGCAAGCCATTCCCTCACCATCTCCATTAGCCTACGGGAATGCGGTAATAGGCCAATCTTGAATAATTGAGTGATTTCTTAGGAAGAAGGGGACATTACAGTCCTCCCTTCCCGGGATTGCTTGCCCCCAAGCAACTGTAAAGCTGGACGCTGAAGTATCATATCTCCTTTCCACGTAGCATCATCCAATGGCAAGTCCCCCCATTGAACCATATACTCTCGGATCACTCTACTCAATCTCCTCTCTCTCCTATCAAGGATCTCCTCAGGAACTAGATCCAATCTACCCTCCTCATCCAAAGGTGGCAACTCAGAAGATGAGATCACCTGTTGTCCCAACGCCTTCTTCAAACAAGACACATGGAAAACATTGTGTATCTTACTTTCGGAAGGTAACTCTAGCTCATAAGCTACCTCTCCAAGTCTCCTCAAAACTCTATATGGACCATAAAACCGAGGCTTAAGTTTTTTTGCACCACTCTTCTTGAGCATACTCTGTCTATATGACTGTAGGCGCAAAAATACCATGTCCCCTACCTCAAATGAGCTCTCAATCCTGTGCCAGTCTGCATACATTTGCTTGTTTTGTGCATGCTGAATATTATTCTTCAGTACCTTCAGGTTATCCTCATTGTCCTGTAGACACTCCCGAGCCTTAGGTGCTCTACTGTCATCAAAAGCCAAGTCAATTAAAGACGCTGCATTATACCCATATAATGCCCGGAAGGGAATCCTACCAATAGACATGTGGTAAGTAGTATTATAACAATACTCACAAATACAACCATCTCACCCATGCCTTTTGCTGTCCCGAGACATAGTTACGATCCCGAGACATAGTTACGAAGATAACCCTCAATCCATTTGTTCACAATCTCTATCTGTCCATCTGTCTAAGGGTGATAACTAGTGCTCGGAGTCAACTTAGTACTAACTAATCGAAAAACATCTGCCAAAAGGTGCTCATAAACCTGCTGTCCCGATCACTAACAATGGTTTTCAGAAGCCCATGCAATCTAAATACCTCACGGAAGAACAAATCAGCCACATGAGGTGCTTTAAAACTGGTTGGAATAGTGAAGAAGTTTGCATACTTCGTCAATCTATCAACCACCACATAAATGCGATCCTTCCCTTGAGCTGTTGGAAGACCTGTAATAAAATCCATCGAAATACTCTCCCATTTCTGTTTTGGAATTGACAATGGCTGCAATAACCCTGCGGGAAAAGTATGCTCTGACTTGTTTTGTTGACAAGTCATACATTCACGGACATGGTGTAAGACATCCTCCTTGAGACCCTTCCATGAGAATCTCTCTCTAACCTGTCTATATGTTTTGAAGTACCCTGGATGTCCCGCAAGTGGTGCATTATGAATGGAGTGTAGAATCTTTTCCTTGAGCTTAGATTCAAGAACTAAATAAATTCTGCCCTTGTAGAAAATCAGATCAGCCATTACCTTATACCGATCATCCTGAATCTTACCATCCATCACCTCGCATGCAAAAGTATTTTTGGAATACTCAACTAAAAGTTGAGATTTCCAATAAGCTGAAATCTCACTTAGAGAACATAGGGCAGCAATAGATGGCTTTTTGGAAAGTGCATCAGCCACAACATTCTTCTTACCTTTGACATACTCAATGTCAAAATCATATGCTTGGATCTTGTTGACCCACATTCGCTGCCTCTCATTAAGCTTTTTTTGTTCCAAGAAGTATTTCAAACTGTTGCGGTCGGTTCTCACCACAAACTTCCCACCTACCAAATACTGTCTGAATTTCGCCAATGCATGCATAATGGCGAGCATCTCCTTATCATAGGTGGAGTACAATCTCTCATCGTCCTACAATTTCCTACTCTTGTAGGCAATAGGATGGCGATCCTGCATAAGAACCGTGCCAATACCCATACCTGAGGCATCACACTCTAAAACAAAGGGCTAAGAGAAATCGGGAAGAGCCAAAACTGGACATGTGCTCATAACCTGTTTGAGCCTATCAAATACCCCCTGTGTGTCATTTGTCCATTTGAATGCCCCCTTCCATGTAAGATCTGTCAATGGAACTGCAAGTTGCGAATACCGTTTGACAAATCCCCTGTAATAACCACAAAGTCCTAGGAATCCTTGCAAGTTTGAAATGTTCCCAGGTGGCGGCCAATTCTGCATAGCTTGTGTCTTCTCTTGATGAACCTTAACCTCGTTGGCAGCAATGACATGCCCAAGATATAGAATCTCTGTAAGTCCAAATTCTCATTTGGACATCTTAGCAAATAGAGACTGTCTCCATGATGCTAAGTACCTCCTCAAGCTGCATCAAATGCTCCTCCCATGTTCCGTTGTATATCAATATGTCGTCAAAGAACACTAGCACGAACTTCCTCAATTGCCTGTTGAAGAGATGGTTCATGCACGACTGGAATGCAGCATGGGCATTATTGAGGTCGAATGGCATCACCAAGAACTCATAGTGCCCGTAATGACATCTGAAGGCTGTCTTATGGATGTCCTCATCACAAAAAACGAATCTGATGGTATCCTGATCGAAGATCAATCTTCAAAAAATATATGGCTCCATGCAGCTCAACCAATAGCTCATCTATGTGTGGAATGGGATACCTGTTCTTAATCATTTTCTTGTTGAGTGCACGGTAGTCAATGCACATCCGCATAGTGCCATCTTTCTTCTTCACCAATACAACTGAAGAAGCAAAGGGACTAGAGCTAGGACTAATATGTCCCATATCAAGGAGCTCTCTGATTGCCTTTTCTATCTCATCCTTGAATTTTTGAGGATGACGATAAGGCGTAGTGATCACGGGTTTGGCACCCTCTAACTCAATGACGTGCTCAAATCCTCTATCTGGCGGTCTACTTGGAGGAATATCACCAAACATAGGGCCATGCTTATCCAAAACTGTCTGGATATCCACATGATAAGGCTTCCCACTACTCGAAGAAGATTTGGATGAAATAAAACATTGGGCTGCCCAAACAACATCTCCATGTTTAAAAGTAGACTCCATCCTATGTGCTGAAACAACTCTGGGCCACCATCTGAAAGAGCCCTAAGCACAATTCTTTTCCCGTCCACCATAAACTTTAACTCCATCCGTCTGAAATCCTGAACATATCTACCAAGGGACTGTAGCCACTGAATGCCCAACACTGCATCTATCTCACCAAGACCCATTACATAGAAATCATCAGGCAATTTGTAGTCCCCCATCTGGATGCTAAGCTGAGGAATCCTCCTAGTGCAACTCATAGAGAAACCATCTGCAACTCTCACACTAAACCCCTCAAAGTCCTCAACATGCAATCCACGCTTCGCAGCCAACCCCTCATCAATGAAGTTGTGCATAACACCACTGTCAATCGAGCAAACAACGCGCTGCCCCTTAAGTACTCCTTTCAGCCGAAAAGGATGGTACCTAGGGACTCCTGAAAGTGAGGCAATAGTGACATTCGCTGAATCCAATGCCCCATCCTCTCCAAGCTCAACCTGTGGCTGCTCCTCATGCACATGTCCACAATCACTATCTTTTGAACCTGTATCCTGAATATGCTCATCGTCCACCTCTGAAACCTCTATAAGATGCACCTTGCCTTTACCAAGGCAGCAGTGTCCAGGCTCCCAAGGTTCCTTACAAGAGAAGCAAAATTCTTCCTCAACTCGTTGCATGTATCCAGATCCATCCTAGGAGGGGGTACACTCTTAGGCTGAGTAGAAGAGCGCTCAAATGGTTTGGACCTCTGGGAGAATTTATTTGGATGATAAGGAGGTGATGTGTCTAAATCCATTGTTGTTTGAATGGCATTGTGCGGTGTCTTAGGCTTAAGAGCCTTGCCCAATCCTCTCATCATGTCATGTAATCCCTCTATGAAAAGCATGACCACACGCTTCTCAAGCATCTCAAGGACCATCACTGCTATACGTTGGAACTCGTTGATGTAAGAATCAACATGTCCACTCTGGCGAAGCTGAGCCAAATCTGTGTAATACAACTACACATCCTTACGGTCAGATCTAGCAATCAACCTCTCACTGAACTCCCTGTAAGACCGTAGAAGGTCATGGTTCTGGGTGACCAGCCCATGATGCCACCAATCATATGCTACTCCCTCAAGGTGTAAGGTAGCAAACTGAATAGCCTCCTACTCCTGCATAGGCTTGAGGGTAAGATATATGTTGAGCTTATGAATCCAGGCTCTTGCACTAATCTTCCCACTACCATCAAAGGTGGAAAGAGTCACCTTGTTGGTAGCTTGCTTCAGCACCCTGTTTTGCTGCGGCCTAGGCCTCTTGTCCTGTCTGGCCCTCACACTATCTCTCCGCTGTGCGTAATACTGCGGAAGGGGGAATGCATCTCTCACCTGCTGAGGTAAATTCCCCCACTCCTCACTGGCTGCCATAATACTACCCTGGAATTCCACTTCCTCAAGTAGATCAACAATTGCCGGTGGGTCATCCTGAAGCAAGAAACTGGGCTGCATAGGTCTATCAGCTATCCATGTAGACCTCCTCTCTTGACAAGGAAATCCCAATACGCTACCAAATGTTGAATGCTCACTATGGCCTCCATGGCTAGATGCAACAGAGATTGACCTGTTTCTCTTGTCACGTCTATCCACGCTATCATGTCTATCTCTGCTGTCATGGCGCCCTCTTGGTCTACCCAAGGTCATCCTGTCAAAGGCAGTGCCCATCCGATCCATGGATTGAATCAACCTCTGCTGAGTGGCTACCGAGTCCTCAGAAGCTTTCTATCAGGATCCTCCTGTTCATCCTGGGGCAGACTATGACCACCATCCAATCTATCTCCCATGGCTCTAATCTCTGTCTCTAGACCAACCTCAAGTTGTGCTCGTCTACGTGTATAATACCTGTGTGGACCCATCCCTCGTGATTGCATCAAATCAAAACCCTGCAGGCTGGCAGGAACATAGCTATGATACCACTGAAAGAACCCTTCCTACATTGCCCTGATTTTTCTGATTTAATTTGGGACTTGGATCCTTGCTTACAATGTTAGATAACAACACCCAAGCATATATATATGGAAGAGAAGATAAATAACATAATATAGAACCCAAATGCAGCCTTTTCAATATTGAAATATGAGCGTTTACAAATAAAATCAGACCTGATATGATTGCTGGTCTGTTAATGACAGCCAAGGATTACAATGAAAGTAATATTATTTTAGATCAACAAATAGAACTTAGCATACTCAGAAAATGGGGGAAAACCCCCTGTACAAAATGAAGTGCACCTTGATACCCTAGGCGCCTCCTCCAAAAGAAATATATTTTGCCTTTGAATGTGCTGAAAAATGCAAGGAATAGCACCAACAATTGAAGCCAAACCCTAGAAGGGTGATGTCAGTGTTTAAGGGTAATTTCTGCCCTTCAATTAGCCCCCAACCAATGGCGCCACTGCTGGAATATATTGTTGTACTGAAATCACCTTCAATCTGCCCTGAAAATGTTGTCCTAGCTGAAAATGGAAATTTGGAAATGCACCAACAAAATCTGATATGAACACTTGCAATTTTTAGATGAAATTGCCTTAGATAATTGAGGGTTTCCATCCCCAAATATATGAAAACCAATAGAGGGTTTTTGTCCCCTACGGTTGAACCTGGAAGAGGGTTTCCGTCCTCCACAAAGCTCTGAATGAGGGTTTCCGTCCTCAGACAATCTCAATTTGAAGCGCTGCTCCAAAATTGCAAAAAATCTGATTTGATAAAAAGTCATGAATGCTCTATGGAATGAAAGAAGGGAAAATATAGAGCCCAAAGCCAAAACCTGGACTCCAAATGACTAATAGGGCACTTTTTATGACATTTCACATCCCCAACATGAGTCGCTCCTCCTTTGGGAAATAATCACTTTATTTTATTTTATTTTATTTTCTTTTTTAATAATTTTCACTTTACTTTAATAAAGTCATTTCGACTTTAATAAGTCACTTTATTATTATAAAGTCGCTTTATAAAATATAAGTCATTTTAATAAAGTACTTTTATAATAAAAGAACATAAAGTGAATTAAAGTGATTTAACCCAAGTTTTTCTTGCAAGCCATTCCCTCACCATCTCCATTAGCCTACGGGAATGCAATAATAGGCCAATCTTGAATAGTTGAGTGATGTCTTAGGAAGGAGGGGACATTACAGAGGCTCATTAAAATATTATCAAATATGACCCCCGAAAATGACGATTCAAAGGAATGCCAGGTTATATCATAACCCTTTCGAAATTAATGTCCATCTTTGTTTTAGAGGTGATTTAGCTTTATTGGCTTTTCCATGTCGACGAGGTGAGATAATACATGTCGACACAAGTTACTTTACTAACCAAATTGTATACATTTAAATACATATGCAATGGAATTTTTGCTAGAAATGAAGTTGTTCAATAACATGTATTCACACTCCTTGATGAAAAAGGACCTAAGAGAAAATTTATAAAAGAACATATTATTGGCTTTTATCACATTACTGAAGACACAAAACTTTACATGTAGCCATGAGACCCCAACCCAAGACATGATATATGCCAAAAATATAGTTTGTTAAAATTGTATGCTCTAGGGGCACTTTGAGAGCCAATGCTGGCTCTTGTCTACAAGAACCCCTTGTGGGTACATTGAGATCCTATTTATATCTTGGTGGAGAAAACCCGAAACCCTAAAATACATCATCTCAAAAGGAAGAACCAAAAGACATTAGGGGAAACCCCACCCATTTATACAAAGGCTCCCAATGACTGTTAAACACAAAAACAAGATTAGGATTGAGAAAGATCACCAGATAGATTGAGCAGACAGGATTTGTCAGTTATGTAGCATCCAGGAGATGGAGTTCGAGGAGCACTTCATCTTTCGTTGTCCCATTTACTATGAGATTAGAGGGAGATTTTACTGCTATTTAGGACACATAATCTCTCTGACTTCTTCAGATATGAGGACCAGAGATATTTGGCTTTATATATATAGGAAGCTCTTAAGCTTCGTGATCATTTTATTCAGAGACCCACTTCACATATCTTGCAACCTAGTTGAGCACCAACGGACCAAGCACATTGAGGTACATATGCACTTCATTCGTCAGCACATTTAGGATGGAACTTTTAGCTTGGAGTACATTCCGACTCAGCTGTAGGTTGCAAACATCTTCACGAAGCCTTTTGCATCACCTTGTTTCTGAGTTATGTGGTGCGTTTGGGGTTTCAGAAGTTGTCTTTGGGGGGTGTTTGTGAGGACATCTTCCTTCATTTCATAGATACATATTGTACATGAGTACCTTATCAGGGCTAGTTGCTGGGACTCATACTATGGATATGCCACTATTTTTTTTGGCTATTGTTAGCCCCTATCATCGCTTGAGGGGGTGTTAGAGTATGTATTTCTCATGTTTGCTAGTGTATTAACTGGCTATTTCGTCCTCTTGCTAGTTTGTTCTATGTGAGGATTTATCCCACATTGGTTAGTTAGGATAGTTCTTTGTTTTGCCTTGTTTTGAATAACACTTGACTTGCTTTGTTTTGCAATCATTTTTTTGCACCTTCCTTGTGTGATGTTTTTGATGTTGACACTTCGAAATCTTGGGTTGGATGGTTTCTTCACCATTCCTAACAACTAAGGAATCACCAAACAAAGAGAACAAAGAAAACACCCTAGGTAAAGTACACAGTGTTGATTGGTAGCAGTTGTTGACTGCTCATAGGGAACTCAATCAGATCTTCATGAATGTCTCTAAGATAGAATGTATTCTGTCATGTTTGTTGTCAATGGAATAAGGTCCCAACCAAAGGGGATCATATTTACCATGCTTTCCCTTACCTCCAGATTTTCTATCCCATTGCAAAATCACATCTCCAAGTATAAAATTTATGGGATTAACCTTATCAAAATTTCTTTTCATTTGCTCCTTGTAATTTATGCATCTTTCATGAGCATCTTTCTTGGTTTCATCAAGCTCTATTTACTGATTCATTCTTTTATGTGACACAATCAAAATCATCATTCTCCATTTCATGCAGCAACTTGTATATAGGGAGCTCTATATTCAAGGGTAGAACAACATTGAATATTTACACGAATTAAAAAAGGATTTTTCATGTGGATTTCTTTGGGGTGATTCTATTAGCCCATACAGAAATATCTAAGCTTACCATCCTATCTCTTTTTCTTTATCTCAAGAGTTCTTTTGGCAATCCTTATCAAATTCTTATTGTTGGATTCTTCCTGCCCATTACCTTTTGGGTAATAGTTAGAAGAACAAGACAACTCAATGCCAAATTTTGTGCACATATCCACTAGATCAGCAACCCTAAAAGAAATTGCATTATCCCTTATAATTGAAAGGGGCACTCCAAACTTGGTATTGATGTTATTTTGTATGAAATCCATTACAACATTTTGGGTTGCATTCCTCGTTGGCATGCCTTTAACCCATTTAGTAAATTAGTCCATGGCTACCAATATCCATTTGAAGCCATTGCTTGATCTCTCAGTGATCTTCCCTATGAAATTTATTCCCCATTCCTGAAATGTGGCCTCCATAACCACTGTTTTTAGAGGGAGAGCACCTGAAGCCTTCATTTTCCCTGTAAATCTTTGACAAGGATCACATTTTCTCACAATTTTGGACACTTTTCCTAACAAAGATGGCCACTAATATCCTGTCCTGATAATCTTGTGGAAAGCAGTCTTGGCAATATAACGACCACCACACAATACCTCATGTAATTCTTTTATCAGATTATGGGACTCTTCTTCATTTATACACCTCATTAGGAGCCCTTCAGGTTCCCTCCAAGCAAGCCCTTGATCTTTAAGAAAATATTTTTGAGAAATTAACTTGAGTGTTCTCCTCTGAGCCTCATGTGGACATGCCATATTTATCAAGTGATATATGATGTCCATGTACAAAGGGCAATCTAATAATTCATGTGCATATGCCAAGATACAATCATCTTCGTTATTCACACCCATAACATCTTAGATTAGATTGTGCCATTAGTTTATCCAAGCCTTGACCTCTCACGAGCTTGGTAGTTTGGATTTCCATATCAAATTCCTGCAATTTGCTAACCCATCTACATCTCTTGCCTAAGAATTCTTGTTGGGTGAATATGTCCTTCACCATAGTGTGATGCACATATGCTTTGTTCTTTCCACTTAGAATGTAAGCTATGAATGCTTTCACATCTTTGACTAGGGCATATGCCTTTTTTTCCATTGTTGTTTACTTTAGCTCTACATCTTGCAAAGTCTTACTCTAGAAAGATATAGGTTGCTCTTGTCCTTCATTTTTCTATTGTAAAACAACCACCACCGTGTGTAATGTAGAAAATGAAAAGATTTGAAAATCTTTGTTAAAATAGTGTTGATGATAACAGGGGCCTGCTTCAAAGTCTCTTTAATATTTTCAAATGATTGCTTAGAATCCTCAGCCAATTCTAGTGATTGGTCTTTCTTTAGCATTCTTGTGACAGGTTGTTATCTCAGCAAAATTTGGAACAAAACTCACAAAATTAATCTAACCAAAAAAGGGCTGTATTTCTTTTTAGATTGAAGCAGGGGAATGCGATCAGTATCTTTCATTATTTCAAGGTCTATTCTTTTCCTGCCTTTGACATAGTATGTCCTAACAAATTTCCTTCTTCTACCCCAAATGCACACTTAGGGTTCAATGAGATTCCAAATTCTTGACACCTCTTGAAGATGGTCTCTATGCATTTCAAACGTTCTGCTCTTTTTATTGAATATGCAGTCAAGTCATCCTGGTATACCACAAGATATTCATTGATTAGATCTGAACGTGTATTGTCCTTGGCCATCTGAAAAGTTTCTTCTGCATTCATTAGTCCAAATGGATCCTGACATAAACATAAGTGCCCCACAGAGTATTAAAAGAAGTCTTGGACCTTTCAGATTCTTTTACCAACCCCTGATTATAACTAGAGAACCCATCCATCATAGATAACAATTCAAGCCCAATGACCTTCTACATCAAATGATTCATATTAGCCCTTAGGTAGTGGGTAATTGTCTTTTAAAGACACCTTGTTCAGATTTCTAATGTCAACACACAACCTAATGTATCCATTATGTTTTCTGTCTGGAACTAAATTGATTACTCAAGAAGAACGCCTTGTTGATTTTATGATACCTCCATCCTTTAGCTTGAGCAATTCCTTTTCCATTTAGGAAGCTCAGGTAGGATTTATGGGTCTTTGTTTTTGCCCTAAAGGCCCTGGCCTTAGGTTGAAGGGAAATCACATGCTGGAATAGGTCTTCTCATTTTGTCTTCTGCTCATTATATGACCAAGCGAAGCAGTCTTTAGTTTGCCTGTACAACTTGATAAATGCTTTGTTTTCATTATCAGTGAGTTTATTTCAAATCCTTACTGTCCTTGAAGATGTACTTCCCAAATTACTTCAATTTCTTGAGTATCTACTGGTTTACTCCTTGCAATGATTCTATCAACTCCATCAAAGGTTCTTTCCACGGCAACCAGCCCTATTAGTATTTTGTTAATCTTCAATTGAATGACTTCACTTCTCATTAGTACTTCCTTACCATCTTGCTAATCAACAAAAGGCTCCGAGTTAATTTGTTGATCTTCAAATTCATAAATACTATTTAGGAACCTTGAAATATGATTATCATCTTCAAATACCTTCCAACTGGTGACATTACCAGGCACAAATGGTCTCACAAGAACTTCTACATCGTATGTATAAAATGGTGCAACCGTACTAATGCTGAATTGGGAAGCAAATACAAGCTGAGCAGCAAGGGATTTTTCAGTTCTATCAATAGAGTTGATGTTGAATGCATCAAACAACTTAATAGTATTCCACACAACATTTCTGTAGTCTTAATTTGTCATTCTTGGCTGCATATCTACCTCTTGAAAAATCACCAGCTCAGAATCGGCCAAGACTTTCAAGCACTTTATACTACATTTGTTTGAACTTTGCTAGTTTTAACCCAAGTAGCAAAGCTTCATACTCAGTCACATTGTTAGTGCAGGACAAGTCCAGCTTGAAAGCAAATCTATAAATTGGTACATGAGGGGAACATGATACAATCAAAGTTCATAATCTAGCCCCTGAATGAATGCTAGAGCAAGCCCATCAAAGTTCATACTCCATATCTCATGGGTTTGATCATCAAGCATCCTTGGCTGAGTGGATGGGTCATTTACATTTCTATAAACATTGCATTCCCCACAACATTTTCCATGTCAGACTTACAGTCAAAACACCTCATTCAATGCTCTTGCATGATCGTCTATCAAATGTAGCATCCGATGTTCTTTGAAAAGTTTCACATGCTCACCTTTTAAAGGTATGGTGGCATTAGACATATATCTATATGGATGCTTCTTTCAACAGATGCAGCCCACTTCCTAGAAAACAACATGCCCCACATTGGAGGGCTGTCTACTACAACTACATTTACGATCAAAAAATTCTCAGGAAATGCAGCAAGTTGAACAACCGTCCCATTCACACATCCCACTATAGGCACCCCTCGTCAATCCCTGGTGTAGTATTTTCTAAAGGACTTATTAATATTGCTTAAAGCACCACAGTCCAACATGAAATTGTGTAACAACCAACTATTGGCAAGAAAGGAGGTCTTAAGAGGATCAACATTTAGTTGGTTCTCAACTAAGGCTGTCCCTAAATATATTTGAAGAGCGTCTTTATCAATTTCATTGTTTGTATTAGCTCAACATTATGGATTTGTTTCATCAAGGCAACTTGGGCTCCTTTGAGATATCCCAAACAAATTTTGGATGCAATTTTTTTTCAAATCTGACTTCTTGTTGATGCAGGCATTTCGTCAAACAGGTGGCATATGGTCTGATCTGAATTGTTTTGAGTTTGGTTTTGAATGTGGTTTGCTTGTATATTGATTTACTTTGTTTTTCAATGCTCATAAAAGTAGTATTGCATTCACAAGGAACTTTTACAAATAAACATTTAACCAAACACATAAATATTGTTCAATATACCACATTAAATGCACATACAACCATAGGCAATCATCAGATTAATATCTGCTGTTAAGTACAATTGCAAAGATTATACACAATAGACCCAACCTCTAACCCAACGCTCCAACAATGGTGATCGTTGTGCATAAATACGATAGTCCAAGAAGAGGTGCGGCTGCCTATGAGACTAGTACGACACTGTATTTGTAGGCCCAACAAACTTTAATACCTCCTTTAGTTGCTAACTTGCCTCCTTGGTTCCACGTACACACATGAACGCTTGCCTCAACTGGATGGTTATGGCACAAAGACCTACGGCCAACATTGGGAAGATGTACGACCCATTAAAACTCCCATAATACGGCCACAATAATCTGCAAATGGTACAGACTTCTTAAGGAATGCAACAATAGTATGATAAATCTATAATACAACCATCTTTCCAATCGGAAATTCGTCTTCAAAGAAGGCCTCACGAATTTCTCCAATATCTCTGATAATTCGCAGGCAAGAAATTTGAGTGATCTCTTTAGCTAACCAGCTAGGGTGGAATCGTTTCACCACCGAAATCAAATGCCCTAGGGTTTCTTTCCCTAAAGCCAAGAACTCCAAAAGCTCTCCAAAATTTGAATAAGAGAAAATAAGCAACCATAAAGCAAATGAGCCCCAAAACTCCCTTTTATATTACTTGCCTTTTTTTCGCTCATTCAAATAGGTAAAGTGATTTTAAAAAGTTACTTTTAAATATTTATGCAAAGTCACTTTATAGCACCTTTTAATTAAAACTTTATTTACCTCAAAAAATGACCTTTTATTTAATATAGTTATAATTTGACATGCAGGGCCCCTGTTTTATGCACCCATGATTTAAAATATTTCATCCCAGTTTCGACGAGCTAGAACACTAAGGGGACTTAAATTTTTTTTAATTAATATTTAACAACCTAAGTAAAATTATTAAAATAAAACCATTAATGTACTCATTCTGTGGAAACTGCCGGAATGCATCAAAATTAAAAACTAACTGCACTAGAATAATACCGATGAAGAATAATGATAAACAAAGCCATCTGAATGACTTTCTATAAATAAACACCCTCTCCAAGATTCTTGGAGAGCACATTAGAAGCCAAAAATAACTTCTAAAAGCATCAAATAACTCCTCTAAACTATCTCAGCTTACTGGTAACATCAAATGACCTTTTTGATCACGCTGACACAACTCAGAAAGCCATCTTTAGTTGCAAAGCAAGAGAACCCCAAAAATGGGGACATTACAGTCCGCCCTTCCTAAAGATTGCTTGTTTTCAAGCAATGCCAAGGCACCCACAATAGCAACTGAATGAAATCAATTGAATCCAAGGGTCCCAAGTCAATCTTTGCAAATGTCAACCATGCTGTCACTGCACTACTCTGATAGAAATTGTAAACTCATCATGCTCCAGCTGCGTTCTCAACTCTTGTGACCTGAAAAATTGAACATCACCAACACCCATACTGAATACCTACGAGGGCTGAAATATGTATCATGAAAAATCTCTTGCCAAGGTGCCTCAGTGAGATCCATATATGAAATCCCACTGTCTAACTTGATCCTGGGTAACAGGAAATAAAATTTGCTCTACTCCAAAGAGTAACCCTCAACAATTCTCCTCACAATGTCCGCGAAGTGATATGAATCAGTCCCTAATTGGAAGTCGACTGCAACAATGTCATCCCATAAAGCATACATCCTGACCATGCTCTCCCAATCATAGACTAATAACTCTACATCGACACCAAATGTCCAAGTGACAACATACCCAAATCGAGCACACCAACCCATCCAATCGACTGCAATCATCACAATATCATTAGAAGATATACTCATCAACAACTCAAACTGATTGCAGTTACTATCACTCATACTGGTGAGAGTTGGAAATAACTGCTCTAACTCTATAAGTCCTCCTACAACCCGCTGCCACGAAGCTTGTACTCGAAGTCCATCTGCTCATAAATTGTAGTTGCCGTAATCAACGCTGAACTACTAGGGCAGCAGCGGTCATAAAATATTATCCCTGAAAACATAGTAAATGTGAAGGTGGGAATGACCAAAGGAACTCCTCCAATAACCATATTACCTCTACTAATCAACACCATTTGAGAATTACTCCACTGTTGGGCTGGAGGTGTTGGCCAATCCAACTGCATGATATCGTTCATTGTTCTATGTGGGCTGATGAAAGTAGACAGCGGTACCAACTTCGGAGTTATGTCCACCTCTCCCATTCTGAATCAACATCTCACCCCGGAAAAATGTCCCTGGATCCCAAGTCCTATGATTGCCATCAATCATACTCATACACACATCCTCGTGGCTGCTGCAACAACTAATGACAGTCCCGATAAGTCTGAAAATCAGATCTATGACCACCTCAGAATTGCTTCTACTGTCATAAATTGGTAATGTCTCATTAGCATCCCAATCCCAATTGCTATTGTGACAAACCTGCGCACACCAATCCATGCAATCAGCTGATATCATCAATGCAAGGTCTGAAAATTTCATAAGCAGCACCATAGAACAACCCTTAAACATAAATGTGTAAGTTAGAAACCAAAGAACCATGTCTGAACACTCTTCCCCCATTTGATGCACCTTCTTGTTATGCGTTTTCATGAAGTAAGGAATAGTAAAACCATTATGAAACATCATATCATGTGAATGACTTGGGCCAACAAACACCATTTCATGCTTAGCCATAAAATTTTAAATATCAACAAGATGAGGCACTTTACCAATGCCATCCATACAAAATTCATCTATCATTTCATGAGGAGTCAAATCATATGAAGATACTAGTCTGCTGTTCACAATCAAAGAGTTAGCAACTAGTTCATATCTTTCATCGGTGTCTTCATGGATCTTATGCATACCTTCTCCCATTTCAAGATGGTTATCATTGTCTGCTGATTCCAAAGATGTATCACGTTGAGATCTGCCTCCATTACCTGTTATATCTGCTATCTCATGGCTGCATGCTGCACCTTCATGTGAGAAATGATCCTCAAGCAGCTTCCAATATTTATCAACATACCCAACCTCTCCAAAATGGGAAGTGCTGAAATCATTATGCAACATTTCATTCTTATGGAGTTCATCAAATCCTCCAACAATTTGTATGATCTCCATAATCCTTGTGTCACTTTCTTGAACTTTGGATGTGGCTGTAATAGAAATTTCCGCTTTGTATAAAGAAAAGTGAGCCATACTCAATTGTAAGCAAAGATCATTAATCTGAATTTTTGCTTCTTGAAGGGCCACTTGAGTGGACTCCAAGGAACCCCTAGTGTTCATAAGCTCAAAGTTAAGATGGTCAATGTCTTCCTCTTTCCCTCTCAATGCATCTGAATAGATTTCAGTGAGGTTGAGGAGATGGTCATGATCTGAAAGATGTAAATAGTTTGATTTCATTGTCACTAGGGCTTCCTTGATTACTTGTAAACTAGCAGGAGAAGATTCTTCTTCAATACCTTTTTGTCTTCTCTCAAGTTGAGCCTTCCAAAGGTGATCTTCAATCAGTTTGTGAATACCATCATAATGTGTCAATGCTGCAACAATCTTATCTTCACTAACCTTCAATTGGTTCTCCAAATTACGTGGACTTTGGGTCTTATGAACAACTTCTGCTTCACATGAAAAATCATCAAATTGGTTTTAAGTACTTGATTCACACAACTGGCTTCTTCAACGTCATCATCCATGCACACCTGCTGATTTGGAACTAGGGCAGCATTAGTCCCACACATAAAATCATCTTCAATACCATCATTAGGTATTATGACACAAGAGGGCTCAATTTGCTCTTTGTACTCATCATCCAACTCAGCTAACTCATTGGATGATGTGATGCATTTTTCATATAAAGATGTTGGGACAATGTTATGATCAAACATATTTTCCTCAAAGGAATCCATTTTCTCTTCACAAAGCTTATTAATGACAATCTCTAAATCACCCACATAGAGACTTGTGCATTTTTCGCTTGTAACATCAATTGATTCCTCTTCCTGGCAACCCAAAGTGTCTTCCTATTGGAACAACACAACGTTGGTTCCATCTTCCTCATGACATGAAAAACAACGCTGCTCTTTTCTCATTTGGTTTTTGCTCATTTTGGGTGATCATGGAACTTGTATACCAAATGAGATTAGTTCTTCAGTCAACTGTCCCTTCAACTTCTCAATTTTCTGCTCAACCAATCTTTTTGAGAAACCATATGCTGCAGTTGAGACATGTTGCTCCTTTCTCCAAATGACCAAAAAATATGAGTGCAACTATTTGCAAGCATCATCATCTTAATCTAAAATCAGGGACAAAATAGTTAGCATACTTGTTTTAACATTGTCTGAATGTCGTCTTCTGATTCTAGTCAAGAAACAGTAGAACCTCTGAAGAATCAAATCATCACACCTAAGATCAGTCAATAAGACACATGACCTAACCTTTGCCACAATTTCTAATATTTTAACTCTCCTTCCAAAGGTAGGGCTTTTGACATCATGTAATCCATGAAAGCTCTCCACAATCAGCTGAAGTATTTCCCTCATGTCATTATCATAAGGTGCTTCAGGAGCAGTAATTCTTGTGACTTCACTAATGCAAGTGACAACTGCAAGTCTTACCTCGTACATCTTGATGTCTCATAAGCTTTGGTTTAACCAAAGAGTGCACCAATGGAGTCATAGCTTGACACATCGATTGGGATGGTAATTGATCAAACTTGCATAGACAATTTCTTGCTTCCTCCAATGTGCTGAGAAGAGCTACTTTTGACTGAGGTAAGTGTTCAAACTTCTTACCTATAAATTTCAACTTCTCTTGAAAGACTTTGGTAGCCTCCTCTTCTTTCCACCTGTATTCAATCTCTTTTCAATATCAATCTAATTTTGCTTCATAGATTCAATCAAAGAGTTCATTTGATCACTGGGAGTAGCCTTGATACCCAATAAAATAACCAACTCCTTGTTGCAACTGAAAAGACTGAGTGTTGGCCACACACTAAATCAAACAATTGGAAACCATTTTTCTGATCAGAATTTTCGGCTATAAGGATTTGGTGTTAAGACCCACTGGCTAGCAAAATCAATGGCTTTGATACCATTGAGATATCCCAAACAAATTCTGGATGCAAATTTTTTTCAAATCTGACTTCTTGTTGGTGCAGGTATTTCATCAAACAATTGGCGTATGGTTTGGTCTGAATTGTTTTGAGTTTGGTTTTGAATGTTGTTTGCTTGTATATTGATTTACTTTGTTTTTCAATGCACACAAAAGAAATATTGCTTTCACAAGGAACTTTTACAAATAAACATGAAATCAAACACATAAATATTGTTCAATATACCACATTAAATGCACATACAACCATAGGCAATTATCAGATTCAGATTAATATCTGTTGTTAAGTACAATGGCAAAGATTACATAATAGACCCAACCTCTAACCCAACGCTCCAATAAAGGTGATGGCTGTGCATAAATACAGCAGTCCAAGAAGAGGTGTGGCTGCCTATGAGACTGGTATGACATTGTATTTGCAGGCCCAACAAACTCTAATATCTCCTTTAGCTGCTTACTCGCCTCCTTGGTTCCACATACACACATGAACGCTTGCCTTAGCTGGATGGGTATGGCACAAAGACCTACAGCTAGCATTGGGAAGATGTATGGCCCATTCAAACTCCCATGGTATGGCCACAATAATCTGCAAATGGTACGAACTCCTTAAGGAATGCAGCAATAGTATGATGAATCCATAATACCACTATCTTTCCAATCGAAAATTCGTCTTTGAAGAAGATCTCACTAATTTCTCCAATATCTCTGATAATTCACAGGCGAGAAATCTGAGTGATCTCTTCAACTAACTAGCTAGGGTGGAATCGTTTCACCACCGGAACCAGATGCCCTAGGGTTTCTTTTCCCAAAGCCAAGAACTCCAAAAGCTTTCCAAAATGTGAATAAGAGAAAATAAGCAAGCATAAAACAAATGAGCTCCAAAACTCCTTTTTATATTATTTGTTTTTTTCCTAAATAGATAAAGTGACTTTTAAATATTTCCTCAAAGTCATTTTATAACATCTTTTAATTAAAACTTCATTTCCCTCTAAAAATGACCTTTTAATTAAAATAGTTATAATTTGACATGCAAGACTTCTATTTTATGCACCCATGATTTAAAACATTTCATCCTGGTTTCGACGAGCTATAACGCTAAAGGGCCTTTTAAATATTTTAATTAATATTTGACAATCTTAGTAAAATTATTAAAATAAACCCATCAATGTATTCATTTTGCAAAAACTGTCGGAATACATCGGAATCGAAAACTAACTGCATTGGAATAATCTCGATGAAGAATAATGATAAACGAAGCCGTCCAGGCGACTTTTTATAAATAGACGCTCTCTCCAAGATTTTTGGAGAGCACACTGAAAGCCAAAAATAACCTCTGAAAGCATCAAATAACTCCTCTAAACCATCTCAGTTTACTGGTAACATCAAATTACCCTTTTGATCAAGCTAACACAACCCAAGAAGCCATCTCCAACTGTAAAGCAAGAGAACTCGAAAAATGGGGACATTACATCCTAAATATGAAAAAGCTTGGTCCCTATGTTCAAGTATTCTCTTTAATTCAATGACGAGGATTTGTACTTGTAATTGACTTAGGACATAACCCAAATCAAACATTGTAAGTTGGCATAAGAGTGTTTGGAGGTAGTGTAGTGCCATTCACATCTGGGATGTATGGACAATTGTTTGCTTAACATAATGATTTTTTTACAATGATCTTGGATGGGCCGCTATCTTGTGGAGGTTTTGCAAGGTTTTGGTTCATTATTTTTTGGTATTGCATTAGGTACTCTTGGTTCCTTACCAACACTTGTAAGCAAAGGCATTTTCACCTTAGTTCTTTGGACAAATTTCTTTTAATTTGAAACATGAGGAGGCTGTATTCTCAATTTATAAGGTGTGTTTCTCTTTGCAGGATTAGGAAACATATTCTTATCTGTGTTGCCTCTGTCTTCTACAAGGATAATTTTTATTTCAAGATCTATTGGAGCAGCATGCTCTTCCCCTTTATCGATAGAGTTTTGCTTGCTTCTCAAATTATAATCGTTTTTAATTTGGGTGATAGCAACATTTGTCAAAGCACAGGTGACATCATCAGAGGGCCTTGTTTTCTTGTACATTTTAAATATTTTTTACCTAAGATGAGCAAAGTCATGTGTAGTGCCTTTTATAAATTTACCATATTAATTTCATCTTCACCAAAATTGATGTAGGAGCATTCGGGTTTACAAGCAATCTTGCATCGACCAAAAACATGGGTTGGGTTCTTGTGCGCGTTTGTGCAAGGATGTCTATGCTTATGCAACTTGTCGGTTGTGTAAACAACTTGGTGCTCGAAAAATAAGACTGACAACAATCTTGAGAACATCATCAAGAGTCCATCATGTCAGAAAGGGCAAGTAAAGATAGTTTCAATCACTTCCTTGAGGTCAAATGACCTGTTTTTGTGATAGTGATGAAATCACCACTTAATGCATAGAAACTGTCAGTCTGCATTAATCGGTAGTTAAATGACCCCTTTTTGGGATGGTGGTGAAACCATTGTTTAATGCAAGTGGAAGTTTTGAAACTGCCGGTTTGCATTAACTGCGGTTATATAACTGCCAGTCTATAGTAGCTAGTAGCTCTGCTTGCATTGAAGGCACATGTAGAATAATTTCTTAGAATTAAAAAAACATGACATGTGGACCATTTTCCAAGGCAAAGAGAACTAAAAAAGGCTTACAAGATTAGATATTAAGTTTTGTAGGATTTTTACCCGTGTATATTTTACTTAATATCTAATTAAAATTGCTCTTGAAAGCCTTCAACTTGGCTTACAGGATGTTAGTTTCAATCAAGCAAGATTTGTATTTGTTTGGGAACAATAGTTGGGAAGTGAGTTATGAGATCAAGTTGTGAAGGAGAGAGTTCCATTCTAAGAGAGAACAAATTGAGGTAGAACAAAGTTTAGCTCTAGGAGAGATAGAAGCATAGCTAGAGAGCTTACAAGTGTGATGTATGCTTATTGAAGCTAGTCCATATGGGCTTGAGTGTAATATTTTCTTCACAGTCAGTAGGGTGAAGGGTTTGTGTTTGTGTGAATCTCTGTAATACTATATATTCTTTCGATAAAGAGTGTGTTTGGTTTCCATTTTGTGTGTTTGTGTGTGTGCCTATTTGAGATTGAGTGTATGTCTCAGTTGAGGAGTAAGTCAACCATTAATTTGGACCCCTCATTCCTATTTGCATCAATTGGTATCAAAGCAAGGTTTGCCTTACTACACTGAGTGTGTGAGGCTTTTGTTGAGTCAATTGCAAGTTGTGAACGAGAAATTTGTATTGTTTTGAGGATATGGCACACAAAGGAATACCTCTTAGAGGAGGAAGGGGCACCTAGAGTTGTAGACTTTGCAGAAATGCTTAGAGTGTGATTGGATGGAATGGAGACTGCACAAAGGAAAGGACATTTGCAGATGTGTAAGTGAATGGAGGAGGGGGAACTCAAGACGCTCATGTTGAAGAGCTGGTTGATGAACCAAAAGATAGATTTGTGAAAGCCATTACAAAGATGGGAAGCAAACCAAAGTTGGACACACCTAGCTATGGTGGAAGCCCGAGCCTTGAGAATCTTTTAGATTGGATGACAAAGCTGTAAAAGTATTTTGACCGAGTCAATGGAGGACCCCAAAGTTAGTCAAGTTTTCCTGTACCAAGCTGAAGGACTTGCATCTTTGTGATGGGATCATGTGTAAATGGAAAGGGAGATAAGAGACTAAGGACCAAATTAAAACTTGGGATAGAATGGTGACAAAGCTGAAAGGTAAATTTATACCTTCTAATAATTAGTTGAGTTTATTCAAGAAGTTGCAGAATTCAAGATTGAGAAATGAGTGTGAGACTACACTGAGGAATTTTACAAGCTCACCATTAGAGCTGGTCATGTGGAGGATGATCAAGAAAAGATATCAAGGTATGTAAATGAACTTCATATTTCTATTCAAGTTGTGTTTGGAACGTTCAAGTTGATGTTGGTAGAGGAAGCCTATCAATGTGTATTGAAGATGGAAAGAAAGTTGTCTAGAAGGCAACAAAATACATCTAGAGGTAGATGAAGGTTCTCAAGACGACAAGGACAAACAAACAGTGGTAGAGGACAACATACTTATGAAAGAGAAACTAGCACTTTTCAAAATCAGAATTAGACCCAAAGGGGAAAAGGGTATTGTTCTCGAGGAAGGGGATACTTTTGTAGAGGAAGATGATACTTTGATAAAGGAAGAGGAATAGGATTCATGGGTAAGTCCTTTGAGTGTGGAGATATTGGACA
Source organism: Torreya grandis (assembly GCA_037957365.1). Taxonomy (NCBI): domain Eukaryota; kingdom Viridiplantae; phylum Streptophyta; class Pinopsida; order Cupressales; family Taxaceae; genus Torreya; species Torreya grandis. The sequence continues at coordinate 1,901,767 of JARHVA010002964.1, forward strand.
TAGAGCTTTTGAAGTATTTCAGAACAATAATAAATGAAATGAGGCAAGCAATCATATTGCTCATGTGGATGAAAAGAGTATTGCATGTCCAACTCACATAGAGGAATTGTAGCGCGGTGAAGATCTTATGATGAAGAGGTTGTTGCTAAAATCAATCCAGAAGGACTATATGCAAAGTGGGAGGTACATGTTGTAAGGTCATTGTTATTACTAGTAGCACAAATAATGTGGTTTCAAATGAAATGGTAGAGAGGCTTTGGTTGATGAGAACTGTGCATCTCAATCTGTACAAGGTTTCTTGGTTTCTTAAGGGTCACAAAGTGTTAGTAAATGAGCAATGTATGGTTAGTTTTCAGATTAGGTCTTACAAAGATGAAGCTATGTGACATAATGCCCATGGATGTATGTCACTTGTAATTGGGAAGACCTTGGCAGTTTGATATAAAGGCCGTGTTGGTTCCTAGTTGTACACCTCTTTTGCTCAACTTTGCACACTTGAGAAATTGGCAAACAAAGATGAAAAACCCACAAATATGTCATTATAGCCGATGAAGGATTTAACATTAGGATGGACTGAATGCAAACAATGATTGGAATACACCAGTAGAGGGTATGGTTATAGCTCCTTGCTACTTTTGGCTCTGCCTGAACCAAGGTGAGAGGACCTAAGGGGTAGCTTGCTCACATGGATGAATGCTGCAATTCAATCTCCATGGGGATTATTGGCACACAAACAAACACAACTCTGACCAGGGCATAACCAAGTTTGCACTCCACCCAGGAAGGGTTGTCACACGGAATGAACAAATGTTTTAGGCTAGACACAAGCTACTGAAGACAGATGTAAATATAATTGCAACCTTCATTTCTACAGAAAATTTCAACAACGAAGGGCCAAATGGAAGACTACAATGCTAAGCTTCAAAGAGCAATATACAGACACATTTTATATTTGCAATATTGATGCATCTACAGGGAATCAATACTCAGAATATGCAACAGGACGTATTATTTGCAGGGTAGAACACGGTAGGACGAGTTAAGTAAATATAAAGAGTGGTGTGGTGGTGTGGTTTTTCAAACAGCAGGATCTCTTTCAACAGACATGACATCATTCATTTGCAATAAATGTTGAAAGACTGAAATACAAGCTAAGGAAACTAATATAAATGATTTGCATCCGTTGGTGCCAATACAATGCAAATATTCAAATGATTTTTGAAACCCTAAAGCATACACTGCAAGTAGAATTTCAAATGCTTTCTCCCATCAAATCCATAAACCCAGGGTGCCCTTAAGAGGTTATCAACAACACATCTCCAAATCATAGTGCATAAAAGAATTTACAACTTAAATGTATGCCCAAAACAACTGCCACCATTGATAAGCATAAAGTAAATACCCAATCAACAGAGCATGTAAAATATAATATTGCATTTCATTGACAAAATACAATAGAAATCACAACCATTTTCCATTAACTTGCAAACAATTTTACATACATCATTGTTTCAGAATGCTACCATGGAGTAAAGCATGGTGAGTTTGCTCTTTTAACAGGGGGGACATATACAATGCTCTCAGAGCTTGCTAATGGCTGTACAGTTACAACCACCTTAGCAAGAGAGACAAAACATACACACAAGGATCTTGAAACTTGAAAGAGCCTAAGACCTACAAAGAACAACAACCAACAACAACCTTTTAAAAGAGGACAAGCCCTCTTTTTTTATGACTCTTTCACTTAGAATATTTTGGGAATATGCTTCAGCTGGAAGATGCCCTTTGTCATGCCTGGGAGCTCCTGCTCTGCAAGAAAATCATTCTGGTAACTGCCTATTCTTGTCATGATGAAGATTTCAAACAAACCCTTGATCTACTTGGTTGGAAATGCGTTGCACTTAGGCTTGAGGGAGAATATTTGCTCGGGAGCAAAACAAACTCATTGTCTTCATGTGTAACTGCTTGGCCATGCTCTCCCGTTAATCATTTGCAAAACTAGAAACTTCTGGACAACTGCCCTTCCTCTTGTGCACACCAAAGAAAACCCCTTACCTTGTCATGATTGCCCAAGATATTTACAAACCCTGCAAGATATTTTTCCTCCAAGGAGGTCTTTGACACAAGCAAAATATTAGAAATGACAATACTTAGTTTTGTTTTACCTTTTTGCCTTAATGTCAAGCTTTCTCGTGCCTTCCATATTTCTATTTTGCCTTTGACCTTTTTAGGGTTGTCGTCAAACTTTATAATGCTTAAATGCATTATTTTGCCTTTTTAAAAGTTTGGCTTCGGCGTTTGACCCTCCATGTAGATTATATTAATAGCGTGGCTTTCTTCTACTTAAAAGATTGAGCTTTGAATTTTTTTTTTTACAAACTTAATTTTCACTTGGACATGTCATACATGTTGGAATGAGTAGAAATATTGATGTGGCCTTCTAAATGCTTACATGGCCTTACTTGTTTTGCACATCGACCTCTGATTTCCTTTGAAACTTCGCTGCTTCCCTTTTGGACCATCTCTCTTTTGACAACATGTTGGGTGGCAGACATTGGCTTGACTCGAAGGCTCCGAGCACAAAGTGTCCGAGCAAAAAGTCCAACACAAAAGTTTTGAACAAAAAGTCTGACACGAAAAGCCCGAACAAAAAGTCTGACGACCAAATCCTTTGAAACAAGGGAAACCCAAAACAAAATAATTGACCAAAGATTCGAAACAAAATGTCCAACCACAAAGTCCGACCAAAAGTTCCGAACAAAAAGTTCGACTTGCAAAAGTTTCAAAAAATCGAACTCGAGAGTTTTCGAACAAAAAGTCTGAAAATTCAAACTTAAAAATTTCCAAACAAAAAGTCTGACCACAAAGTCCGACCAAAAGTTCCGAACAAAAAGTCCAACTTGCAAATTGTTCGACCAAAAGTTTCGAACAAAAAGTCCTACTTGCAAAAAGTCCGACCAAAATTTTCGAACTTAAATTTTTTTCAAAGAATTTAAGAATTTTCCAAAAAATTTGAGAATTCGAAAAGTCGAACTTGCATCTTTTGAAACATGTTTTTTCCCCTTATATTCTTGCGGACTTTTTCATCCCAATTGTAATTTGCAATATTGCAAATAGCCTTGAGAACTCTGTCACTTCAAAGCCTTTTCGAAGACGAAAAACATCATAGTCAGCATTATTTGATCTTCCCGACTTGATTTTTATCACAGACCCTGCACTCTCATTAAAACATGAAAACGTTAAGCCTTAGTTGGAATCGAGATTACAAAGGGTTTTCACAAGGCAAAAGCTGAATTTTTTAATTTGGGTGAACACTTACAAATAGGAGGCAAAAATTTAGATATTCATGCACTAATATTTCAGAAAAGGGCACAAATTGTTAAGTGCAAGTTTGGGCACTAACACTGGGTCTCGCTTGGGATGTACACCCACTGTGGGTGCGCAAAGAACCCCAAAAAACAAGACGAGGTGCCAATCCCTTGGGCCACAGAGTTAAACTTTAGCATCTTCTTAGCAAACACCCATGAAAACTCAGACAAGGGCAGATCATCAAAAATAGATCAGGAGGATCTGAAAATGAACACACGACAAAAAACACCAAAAGGAACTATACAAGCAAGGCCTAACGCAGAGGGGCAACAAAACAACACTACTATACACTGTACACTACTATACACAATCACAGATTCAGTCAAATGTTTTAGATCTCTGCCATTAACTGGCAGCTCCAATATCTCACCATCCAGATCTCTCAAAAAGAAAGTGTGTTACCTAATCCTGCAGTCAATGGAATAAGGGCCCTTCCACAAGGCGTCAAACTTGCCATGCTTGCCTTTCTCGTCATGCCCGCTGTCCCAAATTAAAACTAGATCACCTACTTGAAAAGTTCTCAGAGCAACCTTTCTATCAAATATTCTTTTAAGTCTTTCCTGGAACTTGCGGTGTCTCTGATGAGCTTGTCTTCTAGTGTCATCAAGCTCAACAATTTGGTTTATTCTACTTTCATAGTGGTTGGTTTCATCATTTTCTTCCATTTGCTGCATAAACTGATAAGTTGGCAACTGCAAATTCATAGGCAAAACAACTTGAGCTCTATAGGCTCTCTTAGGTGTTAATCCTATCAGCCCACAAGGCAAACTTCCGCTGTTCACCCCATTTGTTCTTGTTTGCTTCCAAAGTTCGTCTTATGATTTTGAGCAAGTTCTTGTTAGTGGATTCTGCTTGCCCATTTCCTTGAGGGTTGTAATTGGAAGCATAAGCTAATTCGATCCCGTAATCTTTGCACAATGCCACCAATGGTTTAGCTCTGAAACTCATGGCAGTATCAACAATTACCTTAACAGGGACACTATATCTACAAATAATCTGATTCAACAAAAAGTCCATAACCACTTGGTGTGTAGCCTTCTTTGTAGGGACCGTCGCAACTCATTTTGTGAAGTAGTCAGTTGCAACCAATATCCATCTATGTCCAACACTTGATGAATAAGTGATTTCCTCAATGAAATCCATTTCCCAGTGTTTAAATGGGTCTTCAATCGTCACAGGCTACAAGGGAAGAGAACTAGAAGCTTTCAGCCTCCCAACAAAGCGTTGACATTTTTTGCATTTTCTAACTTTCTATGCAACATCTTTGAATAGTGATGGCCACCAGTAACCAGCTTTCAGAATTTTATGAGTTGTGACTTTAGGTGCAAAGTGACCACCACATACTCCACTATAGAAGTCTTCAATCAAATCGGCAGTTTCTTCTTCTAGCAGGTATCTTAGGAGAACCCCATCTGGATGCCAATCCACTTTCAGTCAAGAGATATTTATGGGATACAAGCTTAAGAGTTCTTTGGTTCTTAGCTAAGTCAGGGGGACAATTCAGATTTTGCAAGCAATAAACAATGTCCTTATACCACAGAGATATGTTAATTCTATTCAAAGAATCATCGACATTAAAAACAACAGTGTTTACTTCAACGGCGTGCAAATTGGTCTCAGCTATAATCTTGGCTAGACCCATCCCTCTCACTAATTTGGTGGTCTGAATATCCATGTCATACTCTTGTAACTTGTTGACCTTCTTGTATCTCTTGCTTGATGCTTCAATCTGAGTCAAGCTGCCCGTCACCATTATATGTGGGACGTATGCAACAATCTTCAAACTTAGAATTCAAGGTTTGAATGTCTTAACAGCTTTCAAGAGAGCAAAAGCTTGTTTTTCCATGATGGTATAGTTTAGTTCAGAACCTTGCATAACTTTGTTAAAGAAAGCTATAGGCTGCTCATGACCATCATCATTCTTTTGCAACAAGATAATAGCTACAGTATTATGGGATGTGAAAGAGAATAACTGAAATTCCTTAGTGTAATCAGGACTGACCAAGATAGGGGCAGACTTCAAGGCTCCTTTAATGTCATTGAATGCATGCACGACCTTTTCCTCCCACTTAATGGTTTGGTCTTTTTTCAATATAGACATGATAGCAGAGTGATCTCTGCAAAATTGGGCACAATCCTTACAAAGTTGATTTGTTCAAAGGACTTAATTCCTTTTTTGGACTGTGGGATAGGCACTTTGTCAATGGCTTCTACTCGCTCGGGGTCAATTATGACACCATCCTTAGACACTATATGTCCCAGCAACTTGGCCTTTTGTACTCCAAAGTGACACTTCTTAGGATTAAGTGAAATGCTGAATTCCCTGCATCTAATGAATACTTTCTCTAGATGCTCCAAATGTTTCTTTCTGTTCTTGGAGTACACGGTAATGTCATCCTGATACACAAGTATGAACTTGTTAATTACCCCTGCAAAAACATCCATAGCTCTTTGAAACATTGCACCAACATTTATTAACCCGAAAGATATTCTCATATAAACATACATGCTCCAAGGCATTGTAAATGCGGTCTTGGGTTTCTCGAATTCTTTCACCACAACTTGGTTATACCTTGAGAAACCATCTAAAGTGGACAACATTTCTGATCTAGTAACACTTTGCAGCAGGTTATCCATATTGTGCAAGGGGTAATAATCTTTTAAAGAAGCTTTATTCAAATTTTGGATATCCACACACAAGTAGATGTCACCATTTTTCTTTCTCACAAGGATTAAGTTCGCCACCCATGACGAATACCTGATGGGCTGAATAATTCTATCATTTCTCAGCGTCTTTAACTCATCCTACATCTTGGTGGCCAAGGTGGGGTTAATAGGTCTTTGCTTTTGCTTGAAAGGCTTACTATCACGCTGCAATGGGATGACAAGTTGAAACAAATCCTCCCTATATGCTTTCAATTCAAAATAAGACCAAGCCAAGCAATCCTGGGACTTTTTTAGCAGCTGTAAGTAAGTTTGCTTTTTTGCTGCACTTAGGTGGGTACCTAGCCAAACCTTCCTAGGATTTTTGTGAGAACCTAAATTACACTCAGTTACATCTTTTGAAATAAATGAGTCTCGAGTTTTAATTCTATCCGCCCCATCAAAAGATGCTTCTAAACTTACCAATCCTTTAGGGAGAGTGTTTGTCTTCAGCGGAATTATGTCTTTCCCAAACAAGGTCTCGTTTTCGTTACAAACCTGAACCATGGATTCCAAGTCTATGAGCTGATCTGGAAACTCAGCTTCACAATGCAAAAGCCTTCTAATCTGTTCATCATCATCAAAAACTTGCCAATGATGAATATTGTCAGGGATTGAAGGCCTAACAAGCACCTCCACTTGATATTGACAGTGTGTGTTCATATCTTCAATTTCAAACTGAGCACCTAACCCTGCAAGTCTGTCAGCTTCTTTGTTGAAACTTCTATCATGATAGCAAATATTGAATGCGTCAAAGAACTCTAACAAATCCCATACAACATTCCTATACTGTTTCAACCTTCTATTTTTGGTGGCATAAGCATTTTTGACTTGCTTAACTAACCACTAGCTCCGAATCACCCTTTACAATCAAGCTTGTGATTCCATGTTCACGGGCAACTCTTAAACCAAGTAAGAGTGCCTCATACTTTGCAGTATTGTTCGTCTACTCAAAGGATAGTTTGAAAGAAAATTGGAAAGATTTCCCATTAGGGGCATGAAAGATAATCCATCTCCATTTCCAAGATTGGAGCAAGCCCTGTCAAAAGACATTTTTCAAACATCAACACTTTCATTGTCGAATCCAGCATCAAGAACGATAGGCTGTTCAACAATATCCACATTCCCAACGAAGCCACTCAGCTCCACATCCGTGTACGACACATCGTTTAGAGCTCTTTTCGGATTTTCAAGTACATGCAACATCTTCGACTCTTTATGAAGTTTGACCATATTACCCTCCAAAGGAATGGTGGCGTAAGACAAGTCCATTTGCACACTTCCACCCATAGTGGTAGCCCATTTTCGTGACAGCAACATCCCTCACTTAGGTGGGCAATCCACAACCACCACGTCCATATTCAAATATTTACCTGGATGATCTGCCAACCGCACTACCAACCCTTTAACTTGTCCAACAACTGACACCTCTCGTGAGTCCATGGCATAACACTTGCCAAAGGTTGATGTGATCTTCGCTTCGAACTCATTAAGGACACCTAGGGGCATCACATTGCAAGAGGCTCCGGAATCAAACATACAATTGTGAACAATTAGACCATTGATCACTAGGGTTGTGTAAAATGGATCCACATTCAGCTGACTTTCTACCAATGCGGTCCCCACATAAACTTCTGGGGTTGGTTCAACAACCTCATCTGATACTTCATCATCTTCTTGGAGTGTTTGGGGTGAAGTCATTTCATTTGCAGTTGTACTCTGACCAAATTCTAAATATTCAAATGCCCTCTTCCTATGTTCAGGTATTTGTAATAATTTAACAAGTGTCACGGTGATTTACAATTGACTCAAAACCTGAGCCATATCACACACGCTATATTGAAGAAGGGGAGTATTTGCAAGAAGGGTAACAATACCTTCAACTGGATTACAACCATTTAAAGTCTGAAGTGGAATAGGCTAGGATTAATTTGTATGTTTAACAACAGTCTTCAAGGGTAGATTTGTTCTAACATCGTTCACACCCTTAGGAATACTAGACAATATGGCTACTCTACTCTTAGCTAGAACACCTCTTGGTTTAATAGCTTGGGAAACAGGGGCTAGTTTGGAATAATTAGGGACTGCTACCCTTGGATTTGCAAGGGTAGTCTCTTGAGGAGCAACACCTTGTTGCCTGTTTCTCAGACTATATTCTTTCTTTTGGGCAACTGTTGCATTAATTAGTAGCTGTCTATCCTTAACCGAAGGAATTTTCCCATCATATTTCTTAATCATCATTGATCTTAAAAATTCAAAATTATGATTGGGTAATTCATATGCTTGTGTCATGTTAACATCACAAACAACTTTAGAAGTTGGGACACATACCTTTTGTACTGCACTCCAAAACTGATCCACAGTGGTAGCACTCAACAATTTCATGGAGGCAGACAATTCACTTCGGGAGACTTGACAATCAATCATCAAAATCTCATTATCATCAGACGCAGACTTAGGTTCCTTTGCATCTTCATCTATTCATTCAACAAGATCACATGGAGGGTGGGGAAGGAAGCATTTATCACACCAATCGATATCAATATCACAATTTACAGCATTGACTTTGGCATTCAATGGATCAGGCACCTCCTTTCCAACCCCTCTATTCTGATTTCTATCATTTCTTTTATCACGGGCAGGGCTTTTCCCTCTGTCATTATCTCTAATATGGAAAGGTTCTCCCTTGTGCTTGATTCTGATTCAGAGTTCTCTCTCGACTTGTAGATCCATCAGGGAGCCCTTTCTCAGTCCTAGCTATCTTGTAGGACATCTCTTTGACAGTGGAGGCAAATTTTTTCACTGTTTCCTCAAGGTTGGTTGTCTTAGTGGCCTGCGTTTTTTTAGGATTAACCAATTTCACATTAGCTCATTTATTCAGAGGCTTACCCACAACTTTTATGTTGTTTTTAATTTGGATGGCCATATTGAATGCTAATCTCAGGGTTGTAGGAGCCTTGTCCCTTAAGTAGTAAGCAACCTTCTTGTCAAAGGCATCACAATACTTAATCAAGCATGTTGTATCACTAGGCTTGATATTTTCAAGTAGCCTCATCATGGTCTTGTTGAACCTTGTATTAAAATCCTGCACACTCATTAGGGTTCTTTTTTATGTTTTCAAATTCAGCAAGAAGGAACCTAGGATCAATTCTATCACCATACTGTATTTTGAAAATATTTTTCATTTTTTCCCATGAATCAAGGCATCCACGGGGAAGTAAATTGAACCACTCATGAGCATCTTCTTCCAGCATGTGCACAAACAGCTTAATGCAAACATCCTCATGTTCAACCTCATAATCTTCAATGATAATGTGGAAAACCCTCAAATGCTGATCACCAGTCATTGCATTATTCCCTTGAAACTTAGGAATGTGGTTCCTTACCTCATTTGGAACTTCATTAGGATAACCTTCCATCTCATCAAAATTAATAAGTCTAAATTTGGGAATCCTAAATGCAAGACGCTCATTCTCATTTTGATCCCTATGCCTTATGATTGGTTCAATGGTGGGTTCAACATCAAATGACAAAGGGCTATGAGGGGGTGAGTGAGGTGGACTTGGGGGATCAAACTTAGGAGGAGATTAAGCTAGTTGAGAAGGTGCTGGGTAATAAATTGGACTGTATGATTATGAATGATCAGGAGAACCATGATAATCTTCAAGTAAGGGAGGTTCAACAAATAAGAGTTCAGGTGCACCAGAATCTTGACAGTCCAACCAATCCTTTGTTGCTAAACTTTGTCCTTCAATTGGCTTCCAAACTTGTCTCCTTTGATAGGTCACCTTTGAAGGATGATCTTAGTCCTTCCAGCTTTGCAAGCAAAAGAGCACTCAATGCTGAATGATAGATATTCAAAATAGGCATTGATCTTTCTTGAACTCAGATACAAAGTTGGAGTCGCCACCAAAAGAAAACTTCTAGAATATAACAGATTACAAACATGTTGTGATACACACTGAAACTATACTTTGCTGAAACTAGTGATGAGATAATAGAACGAAGATATTTAAAAATTCAGATTCACATTTAAAAGGGCAAATCACTTTCAAATATGAACAAATCAACAACTCTTTGTAAGAAATCAACATATGTCAATTTACCAAATCTTTCAAGTCCCTGACAACATTCTCAGTGGAGTGTTGCATGTAGTTGGCAGACCAAAGTAGTAAAGTACACTCAAATAACATCAAATTTCAAATTCATGAGATGATATGAATAAACACTATATGAAAAAACTGTCTGAAATTACGCAACTGAGGTTAATGCATAAAATATTCCAAGGGAGAGAACTTGATAACTTGAACTTATATAGCCCTCTGCAAGAGTCCTTGGCAACATGGGTGACAAGGATTGTCCCCGACAACGACGTCAGTGGAGTGTTGGTTCCAAGTTGTACACCTTTTTCACTCAGCCTTGCACACTTGAGAAAATGACAAAGATGAAAAACTCACAAATATGTCATTATAGTCGGGGAAGGGTTTAGTATCAGGATGGACTGAATGCAGACAATGACTAGAAGACACCAACAAAGGGTATTGATAGTTTCCTGCTACTTTTGGCTTTGGTTGAACTAAGGTGAGAGGACCTAAGGGGTAGCTTGTTCATATGGAGGGATACTGCAACTCAACCTCCATGGGAATTATTGGCACACAAACAAACACAAATTTGACCAAGGCATAACCAAGTTTGCACACTCCACCCGGGAAGGGTTTTCACACGGAATGAACAAATTTTCTAGGCCAAACACAAGCTACTGAAGACAGATGTAAATATGATTGCAACCTTCATTTCTACAGAAAATTTCAACAAAGGGCCAAATGGAAGACTGCAATGCTAAGCTTCAAAGAGCAATATACAAACTCATTTTATATATGCAATATTGATGCATCTACATGCAATCAATACTCAGAATATGCAATAGGGTGTATTATTTGCAGGGTAGAACATGGTAGGACGAGTTAAGTAAATATAAAGAGAGTGGTGTGGTGGTGTGGTTTTTTCAAACAACAGGGTATCCTTCAACAGGCATGACATCATTCATTTGCAATAAATGTTGAAAGACTGAAATACAAGCTAAAGAAACTAACATGAATGATTTGCATCCATTGGTGCCAATACAATGCAAATATTCAGATGATTCTTGAAACCCTAAAGCATACACTGCAAGTAGAATTTTAAATGCTTTCTCCCATCAAATCCATAAACCCAGGGTGCCCTTAAGAGGTTATCAACAACACATCTCCAAATCACAGTGCATAAAGGAATTTACAACTTAAATGTATGCCCAAAACAACTGCCACCATTGATAAGCATAAACTAAATACCCAATCAGTAGAACATATAAAACATATTATTGCATTTCATTGACAAAATACAATAGAAATCATAGCTATTTTCCAATAACTTGCAAATAATTTTACATACATCATTGTTTCAGAATGCTATCATGGAGTAAAGCATGGTAAGTTTGCTCTTTTAACAAGGGAGACATACAATGCTCTCGGAGCTTGTTAATGGCTGTACAGTTACAACCACCTTAGCAAGAGAGACAAAACATACACACAAAAAGGATCTTGAAACTTGAAAGAGCCTAAGACCTGCAAAGAACAACAACTAACAACAACCTTTTAAAAGAGGACAAGCCCTCTTTTTTTACAACTCTTTCACCTAGAATATTTTGGGAATATGCTGTAGTTGGAAGATACCCTTTGTCATGCCTGGAAGCTCCTGCTTTGCAAAAAAATCATTCTGGTAACTGTCTATTCTTGTCATGATGAAGATTTCAAACAAACCGGATCTACTTGGTTGGAAATGCGTTGCACTTGGGCTTGAGGGAGAATATTTTCTTGGGAGCAAAACAAACTTTGTCTTCATGTGTAACTGCTTGGCCATGTGCAAATTGGAAACTTCTGGACAACTGTCCTTCCTCTTGTGCATGCTAAAGAATGCCCTTTACCTTGTCATGATTGCATTGGAAAACTCCAGCTGTGATAAAAGCAAAGAAGGATCCATGTCCGTTTGGAAAATATACTGGGAATGGCCCACCTTGGCCTCACAAACCCTGCAAGATAATTTTACTCTAAGGAGGTCTTCGACACAAGCAAAATATTAAAAATGACAATACTTACCTTTGTTTTACCTTTTTGCCTTAATGCCAATTTTTTTTGTGCCTTATACATTTCTATTTTGCCTTTGACCTTTTTAGGGTTGCCTCCAAACTTTATAATGATTACATGCATTATTTTACCCTTTTAAAAGTTTGGCTTCGACGTTTGACCCTCCACGTGGATTTTATTAATAGTGTGGCTTTCTTCTACTTAAAAGATCGAGCTTTGAATATTTTTTCACAATCTTAACTTCCACTTTGACAAGTCATACATTTTGGAATGAGCAGAAATATTGACGTGGCCTCTTGAATGCTTATGTGGACTTACTTGTTTTTCCACATTGACCTTTTATTTCTTTTGAAACTTTGTTGCTTCCCTTTTGAACCATCGCTCTTTTGACAACATGTTGACTAACGGGTGGTGGACATTGGCTTGAATTGAAGGCTCTAAGCAAAAAGTGTCCAAACAAAAAGTTCGACACAAAAGTTCCGAACAAAAAGTTAGACATAAAAAGCCCAAACAAAAAGTCCGACGACCAAAAGTTCTGAATGAAAAGTTTGACTTGCAAAATTACCAAAAAATTGAACTTGAGAATTTTCGAACAAAATGTCCGAAAATTTAAACTTTAAGAATTTCCGAACAAAAAGTCCAACCAAAAAGTTTGACCAAAAGTTCCGAACAAAAAGTCTGACTAAAATTTTTGAACAAAAGTTCTGAACAAAAAGTTTGACTTGCAAAAGGTCCGACCAAAATTTTCGAACTTAAGAATTTTCCAAAATACTTAAGAATTCAAAAAGTCGAACTTGCATTTTTTGCAACTTGTTTTTTTGCCATATATTCTCGCTGACCTTTTCATCCCTACTGTAATTTGCAATATTGCAAATAGCCTTGAGAATTATGTCACTTCAAAGCCTTTTCGAAGACGAAAAACATCATAGTTAGCATTATTTGATCTTCTCGTCTTGATTTTTATCATAGACCCTGCACTCATTAAAACATGAAAACGTTAGTCTTAGCTGGAACCGGGATTACACAGGGTTTTCAAAAGGCAAAAGCTGAATTTTTTAACTCGGGTGAACAGTTGCAAATAGGAGGCAAAAATTTAGATATTCATGCACTAATATTTCAAAAAAGGGCACAAATGGTTAAGTGCAAGTTTGGGCACTAATAGGTCGTACATGATGGTAGAGAAAATACTTACATGCTTGTGAAGGATGGTAAAAGGTTCACATTGAGCCTATTGATCAAAAAAGGAGAGGAGGGGGACAACAATCTTAAAGTTTTGTTGGTTTCCGGTAAACAACTTTAGGAGGAGCCAAAGAAGGAAAAAGCGCCCTCAAACCAATGCAAGTTGTGATAGGAAAAGAGATAAGTGAAATTCCACTTGAAGTGCAGAATTTGTTGAAATTATTATTAAATTTTTTTTGGACGGAATGCCACCTATGAGAAGCATTAGTCATCATATGGATGTAGTGCCAGGATCATATTTGCCAAACAAGGCAGCATATATGCTAACACCTTTAGAGAATGAGGAAGTGAAGAAGCAAGCAAAAGCATTGTTGGAGAAGGGTTTAATAAGAGACAGTTGAAGCCTATGTGCAGTTCCTACAATATTGGTACTTAAAAAAGGTGGATATTGGCAGATGTGTACGGATTCAAGAGCAATTAACAAGATCACTATCAAATGCAGATTTTCATTGCCAGTGGTGGATGATTTGATGGAATGTTTGAGTGGAGCAAGGTACTTCACAAAAATTGGTTTGAAGAGTGGATTTCATCAAATTAGAGTTAGAGAAGGTGACGAGTGGAAAATCACATTCAAGACAAATGATGAGTTGTATGAGTGGCTTGTTATGTCATTCGGGTTTTCAAATGCAATTAACATATTCATGAGACTTATGAATGAAGTGCTGAAACCTTACTTGGTTAAGTTTGTCATTGTGTATTTAGATTACATTTTGATTTTCAGCCTTACAAAAGAAGCACATTTGTTGCATTTGAGGTTAGTGTTGCTGGCCAACTTGAAGAAATTTAGCATCATGAAGGAGAAGCTGATCTATTTGAGATTCATAATCTCACATGATGAGTTGCAAATGGACCCCGAGAATGTAAAAACAATTTTGGATTGGCCATCACCTAGAAACATGTTCGAAGCTAGAGGTTTTCATGGGTTAGTGAGCTTCTATATGAAATTCATAAAAAACTTCAGCAACAATGTGAACCCATTACGGAAACAATGAAAAATGATAGGAAGAAGTTTGATTGGATTGTTGTAGCATTAGAGGGTTGTCAGATTTTGAAGAGGAGTGTGACAGAACAACCGTTGTTAGCATTGTCAGATTTCAACAATGTATTTCAGGTTGGTTTGGATGCTAGTGGGACAACCAAGGAGCAATTTTGAGTCAAAGAGGTAAGCCCATTGCTTGTTTTAGTGAGAAGTTGAGTGACGCAAAGCAAAAGTATTTTGTTTATGATCAAGAGTTTTATACTATGATACAAGCTCTCAAGAAATAGAGGCATTACCTGTTGCCTAAGGAGTTCGTGTTGTACATGGATCATCAAGGATTACAGTTCATAAACAACCAAGGTAAGTTAAATAAAAAATACATAAAGTGGATTGAGTTTGTTGAAAGTTACTCATTTGTTTTGAAGCATAAAACTGACAAGTCAAATGATGTTGTAGATGCTTTGAGTAGTAAAGTTCTTGTGATGAATAAAATGAGAGTAGAAGCCATTGGGCTTGACTCAATGAACGAGTTATATGAGTAGGATTTGGATTTCTGAGATGCACGGGCAACATGCAAGAATCCAACTAGCGTGGATAGAAATAGAAATTTATGGCTGGAATATTTCTTGCAGGTGGGTTTGTTGTTGAAAGGACATCGATTGTGCATACCTCTAGGTTCAATGAAGTATAATTTGATGAGAGAAAAACACAGTGGAATCCTAGCTGGTCATTTTGGTGTTGATAAAACACTGGCATAGTTGAATGAGAGTTATTATTGGTAGAGGACGAGTGTAGCATGCACATATGTATAGTTTCCAACATGCTAAGGGAAAAAATTAGAATTCAAGTTTGTATTAGTGTTTGACAATTCTAAAGAGGCCTTGGAAGGAGATAAGCATGAATTTCATTCTTGGGCTGCCAAAATCTTAGAGGTAATGATTATGTTTTCGTTGTTGTTCATAGATTTTCCAAGATGGCTACTTTGTAACATGTAAAAAGACCAGTGATGCCCCACACGTTTTAAATTTGTTTTTCAAAGTAGTAGTGAGACTACATGGTTTTTCGAAAAGCACAATATTAGATAGGGATACAAAGGTTTGTTGGGCACTTTTGGAGGACTTTGTGGAGGAAATTGGGCTCTAGGTTAAGTTTCACTTCAACCTATCATCCTCAAACCTATGGAAAAATAGAGGTAGTGAATAGAAGTCTTGGTGACTTGTCGAGATGCTTGATTGGAGACAGACCCGATCATTGGGATATGACATTGGCACATGCTAAATTTGCTCACAACAACTTAGTGAACTCAAAGGCCCTAAGGCCCTCGACCTCCCCTCCCGACACTGCTAGATAGATATGGGGGAGAGGAGGACGAGGGTCAGCCTAGGAAAGAGTCCTTTTCAAATTGTGTATGGTTTCAGCCCTAGAGGCATTTTTGAGTTGAGCAACACAATGGATATAAGGAGAAGAATTAGCAAAGCAGAGGATTATGCAACATGTATGCATGATGTGCATAAGGAAGTGAATAGAAAGTTGGAAGAGAATATCAAGAAGTATAAACAACATGTAGATCATACAAGAAGAGAGCAATAGTTCCAAGTAGATGACTTCGTTTTGGTGTATTTGTGTAAGGAAAGGTTCCCTAAAGGAATGTATAATAAGCTCAAATGGAAGAAGATCAGACCTTGCATAAATCTGAGGAAGTTTGCAGTGAATGCTTATGAGATTGAGCTACTAGATGGGGTTGACATATCGCCTATCTTCAATGTAATGGATTTCTACCCTTACCATAAGGTGTAATGTCCCCTTTTTCGGAATAATTAAACGGGAGTGGACCCGAAGTCTATTTTATTTCCTATAGACCAAGGGGTAGGGTTAGGGAAATAAATTAATACTAATACTTTAAGTTGTCCTAAGTCACTTTATTTTATAACATAGGAAAAAAAACACTTATGTATTGTTATTATAAAGGGGCCCAAATAGTAATTTTTATTAAGTTGGCCTAAAAGTAATTGTTGTTATATTTAAAAAAAAGGCAACTTATATTTCATTTCTAAAAAGGTTAATTTTGATAAAGAAACTCAAAAATAGAATTAAAAGAGGGAAAGTTGCTTTTGGGAGTTTTTGGAGGGAAAGTTGCTTTTGAGGATTTTTGGAGGGAAAAAGATGAAAAGGAAATTAATAAAGGGTGTTGGGCTCATTTGGAAAGCCATTCTATTTTGTTATTCATCTTTTCAACTTGTAAAGTTTGAACAATTGTTTCAACTTGCAACATCTGAGGACGAAAACCCTCTAGTGGATTTAGGTTTGAGGATGAAAACCTTCTATCTTTCTGAGGTGATTCCATCTAAGAATCATTACTGTGCTTCAAATCAGGTTTGAGGACAAAAATCCTCTACCCTTCTAAGGTGATTCCATCTAGGAATCATCATTGTGCTTTAAATCTAGACGAGAATTCCAATTTCAATGTGTGTGACCCTATTGAGGGTTAGAAATATTTGCCAACAGCTATACTGGGGTTTGAAGAGCAACAACCAGCTGTTTTTGGAGATTTTTATGTTGTTGTACTTTGTCGTACAGCCTGCTGTACAACAGAACACTGCTGCGCTACAGATCAAAGACTGCTATACCTTGTCTTTGTGGTAAAAAAATGGTATTTATTGTTGAATTCAATATTTGTGAATTTTTGCAGCTAGGTTTTGCTGTAATAACCTGCTGTACCTTTATTTGCTGCTGCTGTGACATTGTATTCAGCATTATTTCATGTGTTTGTTGAATGGAATAAAGACTAGGATTTGGTTTTCAGTGTTATGTGTTAGAGTAGCCCTGAATGCGAATTTCCATAATTTAATATAAAAATCAGAATTCATAATTTTCTAGAAAGGGACGTTACATAAGTGACAAGGGAGTGATGAAGGAGCAAGTTAATATTCTTCAATTGGGGATTGGAGACATCGGTGTTCCTTGAGAAGGCAAGGGAAGAGATTCAGACAATATTGGATACACGGATCAACAAGGATACAAGAGATAGTGAATACAACGAGTATTTGGTTAAGTTGAAGAACAAAGTGGCTGAAAATACAACTAAGATCAATGCATTTGGGGTCGACAAATATAAAATAACCATTGAAGACCTTACAAAAGGTTCATGAGCAGGAGCTCATGGGCAATGTCATTTACCTTGTGTGTATGATACATGAGTCTTTGGCTTCACAAGCAATCTTGTATCATCCAAAAACATGGGTTGGGTTCTTGTATGTGTTTGTGTGCGTGTCTATGTTTGTGTGACTTGTCGACCATGTCAACAATGTGGTTTGCGAAGAAGATTGACAACAACCATGAGAACATTGTCAAGAGTCCAACATTTTATAAAATGCAAGTAAATATGGGTTGAATCACCTCCCTGAGGTCAAACGACCTTTTTGGGATGATGATGAAACCTGCACTTATGTAGGCGGCAGTTTCGAATCTGCCGATCAGCATTATTGACTGATCTGCATTAACTGATTGTTTTGCATGTGTTGAAGGCATAGGTAGAGTAACTACCCAGAACAGAAAAATACGATATGTGTGGACTGTTTCCAAGGTAGAGGGAACTCGAAGAGGTTTGCAGGATGTCAATGTCAGGAAAACAAGATTCAAATCTGTTTGGGAACAAGAGTTGGGATGTCAGCTAGGAAGAGCAAGTCGTGAAGGAGAGGAAATTTCACTCCAGGAGAGAGCAAAGCTAAGGGAGAACAAAGTTTAACTCTAGGAGAGAGAGAAGCAGATCTAGAGGGCCTGCAAGTGTGATGCATGTTCATTGAAGCTAGTCCACGGGGTTGAGTTTAATATCTTCTTTAATGTATGCTCGAGACAATAGGGGGAAGGGGGTGTGTGTGAATCTCTGTTTAAATGTATGCTCATAAAATACAGAGAGCGTGCTTGGTTTTCATTTTGATTCCTTGTGCCTACATGTGTGTCCATTTGCAAGTGAGTATAAGTTCCGGTTGGGGAGTAAGGCAGCCATTAATTTGGCCCCCTCATTCTCGCCTACAAAAAAAATCAAGCATGTACAGAGACCTACCCTCATCCATTTCTGCTTTGCCTTCCTCTTCATTGCTGCCAATGGCAGTGGTTATAACACATTGGGCATGAGGCATGAAACATGCATCAAACCACTCAAATTCACCCTGTTCGTTGACTTCTTCTACATTGGCTGTAGGGGATCATGAGTCTCTCTATCATCTACCTTATTTTCATGTTTCCTATCCTTTTGGAAATGCATTTTTCCTTTATTTTGATCATAAGGCTTGTTTTGGACTGGAGGGAGTCCTCTTTCATTTCAGGCTATTTTGTAATTGCGATCTCTAATGGCTTAAGAGCCAGTTGTTTATCAGGGGCTACAAATTTTACCTCACACCTTTAAATGGCTTCCTACTTGCTTTGATGTTCTCAATTTTCATAGCAATTGTGTAGGCTTCTCTCATATTTTATAGGCTTTTCACCCCTAAGGTAGAAGCTGGCTTTCGCATCAAAAGCATCACAATATATCACCAAGCATATGGATTGGTTTGGTCTCAAGTATTCAGGGACACTAACCATGGTTTTGAAAAAATTGTTATTGAAATATTGAACACTCTCATTGACCTGCTCTCTTATGTGTCTGAGGTCTCTAATGAGAATTCCTGGATCAATTTTATTCCCAGAATGCAATTTGATTACCCATCTAAACTCAGCTCATAAATCAATGCCTTGATTAATTAAGGTTATATACTAGTCCCTAGCACTCTCCTCAAGTGCTTGCACACACAGTTTGATCATCACATCCTCATGTTCTACATCATAGTCATCAGTCACTTTGAAAAAATATTTCAGATGTTCCTTGCCTGATATAGCTTATTTCCTTGGAATTTTGGCAACTTATTTCTAATTCCTTGCGGAAAAGGATTAGGACAGTCAGGAATACAAGTGAAATCATTTTACCTATATCTTTCAGCCCCTATGGCAGGAAGGTCCTTCTGGAGATTCTGCCTAGGAGGAACAATTTCCTGATTTTGTATAGGATGATTCAATGGATTTACAGGGGGCTGGTTATTATTTGGTCTATTGTGAGTTCTATGTTGATTCTGCATTATGGCAGTGCAGGCCTGATTAGATGCAACATGAGCTTCAACAATGTTTCTAGTGTTGGATATAGAGACATCCTGCTCAACTCTTCTTAATAAGATCAGATCTGAAGCTTTGTCATTTTGTGGGGGAGTATTACCAATCAGAAGTAAGGATTGAGCCTTACTGTGCCTTTCAAATAAGGGAGATTGAAAAAGGCTCAAGTCCTTGGATTGCTTTTCTTTCTTAAGACTAATACTGAGATAAATAACAAGTTGTCTTCTTATCCAAGGTCTCTTAGTCTTTTGGGCAAGTTCAGATGAGGATGACTCTTCAGACAAGGATTGACTTTTACTTACGCCTTGCATAATTACAGTATTCCAAATTCTTGAAGAACTTACATAATTGTTAGCTGTAGAGCATGTAATACAAGGAGGAGGAGTATTACCTGGAGCTCCAATTGGTTTCCACTTTCCACACCTGATATATCCTCCTCACAATTGATTCTGAATCAATCAAATCTTGATGCAATTTCTTGTTTGGATCTGCTTTGAAGGAAGATCGCATGCCCTGCAGCTTGACAGATTTTGTGTCTTTCAGAGATGAGAAGTTTAGATAACTTAAATGCACCTCTGAATTCAGTAATAATGTTTGAATTTAAGTCTTTCAAGAACCCTAGAGTTTTGACCACCAAAGTTGCCATTACACATGAAAAGACAAGAAAATGCCACAAAGAAGGAAATTTTGATCACTTTTCAAGTCAAGGAGTCATTTATGAAAGGAATATTATGCTCAAGACCTATTTACATCTCTGACGACAGTGCCATTCAATTCTTGGTGCCCATAATTGTACCCCTAACTTAATGGATTTGAGAAGTAGACTCTTGATTTCTAGTTTACTTCTCTCGCTTTCTCTTTCACTCTCTATCTATTTCTCAGGTAGGTTTCAATATTAGCACACAGTCGCAGAAAGGGGGTCTACTTCCTCACTTTTGGCTGTACAAAACCAAGGGGGTTTTCCCTAACAGTTCCCCTCAGTGTTTTTATATTGATCAATTCATAAACATCTATAAGATCTGTACCCATGAACAAAACCGACTATGCCTAGTTGTTAAATTGGTCGTCACTAACAATCAAAGACACTTGTTCATATACTATTTTCAGATCATAACTTAAAACATATAAAGAATAATAATCTATCAGATTTGCATTCACATTTTCTCCATAAACCATCTCACATGACACCTCCAGAAAATGAAAATGATTTATAATCTGACAAGATTCATTGCAGCTCAAAGAGAATTCAAAAACACTACAGTTCTTGACAGCAGAATTCTCAAGAAACAAGAAATACAGAAGGATTTAATAAAATGTTTGATCTAATCAACTGAGAACAGTGCCATTGATCTGTTGAGCATACAAACAACTATTCTATTTGTTGTCTCCCAAAAATAACAGTCATTTTTGGAACAACATTTGAATTATTTTGGTTCTACAAAACAAAATAATATCTTCCATTTTCAAAAAATTGTCTTAGATATTCAGATTTCTCATTTTTAGAGCTTCTCAGAAAATCTACGGACTCTGCAGTGTTAAATCTACGGACTCTGCAAGCTTGAATCTACGGACTCTGCAGGAAGAAAAATCTACGGACTCTGCAGGCGGTTTTCAGTCAAAAGAATTGATTTTCAACATTTGTTCATTTTCCGGGATTGGTTCAAAGTTTTGGTTCAATTGAAAATCTTCATCGGCAAGCATCTGAATACAAAAGGAGACCTGAATCATTGAACCGTTGAACCATTGAACCAATTTGGTTCAAAGGTTCAATGGGTTCAAAGTTCAACAAGTTCAATGTCATTGGCAAAAGTTAAGCGCTTCATAAAGGTTCAAAGTTCAGTCGCTTCAACAGGTTCATCGGCTTCCAAACATTTGGTCAATTCAAAATGACTTGAACCGTAGAACCATTGAACCAATTGGGTTCAAAGGTTCAACAGTCGGTTCAACCAAAGAAACAGTTCAATCGCTCGGTTCAACCAAGCAGTTCAATGCTTTATTTCACTCAGATGGTTCATTTCCTTTGTTTCAGCGTCTTTTGGTTCAATCATTTGGTTTGTCAGTCGGTTCAAGGCTTTCGTTGAACCGCTGAACCAAATTTTTGGTTCAACGTCTTGGTTCAACGGAAAGGTTCAACAGTAGGTTTATCGCTTTTTGGTTCAAAAGGCGCTTGGCGTGCTTCGTTGAACCGTTGAACCAGTTCAACGGACAGGTTCAATCAAATGGTTCAACTCTCGGTTCAAAGGCAAGTACAAATATTTGGTTCAATGCTTAGTTTATAGGCATGTTTTATTCGTTGAACCATCGGCTTGAACCATTGGCTTGAACCATTTTGGTTCAAAGCCTTGGTTCAACCGATTAGTTCAATGTATTGGTTCAATGGCAAAAAGTGCATTCAATGGTTTGTCGGCTGTTTGCTTCAAAGGCTTGGCGCGCTTCATTGAACCTTTGAACCGGTTCAACAAATGGTTCATCGACTAAGTTCAAAGGGACGGTTCAATGCTAAAGAACTTTTCCGAATGACAAGTGCCCTTGCGGAGGACACTTCATCGACCAAAACACCCTTCGGCTTGTTCAAAGACTTGTTCAAAGCCCGGGGGAATTTTCCTCGGACTTTTTGTCCGCGGGAATTTTCCCCGGGGAAAATGTCCACGGGAAATGTTCAAAGGGAATGGCCCGAGGAAAAACCCGGGGGAAATTTGCGAAGGGCCAACGAAGGACCCCGAAGGGCAGGTGCCCTTGCAGGGAACTCTCGACCATTAATTTGAGGATACTTCCCGAAGCCGAAGGATCATTTCTCAAGGCCCAAAAGGGCAAAGTCCAATTTGGAAAAGCGCCAAGCGGAAAGCCAAAAGAAGACCAAGGGGTGACGCACCCGAACACGTCAAATTCAACACAGTCAACTAGCCATTGGAAACACAGTGACGGGCGCATTAACGTCAAATTGAAGACAACAAAATAACTGTTGATCCTTTGAACATACAGAACATAATACATTCACAATTTTCAAGGCCAAGACCAGCAAAATGCGGGGAAGGAATAGAACAACAACTGAATCCAGCACCCGATTCAATTAATCAGAAAGGGAGGAACGATGAAGATAAGATCAAACCGCCAGGCAGACATTGAAAGTTGTAAAACTTTCAATTGCACGACTTATCTATCTACATTGAGAAGATCAAATGGGTAAAAAGCCCCAAAGTTTCAGCTTGTCTTCCTAACATTTCTCAACGCATCATGATGTATTACTGTTCCCGAGTCCTTCTCGAAAGTGGCTATATAAGGGACTTCCAATCATTGTAAAAGGATCATCTTCTTTTTGATAATCTGAACGAAACTCTGCGGAAATTGAGAGGCATCATTGAGACTTTGTGCTCAATCTGTTTATCATATTTTGTTAATGAAAACAAGGGACTTTTTCAGACTTTGTGCTGTGATATCTTGTTTGTTTCATTGATCTAATAAGCAGGATTAGTAAATTTGTCAAGAAGGTGTCCTGAAGAATCAACTGTGGAGAGACTTTGTGCCCCCATAGCTGCCTTTAGTGTGTTTGTTTTTTCATTGCTGTGTAAAGAACTTTGAAAAGACTTTGAGCTTTCATTGTTCTTCGTATATCACTCTTGAGTATTTCATGTGCAGACTTTGTGCTGTGTCTTGATTTGCTGGTTACCATACTTTAGTCATATTTTTGCTTTTATTTCCAGGAGTATTCTTGTGGCTGGTTGAATAGTTCTTCTGAAAGAAGAGGAGTGTTGTTTGTCATTCTCTTGAGTTCTTCCTTTGTTTTGTATACATCATCTCTGAAGAAAGAGAGATGGATGTCTGGGCTTAACCTTGAGTATTATTTTCTGTTCATATGTATACATAGCATATCCATAGGGAACCTCCCCTTGATGAGAGGAGAGAACAGTCTCCTTCTGATGTGATAAATTGACACATTAAGATGACTAATCTTCTTGCTTTGGCTGATAAGACCTATTTTGTTTACCAGTACGCTGATAGACAAAATATTCAACCAACAGTTTTTGGTGACTCCGCTGGGGATATACCCATTATCCATTTATAGTCTATCCATTCCATTCACGTCTACACCAACAGGAAAAGAACGCACAGTTCAAAGCCTCAAGCTTTAACTGAAGCAAAGTCAATTCTTTTCAAATTTTGTTTTACAAATCTGGCAAATTCAAGGTATAAACGAAGCCAAAGGGCTAAAGGTGTCGTTGATCCTGTGTTCGAGCTGGTACAACAAAGTGATTTTGATCTGTTTCCTTCACCATCTCGTCTGCAACAACGAACCAAGAGCTTGCCTCCTACTGAAGCCAGATCTCCATTACCAAGCTAAATATCAACTTCTGTTGTTGATAAAGCTGTCCCTGTAATTACCCCTTTGAGATTTGTTATCCCTCCTTTTCAGTACCCTATAATGGCAGTTCAAGGCCCCTGGGGTAATGCTTTTGGCCCTCTCAATCTTACTCTACATGAACTTCCACGCAGTTCTAGGAAGAATTTCTCGAAATTCCACGGTGATGAGAAAGTTCATCATGATGAATATATTGCAGCATTCAGTATAGCTTGTGGAGTAATTGGGGTAGAGTTTGAAGATGTAGCAGTCAGGGTTTTTGTTGAAACACTACAAGGTCCTGCTGCATATTGGTTTTACCATTTACAGGCTCAATCTGTGACTGATTGGAATACTTTGAAAGCTAAGTTTGAAGCCAGATTCAAACCTGCTGAAGATGCACATACACTTCTGGCTCAACTTACAAATGTAAAAAGAACTGCATGAGCCTATGAGAGACTTCATAGCTAAATTTGACAAGTTGAGAAAAAGAATTCCTATGATTGCCAGACCTACAGCTGAAAATCTTAAATGTTTTTTCATTAATTTTCAGCTACCTGAAGTCAGTTTCCTCTTGAGACGTGCTGGTCAAATAGATCTAGCTGCAGTTCAACTTTTGGCCAATGAAGTAGAAGACGATCTCATCTTAGCAGGGAAAATAAGAAGAGATCCCAATAGAAATAGAGCTTCATCATCATCCGAATTTGCATCTACAAGCACCACAGATCCAATGGTGCATAAATTAGCGAATGAGCTCCTTGCACTCAAAAAATAAATGGCTCAAGGAATGTCTTATGCTCCTACATACAGAAGAACGTTCTCAAATCAGTCATATCAAGGCAATGTTGCCAGAAACCAAGGACAACAAAATCGCCTTCCTCCTCCACAAGGAAAACTTGCCTTGGAAGCTCCTCCAACTAATTCAGCAATGGGATATTTTGAGACATAATTAGATTTTTCTTATCAGCCTGAATTAAATCAAAAAAATGATGCTGATATCATTGAAGACAGTCAAGAAGAATCAACTGGCGACTCTCACATTGGTTACCTGAATTATCAGGATGAACTCGAAAGTAAAGGAGAAGCTTCAGATGGATCATATGCAGTGTTTACCAAGTCCAAGAACCAATCAGTGCAACAGGCTGATAAAGGAAAGACAGAAGAGCAATCACAGAGAGCAGTCACAATTGCCAAGCGTGGGACAGTTCTGCCCTTTCAACCAAAAGATCCAGTAATCACTTAAAAGGTAAATACATCTGCTGCGCCTTCCCCTTCTACTTCTAATTCGCAAACCAGTATACCTCCCGTCCCTTCTAAAACTCAGAAAGCTGAAGTACTTTTCTTTGTACCTAGTTTGATTCAGCCATTTGACATAATTGATCATGTCAAAAAGACAAAAATACAAATGTCTGAATTTGAGTACTTGCAGTCCAATCCGGATCAACAGAATAAGCTGGTCCAATATGTTAAAAATCAGACCGTCCCTGCAGTACAAAAGGCCAAAAACGTGACTTTTGATTTCCCAATAAATACGCCTAGTCCAAATAATCTGATTATTACTCCTCCAGCTATTTTTGGAAAAATAGAACCCTTCTATGTTTCTCTGTTAATCAATGGCCACAAGCTGAGTAATTGTATAATAGACTCAGGTGCATCTGACAATGTTATGCCTGCCAAAGTCGCTGTCTCTTGGTCTCACATTGACCAAGACGTTTGACAGATGTTTCTCCATGGAGAACAAACAAGTGCCATTGCTGGGGCAGATCAAAGATGCCCAATTTGCATTTGCAGCCTTTCTGGACAAGAGGATTAAAATGACTGTATTAGTGGCTGAAGTCTCAGCGTCTTATGGTATTTTACTTGGACGGAATTTCTGTAAGGACGTGGGAGGAGAGCTGAACATGGATCTATCTGAGGCAAGGATCCCTGTACAAGGCGTGATGAAGAGATTACTTCTTGAAAAGGAAGCAAAGTATGTAGTCACCAAGACGTCAGCTCCTGAAGCTCAAATCTTTTTTGAATCCGCAGGTATGGGTAATTACTTTTTATATACAGATCATGAAGAAAGACCCTCCATCTCTGATGAAGGAAAGTCTAAAGTAAAGCCAGTGTCTGATGAGATTTGGACTCTAGAATTTGACGGTAGTTGTTCCTCTTCTGGTTCTGGAGCCGGAATTGTTTTGATATCTCTTCAAGGAGATATGTTCCCTTCATCATATAAGTTACAGTTCAGCAACACAAATAATATAGCTGAATATGAATTGCTGTTGCTGGGCATGAAGGCTACTCAAGAAAGAGGCATCAAGTGTCTTCATGCTAAAGGGGACGCCGAATTAGTGGTCTGCCAAGTGAGAAATTCATATCAAACCAAGAATGAAACGCTGCACCATTACCGTAATCTTGTTTGGGATCAAATTGAAAGCTTTGATGCTTTCAACATTTCTTCCATTCCAAGAGAATCCAATGATAGAGCTGATGCACTTGCTGTTTCAGGAACTCTTTTAGTTCCACATTCTGATTTTAAAGAAGCCAAATATACCATTGAGTTTATCTATAGGCCGAGTGTTCTTGATAATGCTGATCATTGGCAAATTTTCAATGATGATAATTAGATCATTGCCTTTTTGGAAAGAAAAGACAATTTTGAACAGCTGTATTTTGAAGGCAGTGAATCTCAGAAGTCTGAATTAAATTCTGAATCTAGTTCAGATGTAAATAAAGAGTTTATACAGCTGAAAGGAAATAAAATTTTTAAATGCCTGGTTTCTCTCGAAAAGCTGTTTGACAAGCATGATAGATTCGTCAAGCAACAACAGACAGATTCGAATTTTTCTCAGGTATTTGACCAAGTGAATCTGACCAACGAAGAAAATCTAAAAATGGTCAACATTGGTAAATGCTGTACACCTGAAGAAAATTTCAAATTTACTTCTTTGCTTCGTCAATACATTGATGTCTTGGCATATTTATACGAAGATTTGAAGTCTCTCAGTCCTGATGAAATCCGTCATCATATTCCTCTCAAGGCTGATTCAACGCCTTACAAGCAGAAATCCAGACAATACAATCCGAAGATTTCAGGTACAATTATGTCTGAGATTCAGAAAATGTTAAATGCTAGAATTATTTTTCCAATCCATCATTCTACATGGATTGCAAATATAGTTCCTGTAAGGAAGAAAAATGGCGAAATCCGCATTTGTGTTGATTTTCGAAATCTAAATCAGTCTTCTCTGAAAGACAATTACCCTTTGCCAATCATGGACCAAGTGCTCCAAACAGTAACAGGATCAGAAATGTTATCAATGTTGGATGGCTTCTCAGGCTATAACCAAGTTGAAGTTGCTGAACCTGATCAACACAAGACTGCATTCATCACGCCTTTGGGTACTTTTGCATACAAAAGAATGCCTTTTGGATTAATAAATGCCGGCGCTACCTTTCAAAGAGCTATGGATATGGCTTTTAAAGATGAAATTGGCAAATTCATAGTTGTATATCTTGATGATTTAACTGTCTTTTCAAAGCGCCGATTTGATCATATGCGCCACTTGCAACAAGTGCTGGAGCGCTGCCGAAAAAATGGTATTTCTTTAAATCCTAAAAAGTCTGTTTTTGGAGTGACAGAAGGAAAACTCCTTGGACACATTGTGTCCAAAGAAGGCATAAAGATCGACTTAGACAGAGTCAAGTCTATTCAAGAGCTGAATTTCCCTGCAAGTAAGAATGCTGTTCACTCTTTCTTCGAAAAAGTGAATTTCTTACGGAGATTCATCCCCGAATTTGCTGAGAAGACAAGACACATTGTAAATATGATGAAAGAAAAGACTACCTTCAGCTGGACCAAAGAAGGCAAAGCAACATTTCAAGATATCAAAGTTGCTATTGCTCAGCCCCTACTTTGGTCTGCCGAGATTACCATAGAGATTTCACTATATACAGCTATGCATCTGAGCATATTCTTTCAGCGATTTTTGTCCAACAAGACAAAGAAGGTATGGAATCTCCCATCTCTTTCATGAGTTGCTCTCTGAAAACTCATGAATTGAAGTATTCGAATATGGATAAGCACGTCTATGCCTTGGTAAAAGCAGTCAAACACTTTCGTTTCTATATTCTGAATTCACATACTACTGCCTTAGTTCCTGACAGTACAATCAAGTCTATTTTAACTCAGCAGGAGTTTGGCACAAAGAGAGGTAATTGGATTGCAAAGATCCAAGAATTTGATTTGGATATCAAGCCAACAAAGCTGGTCAGAGGTAAAGGTCTTTGTCAATTAATCGCTGATAATAAGCCAGAAGATACACAACTTGAAGAAGCTGAAGTAGACAATATGCCAACAGTCCTTTTTGTTTCTACTACCAATGAATGGTATTCAGATATTGCCTATTTTCTGACTTATGGAGAATGTCCTGCTCATTTGTCTTACAAAGAGAGGAGAACCATCAGATTGAAAGCTGCCAATTTTGTCCTTTGGGACAACGACCTGTACAAAAGAAACATAGATGGAGTTTTTCTTCGCTGTGTAGACAAAGAACAGCAGACCCAGCTCTTGAAATCTTTCCATAATCTAGCTTGTGGAGGACATTTTTCTGCTCCTATGATTGCTCACTAAATTCTGAGAGCCAGGTATTATTGGCCGACTCTTTTCCAAGATGCACATAAATGGGTAAGGAAATGTGAACTTTGTCAGCAATTTGTTGGAAGACCCAAGTTGGTTGCTCTGCCTCTTAAGCCAGTAATCATAAAGGAACCTTTCCAGAAGTGGGGACTCGATTTTATTGGGACAATAAATCCATCAAGCGCTGGACATGATTATGTCCTTACAGCGACTGATTATTTCACTAAGTGGGTAGAAGCAATCCCGACAAAGCATGCTACCTCAGAAGTTGTATGCAACTTCCTGAAAGAGAACATCATTTTCAGATTTGGAGTCCCACTCAAAATTGTTACTAATAATGCAGCTTGTTTCACCTCTCAAGAAATCACGCAATTCTGTTTTTATTATGAAATTACGCTCTCATTCTTCTGATTATTTTCCACAAGGGAATGGACAAGCTGAGTCCAGCAATAAAATTTGGTAACTATTATCAAGAAACTTGTAGATGATAATCAAAGGAAGTGGCACAAAGCATTGGTAGATGCTCTGTGGGCTGACAGTATCACGCCAAAAAGGGCAAGTGGTATGTCTCCTTTTCAACTTCTCTACGGTATTAATGCTGAGATACCAATCACTTTAGAGTTACCAGCCTTGAAATTGGTGAAGGCTATTGAAGATCAGACATATGAGAGTTCTCTTGACAAAAGAATCATGTGCCTGACTCAGCTGGAAGAACAAAGAACCATGGTGGTGGACAGAATTGCTGTTCATCAAAATCTGATAAAAAAACTTTTTGATTAGAAACCCAGAAATCGTGATTTTCACATTGGGGATAAAGTCTTGTCGTGGGACAAAAGAAGAGAGCCAAAAGGGATGCATGGAAAGTTTGACTCCCTTTGGAGAGGCCCATTCACAATTCTTCAGCACATGGGTGAAAATAGCTTTTTGTTGAAATACCAAGATGGCATGCTTTTTTCTCTGCCCCATAATGGGCAGCATCTGAAACACTTCAATTCTTGAAGTGTCAGATCATTGCCTCTGTATATATGTATACTTGTACAGTTTCAATTTCTGTTTTGTTTTGTTTGTTTTTGTTCTTGTTGCCTTTCATTTATGGAAAGCATGACTTTGAAGCCCAATGGTACACTTGAAGACACTGGAGTTTCTGAATTCTACTCCTTCCAATTCGTTTTGCAATTGACAGAAGTTCCCCAACTGGAGCTAGCTGTTGTCTCCCAAAAATAACAGTCATTTTTGGAACAACATTTGAATTATTTTGGTTCTACAAACCAAAATAATATCTTCCATTTTCAAAAATTTGTCTTAGATATTCAGATTTCTCATTTTCAGAGCTTCTCAGAAAATCTACGGACTCTGCAGGGTTAAATCTACGGACTCTGCAAGCTTGAATCTACGGACTTAGCATGAAGAAAAATCTACGGACTTTGCAGACGGTTTTCAGTCAAAAGAATTGATTTTCAACATTTGTTCATTTTCCGGAATTGGTTCAAAGTTTTGGTTCAATTGAAAATCTTCATCGGCAAGCATCTGAATACAAAAGGAGACTTGAATCATTGAACCGTTGAACCATTGAACCAATTTGGTTCAAAGGTTCAACGGGTTCAAAGTTCAACAAGTTCAATGTCATTGGCAAAAGTTAAGCGCTTCATAAAGGTTCAAAGTTCAGTCGCTTCAACAGGTTCATCGGCTTCCAAACATTTGGTCAAATCAAAATGACTTGAACCGTTGAACCATTGAACCAATTGGGTTCAAAAGTTCAACGGGTTCAAAGGTTCAACAGTCGGTTCAATCAAAGGAACAGTTCAATCGCTTGGTTCAACCAAGCAGTTCAATGTTTTATTTCACTCAGATGGTTCATTTCCTTTGTTTCAGCGTCTTTTGGTTCAATCATTTGGTTTGTCAATCGGTTCAAGGCTTTTGTTGAACCGTTGAACCAAATTTTTGGTTCAACGAAAAGGTTCAACAGCAGGTTTATCGCTTTTTGGTTCAAAAGGCGCTTGGCGTGCTTCGTTGAACCGTTGAACCAGTTCAACGGACAGGTTCAATCAAATGGTTCAACTATCGGTTCAAAGGCAAGTACAAATATTTGGTTCAATGCTTAGTTTATAGGCCTGTTTTATTCGTTGAACCATCGGCTTGAACCATTGGCTTGAACCATTTTGGTTCAAAGCCTTGGTTCAACCGATTAGTTCAATGTATTGGTTCAATGGCAAAAAGTGCATTCAATGGTTCGTCCGCTGTTTGCTTCAAAGGCTTGGCGCGCTTAATTGAACCTTTGAACCGGTTCAACAAATGGTTCATCGACTAAGTTCAAAGGGACGGTTCAATGCTAAAGAACTTTTCCGAAGGACAAGTGCCCTTGCGGAGGACACTTCATCGACCAAAACACCCTTCGGCTTGTTCAAAGACTTGTTCAAAGCCCGGGGGAATTTTCCCTGGACTTTTTGTCTGCGGGAATTTTCCCTAGGGAAAATGTCCGCGAAAAACGTTCAAAGGGAATGGCCCGAGGAAAAACTCGGGGGAAATTTGCGAAGGGCCAACGAAGGACCCCGAAGGGCAGGTGCCCTTGTGGGGAACTCTCGACCATTAATTTGAGGATACTTCCCGAAGCCGAAGGATCATTTCTCAAGGCCCGAAAGGGCAAAGTCCAATTTGGAAAAGCGCCAAACGGAAAGCCAAAAGAAGACCAAGGGGTGACATGCCCGAACACGTCAAATTCAACACAGTCAACTAGCCGTTGGAAACACAGTGATGGGCGCACGAACGTCAAATTGAAGACAACAAAATAACTGTTGATCCTTTGAACATACAGAACATAATACATTCACAATTTTCAAGGCCAAGACCAGCAGAAAGCGGGGAAGGAACAGAACAACAAGCTGAGTCTAGGACCCGATTCAATTAATCAGAAAGGGAGGAATGATGAAGATAAGATCAGACCGCCAGGCAGACATTGAAAGTTGTAAAACTTTCAATTGCACGACTTATCTATCTACATTGAGAAGATCAAATGGGTAAAAAGCCCCAAAGTTCCAGCTTGTTTTCCTAACATTTCCCAATGCATCATGATGTATTACTGTTCCCGAGTCCTTCTCGAAAGTGGCTATATAAGGGACTTCCTATCATTGTAAAAGGATCTTCTTTTTGATAATCTGAATGAAACTCTGCCGAAATTGAGAGGCATCATTGAGACTTTGTGCTCAGTTTGTTTATCATATTTTGTTAATGAAGACAAGGGACTTTTTTAGACTTTGTGCTGTGATATCTTGTTTGTTTCATTGATCTAATAAGCAGGATTAGTAAATTTGTCAAGGTGTCCTGAAGAATCAACTATGGAGAGACTTTGTGCCCCCATGGTTGCCTTCAGTGTGTTTGTTGTTTCATTGCTGTGTAAAGAACTTTAAAAAGACTTTGAGCTTTCATTGTTCTTCGTATATCACTCTTGAGTATTTCATGTGCAGACTTTGTGCTGTGTCTTGATTTGCTGGTTACCATACTTTAGTCATATTCTGCTTTTATTTCCAGGAGTATTCTTGTGGCTGGTTGAACAGTTCTTCTGAAAGAAGAGGAGTGTTGTTTGTCATTCTCTTGAGTTCTTCTTTTGTTTTGTATACATCATCTCTGAAGAAAGAGAGATGGATGTCTGGTCCTACCCTTGAGTATTATTTTCTGTTCATATATATACATAGCATATCCATAGGGAACCTCCCCTTGATGAGAGGAGAGAACAGTCTCCTTCTGATGTGATAAATTTACACATTAAGAAGACTAATCTTCTTGCTTTGGCTGATAAGACCTATTTTGTTTACCAGTACGCTGATAGACAAAATATTCAACCAACACTATTCATGATAACCATTAATAAATCTTAAAAGTAATAATTCTGGCAAAACCTACACGATATTTAAGAGATATAATATGAAATCTACAAATGAACATGACATACAATGCATACTTCAATTTCAATAAAACAATTCCATTGTCAGAGGAATCTCTTATACAATGATGGGTAATAATGACTAATGTTTACTTGTAACACATTTAAAACTCATATCATAATATAAGAATAAGGTTTTTCTCAGAATGCAACAAAGAGAGTTGCTATTTGTTGTATGTCCAAATTCCTATACTATATAATCTGCCAAAAGACTCAAAACACCAATCTTCTCGGATTAAATGTTCCCAATGAGCTCCACTATTTTCTAACTCCTCATATAACCTGAAATCACCTGACAAAAGTCATAGCTAAAACTTCTTAAACGACATGGACTACAGAGATAAATGCAAGACACACTAGAACCAAAAAACATGCCATACTTGCAAAACAGTAAAGTGATAGGAGGAACCTTTACAATCTCTAGCAGCAGATTAAGATGAGCTTCATGCACTTGACAATTGTCCCTTGGCTGGCTCCCTTTTGTAGCCTCTGTTTTCATGAATTATCACGTGGATTTTGACAAAAAATATTACAAAATAGAATGACTTCCTTTTACTTGTATCTTTCTAAGAAAATCTCACATGCACTTTTTTCTTGTAGCACCTAGGGAAGACATCATTTTATAATAGTTTGTTTGTAGGGCCCACACGTGCACCTTTCAGCTTAACATAGCTTTCTATGGAAAATATAAAATGACACACCACATGTGCATTACAATATTATTATCAGCATGAATATTAACTGTGCTTATAAAGGGCACGATGACAACATAGGATAAAATAAAACAAAATTGCATGATGGTTCAAGTGTCCATGCAAGGTACATGTCACATATAAGAATGAGGAATGATACACATTTATCCTCAGTCTTTTTCTAGCAATTCGTTAGGAAGGATTAGGAGCAAAATCCTCGAGCATTTTTGTCTTCTAGAACCTAGGGTAGACATCATTTTATTAAACTAAAACTATTCCCTAGTTTTTTGGTAGGTGCCCACATGTGCTCCTTTCAACATGGCATATCTTTCCAGGGAAAATATAAAATGGCACACCATATATGCATTATGATATTATTATCAACATGATATTTACTTGTGCTTATGCATAGCATGACGACAACACGTGATAAAACAAGACAAAAATGTATGATAATTAAAGTGCCCATGCAAGGCACATGACACATATCAGAATGGTGAAATATATACATTTACCCTGTTAGGAATATTAGCCCTTACATGGTTTGTTAGCATAAGATTTGCTAATAATGTATTTGTGGTATATTATAGTTTGGTGGGTTGCTAATATACTCACGAAGCCTATGAGAGATTCTAGGTGGTTAGGAGGTTTTGTCGTTGAGAGATTTGAGGTATTGGAGATTGAGTAAGTCTCCTTGATCATAGGAGTTTCTTTCCTATAAATATGTAACTCTCGGATGATTTATGTAATAGAGAACAATACTGTGTGTGTTTTATATTATTAATTATCACCGTGTTCATTATTTGTATTAGCTGAATTTTGTGTATAATCTACACTAATACCTTACAATGGTATCAGAGCAATATTGGTCATGTGTCTGCAATGGAGGATTAAGAATACAAATGGGGCAATGTCATAGATTATATAATTCCCTCAGATTAATGAGTTGAATCCTTTGATATGTAGTTCATAGTGAGATTAGTTTATCTAAATAAGTTTGCTATTTGTTAACTCTTCTATCACGTTGGAACGTGTGAAGGATCAGGGCCAATGTCCTTCATGTTGCTACTTAGTGTGAGGAAATGTTGAAAGAAATGATGATGCAATTTTGTATGCTATTTGTATTTAAATCTAATAGGAAACATATCCCCAACATTTTACAGACTCAATTGATAAATTTTTCAACTATAATTTGTATAAATTTTTTTTTAAAGAAATTTAAGTACATTTTAAAGTTGTTGATTATTGTTGACTAGTTACTGAGTCAATTTCTTTTGGTTTGCCAAGTGCAAGTACGCGAACTATGGGATGAATTGTCCAAATTAGATGAATATGAATTCCATATAGTACAAGTGCATGTCCATGATGAATACCTCCTCCTAGGTTTTCCTTTAGCTTTTCTAGAGCTAATATGGACATTGACAATTATTTTGGTCTTTTATTAGGGCTTGCTTTGTAACCAAAACACTTGAAATAATTCATGAACAAGTTCAACAAGGTCACTTTCTAGGTCAACATGAGTGAATCTTTTCTTAGCGAAAATGGAGGATGTAACATGTAGCTACTAGGGAAGACCCCTGGCCTGTTGTTTGCACGATTGGATTATCATTGTAGCCAAATTCCATTAGCTCTAGCTTGAGCTTCTTGATGCACACAAGTGTCGATTGAATGGGTGAGGTATTGCAATGTCAGTTTCGCCCTCTTCCTCTTCGTCAAGTATCTTAGTAGTGAAGTATAAATGAGCTAGCCTTTTGTTGTTCCACATGAATCTTCTTAGGTTGTTGTAAATATCAACTGAGTTGTCTGAAATGGCAAACCTTGGCTACAAAATTGGAGAGTTCCCTAAATGGGTTATGGATTCTTCCCTGGTTGTAAAGATTTGAGTGTAAAGAAAGGTTCTGATTTTCGTGCCCCACGGTGGAATTTGTCAATAAATAAGTTGCGAGTGATAGTATATGGAACATAATTTTTCTCCTCTATTTTGTGGAGAGGTTCCCTTTATTCAATATGTACAAAAAATAAAAGAATTTAAAACATATGTTGCATGTGCAACTATACAAATTGTTGGATCCACATATAAAAGGACATGGATATAAATATGCAAAAGATAATGAAAGATTTAATTTAAAATGATGCAAGAGCATTTGGGTTCACAAACAATCTTGTATCAATGAAAAACATGGGTTTGAATTCTTATGCGCACTTGTGCCCATTTGTTTTGTGTTGTGTGACTTGTCATCAAATGCGACAATGTTGTGTGTCTGTAGGAAGATAAACAAGAAGCCAAGGAACATCATCAAAGGTCCAACATGTCAAGTAAGTGATGAAAGGAAGGTCTCAGTTATTTCCCGTAGGTCAAATGACCTTTTCCTAGGATGGTGACGAAACCTCCACTTAATGTAGATGGCTGGTTTGAAACTGCCGATATGCATTAACAACTCGTTCTACAATAACTAGTGGTTTCAACGGTGTTGCAAGCATGTGTAAAGTTACTACCTAGATCAAGAAAAAATGACGCATGGAGTGTTTTCCAAGACAAAGGGAGCTCTAAGAGGGTGGCAGGATGTCAATGTTAGGTAACCAAAGATTCAAATCAATTTTATGAAAGAGTTGGGAGTTGGTTGGGACATTCAAGCAAGTTGGGGAAGGGAGTTCCTACTCCAGAGAGGAGAAGCGTTGATAGAGATTGAGTTTGAGCTTAGAGAGCGCAAAGCCAAGAGCCCGCAAGAGTGATGTATGTTGATGTAAACTAGTCCTGAGCCTGAGTGTATGTCTTCTTCATTGTCAATAGTTGAAAGGAGTGTGTAAGAATCTTTGTAACATAGCTGAACATCAATAATGTGAGCATTTTGGTTTGAAGTTGGGGCATTCAAGCAAGTTGGGGAAGAGAGTTCCTACTCCAGAAAGGAGAAGAGTTGAGAGAGACTGAGTTTGAGCTTAGAGAGATAGAGAGAGTAGAGCCAAGAGCTTGCTAGAGTGATGTATTTTCATGTAAACTAGTCTTAAGACTGAGTGTATGTCTTCTTGATTGTCAATAGTAAAAACAAGTGTGTACGAATCTTTGTAGCATAGATGAACATCAATAAAGAGAGCATTTTGGTTTCCATTTTGATTCAAGTATTTGTGTGTCCTTGAGAGAGAGCGAGCGTAGCACCCACTAGGAAGTTAGGCATCTATTCACCTAGCCCCTTCATTTCCATCTGCATCAATTGGTATCAGGCTAAGGTTTTCCTTGTTGGGTTGTGTGTGGGACTCTTGTTGAGTCATTTGTAGGTTGTGAAAGAGAAGCTTGCATTGTTGTGAAGATATGGCACATAGAGGAAATCCTCTTAAAGGAGGAGAAGGGCACTAGAGTTGCAGACTTGGCAGAGATGTTGAGAGGAATCCAAGTAAGGTTTGATGCAATAGAGACAACACAAAGAAGAGGAACTGCTATTTTTGATGTAAGTGATGATGAAGAGGCAACAACACAAGAGATTCAAGTGGAAGATTTAGTGGATGAACTTGAGGAAGAGGGTTTTGTTCTAGAGGAAGAGGATACTTTAGAAGGGGAAGAGGTAGAAGATCCATGGGTAAGTGCTTTGAGTGTGGAGAAGTTGGGCATAGAACTTTTGAATGTCCAAAAGCATATCAGAACAGCAAGAGGAGAAACAAAGAAAGAAATCATATTGCAAATGCGGATGAAGAAAGTATTGCATCCCCAAATGACACTAAAGAATTGGAGCGTGGTAAAGCTCTTATGATCAAGAGAGCCCTGTTAAAATCATCCAAGGAAGAAGATGAACCAGTGCAAAGGAGGAACATATTCCGAACTATTTGCAAAGTGGGAGGTAAGTGTTGTGAGGTCATTGTTAAAAGTAGTAGCATGGATAATCTGGTTTTTAAGAAAATGGTAGAAAAGCTTGGGCTGAAAAAATTAGTGCACCCTAATCTATATAAAGCTTCTTGGTTGCTTAGGCGTCAACAATGTTGGTAATGAACAATGTATGGTTAGATTTCAGACTAGGTTATATAGAGATGAAGTGTTGTGAGGCATAATACCCATGGAACATGTATGTTATGTGTTGGTGGGAAGACCATGGCAGTTTGATAGAAAGGTTGTGCTTGATGGTAGAGAAAACACCTACACACTTGTGAAGGATGGTGGAGAGTTCACATTGAGCCCATTGAAGGAAAGAGTAGAAAAGGTGGACAACAGTCCCAAAGTTTTGTTGGTTTCTGCTAATCAATTCTTGAAGGAAGCAAAGAAGGAGAAGGCATGTTTTGCTTCCATCCCCAAATTGATACAAGTTGTGATCGCAAATAAGGTAAGTGATATTCCTTTTGATGTCTAGAATTTGTTTGAAGAGCTTTCTGGATGGATTGCCATCAATGAGAAGCATTAGTCATCACATGGATCTAGTGCCTGGATCGACTTTTTGAAACAAGGTAGCATATAGGCTAACACTTATGGAGAATAAGGAAGTGAAAAGACAAGTAAACGAATTGTTGGAGAAGGTTTTAATAAGAGAAAGGTTAAGCCTGTGCATAGTTCCAACATTATTGGCACGTAAGAAGGGTTGAGATTGGAGGATGTGTATGGATTCTAGAACAATAAACAAGATTACAATCAAGTATAGATTTCCAATGCTAAGGATAGATGATTTGATGGATTGTTTGTGTGAAGCAAGGTACTTCACGAAGATAGATTTGAAGAGTGGATACATCAAATAAGAATTAGAGAAGGTGATGAATGGAAAACTACATTCAAAACGAACGATGGGGAGTATGTGAGACTTTTGATGCCATTCGGATTGTCAAATGCATCTAGTACATTAATGAGACTCATGAATGAAGTGGCAAAACCTTATTTGGGTAAGTTTGTCATTGGTTATTATAATGACAATTTGTTTTTCAGTCATTCAAATGATGAGCATTTTTTACATTTGAGGTTGGCATTGCAAAGATTGAAAGAGGGAAAGTTCTTGGTCAAACTTGAAGAAGTGTAGATTCATGAAGGAAGAGTTGATTTACATGATATTTGTAATCCCACGTGGAGGCTTGAAAATGGACCTGAAAAAGGCAAGAGCAATAGTTGAATCGCCATCACCTAGAACTATGAGGCTAGAAGTTTTCATAGGTTAACAAGTTTCTATAAGAAATTTATTAGAAACTTCAACGGTTTTTGTGACCCATTATAGAAACAATGAGAGGTGATAAATAGAAGAATGAATGGACTGTTGCAACAAAATATAGTTTTAATTTTTTTAAGAAAAGAGTGATTGAACATTTGTTTTTGGCATTACTGGATTTTAACAAAGTGTTTCAGGTTGATTGCGATGTTAGTGGGACAGCCATATGAGCCATATTGAGTCAAGAAGGTAAGCCCATTGTTTACTTTTGTGAGAAGTTGAATGAAGTCAAGAGGAAATATTCAATTTATGATCAAGAGTTCTACGCTATGGTAGAAGCTCTTAAGAAGTGGAGGCATTATTTGTTGCCCAAGGAGTTCTTGTTGTACATGGATCATAAAACATAGCAATTCATAAACAGCCAAGGTAAGTTAAATCAAAAGCACATAAGGTGGGTTGAATTTATTGGAAGTTATTCATTTATTTTGAAACATAAGAGTGGTCAATCAATCAAGGTTTTGGATGCTTTGAATAGAAGAGTTCTCATAGTGAATGAGATGAGAGTAGAGGTCATTGGGTTTGACTCAATGGAGGAGTTATGCAATGAATATTTGGATTTCCATGTTGCATTGACAGCATACATGCATCCAACAAGCATGGATAGAACTCCATGGCTAGCGTATTTGTTACGATATGATTTGTCATATATCTCAAGGATTAATGGGGAGAATTCATTGAAGGAGAAGCATAGTGAAGGCCTAGCTGATAATTTTGGTGTTAATAAAACATTGTCGCAGCTGAATTTGATTTATTATTGGCCAAGGAAAAGTGTGGATGTCAAGAAGTTTGTTCGAGGATGTAGAGTTTGCCAACATGCAAAGGGAAAAATTCAGAATTCTGGTTTGTATCACACCCTTTTTGGAGAAGCCATGGGAAAAGATAAGTATGAATTTCATTCTTGGGCTCCCAAAAACTCGGAGATAATGATTCCGTTTTTGTTGTTATGGATAGATTTTCCAAGATGGCACACTTTATATCATGTAAAAAGACAAGTGATACCCCACATGTTGCAAATTTATTTTTCAAAGTAGTGAGAGTACATGGGTTGCCAAGGAACATAGTATTGGATAGAGATACAAGATTTGTTGGGAATTTTTGGAGGACTTTGTGGAGGAAATTAGGCACATTGTTAGATTTCAGTTCAACCTATCATCCTTAAATTGATGGGCAAATGGAAGCGGTGAATCAAAGTCTTGGTATACTTACTGAGATGCGTAGTGGGAGACAAGCCAAAACAATGGGATTTGACATTGGCACAAGCTGAGTTTGCATACAACAACTCAGTGAATAGAAATACAGCAATGAGTCTGCTAAAAATTGTGTATGATTGCAGCCATAGAGGAGTTTGTGAGTTGAGAAGCATAGTGGATATGAGAAGAAAAAGTGTTGAATTAGAGGATTTGGCAACGGGTATGCATGATGTGCACAGAAAGGTGAAGCAAAGGCTGGAAGAGAGTAGCATGAAGTACAAGAAGCATGCTGATCATACAAAAAAAGCATAAGTTTTTCAAGTTGGAGACTTGGTTTTGGCACATTTGTGAAAAGAAAG
Organism: Torreya grandis; assembly: GCA_037957365.1. Taxonomy (NCBI): domain Eukaryota; kingdom Viridiplantae; phylum Streptophyta; class Pinopsida; order Cupressales; family Taxaceae; genus Torreya; species Torreya grandis. The sequence goes on from JARHVA010002964.1 coordinate 1,941,630, forward strand.
GTTCCCCAAGGGAATGTATAACAAGCTCAAACAGAAGAATAATGGGCCTTGTAGAGTTTTGAGAATATGTCTAGCAAAATGCAAGATAGAGGTATCGGATGGAGTGGATATTTCACCTATCTTCAGTTTAGTAGATTTATACCCTTATTATCAGGGACAAGGGAGTGGTGAAGGATTAAGTTCAAATTCCTCAAGCATGGATTGAAAGCGACAATCTTGAGGAGGCAAGAGAGGAAGTTGAGGCAATATTGGATATACAAATCATTAAAAAGACAAGAGGCAAAGAGTACACAAAGAACTTGGTTAAGTGGAAGAATAGAACAACTGAAGATGCAACTTGGAAGAGTGCATCTGAATTTGCCAAACACAAAAAAATCATTGAGGAGCTCATAGGAGGTTCATGAGTGGGAGCTCATGGACAATTTCATTTACCCACAGCATCTAATGTAGGAGCATATGGGTTAAAAAACGGTGTTGCATCAATAAAAACACATGGGCACAGGGTCCTATGCACATTTGTGCACTTTTGTTTTACGTTGTGTGGCTTGTCGTCAATTTCGACAATGTTACGTGCGTAAAGTAACTGCCCGGATTAAAAAAAATTACGTTTGGAGAGTTTTACAAGACAAGGGGAGCTCAAAGAGGGTGGCAGGATGTCAGTATCAGGTCACCAAAGATTCAAATCAATTTTTGGGAAGAGTTGGGAGTCAGTTGGGGCATTCAAGCAAGTTAGAGAAGAGAGTTCCAACTCCAGAGGGAAGAGAACTGAGAGAGATTGAATTTGAGCTCAAAGAGAGAGAGAGAGCGCAAAACCAAGAGTCTGCAAGAATGATGTATGTTCACGCAAACCAGTCCTTAGACTGAGCATATGTCTTCTTCATAGTTAGTAGGGGAAGGGAGTGTGTATGAATCTTTGTAACACAACCGAACATAAATAAAGAGAGCATTTTGGTTTCCATTCTGAGTCTTGTGTCTTTGTGTGTGTCCTTGAGGGAGAGTGAGTGTAACATGCGCTAGGGAGCAAGGCAGCCATTCACTTGACCCCCTTATTCCTATCTACATCAAAAACATAGTAGATGACCAAGATCTGTATTTTCACGCACAATGAATAACTAAGAAAAAGAAATGACAATTTGTCTAAATTATGCTATGTATAACATGCAAATCAAACAATTAATTCAAAAGCTATAGATAATAGACAACTATAGTTAAAACCAACATGATAGAATGACAATTCAAGATGCAAAGTTCATTCATTGAAATTGTAATAAATGATAAGACAATGTTTATGATTGCAGACAATTTAAATTTTTTTTTGGAAAGGTCCATCCTTCAAGTGATGATACGTAAATTGTCTTTAAAAGTATCTTTTGGTAGCTATATAACTACTTCCCAACTAACAAATTTAACCATCTTTGAAACAACTTAGATGTGAACAACATAATCTTAAATTAAAATATAAAAACTAGTTTTTTGGAAAAATATGTGTAGGATTTATAATCGCACATATATTTTTGATCACACCATGTGATCCATCATATCTTTCATCCTGATCATGGATCATGTAGTATGATCTGAAACTTTGAAGTGATAAAATATCCTGCATAGTTTTATCCAAATATAATTTTTCTATATTATTGAGTATGGACTATGGAAACCTTAAATCTCTTATAAATTTAAATGTTTGATTGATTAATCCAACATGACAATCATGGTGCGGCATTTGTTGGGTCTTCAATGCATTGGCTCTTGTTTTCATCCCTTGACTCAATGGTGATTGATTGCTTAAGTGGTGAAACCTTCTAAAGCTTAGAGTGTTGGTACTTTTCCACGACTCTTGAAGTGGGTCTTATCAACGTATGTTATTTGAGTCTCCCACTTGGTAGACATTCTAGCATTGTTGTCGTCAATGACTTTACCTTTTGTTTCTTTCATTGGGCTCATCAATTTGAAGGGATAACTTTATTAACTTTGTTAATACTTCTTTATCGAAATTTGTAGATTTAGCTAGCACTTCCTGGACATGTGTTTGGAATTCATCCTTAAAACTTCAATGCATGCCTTATCATCGGTGGAGAAGACCATGAAATGCATTTTTTCAGTGAATTGGACAATCTTATTCAAAATATCTATACATTTATTTCTTGTTTTGGTGATATGTGTAATATCTGTCATACCTATTCAAATTTGAGTGAGCAAAATGGAACTCATTTGTTTGATCGTCTAAAGTGTCTTTAAGTATCTGAGTGGCTACCAAATATTGAGAGGACGTTTTGGACATTCCCAACATTTCAAAGCAAGCTTATTCCACAAATTCTTATCCTTATTCAAATCCACAAGTTGGTTTCCTAGCTCTTCATATATATCATTTAGTCTACCATGTGTTTTGATTGATTCATCCATCACCTTCATACTTTTTACCTAAATATATTTTACATGTGATTAACTACAATGTTCATGCTTGCAAATAATTTAAAGCAAACAGGAAAAAAGGTCCTCCCTTGAATAGATGATGCTAAAATAGTCTTCAAAAGTCTATTTTGGTAGATATATAACAACTTCCCAACCAACAACGTTAACCAACTTTGAAACAACTTAAAAGTAAACATCAACATAATCATAAATTAAAATATAAAAATATGAATTTTGGAAACAAACTTTGTAGGAATTTTAATCACCTCGACCTTTTGGATCATGCCATGGGATCTATCATATTTTCACCTTGATGATGGATCATGTGGTGTGATTTGAAATGCCGATGGGAAACAAAAATTGTGTAAAGTTTTATCCAAAAATATTTTTCTATGTTATTATGGATTGTGGAAGCATTAAATCTCTAATAAATTAAAATGTTTGATTGACTAATCTGACATGTCAATTATGATGTGGCATCTTTTGGGTTTTCAATGTGTTGGGTCCTACCATCATCCCCTGACTCAATGGTGATTGGTTGCTTTAATGATGAAACTCTCATGAGCATAAGGTGTTGGTACTTTTGCATTGCCTCTTGCAATAGGTCTTGATCCAGTGTATCAATGACCTTATTTGAGTCTCCCACTTGGTAGACATTCTATGCATAGTTGTATGCTAGATATTCACATCTTCACCTTTTGTTTGAAATTGGACTCATCAATTTAAGGAATAACTCTATTAACTTTTCTAATACTTATTTCTCGAAATCTACAACTTTAGCTAGCACTTCCTTGACATGAGTTTGGATTTCTGTAATGTCCCCAAATGCGACAATTTAACCAAAAAGGGGTTTCTCCAAAAATCCACAATTTTTTGAATTCTGAAATTAACAAAATCAGCAAACCCTAGCTGCTGTAATTGCACCTTCAAACTGAAAATTAACTCCAATTCACCTTGAAATAAATAACAAATAAATACTTTGTGAATTTGGCCACCAATGGCTCTTACCGCAATAAAGAAAGAGCCTGAAATGAATGTTTCAATCCTCCTAATCCTAGCGCCACAATAGTTGAATTAATGTCCTTTCCCACTCTAATCCCTACTCAAGCTTTCACAAATTTTAGACAAAATCATACAAAATTCACAACAGTCATATCATCCGTGAATCATCAACGGTTAGGGTTTCCAAAGTGATCAAACCCTAGTCCAATCCAAATGCTAATATTCAAAAAATTGCAATAATTAAATCAAAATTTGTGCCTTGAATTCACCCTCAAAATGATGTCAAATTCTGGAAATAATATGCCAAAAAGTTCACAAATAATTGTGATATTATTTGTCCTACGTTCAAGGCCATGAAGCACCCTACAACCTTCAAATTATCCCTCAAAGTGAGTCTCCCCACTTGAAAAATTAATATAAATAATAATTAGAATCATTATGCTCAAATTTGTCATTCAATGACCTCAAATGCCTTCAAGGGGCAAGTTGCCCAACTGCATTAAATCCACAATAAATTTCAGCAAGTAAACTTAACCGATTGGACACCAAATTGTCGACAAAACTCTCTCAACAAACATACAAAGCAAATCGCCCCACTCTAGGGCAAGTAACAAATCCACCTTAGCAATAGGTGGTGTCAAAAGACACATTTTGTAGAGTAACTAGCTCCAAATGTGCAAACACTTATTGGACATACATCTCAATATTTTCTTCAAGCATGAAAAATCAATATCAATTTTCAACATCCCTTCAATTGAGATCTTCACCTCGTATTTGTACATTCCAAAGAGGGCAAACCGGCTTGGGGAGGTAAAATACCTCATGACCCTATCTTGCCAACTTTTAGGATATCTTTTTCTTTTCTTTGCTTAGCTCTCAAGCCGACACTCCTCTTTTTCGAATATAATATTAATTAATTGCCTTAATAAAAATAGTAATTAAAATTACTTTTAGGTGATAAATTAATAATTATTTCAATTAAATACTTTTAGTGGTAAATACCACTTTTATAAAATATTCTATTAATCAACTAATAATTGCCTTATATGAGCAAATGATTAAAATCACTATTTGTCAATTAATAATTAACTAATAAAATAAAACCCCAAAAGGAATCCTTTAGTCTATGGGGAAGTAGACTAAAGATTTTCAATACCTGCTTCACAAAAGATTTGGAAATGAGGACATTATAGTCCTCCCCATCCAAAATTGCTTGTCCTCAAGCAATTGTAAAATCCAAATAGGTATCCCAACACATCTTATCAAGCAGTGTCCACATTTACCTGTTTTCCAATGAAGAAAATCCTCAAATGGCTTGATGTTTTTGTATTTGTGCTTTAAGGACTGCCCCCAAGTGCTAGAAGTGCCCTCATAGCCTTCCAAAGGCTCCACATGTTCTTAGACAACCACCCGTTGCAATACCAAGTGGTAGATGAGGAAGTTCCTTTCCCTTATACTCTCCAAGGAAGTGATATGTGGCCAAAAGTTGAAATAAAAACATAATAGAATTTGATTACCTTGCTGTCCCGAGGGTAATGACCCCCCAAATGCCATGCTATAACCCTCCAATCATGCAAAAAGAAATCTGCTAGGTACCATCTTGTAAACCTACCATGATGTGAGGCCTCAAGGTAGTACAACTCAACATATATGGGCCTCCTTGTGCACACCATGTGCCCTTCCAAAGGCTGCCCCTTATCAACATTCCCATGCATATGCATGTAACACTCCATAAGCTCATCAAGAGTCTCCAAATGCTAATCAAGGAGAGCTGTATCCTCTTTGTGCATGTGCTACTTCTATTCCTCGCGAATGGAACCCAAACATGCATGTTTCCAAAACCTTGCAAAGATGGATTGTGCCCAAAAAATCAGTCTTCCCTCCATGATACTGTTGTAAGCACATGCCTAATTCTGATTTTTGATGATGGCAAGATTCAAAATTAATACTTGCATCCTCTCTTCTTCCCATGATCTGTGTGATGTCATCAGAACTTCTTACCTAGTATGCTGCTCAAAAGAACTTAATGTGTCCTACAACTCAAAATAGTAGCTATCATACCTTTTATCATGCTTCAAACTTATCCACAAGGTCCCTTTATGAGTTGAAACCTCCCCCCATAGATCGTGTATTCTAATATGTTGGCGTCATATTAAAACATAGCCATGCCTCTACTCAGAAATTTCAATCTGCCCATTACCAAGCTGATCCTTAATGGGCTCTCTAACTCCATATTTCCCCAACAAACCATCATGGACTCATCCCTTTATGAAGAAGATTAGGATTGCAAAATTGAACCAAATTAATATGATTATCAAGTTTGCCCACAATTAAATTCATCTCATGGAGAAGCACTAGAGAAGGTGTGCTCCCATAGTGTGCATTCCAAGTTGTGTTAGGACCTTCTTTATACCATATCAATCCTTCTTCATTTTGAAAATGCAGTCCTTCCATTTGTAGAGAGAAAACAAACTTAACCAAATTGGAAAACATACCTTGCAAGTGCATATCATAATCATCTAAACCCATTGGTAGGGATCCCCTTATGTAAAATGTATACCCATCTCTTGGCTGTCCTTTGCTAGCTTCCTCACACATGTATGCATCACCAAACAAGCCCCACCAATATTGTACTTTTATTCTTTTTTATATTCTGTTGTACCTGCCATGTTAATTCAAAATTTTAGGAGCAAATGATTTTAGAATTTGTCCATGCATGAGCTCTTCTCCTTGCAAACCGATACATATTCCGAGAGGGTAATATTACGCTTGTATGTCGGGGCTGGAATTGACTAGATGTCTCAGAATTTTCTAAGCCATAAAATTCAAACTTCAATCTATCTCTTCTAACATATGCATGATAAAAATCAGAACCAGGTAAACTTACCTATTGTGTTTTAGCGTCCCCTCTTTTGCAAGCACATGGCTGTCCATGATGTCTCATAATAGCCCTATCATTGTTCCTTTCATCCTTCTTCCTCATACTCAAACCATGCAAAATACCGTCCTATCAAGTTGATTGATGAAGATGAAAGAGCTTTCATGTCACTCAAACCATGCAAAATAACCTCATTATCTCCCACCTTAAACTCTAGTTCCAATGTTACCTTGTACATGCCTATATTCCTCCATGCCCCAAAGGATTCTAATTCTTTCTTTAATCCCATGGAATTAGTCATAAAGAATTAAAAATTAGAATTGAGAACCTTTGTAAAACTCAGAAAATTACTAGGATCCCATACTTCTTGGTGCCAATATTTGTGAACTTGAATCAAGGAATCTTCATGCCTCATTTTGCAAACCATATCTTTCATTTTATCATCTTTGGTGACTTCACTGTCATGTATACTATCATTAGAAGATAAATAGACATATCTTATCAATAAAAGATCCTTACCTTGCATTTCTTTTAGTTCGCGCTCCTTGATTTCCTCCTCTTTTATCATCCACTTGCACCTCTATGGGCTGCCCATCAAATTCTGATTTTTTGTTTCATTAGCTCCCTCATAGGACTCCTCATAAAGGGTTGTCTCTTCATTTTTATCCTCCAACTCTCCATGTAGTTTGGTCCTCTCTTCCTCTACATGATCTGCTATCAAATAAGGCCTCAATTTTTCCTCACAATTATTTGCAACATTTTCAAACAACATATGTGCAATTGGAATTTTTTTTTTAGCCTCAAACCTATCAACAAGATAGATAATAATGGCTTGGAAATATTATCACTCTCAGTGAGTGTCAAGGTCAAGATTCTCTGCATAGAAGATACAACATTTTTGGTAGGATTCTTACAAGCAATTGCAAGGAAATGTTGAAACATTTCAACAAGCTCATCACATTCCAAATCTAATATTAAAACACATGACGTGATTTCTGCCAGTCTCTAGCAATGTGACCCTTCTAACAAAGGAGTCTCCCTTGTTATCCACAAGACCTCGAAAACTCTCCACAATCAACTGAAATATCTCTCTCATAATTCTATCATTGTAAGTAATCCTGGGAGCAGTTAGTCTCAAAATTTCATTGACACAACTAGTAACCAAAAATCTTACCTCTTCATTTGTGTTTCTCAAGAGTTGATGTTGAACCAAGTGATTGAGGGTTGTACCGCCCATTTCAGGGACTCATATTGTGATTGACTCGCCTTGGATAACCTCCTTCCTACTTCTTTCAAGGTGTTGATTACACTTTCCACCGGTTGGCATAGGTTCCCTAGTTTTCTTCCTGCATTGTAGAGCCTTTCTTTCTCTATTTCTTCCATGGCTTCTTCGTCTTCTCTAATAACACAAAATCTTTTTACCTGCTTGTATCCAAATCTGCAACACCAAACCTCACAGGTGGACAAGGTCGGTGCTCTGATATCACTGTAATGTCCCTAAATGGAACGATTTAACCAAAAAGGGGTTTTCCTTAAAATCTACAAATTTTTGAATTCTGAAATTAGCAAAATCAGCAAACCCTAATTGCTGTAATTGCACCTCCAAACAAAAAATTAATTCCAATTCACTTTGAAATAAATAACAAATAAATACCTTGTGAATTTGGCCACCAATGGCTCTTACCACAATCAATAAAGAGCCTGAAATGAATGTTTCAATCCTTCAAACCCTAGCGCCACACTAGCTGAATTGATGTATTTTTCCACTCTAATCCCTGCTCAAGCTTTCACAAATTGTAGACAAAATTATACAAAAATCACAACAGTCATATCATCCATGAATCATCAACGATTAGGGTTCCAAAGTGATCAAACCCTAGTCAATCCAAATACCAATATTCAAAAAATTAATGCAATAATTAAATCGGAATTTGTGCCTTGAATTCACCCTCAAAATGACATCAAACCTTGGAAATAATATGCCAAAAAATCCACAAATAATTATGATATTATTTGTCCCATGTTTAGGGCCTAGAAGCACCCTACAACCCTCAAATTATCCCTCAAAGTGAGTCGCCCCACTTGCAAAATTAATATAAATAATAATCAAAATTATTATGCTCAAATTTGTTATTCAATGACCTCAAATGCTTTCAAGGGGTAAGTCGTCCAGCTACAATAAATCCACAATAAATTTCAGCAATTAAACTTAACCAATTGGATATCAAATTGTCCACAAAACTCTCTCAACAAGCATACAAAGCAAATCACCCCATTCTAGAGCAAGTAACAAATCCATTATAGCAATAGGTGGCATCAAAGGACACATTTTGTAGAATAATTAGCTCCAAATCTGTAAACACCTATTGAGCATACATCCCAATATTTTCTTCAAGCATGAATAATCAATGTCAATTTTCAGCATCCCTTCAATTGAGATCTTCACTTTGTATTTGTACCTTCCAAAGGTGGGCGAACCACCTTTGGGAGGTAAAATACTTCATAACCCTCTCTTGCCAACTTTTAGGATATCTTTTTCTTTTCTTTGCTTATCTCCCAAGTCGACACTTCTCTTTTTCGAATATAATATTAATTAATTGCCTTAATAATAAATAGTAATAAAAATTACTTTTAGGCATATTAATAATTATTTCAATTAAATACTTTTAGTGGTAAAAACCACTTTTATAAAATATTCTATTAAACAACTAATAATTGCCTTATATGACCAAATGATTAAAATCACTATTTGGCAATTAATAATTAATGAATAAAATAAAACCCCAAAAGGAATCCTTTAGTCTATGGCGAAGTAGACTAAAGATCTTCAATACATGTTTCACAAATGATGTGGAAATGGGGACATTACAATATCAACCTTTAAAAACTAAGTGCACGGCCTGTATCATTGTGGAGAACACCATGCAATGCTTTTTTCATTGAACTACTCAATGTCATTTAGAATATCTGTAAATTTATCCGTGGCGTTGATCTCTGTAATATTTGACTCTCTTTTCAAGTTTGAGTGAGAACGAAATGTCACACATTTGTTTGATCTTCAAAAGTGTCTTTGACTATCCAAGCCCAAAGATTGAGTGTACTTTTTTGACATTTCCAACACGTCTGGGGCAAGTGTATTCCAAAAACCCTCATCCTTTTTCAAACCCTCAAGTTGATTTCCTAAATCTTCATATCGATTATTTAGTTTACCATATGCTTTGATTGATTCATGACTGTTGTTAGTGTGTTAATGAAATTTCTTCTACATATGATTTAACTACATGGTGATATAGGTTGATCTCACCAACTTTGGGTAAAACATTTTCATCAAGCAGAAGTCCATGAAAGTCTACAGCTGCTTTGGAATCTTTAGATTGAAACAGTTTGAGCAGATAATCAATATAAGAACATAGTTGACTAACCTGGCTCTTTAGATCCACCTTTGAATTTCCATCTTTAACAATTTGATTCTTAGTGAAATTATATGCAGTCTTCAAATGTCGAGGCACTTCATCTCGATTCAAGCTGGGTGCCTGAAATGATCCTCTTCCAAACCTTTGCGATTTTCTCAACCACAAGGATGGTAATATCAAAGCTGAGCTGATCTAGTTCGTCAAGCCATTGGGACAGATTCGATACGATCAGGAACAATTGCATATGATATTTCTACTAAGTTGGGACAAAAATAATATTACCAGCTGTTGATTGAATTTGCACATTGCAGGAGGGGTTTGACCCTTGAACAATTAGGCCACTAGAAATGAGCGCCACTAAAACACTATCTTTCATAACTTTTACATTTCCTTGCCCATCATTTGTTGGGATCCTTTGAATACCCTGTAACCTTTTTGGATGGCCCCTTTTGTCAAATTCATTGGGGGATAAAAATATATGTTTTGTTTATTAGGATGCCTAAGGAATCCAATATTGGATCAGAAGCCAAAGAATCAACTAGCACCAAATTACTTGTAGAGTCCAAATTCAACTATACCTCCCCTAAATCATCTTTTTATGTGAATTGACCTTAACCTTCCTCGAATTTCAAGGAACAAAATCTCTAGATGGTGAACTGATTTCAAGTCTCTTTTTGGAGTTGTTGCGATCATCATTGTCACCTCTTTTCTTTGGTTTCATGAATACGAAACCACCTTTTGGAGCCAATCCAACTGGAGATCGGTTAGAGCTCAAAGCTAGATTTCGAGATGACCTGGATGGACCACCAGATGCAAATGGGTTTATTGTTGTGTGCTGCCTTTTGCATTGGGAAGTTATTTTGTTTAACCATCAAATTCTTTTAAGCATGCCCTTCGTTCTCTTCTCAATTGAAGTTTAGTCCCCCATAGACTAGTTAACATCTCAAACAATATTAGTGCTAACTTATCCAACAGTAGTAGTGCTAAATTTTGCAGCAGTGTATGCCACATATTGGAATCGCTTATTTTAATTTCATATTCATCAACATATTTGGGCAGCCAATGAGGGTTACCAAAAAAAAACACAAACCCTGATGCAAGTGAAGGTCATTAATTGGATAAACATGTATGCTCAGTTGCAGATTACATTTATTCCCTCTTCAAAAATCCTTTTGATGAAATCACCTTAACTTACCAATAACTGAAAATATGAAGGCATCATTGACACCCCTAAAATGGGATTTACTCTACTGAAGCTGCAAGTGAGGGTAAAAAAAATAAAATCGAGGTGCCATAATGCAAACTTCCCTCAGATTCAAGTTGGGGTAAAATTTCTTCGGAACTGAGGTGTACACTAGACAGGAAGTCAGGGAAAATGTTCTCAAATAACGAAAGCCATTAATTGCTCATGAAGATATCATTGACATCAGTAGACCATTGAATCCTTTGTCTTCTTGCCAAAAATATCACTATAAAGCTAAACATCCAAGATACAAAGGATTTTTAGGATACAATTAAATAGAAGTGGATTCTGAGGATCACATTCTCAAATACAAAGGTTGTTTTATCTTATTATTTTCTATGAAACTCTTCTAGCTGTACCTGTTAAATCAATGAGGAGTGAGTTGATCTCATGTTTGACTTCTTCCTCGAGAATGGAGTTTTTGAATGCAATGAGGCTTCAGAAGTCTAGGAAGATCCTTATCTACCCCATTCCCTTATTCAAGCTTATGATAATGGGAAGCACCCATTCATTTATGTTCACCTTGAAAATTATGTCAGCCATCTTTTTTGTGAATCTCCTCTTGTACCTTCTCTTTCTTTCTTAGGATTCTTCCAATATGGTCCCCTTTGGACGTGTTGGGCTTCTGGCATTAACGTGATATTGTGCACACATAGCTTCGGTGTTGCCCAGTTATTTTACTTTCAAGAACAAACATCTGTGTGTTTAAAGAATATGCATCTGGGACATTAATGATCCCATCATTGTTGTGCTCATCATCATTGATAATGGATGAGGCTACTTTCTGGCTCGTACTTTGGTTTTTGAAGTTGATGTTCACCTTCTACCCCATTTTTTTCATATCCAAGGTTGTTTTGTCCTTCTTCATCAACACTTGCCTTGACATAGCATTATATCTTAACAAGATGACCACAAATACCTCTATGAAGGTACACCCTCAGGTTTGTATTTGTTGGGCATCAGGGTCTCCTAAGGGTTGTATGCCAAAGTGGTTTTCCATATCCAATCTGAAGGTTGCTGGCCACAAACTTGGATTAATAAATTGTTTTCATGTATATTGGAACTATACATTCGCCCTTGATCCAATATCGACAACTATCATTGTTAGTGTCCAACCTTGTATATCCATGTGAACCAAAATTGGATTCACCATATTGATCATCAAAGCCATTGGGTTGAAGGCCCAATCTCTCCATCTAACATTATTGGTTTCGGTGATTGATCTAGTATTGAATGTATTGTAGGCACCATGTTCAACAATGTATTGTAGTATTGATTGATCTAGTATTGATTGATCTTTATTACGGCTAATGTCTCCCCAGTTGATGTTTCCATTGGGGGGAGAGATGGTTGAGCCATTGCCATAAATTGGAGTCTTGGTCTTAGGATCCTCTACCACATCCATTGGTATTCTCCACTTAAAGATCAAATTTCCTATTGTATGGTTGGATTCTACATTATCGGGTACTTCCTTTGAGGCCCCTCTATTGGTATTGGTATTCTTCTTGGGTGCCTCTCAAGTTCTTCTTTTATCATGGTTACTAGATTATCATAATAAAAACATGATAAAAAATAATGCTGGTCTCAGTACAATAGTCATACTAAAACAAAACACAGATTTAAAAAAAATTAAAAACATAATAAAAAACGTAAAAATACACAAAAACATTGTTGCTTGTCCTATTGTGTTTGGTTTGTTCATACAGTTATCAAGTTTTACTTGACCATTGATTTTTTTTTCCTATGTTGAACATATAATATAAACCTGTGATATATCATGTCATGATTCATTTAATATTTTTGAATTATCAATTAGCAGTTGTTCTTTGTTATTTTTCTGTTTATTTTATGCATATAGCATTGATATTATGGTCAGTTTTTGTTTTATTTGCCAATAATTTTTTATATTTTAAATATTGTTTTTTGTGGAAACATACCCAAGCTGTACCATACCTAGGGTCCAAAAAATAATGACAAACTCCTATACCTAAATTTGAACCCATACCGGTAACTTAGGTTGAAAGGAGTTGTTCATGCCTTGCTTTTCATTGCTACTCTCATTCGCCCTGACAATCTGGGCATTGTCATTGTCACTCCTATCAATGGCCCTCCCACAATCGATCCCACCAAAAATTATTTGTTCTTAGCTGAGTCTCTCCTCTATGACCTTGTTGTCTCTTTGGCCTCATTGACCATAGTAGATGTGGGGGGAACAACTAATGTACACACCTATCTATCCTACATAAATAACATGTAAAGCATTGTAGTATGGATCACATAGAATACATAATATAAGAAATTGAGTCTTCTATTCATCACATGAAGATACACAATACACTTGTCGTCATACTCATCTTACACCAATCATACAAATGGTCATAATAGATTGCTATGAGATGATATCCAAGAACAATGCACAAAACAATATATATATATAGGAGTCGAGGAGTTCTAGGATGATGGATGCAACAATTGGGATTGACATTTATTTTTTATTTTTTGTAAATTTGTAATCCTAATTTTAACTCTTATACAACATAACACAATTACACTTAATTCTTGTGTGAGTAAAGGTGTTTTATGCCTGCATATCTATTCTATATCAGAGGATTTGGACTTTTTATTGTTTAATGTTCATGCTCCCATTGCTATGGAGGATAAAAGGCAGCAGTGGCAAAATATTTCTTATATGATCCAATCTTATTCCCAACTACCTGTTATTTTAGGAGGGGATTTTAATACCATCTTAAACATTCAAGAGAAACAAGGATGAATTGCCCAGTTAGATGCCAGTTCGGAGTTTTGTCCCTTTTTGTTCAGAAATATCATTTGGTGGATGTGATCACATCTAATGTTATGATGACATGGTCTAACAGAAGGCAGGGACAGGCTGTATCCTAGAAAGATTGGACCAGTTTTTGATTTCTGAAGATTGGTGGTTGAAGGGCTTTCTTCCTAAGACCATGATTCTTAATAATAGTGGATCGGATCATTGGTCAGTAAGCCTGGAAATGGGTAAAACAGCACCCTGCAAGATTCCATTTAGATTTCAGCTAATGTGGCTTGGTCATAAAGATATTGTTAGATATGTTCAGCAATGGTGGATAGAAGGAAATCCCAACTTTGGAAGCCCTATGTATAGGTTTGCCAAACGACTTAAATATTTAAAGTTTAAGTTTAAAGCTTGGAATTGGAACGAATTTGGTGACATAAAGGAACAAAAAAAGAAAATTCTATCACAACTGGAAGATATTAATGTCCTTCATAGACAATCTGTTCTATCTCAGGATCTCTTTAAGAAAGAATGTCTCCTAAAGCATGATCTTCAGGAATGGGATATTAGAGAGGAAATAATGTGGAAACAAAAGTCTCAGATTCAGTGGCTAAAAGAAGGGGATAAACATTCTGTTTTTTTCCACAAATTGGTATTGGCTAGAAGAGCTCATAATTATATACATTCCCTTTCTAAAGGAAATGGATCAAAGGTTCATTCGATGCTTGGGATGCAACAGGTAGCTGAGCAGTATTTTAAGGAGTTGTTTTCTTCTCAACATCTGGATTTGGACGCTCAACAACTTCTAAATGTTCTTCCTAATTGTATTACACAACAAGATAATGAACACTTGATGCAGCCAATTATGGAAGATGAACTCCATAAAATTGTTTTTAAAATGAAAAAAGGCAAAACCCCGGGTCCAACGGTTTCCCTATTGAGTTCTTTCAAACTTTCTGGGACATTATTAAAAGAGATCTGTTACAGGTGGTTGAAGAAGTTAGAATGACTAATAATTTGATGGAGGAGATAAACAAGACTTACATTGCCTTGATTCCTAAGACTAATGAAGTGGAAGATGTCTCTGCTTTCCGTCCTATAGCTTTATGTAATGTGTTGTGTAAAATTATCACAAAGCTTATGGCGGAAAGACTTAAGCCCTTTCTCCACAAGATTATCTTCCCTGAGTAGGGTGGATTTGTTCCTGGTTGCCATATCCATGGTGAGATTGTTTTAGCCCAGGAAATTTTGCATTCAATGCAAGGTCATAAAACCTCAGCTATGTTCATTAGATTGGGTCTTTCCAAAGCCTATGATAGAGTGGATTGGGGCTTCCTATGTAAAATTTTGAGTCATTTTGGGTTTTCAATGAGATGGATTCAATGGGTGAAGGCTTGTATCTCGTTAGTTTCATACGTTGTGCTAGTGAATGGGTCTCCCTCTAGTTTTTTTACAACTTCTAGAAGCATCAGGGAAGGAGATCCCTTATCTCCATTCGTATCTATAATTATGGCTGAATGTCTGGGGAGACTCACTCATAGAGCTTGTCGGAAAAAAATATTCATGGTATTCAGCTGCCCAGAAATAGTAAGCCACTTTCTCATCTTCAATTTGTTGATGATTCTTCTATGGTGGGAAGGGCTACTCAACAGGAAGCTAAGCAGTTTCAGACAGTTCTCAACATATTTTCAGCTGCTACAACGCAGACTATTAATAAGGGTAAGTCTAATATTTTCTTTT
Source organism: Torreya grandis (assembly GCA_037957365.1). Lineage (NCBI taxonomy): Eukaryota > Viridiplantae > Streptophyta > Pinopsida > Cupressales > Taxaceae > Torreya > Torreya grandis. Next base: position 1,957,091 of record JARHVA010002964.1, read on the forward strand.
TTCATTGTTCTAAAAGACAAGAAGAGCAAATTGTGAAAAATTTTCAGTTTCAAAAAGGAAGTCTTCCGTGCAAATATCTTGGGGTTCTTTTAGATTCAAACAAATTAAGGGATTGACAGTGGTTAATCAGTAAATTTGAGCTGAAATTACGTGGACTAATAAATGGCTTTCATTTGGGGGAAGGATGACATTGATCAAGGCGGTTCTTCAAGCTATGCCAATCTATGTTGCCTCGGCCCTCAACATCCTTGGGAAGATTCTGAAACATGTGGATAATATTTGCGAGAAATTCTTGTGGAGTGGAACTCAAGATAAGAAAAAGTGGTCCTTGGTTAGATGGGAAGTTCTTTGTCGACCAAAAATGTTAGGAGGATTGGGATTTAGATCTTCACCTAAGCAGAATAAGGCTTTGGCAGCTAAATTATATTAGAGATTGCTTAATTATCCTCATGATTTATGGGCTGTAATGTACAGAGCTATGTATCCTGAGAATAATCTTCCTGAGAAAATTATCATATCTACATTACCTACTAAGGGATCTCCTACCCTGAGATTTATCAAGATGGGAGAAGAAATGATTAAGAATCAGATTTTTTGGATTGTTAATGATGGTCAAAGTGCTAACTTCTGGACTGATTCTTGGGATGGACAACCCCCTCTTATCCATCAATTCCCCTAGCTTAAACCTATCATGGATCAAATGCAGGATAAGGGTTGGATCAAGATTGCCCATTATGGTAGACCAACAAATCAACCATGGGAGATAGGGAAATCCTGGATTCCGATGGATGAATGGCCAATTGTTATAGATCAACAAGCACAGTTGTTGATTTCTCATATTATGGAAACTTGTCCTTTTTCAGCATCCCTAGATCCGGATAAGTTGGGATGGGGAAGGAATGGCACTGGCAATTATTCAGATGCTGATGGATATGCTTCTTTGGTGGTTGAAAATCCTCATCCTTTGCAATATCTTTTCAAGAACATTTGGCATCTGGGTATGTGGCCTAAAGTCAACTTTTTCCGTTGGTTTCTCATTCATAGTAGAGTTTTAACTGGAGATCGTCTTATGAAGAGAGGTTTGAATGGCCCTTTTCCATGTGTCTTGTGCCTACATGCTGAGGAGACTTCTCATCTTTTTTTCTCATGTTCTTGGGTCATCCCGTTATGGCAGCATCTTGCTGCAATCTTCAAGGTGCGGTGGATAAGTTTGGAGTCTCTTGAGCAGGTTTTTAGATATGGGAAAGAATCCCTTCCTAAAGGCAAAAATTTTACTCCTGTATTATGGAGTGCTATCTCTCTTCTCTTGTGGAACATATGGAAGGAAAGAAATAGTAGAATTTTCTTGCAAACAAGGAAAGATAACTCTTTGTGTGGGAGAAGACCAAAATCAACATAACGAAAAGTTTGAAACATAAGATATCCTTGCCTCAAGATCTTTCTCCGGAATGGAAAAACAAATGTGAACAGCTGAACATTGATCTTAAAGATCTCATTTGTCCAAGGTTGCAGAATAAGAGGAAAGTTATAAGGGATGGACATTGGAAGAACCCTTCTCTTGGATATGGTAAAATAAATACGGATGGGGCTTCAAGAAGGAATCCAGGGAGAGCTGCTATGGGAGGCATTGGTAGGGATGTCGATGGTGTGATGCAGTTCCTTTTTTGCTTTGAATCTTGGCTATACTACCAACAATCTTGTTGAGGTGAAAGCCATATATAAAGGCATGCAGGAAGCCTTGAAAATTGGTTGGCATAAGATCCAAGTTGAGTTTGAGCTTTAAATTTTTTAATCACTTGCTTTCTGATAGCAACTTGGTTTCTTCTCGCAATTGGTGTATTGCTAAAGAGATATGGAAGATAAAACAACTTAGGGGAAAATTTCAAGAAGTTCAATTCAATCACATTCCTCGCGAAAGAAACAAGGTTTCTGATGGATTGGCTAATTGGGCTTTGGATAATAAGGACTTGTTGTGCTATGGCAAGCTTCCTCCGTGGTGGTCCAACAAGCTTCAGGTAGATATCATAAATATTCTAAATCTTGATTCTCTATCATGATTACTTCTTCTATTCTTTTGTTGTATAATTCTCAAGCTTGGGCTAATAGTTCTGAAGCTTGGCACAGTCGAATATGTACTTTTGATTTTAACATAATATAAAGCTCGGCTGTTTTAAAAAAGAAAAAAAACATAACACAATTACACCTTTTGTTTATGCATTATAGATATTTATTACAAACATGATCTTTAGTAGAGATCACAAATGCTTCCCCTCTTTTGTCCAACATAGTCAGACGTGCCAATTCCTTTGTTGTCTCTGTCTTTTGACAACCTTTGTCATTTCTCTCTGCTATCCTACCGATTTTTGGAGAATAACTATACTCAGTGAACATCTCTTCACAACACGAAAGAGGGGATTTTCGTACTTGCTCGGTTTGAAGTGGATAAATTCCCCATATGATGCCCCATTTTCCCTTTCTCTATCAACTTTTGTTTGCACATAGTCTTCATAGCACTCAAGAGGACATTCCCTCTCTACTTCTAGTTGTTGGTCTTCTCGTCTTCTCTATAATTCAAGGCAGCCCATACCAAGACGGTTGGTATGTTGACAAGCATGTGCTGACATATTTGTTCTTAAGTGAAAATGTCTACTGAATTTGTGAGGGCATTTTGTGTCCTCAAAGGTCCAGTTGGAAACATTTGCTATGGATGTGCTCCAATTTGTGGTAAGATCTTTCACCAATTCTTTGTGATGTCCCCAAATTTGGACAACAATGCAAAAGAGGGTTTTCCAACAAACCCCTAAACAAATATGAAATAAAATTTAAATTCTGAAAATAAAAACCAGCCAACCCTAGGGTTGTATTTGCACCATCAAATTGAAATCTCATACCTCCAATCAATCAACAAATTAATATAAAAATACCTAGTGAAACTTAGCCAACCAAGGCTCACACCATATGAAGAAAAGGAGCTGAATTGATATGTTTTCCACTCCAAATCCCCAATGCCACCAAGCTGATTTTAATGTCCTCTTTTTGTCATCAAATCCAACTCAAAAAACCCTCGACAACTAAAGATAAAATGCAAATAAATTCCAACATGCATATCATATAAATATTGGGCAATGTTAAGGCCTAAAAAATGATCAAATCTTCTCCAAATCAAGTCACCAAAATCAGGAATAAATAGCATGAAATAACTTAGAAAATCAGACTTGTAACTCTACCAAACCAGCTTAAAATAGGTTATAAATTCACCAATATTCGCAATAATAAATGCTTTATAGTCTAGGGCCAAACAAGGCACCCTATACCCTTGTACACCTCGTTCAAGTGAATTGTCCAACTCAGAAATTAATGGCAGAATTTCAGAATCAATACCCTTGCCTTAACCCTCCAGAAATCCTTCAAACCCCCATGATTTATTACCAAGTAAATCAGATATAATATTATCAATGTACTTTGTCAAAACGAAGTCTAAAAGCCCTCTAAAGATGTCCAATTCTTCCCCAAACTTATTCGCCTCACCTCAGAAAAATATATAACATAAATCAGATTGTTTAAACATACCAATGGTCCACCAATTGACCTTCAAAATACTCCTAGGACAAGTCGCCTAAGCTGGAAAAATAATATAAAATATTATGCAATATTTTAGGCTTCAATGAACCTTTCAAATCAGCTCCAAGACCACAAAAACAACGCTCAATTCAAGTCGCCAAAGTTGGAAAATCATATAAAATATTATGCAATATTTTAGGCTTCAACGAACCCTTCAAATCAGCTCGCACAACCCACTAGGAAGGTCACCATCCAATGAAATGGCTCTCAACACTACGGACAAGCTCCCAATGCAAGTCTCTACTTTCTAAGACCTGCAATTTCTCCAAAAACCAGCTTTCGATAGAGTTTGTAAAATTCTTCAATGTAGGTGGTGTCCAAAAACACTCTTGTAGATCCACTTGCATGTAAACATGCAATTTTGAATCTCAACTACAACCTTTGAATTGAACTACCCAAGTAGTAGGAATGAAGGTTTTCGTTCTCAAACCCTGGACACTTCTTGAAGTTTTTTGTCCTCAAGATGTGTTAATCAAACTTGACATACTTGATCAAAGATTCCAAATCAATATTCAACATACCTTCCATAAGACTCCTCAATTGCTTTTTATAATTATCCCCCAAGGGTGGCGCCCAAGTTGAAGGGATGTATCTTTTAAAACATAAGCAACTTTATCTTTTTAAAACTCCCTTTACGAGGGTTTAGGCTGTCATGACCCTTAAAAGCCCCTATTTTAAGTGAACATAAGATCAAAAGTACCTTTTTGCAATCTCAATTGAAAATTAGAATACTTAAGTACTTTTCACCTTTTTGCTCATAAGATAGCCCCCCCTCAACGTTCCCTTCTCTTTTCTTCCCTTAGCCTTGTGGGAACAACCAAGCTAAGGGTCTATAAGCAAGCTACACCAAAAAGAGGGACATTACATTCCTCTTCCTCTTAATGGGCTTCACTCACAACTGCCTCTCATCTCATCAACTTTTCATTTTCGCTATGCATTTTTTTTCCCCAATTTTCATTGCTCCTAAAGTAAATGATTACGACTGAAAAGATGACAGGCATGAAATCATCACATAAAACGATTAAGCTTCATGAGGTACAATACAATTATTTGATTTATAATGGACATCAATGGAAATCTATGCTATAAAATTGCTATAGGTACAATCACTGAGTGGGGGGGTGAATTAGTGATGCAAGATATTTCAACTTCAATTCCAATCCTTCAAACACTTAAGCATTCAATACAACCATTCACGTAGCATACAAGATGTTTATAGCAATGAACAATGAAGATAATGCAAGATCACACACACAACATAAGATCTATGTGGGAAACCCTCGTGTGGAATAAAATCCACTCTCAAGCCTACAAACATATGGACTACTTGTCCTATAAGATGATCACAAACATGAGACTGGTCAGGTCCTTCTAACCAAAATTTAGTGAAACACTTGTTTCACAAGGAGCACCTGCCTCTAAAATGATCAAGTCCTTCTGACCACCTAATAGTCAAATCTTTCTGAATGGCTTTAGTGAAACCCCTGCTTCACAAGGAGCACCTACCCCTAAGATGATCAAGTCCTGACCACCTTCAATCTTCAACCCTGCAAGAGCACTGTTTTTGACATCAGAAATATAACCTACAGATCATACACACAATCATCAACCTACTCGGCTCTTCAACCCATCCACTGGGCACACACCCTTTCCTTCGCTCCACAACTCACACACACCTCTTCTCACCAGTCTCTCACATATATTCAACAAGTCCTAGAAACCATCACATTTGGTTTCACCTTTTATAGAGTCTTCATGAGTATTATAAATCACAACCTTCCTTGTCGGCCACAACACATGCCTTCACCCTTAAGGCATCTAACATAGATCACCTTTAAGCACAACCCTCTTTCAAATAGGCCTAAGTCACCCTTTAGGTCCTATGAAGGCCCATTGACCTCTTTGACATTTATCCGAGCAAACTAAGAACACAAGAACATTTTCAAATACATGGACCCATGCCACACAATCTATAGGTCCTCCTTAAGTGATAACAACCATCACAACACCCTTATGCTAAAGCTCAATTCGCTCAAACAACATTCTGTGCACATAGCCACCATGAACGAACACACAATCACCTTCTAAGCCTTTGATCATACTTAATATGTTGATCAAACCTTCATAATCCACATAGATGGTCCTCATGGAGTCTACAACTTTCTCTGACAATTAACTCACCTCGAAACATCGAAATCCCATCAAGAACAACTCTATTACCTTTCTCGGGTTACTTGCAGAGCATGAATGAACACACAGTCAACTTTGGAGCTCAATAACTTTGACTGTACAAACATTTAGACCTTCAAATAAATATTTCGAGATGCACTTTGAAGTCTTTTACAACTTTGCTTTTTACACCATGGTCAAATTCTACATATATCAAAAGTTATAGCACAAAAACTACAGACTGGTCTTTCCTCGTAAATTTGAATATTTGAATTCCAACGGTCACTGAGCAACTGTTAAACTTTGAACACTATGACAACATCTCATGTCCTTGCATCTTAGATCAAATACGCACCGTCAATCTTCGTTGGAAGCTCAAACTTTAACTCTTGCAAATTGTTAAACATCAAACACGTTGACCTCATCTTGTGCACCCTTCCAATATTGACCAAATGTGCACCGTCGATTTCTGCGGATCAGTCAGGTCTTTATGCTGCAGCGCTCACCGTTATATTTTGCTCAAACTCCCGAGACTATGACACTTGACACCCTCATGTGCCTTCTGAGCACTTTACTGACAATTCATGCGCTTGTGGCACTTGGCAATCTCGCGTGCATTATTGACTCTTTGACTTGTCCCGCACCGTTGATCTCTATCAGTACGAACCTTCGTTCATCGTTGATCTTCTGTCAGACTAGCGAGCTTGTGACACTTATCACCTGCACATGCAACCTTCCTCGTGTTTACTTCACGCGTGCCATTGATCTCATTATGTACGATTAAGCGCTCACTGTTGGATCTTCTAGACAAATGACCTCAATCTTTGACGTGGTTAAACTTTGACGGTCTCCGACCCATCACAGTCTGTTAGAGCAACTTTGAAGCTTTATAACTTGAGCTAGACAACACTTCAAGACTCCAAATTTTCAAGCTAGCTTCTTGGCACTATAGACAACATCTCCATGTAAACCTTTGATAAAAAATGACTTTCTATGTACCTGAAATAAATGCACAAACTTACTGGTTCATACATATTTGTATGACGGTCTGGGTATGGAAACTTCTACAATCTCCCTGGAAAGCCAACTTTGAACCTTAATAACTTTTGCTGCGCTCAATCGCATGACTTGAAACTTGGACCATAACAACTTGGGACTAATATGATCACACCCATATGACCAACTCCCCTTGACTCATCCATACATGGCAATGGTGATGTCAGCAAACTACCTACTTAGATTTTTCTACCCCAGAGCCAACTATGCCAAGATGAACATAATGAAGAACCGGATGAACATCATGCATTTCCATAAGCATTCCAATCATCCTTGACCTCTGATAGGACCTCTCTCACATGCTCAATACTTTAGACCCATCCCTAATCATGCCAAAACTGAAGATCAACCAAGCCTACTAGGACAAACACACTTTGTCATTGACACTTAGACTATCAAGACACTTCATCCACTCACCTGGACACCTCCATGATATAACTGACAACTCTTCAACAAAAATCCAGGTCCATGCCATGTCAGATGTCCAATGACTCCACAACATATACCATTTTGTATGAGTAGGTGTGAGGATTCGGGTCAACCACAACCATTGAGTACCACCTTCTCAATTATAACCTAACAATTAATACTTTAAGTAACATCATCTTGACTCGCCTGTTAACATCACATAGTTCTTTTATTCATGAATATAGACAATGATCTTAATTGCCTATTGGAAAGTATGGACAATTCTTCTAAAAAAAAGACCACAAAATATAAAATGAATAAAAGTGTTTTCATCAAACTTAGTCAAACGCGCATAGAAACTTGGTGGAGAAGTTTGTTGAGAACTTTAAATGCATTATTGACCAATCAAGTAATGTAGGGAAGAATATGGTCTTCCTTCTTGTATGCCTTGGTGTCACAGGGGCTGGATGGGTCTTTCTCACATCAAGTGTACAGTAAGAAGACACACAAACTTCTATCTTCAAGAATTGTTTGACCACCATCCCACTCAAAAATGGTAGTTTTAAATCATTTGAAAGAAGGGCAATTGGTGTCTTACATAGTGTGCAAACAGAGCAAGAGTTGAAATGCCTCTCCTAGTTTTCTAAGTCAAATGGAGTAGTTATGTTAGTTTGACTACAATGATCCACACAACCTTATGATAATCATTTTTTTTCCTTTAATCAGGGGATTGCACTAAATTAAAGTGCGAGCCTCATCAAATCTAGACATTAAAATGAAGGCGAGAGTGAGACATGTTTAAGAAATTTTGACACCCTTAATATCAATTCTTATTTGTAATTTAGAAGTTATAAGCATAAGCTAAAGACGATAGACCAAAACATTATATACTAATAGTCCTTATACTCTAATATTTCCCTTTAATACCCATTTAGATGACGTTAAAAAAAAGAACATCTTTGAAATGCCAGCTTCATCCAAATATTTCAAAGAACATATGAATTGTCTTTATCTTACATCTTGGATTGAGGTTTGTTTATTCAGCAAAAGGTTTCACAACTTTAGGAGAAATAAATAGCCAAACCCACAAAGTTCTATGGGACAAAAAATCTTCATCAACTTCACCTTCAGCGTAGTAACAAATTCAACAAGAAAACATATTTAGCTACTTGATTGAATTATTGAATCCCAAAGTATACTTGTTTGTAAATAGAGTTTTTATAAAATATTGTTACTGTTCACATATATTGATGTTTACGATTCCTTGAAGGTCTTGCAATTTCATATGTGCATGGTATGTCGTTCACGAATGCCTGGATTTTAGTGTGATGGTAAGAGATTTGTGATGTATGTTTATCTCAAGTGGCAGTTTCTTCAAGGTATTAGTGAGAGAATAGATGATTTGCTTCTTGGTTTGATCAATGCATGGACCAAAGCACAAGGAAGGCTACTGTATTTTGATCTTTTGTGTGCCTTACTAAAAAATATAAGACACTGGATGTTGTACAAGAGCTCCATACTTGTTCTTCGCATATATAATTTTGTATGTCCGGTGATCAGAAATTTCCATCTAGATAATCTAGATCCAATTGAGATTGACAAATAGTAAAATTTCAAATTGCTTTATAAGTTTTTGAGACTAGGAGGTGGTTGTGGATAGTTTTGAAACCAGTAAAAGAGCTGAAACTAGTTTTGGATGCTCAATATTTCTTGACCATTTTGTCATTAAAGGTTATGCATGCTATTTTTTGCACTATGAATCAGTATTTAAATGGAAACAATGATGATCAAACAATTAGTATTCATTATTGAGAGAAAGCTAAAATGCCACATGTTTATAAATATGTTTCCACATTCACTATTAATTTGATATGGATACATGGATCATTTTCTTTTATTTGAAAATAGCCATTTTTCCAAAGAAATCCCAGTTTGCAATTCGAGTTGTCGCTGTCCACTAAATTAATGTTGGACATTCATTGCATCATTATTAACTTTCTTATTTTGCAATTAAAATTGATTTTGGCTACTTTGTTGTTTATGTAGTGTGAACTACTATCAAATGGAGGAGCACTAAAGGATAATCATATTTCACTTCTCATTAACACAGGGCTTTTGGTAAGATTATGTCTTGAGTTGATAAATACTATGAAGCTATTCTATCTAATGATTAATTACTTCTGACTGGATAAAAAACAGCATTTTCCTTATTATTTTGAGTAAAATGAATGGGCAAGGTATTAGTCATATAAAAAGTAAAAGTAAACTGTCAAAATCATGCATCATAGATGCTATTTTCTTGATTGTATTAAGGAAAGGCACACGTAAAACCTAGGGTGAAATTCATATGTCAAAGTGTGATAGGTTGCAACTCTCCTCTACTTTCCTTCAACCTCACATCTTTGTATAATTTGGTCAATTTTTATATTCTTTTACCTTTTCTTCTATGTTACTGGATACTGCTGCTAAGGGCAATGGATGCGATACGATGCATGTAGGGATACAAACATGTTGGGGATTCACCGAGATAGGGGTAGGGTACGCCCCTGCCCCTGCAGATATGCCTAGATACATCCAAAGAAATATCTAGCATATCTATAGGGTTAGGGGCAGACCCTGTCCGTATCCCAAGCGTATCTGCTGAGAAAAAAACGATTTTTAATTTTTTTTTTCAATTTCACTTGATGAAAAGTCAAACATGGACTTCAAAAAACAATTAAAATCAAAATAAAGTAGATTCTCAACCCTTAAATCAGCTTTCACACTTGTTTTATTAGAAGAAAACAACACATTTACCTTTCATTACATTTTTACTTTTCATTGCATATTTGTTCTCTCATCTTCAATTTTTCAATTGCATAGGATTGAAACTCCTTCCTTTTGCTAATCCTACATTATCACCTCTACCCATTTGGCATGAAGGAGTTTAAGGAGCTTGCAACGAAGAGGATTGTTGATTTAATGTACGTTTTCAGTTTTGTGTGTGTTAGTTTTTTTAAAAATTTTATTTTATTTTATTTAAATTTTTTAAATGTTTGTAACTAGTTTTAATTTTTTTGTTATTCTTTTAAACATTTTTTCAACAAATTCCAAATGCTTTAAGTTTTAATAGCAATATTATTATTATTTACCAAGGGATATAGGGATTTGCCAAAATGTCTCAGACTGCAAGTGCTAGTTTGATGGGCCAAGGGATAGCCTTCAAATCCGATCTGCGAGCATCCCTTTGGAAGTATGTGATGATGTTGGAACAATTGCTTGGTGGAGGGTGTTTACTTTGGCTTTGCTCAGAGTGTAACTGTAAATACAAGAGCTCGTATGGTCGGGTGAAAGCCCATTTGTGTGTGATTCTTGGTGTTGGAATTAAATCTTGTGGTTGGCCAAACATAAATGTGAAGCTAGGAAAAGGCTTGCTCTAAGTAAAGATCCTTGCATACATCAAAGAGCAAGAAGTAGATGCCATTGTTGGACAAAGATTGAAGCTTCCTTTGAGAAAGAAAGGATCGCCACTTGTTAATCCATCTCATGCTAATGTGGTGACCCCATCAGACCCATTTTCTACACCTTTTGTGGCTGCAGAGGAAGAAGATTTGCCTCTTAATCGCAAGAGAACAAAAGATATAGGTCCATTTGAAAGGGCATTCTAGAATGAATCCAGGGACAGCGGAACAAAGCCTGGCACGTTGTGTTTACACATATGGGCTGCCATTTATTGTTGTTAGATCACCATACCAACAAGACATGGTGAGATCTATCAATGATGCCCCTAAAGGGTTCACCGGCCTAGGGTATGAAAATGTGCACACCACCTTGTTGACACAAGAAAGAAAACAAGTTGAAGATGAATTGAAAACCATTAGAGATTTGTGGATCGAAACAGGGGTCTCCATAATTTTCGATGGATGAAAAGATATGAAAAATAGGCCATTGATTAATGTGGTCGTAGTGTGCCCTAAAGGGGCAATGTTTTTGAGGGCCATTGATTGTGAGGGTTAAGTGAAGAATGCACGATTCATTGCCAACATTTTAATAAAGTCCATTGAGGGAGTGGGGCCTCAATACATTGTCAAACTTAGATTAGTTTTATAACAAGTACATAGTGCAAATTTTACAAAGGACAAAAATATAGACAAATCATTGATGATAAAATGGCTAGCTCAACAATGGGACATTGAATCCTACCAATAACAAAGTGTTTCGACTTAGTTGTTTAGAGGATGAAGAAAATTCAAAGAGTGGATTGATGCTTTGGAAGATAGGAAATTATAAAATTTCCTTGCCATCTTTGCATTAGTGTGGATGTTGAATGTCAGGAGCACAAGGAAGATCATAAAGAGGGTGAGGTGTTGAACAAAGAAGACCAATTGTTGAAGACAACATGTCAAGGCTCTGACCAAGGGAAATAATTTATGTTGTATTTCACAAATTTCGACTTCAAGGAGTCTACTATTGACAAGGCATTGACATTGGTGTTCCCAAGCAAAGGAGAAATACATAGGGCCATGACTGTGGATGGAAACCTAGGATCAAAGCAGAGATCACACAATATCCATTGTTAACAAGGTTCAAGATAGTTTGGACCATAAGAATGTGTTTGTGTGGATGTACAATGTCTTGAAGACCTTACATCTTGAATCATGTGTGCATGAGATTGCTCTAGTACTCACCCATTAGAAAAAGAACATATTCAATGAATCCGAAGTAGAAAAGGTGCATGCCAAAATTGACAAGATGCTTGGAGTAGGCATCACCTTTAAAGTCAATACTAATTAGTGTACCACTTTCTATTGTGATAAGATTGAAGAAAGAGAACACAAGTTCGGATATTTCTTGAATTTCACATTTTTAATGTAGTAATGCTTAAGGACACATTCCCGATCCCTTTGACACATTGAATTCTAGAGGAAGTGACATGCAATGAGATATACTCCTTTATTGATGGGTTTCATGAGTAGAATCAAATTTGTATGGTTGAGGAGATGTGGAAGATGAACTTTGTGGTCGAGAACAACTTTTATGTCTATATGAAGATGTCATTTGGTCTGTGTAATGCCTTGACTATGTTTCTAAGGATCATCTTGCACATTTTTGACAAAATGATGATGTTGAGGAATCTCAAGGTCATTTTGGATGATTGGTCCATTTATGAGAAGACAACAGACTTGAGAGCATTAGAAGAATGCATGAAGCTTTTCCGATGTATGAATTAAGCTCTAACTCTGAAGAAATGTTCATTCACAGTACCATTTGGGAAGTTGTTGGGACACACTGTGTAGGTTTGGTAGGGTTGAAGATGGATTAAGACAAGATCAACATGGTAGAGCGGATGGATCTTCTATGACATGGTCATTCCCATGTGACATAGGATGCTACAAGCAATTCATGAAGAATTCAGCTCAAGTCTTATATCCATTAGACATACTAACAAGAAATGGGGTTCCCTTCATTTGAAGGAAAGAGAAGCCTTTGAAGAGATGAATTTAAGGTTGATAAGATCATGTAGGATGCTACAAGCAGTTCATCAAGAGTTTAGCTCAAGTCCTATATCTGTTGGACACACTAACAAGAGAAGGTGTTCCCTTCACTAGGAGGATAAAGCTTTGAAGAGATGAATTTGAATTTGACAAGTTTATACTGTATTGGCTTAATTGAACTAGAATAAAGAGTATTAGGTGCATGTGGACATGTCAAAATTTTCTTTTGGATGTACATTTGTGCAAGAGGGTGATCATAAGTTGAAACATCCTATCTACTCTGGAAGTAGACTACTATCAAAAGCAGAGGTTAACTACACCAACACAAAACAATAAATGCTCGAGATGGTATACGTGGTCTAAATTTTTTGACAATAATTACTAGCTAAACTATTTGTGTTTTTTGACAATTACTAGACTCTGTTATCCTTGGTAAACAAGCTATTTATACAAGGGAGAGTGGGAAAATGATTACCCTTGTTGCAATAGTACCTTAAAATTCATAGGACAACTTGGGAAGCACCATGTCATTGTAGATTAGTTGCCACGCATAAGGTTGGGAGAACCACCCAATGTAGTACTAGATGACTTTCTAAATGCATAATTTATTGTCTCGGTATGAAAACATAGGAAATTTATTGTCGAAGCTTCCTTGAAGGAACGAGTAAGGCAAAAAGGAAGAAGATAATAGTCACGTTTAGGATTTTCTAGTTGATCGATGGTCTCTTTTACAAAAAGGGACTAGAACATGTACTCTGAGGTTGTGTGATGTCAGAAGAGATCCATGCAGTTCTTTGAGAACCCCATGATGGTTTCGTGGGAGGACACATGGGGCTGAATGCAACTGTGAGAAAAGTTCTTGTAGGAGTATGGTGTTGCACACATTGTTTCGTGACACAGAGGAGTGGGTTGCCATGTGTGATACTTATTAGAGAATGAGCGAACCACTGAAGAGGGACTTTATTTCTATATACCTTATGCAACCACATGAGCTATTTGATAGGTGGAGCATGCATTTCATTTGTCTGTTAAGGACAGTTGTTGGTGATGGTGTAAGAGCATCATTGTTGCAATAGAATATTTGATCAAATAGGCAGAAGCAGGGGAACTATTTGACAGCTTGACAATGATCAATGCAAAGGTATTGTACCATGGAGGAGGAATAAGGGGGATGCCCTCCTTCTTGGATGTCTTGGTTTCATAGAGGCTGGATGAGTCTTTCTTGCTTCAAGTGTCGAGGAAGAAGACATGCACACACTTATATCTTCAAAAATTGTTTGACCACCATCCCACTCAAAAATTGTATTTTTAAATATGTTGGACAGAAGGGCAATCGGTATCTCAGATACTGAGCACATGGGGAAAAATTGTAAACACCTCTCCAAGGTTTTCATGTCTAATGGTTATCGAGAATGACAAATCTAGAAGGATTTCTAAAGAGCTTGGATGCATGAACTCAAAATCCAAATATGAGCCCGGGTGGATAATGACAATGTGGGAGAGGCACATGTGACCCTTACATATATGACACTGCAAACAAATTGTCAAGAATCATATAAGGAAAGATTATAGTGGTCTTGTTTTCCCCACTAAATACACTTAGAAACGTGCGGGAAAAGGCTAGGTACCCTCAAAATCCACAACTATACAAAGGAGTCTACTTAATTGCAATATTATGTTAAGAAGAGTACATTGGTGAAACAAGTAGGTCCTTGCAGACAACCGGGTGTTAAAAACAGCACTAGTCAAGCATTTTCACAATTTCAAGGATCACACGTGTTGAAAATGCTAAGATCATTGCCAAAGTTGATCATTCTAAGAACACAAAATTGAAATTAATAAGAATTTTGAGAATCTTAACAAGGATGATGGGATGAAATTGAGTGAGGCTTGGAGGCCTTTGGAACAATTAATAAAAATAGGAAACATAAGACAATATTAGAAGATTAAGAAAGAAGAAAATGAAAAGGCAAGCAATGAAATAAAAAATCTCTAAAAATGAAAAAAGGACAGGCAAAAAAAATTGATAAAACTAAAATAGGGAGAGGAAGAATATGAAAAGAAAGAAGCTGAGGCACGTAATATTTTTTGTTGAGCAATATCTTGTTTTATAAAGTCATGTCCATCTCTTTAAGCCATTCATTTTTTGTTTACACCTGAGGATGGGTTCCAGAAGTAAACTCGAAACTTCAGAGATGAATTATGTTGATGCAGTGATTCTAGAAGCACCTGATGTCAAATGTTTTCACTTTAAAAGCCTGAGGCACTTAATTGTTTCCTTGTTGTGGTGTTGGGCCCCTTGTCAACTCGTATGGGACCTTGGGCTGCTTGTCATATGCTTTGAATTTTGTCTCTCATAACACATATTCAACAAAGTATTTGGTCTAGCCCCATCTTGTACATCAACCATCGATGAGGTTGAAAGTCTTGGACTTGGTCATTTTTTTTCCCCCCTCCTATGCTTGCATGTCATTGGGAAAAAAGAATGTGAATAGGAAGTTTTCTATGTGCTTGTACGAAGAAAGAAAGAATACAATTACAAAGAAATATGCATGTAGAAAGGATCATCAATTATAATGGACAAATCTCTTGATCTGATCCTCAAAATTTTATCAACAATGACATGGGGTTTTCTTAGGTGCACTACAATCTTGAATGTAAACTCATGTAGCAGCAAGAACCATTTATTCGCTTGTGGATTAATAATTTATTTTGCAAGATAAAATAGTGCTTGGTGGTCAACATAGATTGGTGCACCTAGCATTCCATCATACTTTAATTTAGTTGGACAAGCTTGAAAAATAGTTTTGTTTGGTCCAACCTAAGACCATCTTCACGTGCCAATGTGCAACTAATAGCAAAGTTGGAGGCATCCACATGCATATGGAAATCTTTGTTCCTGTTGGGGTACACCAAGATTGGTTCACTAATTGGGGTACACCAAATTTGGTGCCTTAATCAACTTGACCTTGAAGCTAGTCCATCAAATGGAACCGACCCCTTTCTTGTTAAACATGCCACAAAATGTTTATACTTCAAAAACATATTGGGGTACTCCAATCTGCTTTATCTCTTGGATCATATCTGATTTTTGTCTTCAATCTTTCCATGTACACAATGTGTCCTAGTAACCTATCATATAGGACCATAAAATATAACTTTTAAGGATTCATGGCCAAATTTTCTTTCTTGCACGGGTGAATGCATCCTGCCAAGGATAGTCTGATTCCGTGTCTGCTATGGAGATTAGTGCACCGATCAACCTGAACCTCAATTCCTTTACTGGAATTATTGATTAACGATCTATATTACCTGGCATATTATACTGCTTGAACATATTGGGGTGCTCCTTTCTGCACTCTCACTCGGATCTTCTCTGATTTTGTCTTCAGTCTGGGCTTGCACAGAACATGTTCTAATAACTTATCATAGGGGACTATAAAAGAACAGTTTTTAGGATTCATGGCCTATTTTGCTTGCTTGCATGGATGAATGCATCCTGCCAAGGACTCAGCGTTCAACTCCTTGGGGCACTAGATGGACTAACATGCAATAATTTTTTTAAAACTTTCCATGATCTTCTAAAAAATATGCGCTGTGATGTCTAATGGATGACAGTCATCTTTGGGTCTATTCTAGCTGATTAATGAATGTTAACACCTGTTGGGGGGAGTGGACTTACTCTGAAGTTAACTATATTGTTAGGCGTTCATTGCACAGCTTGTAATGCTCTTTGATTGACACCTTAGTGCTACTTGTGTAGTAAAATAGCTCTCTTTGCAATACAGAAGAATGTATATTTATGTAGTTCTGCAATCATTAGTGAATGGTTAATGGTGAAAAGTTTCAAGCATGAGGTTGTCTTGATTGAAGGATATGGATGTTTTAAATGGGCATAAATGATAGATGTATTAAGACAATCCTTTTAACCAGCATGAATCTGTCAGGTACATTCCTGTTTCTCTATACCAAACTATTCCTTATAGGGACTTATGCTTTTCTTTTTCCACAGCTTAGTTGCAAGAACCTAAGCTCAATATCAATAGGATCTAAATAGCAGGTCAGACAAGCCTTTCTAGCTGCTTTTTTTTTTTTTTTTTACCAAAAATGCCCAAACTTAGTACTCTGCACATTCTCTTGAATCCTTGCATTGTCATGAGTCTTTGGATCAGTCTGAGCATTAGAAGCATCTGAATTCTTGTCCTGAGTCGTATCTTTGTCTAGGGTGTCAAGATTACCTTGGGTGTTTGTACCATGTGAAATATATTTTCTTATTTTCTCTTGATGTCACAGGGTTTGTTGTGTTTCTGATTTGATTCACTGGATCATTATGTGATTGTTCATCCTCTTCATCTTGCTTGATTTGTTCATCCTGGTGGTCTTGTTGTTCAAATGTTTTAAACTTTAAGGAATGCTATCCTTTGTTTCTAGATTCTACTCTTGCACACCATTTGACAATCTTTATTGGCTATTGTGTTATGTTTTGAAGATTTTGAAATGAATCCCATCTGTAATTTTGGTGATCATATATACTTAGGTAGTGCATAAGTAGCCAACATGTGGATTACTATGTGTACCTTTCTTGTGTAGCATAATGTTTTGTCACTTTCTCTATTTTTGGAATCTTGTGTGCTTGCACTTGTGCTTTGCATGCTTTTTGGAATCTTCTATTTGTACGTTGCATGCTTCCACTTGTGCTTTGCATGCTTTGTAGAATCTTTCATTTGTAACTTTCATGCTTGTTGAATCCCCCACCTGTACTTGTGTATTTCTTATTTGTAAATCTATTTAATAAGAGCAATTAGTGTCATTATGATCATCCTGGATTCATCCATTCTATCATACTCTTGAGGATTATTTGATTATTTGGATACCATTGGTATCCACCTTATTTTGGGTGTTCTACATGTGTATATACTCTTCTCTTTTTTGTTTTTGTCCCTTTATTATGAATGTTTTATTGTAACATGGTGTCGAATCCATCTTTTGGCTTTGGTTATTTTTCACTTTGCTTTCTTTCTACCAGTATCCTGAATTCACAGCTTTTGAGTTTGAAGTGTTTTTGTTTGAAGATTGCTTTCTCCTTTAAGCAAGAGATATTTTATTGCATACTAGAAGTTGAGGATTGGTCTTCATCAATAGTTTTTTCCTCCTTTTGGCATGAAACTTTTTTCAATAGGAAGGTCTCATTGCATAGAACATTATGTCCTCTTGCAAAATTTCATATTCAACTTCATATGGCCATTTTGGACCACCTTTAAAATTGCGTAGGAAAAAATCAATTTTCAATGTTTGGCCTTAAATTTTATCAAAAGGTAGATATCAGTCTCTAGAACAAACTTGTACGCAAAGTTCTGATTCAGCCTCCAAATGACATTTTTGGTAACCTTTGAATTGTGCCAAAAATGAACTGTTTTGGTTCGTGCTGAAATTTTTCAGGGACATATTTTGTGTTTCTAATTACTGTTCTTGGTCATTACCATTTGTGAGTTATTCCATTTCCAAGTGTCATTGCTAGTTTAGTTTCTGGGTACTTCACAAGGTAATTTTATTTTTTGATAATTCTACTTGTTGATAGTTCTTTTCTCCCCATCATGGGAACTCTCACACCCAATATCAAAGTTGAATGGCCTTAACTTCAGTCTTTGGAATTAAAAAAGTTGAGATCTATTTTGTTTTAAAAATCCTCTTGGGCATTGTGAAGAGGCTAAGTAGATAATCTTGGTACTAGTACAAGTATGGGTACAAGGTTCGGGTATGCCAGTATGACGATTTTTTGGCCATGAAAATAGCTCGAGTACAGCTGTACAAAATAAAAATAAAAATCTATATATTAAAAAATATAAACAAATAAGAAAAATTAACCACATCCTATCTATAGAGTAAACAAAATAATCTAATCATACTTATAATTCATTGTCAAATGTCATGATATTCAATGATTGAACTTAGAACAAGTACATAGTGCAAATATTACAATGTATACACAGAAATCATTACAAAGCAGCATATTCATTATATTCATATTGGTCTTCAATTTCTTCATCAAGAGCATCATCATGTGGTTTATTAGAACCACAAGTAGTGGTTATGCCACTCCCACAAGCTCTGCTATGTAGGTCATGTGTAGAACCCTCTAGCAAAATGGTAAAGTTGTAGTGGCATAGGATTAGCAAAAGGAAGGAGTGTCAGCCCTGAGCAATTGAAAAAATGACGTTGGGAGAGCAAATGTGCAATGAAAGGCAAATATGTTGTTGTTGTTTGATTTTGATACAATGAATGTGAGAGTTGATTTTAGGGTTTCCATATTCTTTAGTTTGTTTTTTATTGTTTTTTAAGTCCATGTTTGATTTTTTTAAAAGTGAAACACCCCCCTAAAAAAAAAAAAAAAAATCACCCTTTTCCTTTATGTCCTTGCTGGATTCGCCGAGGGTATTGTGCTGGACATTTGGGTACGACTGGGTTTATCCTATGACGAACCTGGACGTACCCAGACCTACAGTGCAGAATCTTGGGCAAAGTTTGGCAGGGACTGGACCAAGACTGGTATGTACTAGGATCGGTCCTCCTGGGTACAAGTACCCGGTAACTTATTGGAGGTTGAGTGAAATGCTTCCTGCTGATTTTGACCACATTGAAGGTTACCTTATCAAATTCAAGGATTGAAATTGCTGTGAGTGAATCTGAGTCAAATTATGCCAAGTTTGACAAAAAGTACGTTTATCTTATTAAGCAAGCTTAGCCTCTTGAATATGATTTTTTTTCCCTAGTTATTTTTTCATGTGGGATACTATTTATGTTGAAAACCAATAAAACATACACTAGAATCCTTTGAAATTATGCTTATTCTAGATCATGAAAAATTATTCGATATGACTAAGTTTTGTTCTAGTTGTCATACATATGCAGCAGAAGGCAAGAACACGTAAGCAGGAATCATCGAAGGGAAATAACTTGCCTACTAATTCCAAGTAATCAGATAGAAGATTTGCAAATATTGTGGAAAGACTAATCATGGCAGAAGCATTGTTTCAAGAAGAGGCATCAGCTTAATAGAGAACACAAGAAAGAAAGTATGGGTGATTAGTCTCATGTTTTGTTTGCTATCTCTGCTGCTTTGGTTTCTCAATATGCTAAAAAGAATGAGTAGGTTTTTGATTCTGGTGAATCACACCACAAGTCATTATGCTTCTGATATGAGCACGATTACAATGATTAGAGTGACAATTTTTTTTTAGCTGGAACTGCACATGCTGTACCCTTTATTGTATTAAGTATTTATAGAGTACGATGATATACAAAGAAGATTCTTCATAAAAGGAAGCTTTTAAGAGAAGAAATAGGAAAGGAAACTTTTATAAAAAAGGAAGCTTCAAGGAGAAGACACTTACAATAAGCTTCAAGGAGAAGACACAGACAATAAGGCTTCGAAGAGAAGTCACAAACAGTAAGCTTCTAGAACAAAGAAGCTTCTAGAGGAATATAAAGACAGATATGTGCAAATAACAAGAATATATAATAAAATACAATAGAGCCCACGTGACTCTCCTCAGCTTCTATGCTAAAAAATATTGATAGTAACTAAAATTGTGGGCAGAAAATTTATGCGGAATAATAATGCACTGAATGTAAAGGACACTGGGGATGTTGGGATAGAAGATGGGAAATTTCTAATTTCTATAATGTTTTTAGTCTTAGTGCAAATATACTTTCACTGTACTAGATTATTTGTTTGGTAGAGCTGTTAAGTTTGATGAGCTAACAATAGCATAATGTTGCAATATCCACCACAAAAGTTGAGTACATTGCAGCTACTCATGTGAGCAAGGAAACGGTATGGCAAGTCCTCTAGACATAATTTGGAGCAACTAAGACACTAGCAACACTAAAATAACATTTCTAATGGGGAAACATGTGCAAATACATTGAGGCTCACATCAAATCTTGTGTTCCTTGCACATAACCAAGCCTACCAATGACAAATTGGGCACATACCTCTTCCAGTATTGTCAAAGACTCAAAACCATTGGAATCTATGAACATGGATTTTCTATCTAGCTTGGCAACGACCAATCATCAACGTGATTGTCTTTGTGGTTGTGGATCATTTCTCAAAGATGGCAATCATGGT
Source organism: Torreya grandis (assembly GCA_037957365.1). Lineage (NCBI taxonomy): Eukaryota > Viridiplantae > Streptophyta > Pinopsida > Cupressales > Taxaceae > Torreya > Torreya grandis. The sequence goes on from JARHVA010002964.1 coordinate 1,977,950, forward strand.
AACATGCAAGAAGACAACCATTGCACCTTAGACAACAAAACTCTTTTTTCAACACATTTGGATGCATTTTGGGGTATCTTTCTCCATTGTATTTGATTGCGATCCTCGGTTTGATAGTCATTTTTGGCAAGCTTTGTGGCATATGCTTGAAACACAATTGAAGTGAAGTGATGAACCACACCCTTATGTAATTTTACACTTGGGATGACAACTTGGCATTTATCCAACTTGGCTATTCATAGTTCTATAGGGCATAGTACATTGAATACATGCTACAGGATCCAATCTTAGGCACCCTTAGATGTTGCATTTCACACTGTATAGTCCAAAAGACTAGTGCTCAAGGCAAAGAATTGGAAAGAGCAGAGAAATTCCTCTAGCATATTAAGCAACTGCACCAACATGTTTAGCATATCTTGGCCCACCTATAATAGAGGTACAATGAAAAACATGATGCACACCTCACTTCGCATGTAATCTCAAAATAAACACACATCAAACATGGTCGAAACATGCATTTTTTTTGTTTAAAAGAAGTGACAAGATAATGGGTCTCAATGCATCATGCATCACGTACCGATCTCAACCATTGGTCACCGACCTCAAATAGGTCGTGGTCAACACACCCAAGTGGTCGCAACGTTGACATGACACTTAGGCTGACTACTCTCACATTGGCCACCCTAAATGGCCCCAAACGGCCCAAATGACTCAAATGGCCTAGGAATCAAGGTGCACACACAACACACTATCACAAGCAGATTCATAAGCAAGGTTTATAATAATCCACTTGGGCACTTTGAAAGGGTTTAAATCATAGTAGAAAAACTCGAGAACCGCGGTTCCTCGACAGCCAAAAACTGTGACCCGTACTCAGGACTCGGCGATTACTCGACACTTTTATTGCTACTTTAAAAAATATATAAATTCATAAAATACACTGAAATACATAAGAAAATGAAATGAATGTAGAGAAATGATTGTAGAGATTCAAAGAACACATAACTCAAAGTCATAAACATGTTTCAGATTAATTTTTAAGCAAATAAGAGTACAATGTGAATGTCGAATGCTCTATTTTAAACAAAAAGAACACTAAAATGGCTTATGGAAGTTCTCTCCAACTCCTCTACTGCTCTCTATAAGTGGAAGGTAATGACTGCTCCACTAAAACATCATCCACAAACATGTCATCCAACTCCAAATTCTTGCCAACCCCTCCCAATGCCTCTGCTTCTTTTACCGCTATAGCTTCTTTTGCTTCCCTCTCTAAATCTGTGTTCTCGGTAAACATGGGCTCCTGAGTCACATCATTAGACTCAACGATCCAATCTAAGTATGGATCAATATTATCCAAGTCAATTGTCTCGTGGCTATCCGTCTCTTCCACTTGTTTCACACGAAGGCAAAGATTGTACCACACAAACACAAGGTCATTGAGGCGTGTTATCAGCGTATTGCACTTATTTGTGTGAATGACCTCAAACATGCTCCAATTTCTTTCACATCTAAAAGCACTACATGCCTGGGATAAGATGTGGATGGCTAATTTTTGAAGATTTGGTGTCTTTGCATCAAAATCTTTCCACCACAAATCTGCAGTAAGAGATATATAACTTTGTAAGTCAATTAGGTGTGCATTTATAAATAAATGACATTACAATGATATAATGACAATTAATTACAATGATACAATGACAAGAATAAAGGACTAAATTTGAATATGTTTTTTCCTTGGTTGATGGGTCATTCTCCTTTGAATGCATAGAGGTGAAGAAAAGAGCCTCCTTTCTGCACTTGTAAATTTGCAGTGCATCCACAATTATGTCGTTAGTGGCTTTGTCAATCACCATCTTCTCTATGCATGTATTTAGGCCATCCATGACCTTCTCATTTGCCCTAAATGAATCCACAAAGAAAAACTTGGGGTTCAAATAGTAGGCCACTGCATGTATATGTCTTCTATACATTCATGACCTTTTCGATGGCGTTACTTGTTCCATCTACAATCAATCAGGGGCCAAATAGGCTTATATTTTTTAATTATTTTATCCATAATGATTTTCTATGCTCTCGTTGGCCCTGTCCATGGTCTCATACAAATACTCCATCGGATTCTTTTCTCCATCCACTAAACGGAGAATTCTAACCAGAAGCTTTGACACCTAAAAATAAATAACATATATTTTCAAAATTTAAATTAAGATAAATTTGAGCTATTTATTTAAAATAAATAAATCATAACTAAAAAAAGTTAATTCCAGAGTTACCTTTATGACCTCATCCATGGTCTTTTCAAAGCCATCACAAAAAATGGTCTTCTTGACCTTTTGTCCTTCGGCCTTCTTGCTATATGAAAACTCCATCCACTGTGTGCTCACAAATATCTACCTAAGAGATGTTAGGGAGGCTGCAATGTGATGAAGTTCATAGCAAATCTCGTGGCTTCCAATCACACTAGCTCTTTTCCATTGGTGTGCTCTTTCATCAAACTCAGCACCCAAGGATAGTTGTAGATGTACTTTGTGATATCTCTTGCCTCTTCAACCACATTTTTCACCCATGGCATCTTTTCTATGTCCTCAAGTAGGAGATCAATACAATGGGCTGAGCATGGGTCCCTAAAAAGTGACAAGTATATCTCTTCAAGAAGTCAACCCATTACTACATATGTTGTTGCATTGTTGATCACAACTTGGATGACATTCTCCACACCCACCTCCTTGGCCACCTCGTCCAACATATCATACAAAGATCATGTATTTTTCTCTGTCAGAGGCATCAATGGACTTCAAGATCACTAAGTGTCCACTTGAAGCCTCTAGAAACTTAATCAAGGTGCGGTTTTTTCCATCCGTCCACCCATCAAACAAAATGCTGCAACCCTTTTTGCGCCATACTCTTCTTTGCTAACTACAATGAGCTCTATATTTTTCACAACATCCTCTAATAGTGGGCCTCTCAAATCATGGCTAGGGGCTTTGAACCCCTTCCCAACAACAGTCAAAGTAGCTACTAGATTCTCCCAATATGTGCTTTTTGCCACAATGGATGGTATGTTGTTATAGTAGCACAAAATTTCTACGACCACCCTTGCTTCATTATGCAATTCCTTATTCCATGTTGTACCTTTGAGTGAAGGTTATGGCCCAAGGGTATTCCGAGAAACAAAAAACCCTGTAAAGGTGAACTTGCATTGCCTCCATTAGGTGAGGCTCGTCCTCGGATCATCCTTGGGGCAATAGAAGACCCAGATGTTGCTAACTTATCAGATTCAACTCTTGCTTCCCCCCTATTTGATATGGTTGCAAGTGCACCAACAGTCCATTTTTTTTCTCCTCATGCATTGTGAGGACAACAACCATCTCCATTTGAGCCTCGGGTGACACTTTGTCACATAGCCGCACATCATTCCCTAGAATCCGTGTTGTGTTACTTGAGGCGATTCACCCTTGCACTAATCTTAATCCTATAGTAATTGTATATCACAGAGTTGAGCTCTGGTAACACAATGTTTCTGGGCTAGGTCGTCAAACTTCTTAGGCCGGCTACTTCCACGAGAATCGGATGCTATTTTAAAGTTACAATTTGTCGATATGCAATTGCAAACATTCTTGGAAGTTGGAGCTCAAATCTAGCAAGTTACAATAGCATACGATTCAAATTAGTGATTATGAAGTTACAATAGGATAAAATTATTTAATTAAATACTGAAATTTCAAGACTCAAGGAATACGATAACAATATGATAAAATATGATGACTTTCTATTTATTGTATTATGAAAAATACATTATTGAATGAGAGTCATTGATTATTCATTATAGTTATACAAAGATGAAAGATTGTTTTAGAATTTATATTAATATTAATATATTATTATTAGACTGTGTTTTATAATAAAACACAGTCTGATAATTTTATTATTTACTATTGTTGCAAACTTGCACTTGTGTGTTGTGTTGTGCATCAACAATGGAGGACAAGCCAAAATGAAAATAAAAAAAAGTTAAACAGTCTTTGTATTTGCCAATTTGGCAGTTTGCCATTTGGTTTAGAATCAAACTCAAATTTCAATCATAGATCATTATCATTTATCATTGATCAGTCTTAGACAATCACAATTATTAAAGAAATTATAAAAGCAATAAACAATTCTGAGTTTACAATGTGAATGGAGTCAAGGGCCTCAACCCTGTGGGTATTCTATAATGAATCCCGGCTGCCAGTTTCTATACCAAATGACAAACTTCAAAAGTAAACGGCAAGTTGAAAATAACAATTTCCTTCGACCCTAACCTCTTATCACCGACGCACAACATAGAAAAAAAATGGCAGAATGAAATATTTGTGATTTTTTTTTGCACTTTCCTTATATTTTCTAGGTTGCTGAGTTTTGGCCGGTTACCAGTCCAAAAACTGCGGTTTTCGGTGAGTAACTACTCAGAAAACTGTGGTTTTTGGCCTGGCAACTGGCCAGTGATTTTTCGGTAGTCTACTGGTTTGAACAAAAAAAAGGTTTTTTGGCAGTACCTGTTGGGTACCCGCATTTTTTAATACAATGGTTTAAATCTCTTAGTAATTAAATGGTCACATTCACTTGAAAATACAAAGGTTGAATTCATTTTAAAATTAGAAGTTCACATAAAGTGCAAGTTAATGATAAAACATAAAGTCAATTCATAGGGATGTCACTTAAGTGACATCCACCTTTCTCATGACCCACTTACCCTTCACATGATCCACTTACGCTTCATTGAAGTTGTGCACATTCTAAACATGAATTAAGGTTTAATTAAGTTATAAGCACTTAAAATTTAATAGTTATTTTTCCTCCAAAAGGTGGACTCAATCTCCACCCTACATCTCAAGAACCCAGAGTTTACCCTAACCCCATAAGGAAGCCGTATAAAAAGTCTCTATAACCACAAAGGCATCCGTTTTCCTTCATGCTCAAGAGGGAGACAAATAGAAGAGGGTCGGGTTTTTCCATAGCCTCCACTCTCCTCCTCCAAGCTTCTTGATGGCATCCCTTTTATGTTGGTGATAAAGTTTGGCTCTGTCTGTAGAAAAATGGGTTTCAAGGTCCTCCCCCCAAGATCAAACCATTGTGCTATAGTCCCTAACCATACTTCACACTATTGGTGAGAATGCCTTCTTCTTGGTCGTCCTTCATACTTAGGCATGCATCTATTCTTCAATGTTGAGCTTCTAACCCCCTACACACCCATTTTTCTCAATCTTTTTTTAGTCCAACATCCTTTAGATTTGGATCTTGCATAGCTCAATCCAATAGAGCATGATGTAGTCATCGACATGACCTCTACCCCACACCTAGGATGGAGAACACAAGTTGTTCTAAGTTGTGAATAAGAGGCAATATTCAAACCAAGAAAAGTGATACACATTTTCACAGCTCCAAGTTCAATTTCTGCAATTGGCCACCCATTGCTTTCCAAGATAGGGTGAACGATCAGATCTTTAGAAGCAACTTGGATCCGAGTTATTACCTTCCCAAGGATTTTGTGCACCTTTCTCAATCTTTTCAAGACGTTTGTAAGCTTTGAAAACCTTCAGCGAGTCTATCACAAAATTGCTTTTTGCAAAGTACTATTTGTGTTGCGAAGCAAGCTTAGTGTTGAAAAGACTCCTTTGTTGCAAAGTAAGTCAATTTTGCAAATCATTCTCGCTTCGCAAGTCCTATGTTGTGAATCCTCTCTTTGCTGCGAAGTTACCTTCCTTCACAAAGCAACTCTTCTTCATTTGTGAATATTTCTTTCTTTGCTAAGCGCCTTGTTTTCATTATTGCAAAATAAAGCCACAAAACAAATTGGTAGATTCTGAAGAACCATGTGCGCAACACGAAAATTATTTTCCACATCAGCTGCCGGATCAACACTACACCTACGAAGGTTGGTGATGCTTGTAGAAGATGAATTGGTGGAACACAAATGGTTCTTGTAACTTTCTGTGTCTTGTATTCATATTGTAACATATACATTTTTCCTGTTTTCAATAGATAGGAAGCAAAAGATAGAGTAGATAAATAATCTGCAAGTATCAATCTGCTCATTGCTCTAGTCTGGTTCTGTAACATCCTCCACGCCAACACAACCCTCTTTAGGATTTGGTTGATAGGATACAGTGTTCCATAGGGACACATGTCTCCTGGGGACAGGGACGAGACGTCTCCCCTCGAACCCGCATTCCCCCACCCAAAAAAAAAAAGATAATGGAGACATTTCCTTTGTTTGAAGTGGCGGGGATGCTATGATGTGTCTGGGACGGTCAACTGCCCAGAAAATGTCATGGCATCCTGTGTGCCTTCACCCTAAAAACAAGACAGTAAAATGCTGCTTTTTAAAAACAAACATAAAACAATTAAACCAATATTGAGTAATGAAAATCATAATTTATAATTCATGATTTTGGATTATCAGATGGTTTATTAGATGAATGATTTTAATTAGTAATTTATTGTTTTAGATTTCAACATATTTTAGTTTGTTTAAGGATGTTTTTAGTTATTATTAATTTATTTATATTTTAAATATTTTAAATATATATTTTATATGTAATTTTAATAGCTGCCCCTCGCCATCCCCAAAACCTGGCAATCTGTTTGCCGTCCCCAAAACCCCATCCCTGAGACACATGGAACACTGCCAGAATATATAGTTATACAAACTAGCACTTGCATTTTATATTTCCATTTCCTTTATGTTCATGGTAATAGAATTTCATGTTCATACAATATGCAAATCTGATTAAACAGACCCGTCTAGTTTAGTTAGTTGTAGATTATCCTCTGTGCACATCCTACGCTTGGCACATATCATTGTCTCTACATGGTATGGTATGCTTCTAAGGTAAGTTCCTGGAATGGTTAAGGCATGTATTTAGGATTTGTGTGTGGAGGCATATAGTAAGAGAAATAAGGCTATAAGCATGCAGATCTCAATTCACAAGTTTGTTATGTTTTTACTTTTCTTTTTACTGGGAAAAGGGAATATTGTATTGCAACTGTAAGTAGATTAAATATGCAACTATGAAAGGATTTTGATAACATATTTTTGATATGAAAGGGTACACTAGACTTCTCATTTCTCAACTGATTAATTTCATATTAAAAATACATTTTTAATGCAGATCCGACAGATGGTAGATTCAGACTTATATTGGTTTTCGATCCCTAATGTTGGTACTCTTCTTAAGAGCCTTAGTCAGGCATGTGTTGTTTTATCTCTCTTGCACCTATAAATGGCATATGATACTGAAGTGTTAAACAACCAACTTATGTAAAAGGATCCTTAACATTTATCTTTTCTTATAGTTAGCATGGCTAATTCTAGAATGTAATTATTTTAGGGTCGAAAGGAGCTCATCAATTTTCTTAACCGGAGGAGATGCAAAGAAATGTTGTTATCAGCTTTGGAAAAAAGATGTATACGAGTCTCAAAACTTGACATGAGATTTCATCTCCGAGATTTGCTAGGCTCCGGCCACCTCAAAATTATTCAAACCCCTATTGGCTCACTTGTTCGCATTGCCAAAGAATGAGGTGTAGATTGTCTAGTCCTGTTTCATCATCAATGTAATACAGGGAGCTGGTCTTGATTATTTTTTACTATTCTCATATTTCTATGACAAAATTATAGGTTACCTGCACTCATGCAGGAACCAGATACAGGCATTCATGATGCGGTGCAGTCTTCCCTCTTATTAAGTTGTCGGTGCAAGTATATTTGTCAGCAAGACTGAGTAGTATCTAATTCAGAACTGTCTGGCAATTTGGGGGTTCTGAATTTAATCTTCCTTTGATGAATATTTTTGTGTTTTGAGAAGGGACTTCGTCTACTCTACTCAAAGGGTTGATACTTTATAAAAAACAATTTAGGTGCCCATTGAGAGAGGAGTTATCAAGGCTTTGCCAAATCCTTGTATATGCTAAATGCCTCAGTTTATATTGACGTGATCGAGAGAATGCATGTGTATTTCATTTAGTTATTGGTTGTGCCTATAATCCTTGGTCTTTGTTATCTTCATATGCATATTCTCCATCTCTTTTTCATTAATGGCTTACAATTGATTTCACACTGAATATTGTCTTCTACAGTCCATTTTTCTTATTTAGAATTTGTACCCAACTCAGAGAGACAAAAAAGTTAAATAGATAATTTGCATCTGACTCTATAGACAGATCGACAAACATATGATGCATTATATGAACAAATGTTTGGAGAATCAAATTGGCACCACAAAAACAATTTATTCATACATTGTGAAATCTTTTTCAAGATATGTAATGTGTTGACAACAAAGCAAGAATGTATTTGCATGCCTGATAGGCAAGTATCACCATCCTAGAAACATTTTACTCAAAATTAGAGAGTTTTTAGTTCAACTTTCATAACAATTATGAAAATCTTTATACTCATAATATGAACTTTATATAGAATTGACTATGATAGTGCATTGTAAATTCTTTGTGGATCATATTTGCATGTTTCGTGACAAAAAAGAACTCAATTTAGTTTGCACCAGAAACATAGTTCCTAAAATCCTAAGTATGGATTGCATGATTTTTCCTTTTAAATTTATTTCTTGCTAGAATTTTAACTACCTCTCTGAGTTGGCTTTTATGTGGGGCCGAGCATCTAGCTATACATGCATGGGTTGAAAATCATTAATGTGTTTGATTTTTGTGTGTGAGATTCATGCTTCGTTTACATTGTACTCGATCATGGCAAGGCCCCTCCCTTAACATTTTCTTGTATATTTCCTACTTGTGTGAGCAAAATCCATTATGTCAGCTTATTTTCTTCTTCCAGATTGAGGTTTATTTGTTTTTCCCCTTTTGTTGGCATATATTCTTCCTAATTGAGGCCATACGTGGACACCAAACCTTATTCATTTCCTTGTGTGACTTTAACCTTTGATTTTGTTTTAGGGATTGTCTTCTTAGATTCTTCCAATGTTACTCAAAATTGGGTCCATGCTTTTTCAAAAAATTGCAATGGTATTGTGCACTTAAAAAAATTGTAACAATGGAATTTGTCATTAGGAAAATAAGTCTAATGGGTATTGTGTGATATGGAGTATGAGAGGGTTTCCCTTTATTCTTTAATGACAAAGAAAAAATATACGTGCAAGATAATTACAATATTCACACTTTTTGCACGACACTTTGTACGTTTTGTAGGATGAAACTGGTACTTTTATAAAACCTATTTTGGAAAAAAGAAATAAATATTATACCCAATTATAAAGTAAATGACAGCTTTATTATGAATAAAGTGAAAAATAGGTATGTGATAATAATTCCATGGCATTTAATTCAAAATCAAAAGAACATAAGTAATACCCCAATTGATTGCAAGATAGTAACACACGTATCCAAAATGTGATGATCCGGAATAGATAAGCAAGCCTCTTATATTAATCATAGGTTATAAATTGAAGCTGACAAATTTTAAATGGAAATTGCAGTGGACAATTAATATTACTTATGTTAGATTTACTAATAGAAGCCCTCACTACATTCATGTGACTTCTATTTATACAAAATTGTCTCATACATAATAAGTTACAAGTAGTTATAGACAATTACGTATGTAACTCCTAGCATTACTATTGTCAAATTTTAACTCTTTAATTGTTTTCTCCAAGACTTAGTTGAAGGCCCTTTGAGCTTTGCAGGGCTCTTATATTTTGTTGCCTGTTGCATCTATGCTAGGCATAATGGTCACCCACAAGTATCCTACCTTCATTTGTCTACCATAAGAAGTGCATTTGTAACATTTACTTTTTGTGTGTTCTTTAGGATGACATTGTGCATCATTTTTTTTCTTAGGATATCTAATGAGATCCTTTTCAACCTCTTGTTTGCTAATGATGTCTACCTAGGCACAACATGGTATTAGGAGTATGTTATGGCATATTTTTGTTTAGGTGTGGTCTGCATTAGCTAGTGAGGTTAATATTATATTATTTTATGTTTAAATTAGGGAAGGATTATGTCACTGTCATTAGGATTTTTTCTACTTAAGTATAAATTGAGGGAATACTCTTAAGTTATGCATTTTTTGACCAGTTCGATATCAATCTAATACAACGATGTCTTTGTGACCTCTTATGTGTTTTTAGCCAATTTTGCAAGTGTTAATTTGTATTGGTTGTATAAGGCCCCTCATTTTTAAATTTCAACAATTGTGTCCAAGTATTTTGTGAATTATTTTTACATGCTCCTTAAAAATGCTACAAGGTCACAATCAATTTTTGTAGCCCCCACTAAATTGTGAAGGGGAGTTTATCGAGGAAACCAATCAAAGTTTGGGACCAAGGAAGAGATGAGTGAGTCAATTGTCGAATATACCATTGAAATTAGGAAAGAGAAAAAATCTATAGAGGAAGAACGAAAATTATTTAGATCCAACATTCTTAGTTCATAGAAGTACACCTTTTTAAATTAGAAGTGGAGGATGTAACCCCTTAAGAGAGATGTGGATCATGCCCCTCCAAATGAAGATGAGGTGGTAGATCATTCTCAATGGTCCCATATTAATAAGAAGATGAAGATTCGACAACATGATTTTAGGAAAGAGGAGAGGCACACACATGGTTGACCAAGGTCAAGGTTGTCTTCAAGGTGTAGTGCATTTATGATGTGTAGAACATAAATGTTGCCTTGCAAGCCTTGGATGAGGCAACACATACTTGGGGGCATAGATGGTTGTCTCAAAATCTTGAAGGGAGCTTTACCAAGTTCATTGATGCATTAATTCAAAGAGTATATAAGAATCAAAATGAATCTTACAATATCTATTTTATGCACTTGTCCTAGAAAGACATGACAATGGGAGAATGCGTGGAGAAATTCCAAGTTTTAGATTTGAGTGCCAAAGTTCGAAAAGACATTGTGATCGATACCTACATCTCCAACATGTGGCTACAAGTGAATGGAGTGAAGGATGTTTGACCCATAATAATAGAAAAAAAAAAAAAAAAAAAAAAAAAAAAAAAAAAAAAAAAAAAAAAAAACTATTACTATGGGCATGTAGGCCTTGTTCAAGAGTTATTGGATTTGTTTTTTTTGGTTTTGGGAAATCACATGTCTTCATAGTTTAAAATGTGTAGTCTATTTGTTGAAAACTCTTGTTGCTAATTGCTCTAGACGTTGGGGAAACGACCATGTCTTTAAACCATTAAAAAATTACATGAATGAAGATGTGTGCCCATCAAAGAATGAGGTTGCTTGATGAAAAACCCAATAAATGGGAATCATGAATACAAGCCATATATGGTGTCAAAACATGCGAACCATACATATTTTGTTGCAATGATAGGGTTAGACCACGAGAACCACTTTATAAAGAAGTTCAAAGTTCATATCACTTAAGATTAAAGGATTCTCAATATTACCTTTTAAAAAATACCACCATATCTTCTCATTTTTGGGATGTCTTTTATACTACTTTTTTTTCCTAGTGTAAAGATTGAAAAAAAAATTGAACAATTTATGATCATGTGATATGTACCACTTTACCAAAGTAACACCCATGTGGGTGATACCACATTAACACCTTAAATTCTCTAAACCATGTTAAAAAGACTAGAGTTTTGGTCATGTTCGACCATGGGAACATGTTCAAGAATTTGAAGAAGTTCATAGATTAGGTCTTCATATATGCACATTTAACAGTTTCCATATGAGTCCCAAGTCACCACGACGTTGATTGTTTACGACTAGTCCATAATATGGAACTTACATTGGTTGATTATACACTTAGGGGTATTTTTATGTGGTGGATATTAGAGGGTCAAATGTTTTGGGGGTTCAATGGGGTCATGAGTATACCCCAAAATCCTTACGAGCGAAGGAGATCAAGACTGTTGACTCTAATTAGATGGATAGCATTTTGAAAGAAATGACATTCAATTTTATTGCCCATTTGTAATGCATGGATTTTGACTCCTCTAATCAACAAAGATCAAATCCTTTTGGATCTCAAGGACGATCCAAAAATGTACGACAATCTTCCAAGAGTTGCCACATAGTCTTCCTCTCGATTAGGGATTGGAATTCGGCCTTTCAATATGGACAATTTTAAAAATCACAAAACGAGACTAGAGTAGGAATTATTGAAGATGTGAATTGTTCTTTGAAGTAAGAGTGGTATACACTAAGAAGAGGAACCTCTTATGTAAAGAATGTAGATTAATAAAGGAAGAAACCCCTCTTAGTATACACTCAAATAGGGTATATGCGGGCAATAAGGAGCAATATATGGTGTTAACAAGTAAAGGCAATAAACCAACTAATATTCATAATTGAATAAAGAAAATAAAATAGTGTAAGTTGAAGTGATACTTAATTGGCAAAGCTTTTGGTACATTGATCCCCCCCTTGACTAGAGCAAGCGTATTATGCAATGAGATATTGTAGGTGAATGAATAAGGATCAAGAAGACCTAATGGGTTAGGTAGGGATCTCTTAGGGTGTTGGTGTAGGTCACAAGTGTTCATATATCCTTGAATGCAAATCTTGTCTCAATGAAAAATATTCCTTTGTCGAAGCTCCTTTGGGCATTTATGTCATTAAGTATCCATGGTGAAGATTTGTTGTATAATGTGAGTGAAAATGCAAAAAATGTATTGATTTAGTTTTTTAAATGGCAACCTAGGAGGACTATCTGTATACATGTCTAATCCTAGGTCTATTTGAAGGAAGTTAATGTTTTCAATCATGGTAAAATACATTAGCTTACTCTAGGGTAAAAAACTCAACATTTACAAATTAGTTCTTCGAATTTAATTTCAATTAAAAAAGACCTAGAGGGAGAAAATGGGGACAAGGGGACCAATAGTAGTTGGAGATAGTTAACGACACAATGTGTCTAGGAATCATGAAGGCATGCATGCAAACAAGTGATAGGAAGAATGTAAGGACATAGGTACTGTAGACATCTAATTCATGTCATTGTCGTGTTGAGATTGCAAATTTGAACGACTTTCTGTAATAACACACAAACTAGACCAAAATCACCAAAACATTATAATTTGGCTGCATATGTCATATATGTGCACCAATTCACGTCCATGTATCCCTGATTGGGGCAATGCATTTTATGGAATTTTTATCTCTCCTAATTCACTTCAAGTCAAATTGTGACCAAACAAAACGACGTTCTTGACCACTAAAATCCTCTAATTTGGATGTGTCAATTTGCATCTATATCACCCTAACTAGGGTATTACCTTGTACGCAATTGACACCTTCCTCTAATTCAACTCTAATCAAATTATGACTAAGTAAATTGACATTTTCGACCAGTTTGATTAAACAAGCAACCAATTTTAAAGAATTGCAAAAAGCTAAGTAAAATCATTTAAGCAAAGCAAACCTGAGTAAGAGCTTAAGTGAGAAATCCATGGAAAGTTATTGAATATTTATTATTGGAAATTCATAATTTAAAATATTTGGGCCATGATGTCACTCATGACATCATCACAGGGACAATCCACAAAACATTAATGGAGATAAATATTAGGATTAAGGCTACCTATCCTTATTAATGCTCCAATCTTCCAAATATTGATTACCATATTTATTGCTTGTCCTTCCAAAATTGAATGGATTTGTGACCCTCCATTTTGATCTTGAGATGGAGGGCCAGGAATCAATTAGCTCATTTTGGAAAAGCTATAAATACGTGAGCCATGGCCATAACCTTCAAGCTTCTTTTGTGTAATGTTATTATGTAGGAATAGCTTCAAGAAGCTCTTTTTGGTGTAGAGAAACTGTGCAAAGATATCATTAGAGAGCTTCACTCATCCTTGCAACATTGATCAAATCAAGAGCCAAATCCATTGGTGCAAGGAGAGATGTATGGAAACGCTTGTTCTACTGCATTGATGAAGACTTGGAGCACCCAATCCAAGCACAAACACGTTTAATGGATTGATCTTGGAGGAGAGCCACTTGGGGAAGGCATTGTCCATGTTTTTTGTCCAAGCTTCTTGACTCCATTGATCCGAGCCACTTGGGGAATTTTGTCCATGTTTTTTTGTCCAAGAAGCTCTTTTTGGTGTAGAGAAATTGTGCAAAGATATCATTAGAGAGCTTCACTCATCCTTGCAACATTGATCAAATCAAGAGCCAAATCCATTGGTGCAAGGAGAGATGTATGGAAACGCTTGTTCTACTGCATTGATGAAGACTTGGAGCACCCAATCCAAGCACACACATGTTTAATGGATTGATCTTGGAGGAGAGCCACTTGGGGAAGGCATTGTCCATGTTTTTTTTCCAAGGTTCTTGACTCCATTGATCCACGCCCCTTGAGGGAGTAAGCCTAGCACGTTATGTCATTTATGCTTTATCATTTATTTTATGTCTTGAACACGTGAACTAACTTGCTCTGTAATCATATTCTACATTTTGGCATGCCCGGTGGGATTGCAACCCACAAATTTATTCTAATTACTTCTGATCATCTTTTCTTGTCAGTTTTTGTTGCTAACCTTTGATGGATTTGGCTACAAATTCAAAAAAAGTCGTTCACAAATTTTGATTGTATATCGGTGAATTCGTTTCCAAAATTGGCAAATTTGTCCTTAAAGAACGATGAATTTGTCTCTACTATTTTGATAATCGGTGAATTCATCTCCTCAACTATTCTAATCATCGATGAATTTGTATCTGTTGTTCTGATAATCTATGAATTCATCTCTATTATTTTGATCATTGATGAATTTGTCTCTGTTGTTACGATAATCGACAAATTTGTCTCCTTTGCTATGAAATTGTCTCTATTCTAATAATTGGCAAAAAGTTTTTAGGTTCAGTTTTTGATCAATAGTGAATTTATTCTAATTTTAGCAAAATTATAACTATATTCATCGCTTTCTTTAGCAAAATTGTGTCCTAATTGGCAAAATTGTCCTAGTGATCGATGAAAATGTCTTTGTCTATTTTGTGTCTTTTATTTGTGTTTTTGTGTAGGTTCTTAGAAACGATGAAAAGATCCTGCATATCGATGAAATTGTCTTGTGAAAAATTTGAGAGTATAAACATAACTAAAATCAAGCTCCTTGAAATGCTTAAAACCTTGATTGACAAACTAACCACTTGTATTGTAGGTTTAACATGTTTCAGTTTGATTTTACAACTCAAGGCAAATTTCAATCACATTTCCATGTTAGTGTTTAAAAAGAACATCCATGCTTAGATTTAAAGCTCTTAAGAGCAATTTTCTTTTTGTTCTTTATTTTAGAACATAGTTTTATTTTCATTAAACCTTGCGTGTATGCTCTCCCCTTGTCCCCTTTAGGGAACTTGAGTGACCAAAAATGCGTCATTTTACTTGTTGAGTAAAAAAATTGAAGAAATGTCAAGTATGCACTTCCCTTGTTCTTAAGGACTTGGGTGAATCAGAAACAACCCAGTTCTTCCATTTATTTTTATGCATTGGCTTGTGAGTGGGAGTTCATCACCTCCTCACAATTTATTTAGAATTTTAACCTAGGGTTTCATCTCTCAACACTGTTCCAACTCCTCTCTGGTGGGGTATATAAGTTGGGTGTATCATTGAATTGGATAGTGGTTGAGTGGTTAACCTGACAAGTCCAATGGGTCCTCAATCCATGTGGTGGTCTAGACATCAGACTTCACTAAGTAGTCCACAGTTGAATTCATTATGCAAAGGACAAGACCTTTGCATAACAGGCTAAATGATTTGGATCCAATTGACATGAATTTTATGCCCAAGTGTTTTTAGGCACTTGTGGACCATTTAAAAAACTAAATCAAAAATTTAGCTTAATTCACCCCACTTTGTCATGGATTATCCTGCCAAATGTCGAGTTGCTCTGGTGCTCTAAGTTTCTTGCCATGTATCAGTTCTTGAGAGACAAAGGGGGGTTTAAAAACTCTACCTACATACACTCTTTTATTTTTGGATTAATAAGTAATTCATTTTAAGAATGATATATTGGTGAAAACTTTAATAGATATTGTGCACACCTCATGTCAGTTTAGTGTAGGAATGTGCACTTAGGTGTTCCTTTACTTGCATTATGAGTCTAAATAGTCTCATCACACAACAAAATAGGTCCTAAAGCCTCTCAAACCAATTCAAAATCCTATCACTTGAGTCTTGCCTATCACTTGGGCTTGAGTGTTTTACTCTATGTTTGGGTCACATCACTTGGATTGGCTTTTAATCTAATTTTAGAGCCTTATTTAAGTGCAAGTCTTGTACCGATATTGTACACATTGACATCTACTTACACATTGAAATGTTACATTGTTCACATTACCATTTGATACTTAGTCATTTTTTGCAACATTACATCTATCATTTGAAACAATAGCCTTTGTCTCATTTGGTATCGTTATGTTATCTGTTTAGTTTTCAAATTTGAACTTAGGTTTTCTTGCATTAGTATATGCCCTAAGTTCTTAGACTATTTGAATTTATTTTCTATTGTGTGCAGTTGCATTTCCCATATTCTTCTAAATTTTGAACTTAGATTTTCTTTCATTTGCCATATGCTCTAAGTTCCTGAACCATTTGACCTTCTTCTGATTTGATGATAGAGACCAACCATGGTTTCATTATCCTTTTATATGGTACCAACACATTTTGGACTTAGGATTTCTTGTGTTAACCTACACTCAAAGTTCTAAGATTGTTCTACCCTCTTCTAGTTTATTGATTTTGACCAACCAAGGTCAAGCATTCTAAAAAACTTTGCTTCTTCTCATTCTGTGTCGATACATTATCCAATCCGATTCTAAAATTTTCTAAGGATCATTTGATAATATTTTAAATTATAATTTAAACCAAAACTACATTTGAAACATCGGTCAAAGAGTTAGTATTGTTCCAACTATGCAGAGATACACTCATAGTGGGGTCTCTTATGGCCCTATTTATGAGGGGAAATTTTTTAGTGATGGATAAGAACACTCGATCATGTATGAAGAAATATCTCCCTTTGTGGGAACAAACCAAGGCTAATACTTGGCTATCAACCACTTGAAGACCAAAATGAGGCTCTCTTAAGATTGATAGAACCAGGGGTTAGACTCCATCCAGATTTTTCGAAAGAACAATTACATCCCCTTGTTCGAATAGAAAATCAATAGTATGAACCAATTATTGAACAAAAAAAACCTTGCACTCAAGTGCCCAAACCAACCATTGTTTCTTCTAGCAAAGGGAAGGGTCCTTTGGAGGATCCCTCCCAAACAAGTCATATTATTGCATCTATGATACAAAAAATTAGTCAACAATATGCAGATCAATTTGTTGCTAACTTTACGACTTATTTGGCTACAACCTTGCTTAAAAAAACCATGATTATATAGCAAAATTAGATACCTGAACAACTACAACCAGATCAATCTAACCCTACATATGAGGTAGATCCTTTAGCTCCTCTCAAATAAGTTGTGCCAACAAATGCTTTGAATGAAGTTCCAGTTGATATGAGACACATGTTCTTTAACCATCAAGAAACCTTTTTTAATGCATGACGTGTACCCAATACTTATCAACAAGTGTCAGATCACTTTTAACAAATAGTCATTAACAATCCACCTCCCCAACAAGTAGTGGTTAAATTACATAATGCCAGACTAACTTCTTCTAGTTTATGACAAGTTCTGCTTGTGAACTAGCAATGGCAATGTTTTCTTCTAAATTACCACTAGGTTCCTAAAAATCACTAGATTCCCTATAGATTGTAATAATAGATGCCTTGGAATCAACATCAGATACCTAGTGATCAATAATAGAATATGTTGAATCCGTGTCATACCTATTCTTATGTGCCTCAGAACCAACAACAAATGTTAAACCAAACACAAAACTTATGACATAGGGTGCACATTCCCAACATGACCTTGCAAGGAAGATCTGTTCCTACCCACACCAACCCCAACCAAACCTATCAGTCTATGAACAATCAACATAACCATCTCCTCCTGCCATAAACCGCTCCAAATATCCAAGAGTGGAACATAATGAAGGAGGTAGTCTCAAGGCTTCAAACAGGTAACCACACCAAAAAATACAAGTTCGATGAGATATGACCTTATTCGTTTGATGTTAGTATTCTTCAAGTTCCCTTCCCACCTCATTTTGGGGTACCCAAATTTGATAAATATAAAGGGAAGGGTGATCCTAGAAGGCACATACAACCCTTGTTTGTTTCATGCCAAGAGGTCACCTAAAATAGTGTGTACTTGTTGTGCTTGTTTGCTCCTAGCTTGGGTGGACATCCTTACAGTGGTTCCTCAAATTACCTAAAGGATCAATAACGACTTTCAATGGTTTATTATAAAAAATCATTAACCACTTTTCTTACAACATTGAACATGAGTTGACAGTGGTTGACCAATTTAAATCCAAACAAAGCAATAGAGAAAGCCTCACAACCTATTTACAATGGTGGAGAGGATTAACTAGTCACTTCCAACACAATCTACCAAATAAACAACTAGCTGATATCTTTACACAAAACCCACCCCGAGGTCACTCATAATCTGAGACTCACTTGTGCCAACACATTTAAGGAAATCTTCGACAAGGGTGTACAAATTGAAAAGACACTTATTGCTAAAGTCTTGGTCAAGATCTATTCCCAAGCTTAAACCTCACATCAAGCTTAAGCCCCTATTCAAACCAACACTTTTGAAAAGCCTAAGGTCTTTAATGAGAAGAAGAATAAGAACATGGTAGGTAATGGGGTTATCGAGCCCTGACACGTGCAAATAGTGAAAGCACCACCTATTCAGAATACTTTGTTGAATCCATCACTCCAACTACAAAGAGTTCCACCACAAAGAATTTCCTAGATGAAGGTCATTTAACGACCCAGGGGAGCCCATTGAGTTAATATTCAAGAAATTAATGGATGCTAATATGATTATTTGGCCTATGCCGAAACCTTCCTAAGGATCAACATAAAATTGACTAGTATAATGAAAATGAATTCTGTGATTTTCATCATGTTGTTGGCCATGCAGTTTATAAATGCGTGAAATTAAGGCACATTATTTAAAACTTTTGGAGATTGAGCTGGACTGTAGACATCCTCCTAACACCAATCAGAACATGGGTATCTACAAAGATTCATTTCCTAAGTATAATGACCAATAATAGAGAAGGAATCAAAACTAAGGCTAATAGTGCAATCAACAATAGAATCAAGGTTATAATCAGAATCAAAATCAGAACAATAACCATAATCAAGATCATGACACCCAAACCAATCAAATCAAGTACAATGTTATGTCATACAATTACAATAATATCATAGGGCATATTACAAGTAATCACATTTATCCCATTAAGATCAAGTCCTGTGTATAGTCTAATGTGGTTCAAAAAATTGATTCCTCTATTTTCGGATCACCATCCACTATTTCATGTAACTTCACACTTTAGTTTTTGTGGATTACCATTCCTGGACCTCCTCATTCCTTTAGTTACAATAACTCTCCCAACTCAGAATTACATAGTCATAACTAGACAACCAAAAGTTATCCTCCATGGCCCTTTGCCTTCTTCCCACACTGATCCTAAGCTAAACACTATATCAGTTAAGACCAATTTTGAGCCAAACAATGTACCAATCAAGACCGCTCCTAAACCAAACACCAACCACTCCTAAACCAAACACTGTGCAAACTAAGACCAAACCTACTCATCCCATTGTTGATAAGCCATAAAGTATCAATGAATAACTAAGAAAAACATTGACACAGATCTCTATTTTGGATCTCTTACGCACATGTGAAGTTCACACGACCATACTAAATGATTTCCTTCAATAATCCATTATGCCTGATTACACTAATGCTGACCAATTACAAGCACTTATGGGACATTTATCTCCAGGACAACTTACCTTAGACCAATGAGATATGTCATCCCTTGGTCCCTTACATAAAAATCCCCTGTACATTGAGGCCATTATTTTCCATTGTAAAATCAAATAGATTCTTATAGATAATAGATCTAGATTGAACATAGTGTCATTAAAACTGGTCCAAACATTGGGGTATACAGTGGAATATATGCAACTAAATGCCATCACCATCAAGTTTTATGATAACACCGAAAGAGAATTTGTAGGAACCATTTGTTTAGCAATCATTATTGGGCTTGTTACCCATGATACCCTATGTCATGCCATTGATATAGAACAACTACCTTACAATCTGCTTCTTGGTCATCCTTGGTTCCATGAAGTACAAACAATCCATTCCACCCTACATCAATGCATCAAATTCCCCCATTCTGGTCTAGAGGTCATTGTTTACAATGATTTATAGGCATATCAATATTGCAAACATCTAGAAGTTGAGTATGGCAACTACACATATTGTCCTAACACTGAGTTAGAAGGAAAGAAAGGTAAGGGGTTGGTTTCTAAATCTCCCAAGTCCAATTTTATTGACCCTAGTGACCTTGCTTCCACTTCTATTTATCCATTTACCGATACCATATCTACCCATTTCATTATTCAGGATAATGATATTACAACATATAATATTCATGTTGCATTCCACATTAGTAAATTGCTTACGTCTCTAAAGTCCTATGGTTGTTTTAAACCTTCTAAAAATCTTGGTAGGCCCAACATGATTTGGAAAAATAAATTTAAATCCACTATATAAGAGCCACTTATCTTACATACCTGATATGTCACCCAATCAATATCAGGCCACCAACACTGAAGAAGATTGGTTGTATGGTGATGAGTTTGCTAATTGTTACCAAAGTGCCAAGTATCCTATACCAAATAGAATTATGGATAGTTTGGAATATATAGGAAGAGGATTGGGGTCCAAAGCACAAGGAATTCTTGAACCTATTTTAGTTTCTAAAACTATGGGGAATCTAGGTCTTGGATTTATACTGTTTGAGGGTAACCCCATTAATTTAGAAAGTGATTCCTCTTTATCAACTGACAATGAAACTCTCGGTAGCAACATAGCATCCCATTATAACACCTATAATGAGCTAGAAAATATCGATTTATTTGATTCCAATGCCATCATGACCATTACAACCCATTATCCACTTACCCTTCATCATCTTAACCTAGTTGATTAGGACCAACAAGACTCCATCAGATTACTTGATGACTTTCAGAATGAGGAATATATTATCGAGTTCATGGGCCTTAGAGATGAATTTCCATTCAGTGATCACAAACAAGGCTTTGAATTTCATTTGGATCATGCTGCCTATTTTTTAGAGTAAGCAAACTTCCCTGGTCATGATAAAAGTAAAACATCGAGATCCTCAGGTGAAAACCTCTTTAGGTCACCCTTGGGTTAGGGAAAGAGTAAATAAAAAGACAAGTCTTTTAGTGAAAACCTATTTCAGGTTCTCTTAGATGGGGAAGTTAACCTCTCTCCTCTAGAATCACAGTGTCCACTTAGTTTAAGCATTAATATTGGTTTTGGCATCAATTCTGAAGAACAAGTTTTTGAATACCTTGCTTGGGATTTTACTGAAGTATTTGCCAATTGGCCATTGCCTAGCATGGCAGAGTTAGATTCTTACTATATGGGTGAAAATTTTGATCAATGGGTAGCTGAAGAGGATCCATTCTCTTCCTTGCCTACTATTCTTGAGGATGGATCAACATTACTGGTCGAAGACACTATAGAGGTCAACATTGGTACATATGATGATCCCAATATGGTTTAACTAGATGCATCCCTCACTGGTGAGGAGTGTGAAATCATCATTACCATTTTGAAATATTTCATTGATATATTTATATGGTGTTACTCATACATGCTTGGTCTTGACCCTTCATTGGTGGTAAATCACCTAGTTGTTCATCTAGATGCCAAACCAATCAAACAAAAATTATAGAAAATGCATTCATGCATAGCCATCTTGGTCATAAAGGAGTTAAAAAAGTTAATGGATGCAGGGTTCATTTGACCACTCAATTATTTTGAGTGGGCCTCTAACATCATCCCAGTTAGCAACAATCCATATGGCATTCACCTATATATTGATTTTAGAGACATTAATAAGGCATGCCCCAAAGATGATCTCTCACCACCTAACATCAACATGATAGTCGATTCAACGACAAGCTACAAAATTTTATCCCTCATGGATGGATTTTTAGGATATAACTAGATTAAGATTGCACCCAAAGACCATCATAAGACTATATTCACCAATCCATGGGGAATGTTTTTTATCAAGTCATGCCCTTTGGATTGAACAATGCAGGTGAAACCTATCAATGTGCCATGATTGCCATCTTCCATGACAAGATACTTGGCATCATTAAATACTACATGGATGATATATTAGCTAAATAAAGAACATGTTCAGGCTACCTCAATGTTTTATGAATAATATTTGAGAGGCTTCATCAGTAGAAGGTGCATCTCAATCTTAAGAAGTATGTCTATTGGCCATTTTAGCCCACATACCAAGCTTCTACCTGGTTTGAATAGATGAACAAAGTTATGGATGGAATGAGTGGACCAAATGCTTAGAAAAGGGGTCTAATATTACAAATTGAAAGGGACCAATAGGTTTTCATATGTTTTGAGCATTCAAGAGGATGAAGTAGGTTGCACAAGTAATAAGAGTTCATCAAAACCTTAAAAAATGAACAAAAGATGAACTGTGTAAGTCTAAGGGACTAGACCATCATAATGATGTCATGTGGAAATGAGTAGACCAGTTCACTTGTGTATTTTATGAGTTTGCTCAGGAATCCCCACAAGCCAAAACATCACATGAGATTGAAGTTCTTGGTGCCTTGATCATACTCTAAAAGTTTCATGCCTTGAAGAGTTATCTAGCTCAAGTTATAAGCATGCAAATATAGACTTGCAAAGTAAAACATTCAAACTAACATCAAATCTAAGCCCTAGTGAATAACCATTTGGATTTAAAAAATCCTTAGACATTCACATGGATGCCAATGACATTCATGTGGATGTCAAGTGATAGGCATGTGAACATTAAAATAAATCTCAGTCATTATCCGTTGGGGTTCAAAGATTGATGGTCGCATGGACGTCAATGATAGTCATGTAGATGTAAAATGATGGGCATGCAAAGATCAATTTTAAGCTCATGAGTTAACCATTTGAGTTCAAATGGTGGGTCCAAGCAAATTCGAAGGCTCTCTTTCATTCGTATATCAAGATCTTATGGTGCTCAAGAGGGCAAAAAGTCAAGAATCTGACAGTAGGATCTACAGGATCAATAGGAACAAAGGCAAGATGACATGATTTGATTGGCTTGAGTCAATATTCGATGGCCAAAGTTAAACCAAGAACCTTTCCATTGGAGGTCGAAGGAGCAATTTTCAATCGAAACAAACAAGTCTTGTGAGGATTATCCTGTCACCATTGGAGCTAGATCAAACACCATTGAATAGACATAGCCATGCAGTCAAGAATGTTAATGTTGAAGCTCTATTTCCATTAAGGACTAGAAGCATGATAGGTCTATTTAGACCTAATATAGTCTAAAATGAATATTTGCAACTTGTAGGTCTGCATCGATATTATAGTTATAGGAAAACCAATAGGAAAGATTGGTTTTCACCTATAGTGGACCTATGATCATGTTTGAAATAGGGGTAGTTATGAATGGTAATGGGAAGGGTCTCAGCTGTTGATATGGCTATATCATTGACAAAGCAGGTACTTACCACCACTTAAGGCATGGCATGACTATCAATTTCAAGATACAAGGATTTTGTCCTCATAAGTAAATCAAGTGGGCTTAGTGTTCTAAGATGGAGAGATGGTGGTTGGAGAAGCAGCTAGAGTATTGATTCCATTCAGATCTTAAAAGATCTTTTCTCAAATAGACCTAGTAATGACTCACCATGCAAAAATAAACCCTTGTCTTCTAGTGGATCTCTCAACCATGAGAGGAGCTCAAAGATTATTGGAGAAAAAAAGGTTATCTTGTTGGAGGAAGGCATGTGTATAGAAAGAAATTAATGATCTGTCACCATATTTATTGATCATTATGACCCCTTCTCCATTCTCCCATGCATGTTCCCCATCTCTCTCATTCCCATTTTAATATATATATGGGATTTTAATCTTTAAAATTGATCCCTCTCTTGGACATGACTAGACTCTGCTAAAATTGAGCTTGCAACCTCTTGAAATGATTAGAAGATCATATTCATATTTTATTATGCTTATCTAGTGTGTTGATGTCAATTGATTTTCATATGTGGTAGAGATTTCTCCTTTGTCAAGTTTTGATCTCACCTAGTTAGTAGTTATCTTGTTATGCAAGTCATGTTTAGTGTTCAAACACCATTTGATTAAAGATAACATGTGGATACATTGGCTGGTTAGTGTATTAAAGTACATCTCTCCACCACTTCCCTCAACTTTTGATCATTTAGTGAACCTCTGCATGAAATATTGATGCATAACAGATATTTGGATTCTTAGATCTAGTATTCTACTTGTCTCATTAGTGTTTATTAGGAGCTCAAATAGAGTGGATCAACATCATTTAGGTGCATCACCATTTGTATCTTAGATTTCCTTTTTGTCATCTCTCTCTCTCCTTTTTCCTAGTCATTAGTAGGTTTTAGTTGAAATGAGCTAAATGATGCATCAAAGGAGCTAGCCTCATTAAAAATCCTAGAGGTCTAACCCTATTATAGGATACCCACATCCTAGGGTCAATCCCATGTTGGAATAGATTTGGGTAGAGGATCTAAACATTTCTTTTTCCAACTAGGGTGTAATCTAGACCTCCAATAGTTCTAGCATGTTCGGTGCGACAAGGTCGAAGATAAGTGGAAATAATGTTGGTGTGTCTTTCCTCTAATCAACTTTTAGAAGCAAGCAAGTTATCACCAATGGTGACTTTGAATCAAAGCTCATGGTTATGATCAGACCAGATATGTATCCATGAAGTTTTTAATCCATTCTAATTTGACATATGAAGTTGATATGGATAACTATGGTGAATACCCATATCTTTCACCTCCTTATCATTAGTCTTAGTATGATCCTCATAATTCATATGAGCCTAATCAACCCTAACAAGAGTCCTATCAAAACTATGATGAGCCTTATCAAGTTGCTTATGATCCCCATTGTCAAGGGTATGGCTCTTACCTTCCTAACGACTCTTTCCAACCCTACCATGATCTCCATATGCCTTATGATCAACCAAACTATGATCCTCACCAATAGTATGAGAATCTATATTATTCATACATACAAGAGTATTTCCCTGATCCTTCTTATGAACATCAAGCCCATCATAATATTACTCCTTACCAACCCTATCACGAGCCATCCATACTAGCACTTAAGCAGACTTTAGTGAGCCTTGAAAAACATGCACTAGAATTGTTCTCAAAAAAGTATTATGGCCAAGATGTACCTACTCACCTGATTCATCATGTGAAAGAGTCATTACAGTAAGTAAAATAAGAATGGTCACCTTTTAGGAGATCAAATTGGAAAAGTCTCATATGAGAGATGATGGATGTAAGTGGTTACATTCAAATCATTGAGGATAAGGTAAAAGGCCTTAAATAACAACATGTCCAACTCCATCAACCTTATGTATCTTCATATATGCCACCCATCCTTCCCCAAGAGACCATTCCAAGTTATTCATATGTTCCTTAGGCCTTCCCTTCTTGGAGATCTATCCAAGAGAGTTGTCAAAGAAAGGAGGAGACTGTTGCTGAGCAACCTGCTATTGAAATCCAAGATTCTACTTATCTTCTTCAAGAACCCCTTAATAAATCCTTCAATGTTCCAAGCTAGAATCAAGTGGTGAAGTCATAGAGTGGGCAAGGTGAGATAAATCTAGATCGGGGAGCCCAGATTAAAGAAAAATCTAAACCTATGAAAGTCTCTCTTATTCCTCCTCAAGACCCCTCTTGTGTCCCTTATCTTCATGAAGCCACTAGACATCTTAAAAAAGAGCTATTCTAAGAGAGTATAGATAAGCAAATCAAAGATTTAGAGCTGAAGATAAGGAAGGAGGAGGAGAACCAAAATCAAAAGGTTAAAGAAGAGCCTATAGCTTTTCCATCTTGGAGATCTATCCAAAGATGTTCTCAAAACAAGAAAAAGATTTCAATTGTGAAGGATGAAGAGTAGTTTACAACTATTGAGGAATCTCAAGGAGGCATCAGGAAAATTAAGTTATGGTAAAATAATATACTCTTTCTATTACCCAACTCAACTTGCTTTCCTTAGAAGAGTTTCTTCGAGATTCAATGATTCCCAAGGTTCCAAATTACAAAAAGGTTCCTTCCATTCCCAAATGCATCCAAAACTATCCATCATACCTCATAATAGATCATGAACTTATCATACCCCCATCACATCTCATACTTCACCTCAAACCCATGAGCCTATCCATAAACCTTCCACCCCACCCTTTCTTGAGAAGGAGCCCATTTTGATAGAAGTAAGTGAGGAAGAAATAAATCAAGATATAACTGATCAAGAAGATGTCATAAGTGACTATGAAGAAGAGATCAACATCGGGGTCCCCCTTGGTGAACACAAGGGCAACTTAACCCTTTTGAATGAGGAGAAACATATTGAAGATTTTTTTGTATCTATCCATAAGGAATATGACCAAGACTTGAAGAAAGAGGTATTTGAAGAAGACCCCATATCTGATCATGAAGTAGTGGATGACCATCTCAAGTATGAAATGGCATGTACTATCAAGGTTGAAGGTCAAGTCACTCCTGAAGAAGTTATAGTCCTAAAAGAGTCTCATGAGACCAAGGTTGAAGACATAGATAGTTCTTGGAGATGACCCAATACCTCTATCTAATTTTGAATCACCCTCATATGCATTGGATCATGAAGAATACTATCTTGGTGACCTCATACATCAAGAAGAGAAGATTGAAGGAATAGTGGTTCTAGATGACAAGGAGGACAAAGATTATTGAAAACTGTAAATGAAGCTCTTTTAAGAGTTTGAAGATCTTTGCCAAGCTGAGGGTCAAGTATTTGAGAAGGTGGATAAAGAGTTTCCCATGGAAGACAATGACCAATACTGGGTAGAATATGCAGAGCTCCTTGATGAACTTGAAGAACTTGTAGCTAAAGAGAAACCCAATCTTATTGAGGGCATTATGGAAACCAATAAGGTATGCCTTGTTGAACCATCATTGGTGGTTGTAATTGAGGAGCCATATGAGAAAGTTGAGACTATCTGGATGCAACACAAGTTCATAGCTGACCTAGTTGGAGTTTCTTAGTTCTCACTGAACATCATGCCAATGAAGCTGGTATATACAACAAATAAGGAGGAATCAAGGCTAAGGGTCAAAAAGCTACATGCCTTATGCAACCCCTCATCCCATGATGTAGGAAGATTTTCAAACTTTCCTTTTGACCTAGGAGGGAAGGTACATATAGTTTTAAGCTGTACATATTAGGATAGTTATTTGCTAAATTCCTCTAAGTGTTGTTCTAGCATATTTGTTTGTTGTCCTTATTTTATCTATGTTAGTTTCCCTTCTATTTTGTGTTTGTTTCAAAAGGAGTTATCAAAGAGGGGTAGTTAGTTTTAGATCCAAGTCAATATGTTGAACTAGAGAAGAGACTCCATGCTTAATGGACTAAACCAGGATAATATCTAGGTTCCCTATGCATCACCATAAATGTTGGATATTTTGGTCCACATACCAAGCTTATGCCTGGTTTGAATAGATGAGCACAGTTATAGATGGAATGAGTGGACTAAAGGCTTAAAAAAGGGGTCTAATATTTTAAAGTGAAATGGACCAACATGTTCTCACATGTTTTGATCATTTAGGAGCATGAAGCAAGTTGCACAAGCAGTCAGAGTTCATCAGAACCGTAAAAATGAACAAAATATGAACTGTGTAAGTCTAAGGGACCAGACCATCATTAGGGCATCATGTGGAAATGATCAGACAAATTCACTTATCTATCTTATAAGTTCTCTCAAGAATCCCTACAAGCCAAAGAGTCACATGGGATTAAAATTCTTAGTGCCTAAAGTTTCATGCCTTGGTGAGTTCTCTAGCTCAAGTTATAAGCATGCAAATATAGACTTGCAAAGTGAAATATTCATGTTAATATCAAATTTAAGCCCTGATGAATAACCATTTGGATTTAAAAAATCCTTAGATATTCATGTGGACATCAATGACATTAATGCAGACGTCAAATGATGGGCACGTAGATGTCAAAATAAATCTCAACAATTATCCATTGGGGTTCAAATATTGATGGTTATGTAAATGTCAATAACCATCACATGGATGTTAAATGATGAGTACATGGATGCCAATTTTAAGTTCATGATTTATCCATTTGAATTCAAATGGTGGGTTTAGGCAAATTCAAAGGCTCACATTCATTCATACATCAAGATCATAGGTGCATATGAGGTCAAAAAGTCAAAAATCTAACAGTAAGATCTATAGGACCAATAAGAACAAAGGTAGAATGGCACAATTTAATTGGCTTGAGTCAATATTCAATGGCCAAATTCGAACCAAGAACCTTTCCATTAGAGGTCAAAGGAGCAATTTTCAATCGAAACAAACAAGTCTTGTGAGGATTATCCTGTCACCATTGGAGCTAGATCAAACACCATTGAACATAATAGCCATGCAATCAAGAACATTAATGTTGAAGCTATATTTCCATTAAGGACTAGAAGCATGATAGGTCTATTTAGACCTAATATAGTCTAGAATGAAGCTTTGCAACCTGTAGGTCTGCATCGATATTATAGTTATAGGAAAACCAATAAGGAAGATTGGTTTTCACCTATAGTGGACCTATGATCATGTTTGAAATAGGGGCAAATATGAATGGTAATGGGAAGGGTCTCATCTGTCAACATGGCATGACATGACTATCATTTTCAAGATACGAGGATTTTGTCCTCATAAGTAAATCAAGTGGGATTAGATTCCCAAGATGGAAAGCTAGTAGTTGGAGCGTTGATTTCATTTAAGTCTTAAAAAATATTTTCTCAAATAGACCTAGTAATGACTCACCATGCAAAAATAAACCCTTGTCTTCTAGTGGATCTCTCATCCAATGAGAGGAGCTTGAAGACTATTGGAGTAAAAAAATAGTTAGCTTGTTGGAATAAGGCACATGTACAAAATTCAATTAATGAGCTACTACCACATTTCTTGATCATTGTGACCCATGCATGTTTCCCATCTATCTCATTCCCATTCTGCTATATATACAGGATTTTAAGCTTTTAAATGGATCCCTCTCTTGGGCATGAGTAGACTCTGCCAAGATTGAGCTTGTAACCACTTTAAATGAATAAAAGAGACTCTGCCAAGATTGAGCTTGTAACCACTTTAAATGAATAAAAGACTATATTCATATTTCATTATGATTATCTAGTGCGTTTATGTTAATTGATTTGCATATGTGGTAGAGATTTCTCCCTTTTCAAGTCTTAATCTCACCTAGTTAGTAGTTATCTTGTTATGCAGGTCATGTTTAATGTTCAAATGCCATTTGATTGAAGTTAGCATGTGGATACATTGGTTGATTAGTGTCTTGAATTAGACCTCTCCACCACTTCCCTCATATTTTTATCATTTAGCGAACCTTTGCATGAAATTCTAATGCATAGCATATATTTGGAGTCCTAGATCTAGTATTCTACTTGTCTTATTAGTGTTTATTAGGAGCTCAAATAGAGTAGATCAACATCATTTAGGTACATCACCATTTTTAGCCTAGATTTCCCTTTTTTTTCTCTCTCTCTCTCCCTTTTCCTAGTCATTAGTAGGTTTTAGTTGAAATGAGCTAAATGATGCCTTAGAGGAGCTAGTCTCATTAAAAATCCTAGAGGTCTAACCCTATTATAGGATACACACAGCCTAGGGTCAGTCCCATGTTGGACTAGATTTGGGTAGAGTATTTGAACATTCCTTTTCCAAGCTAGGGTGTAATCTAGACCTCCAATAGTGTCTTTGGAGTCACTTCAGTCAAGCTACTAGGGTTCATTGTGTCACAAATAGGTATTGAGGTAGATCCGGCTAAGGTCAAGGCTATTGTGGAAATACCTCTTCCATCCAATTTGAAATAGCTCCATAGCTTACAAGGTAAAATTTAGTCTTTAAGTCATTTCATATCACAGTTGGCTGATAAGTGTCATCCATTTACACACCTTTTGAAGAAAGGTGTCATGTTTTAATGGGATATATGTTGTGAGCAAACATTTATAGAATTGAAGACCTATTTGGCTAATCTACCACTATTGACTTTGCCTACATCAGACATACCATGACTCATATACATATCAGCCATAAAACATTCACTGGGGACACTTTTGGCCCAAGATGGTTAAAAATGCAAAAAACATGCAATATACTAAGTCAGACATTGGTAACTTATGAGCATAACTATACACCTATGGAAAATGCTTGTCTTGCAATGGTCTTAACTTACCAAAAGCTATGACATTATATGTTGAATAATGAAACCATTGTGATAGCCAAGATCGATCTGCTCAAGTACCTATTTTCAAAGACCACCCTCACAGGCTGCATGGCTAAATGGGTTATGTTGCTGAGTGAATTCGATGTGGAATACCAAAATCAAAAGGCCATCAAGGGGAAAGTTTTGGTAGATCAATTCACTGAAGTTCCTCTGGTTGACACCAAGCCTTTTTCATTTAATTTTCTAGATGAATCAATCATGACCCTAGATGAGGTAACTATTGAGTCAAAATAATGGACACTATAATTTGATGGTTCATTCACCTCTTGTGATTCTGGAGCAGGTATTTTATTAGTCACACCACAAGTGGATCTTATTCCCAAGGCATTTCACTTTAGCTTCCATTGTACTAACAACATGGATAATATGAAGCCCTCGTTTCTAGATTTCATCTTGAAATATAGTGGGATATCAAACAATTTATGATATATGGTTATTATCAACTAATCATCAACCAGGTCACTGACTAGTACCAAACAAGAGATGGGAAACTTGTACCTTATAAGTGTATAGTGGATAATATTAAATAATAATTTATGTTTCTTTAGTTTGAACAAATACCATGGAAAAATAACCAAGTAGTAGAAGCCATGGCTAGTGTTGGGTCCATGATATAAGTTTCTAATGATGATAGACAATATCATTTCCTCATCAACAATATTTTATAGCCAACTCATGCTACCAAATTTAGAGAGAGTAGGTAATATTATTGTTCCCAATCCCCTTTGTACCAATACCTATATATTTATCTCCAAAAATAAAACCTTCGACCAAACCTTTCAAAGAACCAAACCAAACTATACCTTTACCGAGCATCCCATTATACCATCCTTGGAAACACGTTCTATCATAGAGGCTACGATATAGTATTGATTCACTGTTTATCTTTGATAGAATCTACATTGGTGCTTAAATATGAGAAAGGAATTTATGGGGCACACATTAACACCATGGTCTTGGCTAAGAAACTCCTTCGTATAGGATATGACTGGCCCAAGAAAGAGATAGATGCATCCAACTATGTCAAGAAGTGTGTTTCTTGTTAGAATCATAGCAATTCGATAATGCACCTTCACTACCATTCCTAAATTAATGACCATGGCCATTTTCAACTTGGGGACTCGATCTTATTGGAAAAATAAACCTTACTTCTTCTTCTTGCTAGAAACACATCCTTACTGCTATGGAGTATTTCACTAACTGGATAGAGGCCATGCCCCTCACTTATATAACTAGTAAGTAGATAGCCAAGTTCATTTATTTTCATATCATATACTTTGAAACATCCCTACCAAAATTGTCTCTGATAATGGTGGTTATTTCAAGAACAAGGATGTTAAATCCTTTTGTCGCTAATTCAAGATCAAACATAAATTATCCATACCATATAATCTGCAAGGAAATGATCAAGCCAAGACATCTAACAAGATCATTGTTGAAATCCTTAATAAGATTGTCAATTATTCCAGTCATGATTGGTCCTTGTAGTTGTTCCTTACTCTTTGAGCTTATAAAACTAGTCACTGAACCCCCACATGAGTTATACCATACTCCTTAATCTATGGTTCATAGGCCATACTTCTCATCGAGATCGGTCTATCTTCATTGTGTGTCTCGCTACATGACATTATTAATATGAAGAATATAGAGTTTCTAGATTGTAAGAGTTGGAGATTCTACATGAAAAACATTGGTCTACCTTAGACCATTTAAAAGCTTATCAAAATAGGCTACGTCATAGTATAACAAACACATTCTCCCTTGATAATTTGAAGTAGGTGACTTGGTCCTGAAATAAAATTGAAAAAAAATAAATAATAAGCATAAAAAGAAAGGAAAATTTGAAGCCAATTGGTTAGATCTATTAATGATCACTATAAATTATGGTTCTAAGACATACAAGCTGGCTACTCAAGAGGGACAAAAGCTTGAGGAACCCATGAAAATAATGCACCCCAAGCATTTCCATGCTTGAAGTTTATTCCATTCCATTATCTATAAGAGTCCTTAATTGGGAAAACCTATTGTATATTTTTACCTAGACCATTCTCATTATTTTACCACATGGACCATTCCCACTTTGTTATCTGGACCATTTTTATTTACTTACTCAGATCATTCTATTGTTTCCTAGACCATTCTAATTCTATCAGAACAAGAATTTTTTTACTTGGACCATTCTTGTTTCATGTTACCTATTCTTATGGGACATTCTAATCCTATTATTAGTCATAATCTTGATTACGAACCAACATGTAGACATATTTAATGAATATTTTTGAGGTAGTTCTGAGTGATTAGCATCAACATCAACATTAGCATTAAAATCAATAATATATTTTTTGGGCCAATTTCTTAGGGTACTCAACATATGGTTTCACCTATCTGGTAGTTCATTGAGACCTTGTTTCCCCTAATTGTTCCTATTTGCTATTGCATAGTATTCCTCTAGACCTTAGATTCTGTTGTTGGTTCATAGGAGCATAGTTCTAACTACTTTAGCTGTTGTTTAAGATTCTATCTAAGGACCAGGGTCCTTTTATAGATGGTTCATTGTAAATTTGAACATATTATGATACTTTACTTATTACAAAAAACCCAAAAACATTGTAAAACACAAGACAAAATACCAAAAAGATTTTTTAGTTAGATAAGGTGGGATTAAAATCTCTATGAGAGTTGTAAAGCCATGCCATCTTCTGGGTGGGTTTCTCCTTTGTTTTTTTCATCATTTATGTTCTTTCATTATATTCCCTTTTCTAGGAGAACTACATTGACTTGAGGTCCACACAGACTATATAGGCATTGTTTGGATGCATGGGGCATCTCGGGTCAGCTGAATCACTCATATTTTCATATTACTATTGCTTGGACCTATATGTTCTCACCATTTTTTGAGTAATTTTGGACCTATATGCTCTCACCATTTTATGATTAATTATAGACATATATGCTCTCACCGTTTTATGAGCCCATTATTATTTATCCTCTATTAATTATTTCTTCTCTACTTATCACATTTCTTCCATCTTGATTCTTGAGAGAATTATATTTGGCCTAAAGTCTAGGTTGGAACTCGTATCTATGGGACTTTATAGGCAATGTCCA
Organism: Torreya grandis; assembly: GCA_037957365.1. Lineage (NCBI taxonomy): Eukaryota > Viridiplantae > Streptophyta > Pinopsida > Cupressales > Taxaceae > Torreya > Torreya grandis. The sequence goes on from JARHVA010002964.1 coordinate 2,011,601, forward strand.
ATTGCCTAGTGCATTTGGAGTCAACTCAAACACCCCTTCCTTATTCTTCCATTCCCCCTACTTTGACAACCTATTTATACTCCAAGTGTAACACCTTATTCATTACATATGCACAATTGTTAATTGGTTACATTGAGTCTCTTTGTCTTCATTGAATTGTGTTTTATTTCTTGGTTTGTGCACTTGTTTATTGGAGTGTCATGTCTACATACATTTTGAAAACTTCTCGAGTCTTGTCTTAACTTGGGATTGAGTTGTTTAATTATGTATTTAGATTATTTTATTGCTTGTTTCTATTTTGTATATTCTTTTTTCCACATAAGTCTTGATAATTCATATCTTATCTTTAAGTTGGTTAATTTTTTGTTTTTAATTTTGGTTTTTAATTTTTATTTTTGTCTCAAATTTAAACATTTACAACTTTGGTTTTGGTATTTATATCATTATTTTGAGTTGTAAATGTTCACATTTGAACTGGTCCATTCCTAATTTGAAATGCAATGTCATTATAAATTGTTCATACTTATGATGCATAATTTAATTTTCCATACTAAACACCAAGAACTCTAGTCTTAAAAATCAATGTGGAACTAAACATACATCTCTGAAAGCACCATTTGACATATCTGCTACCTAACTAGGATATTATCCTCCCCTTATGATCTATACATTGGAAATAAGCATTACTTTCTTTTTTACTTCAAGACGTGAATCTCCTAGATTACGTATCGAGCTATGCTAAAAATCCATTTACCCAACATCTTTGGTTACTTATATAATGATTCAAGATGTGCATCTCTTAAATCAATCTCTAGTATCTAGTCATGCATTAACCAAAAATAGGGATAAATCAACAATCTATATGCTATTTAAGGACGTGCATCTCCTAATGTTCACATACATTATCATATCATAATCATGAAAAATAAATACACATCCATCTTTATATTCTGACTCAATCTCCCCTCATGGACTTATTATTACCTTGGTTCTTCATGAAAGGCTATTTTTAGCCTTGTTTATCCATTTTCAAGCTATTTTCTTCTAATTATTCTTTTTTTTTGGCCTCTCTTACTGAATTAAATGTTTCTTTCTTTTGATTGAGGGCCAGCCTATTAAAAGTAATTTTTTTTCATTCTCCCCTCGAGGGGGCATCATAGGTTACCCAACCTCTATTCGGAGCATTTTTCATAGCCTTGGTTTTCCACATCTCATGTAGAATTTAATAGAAAGCGAGAATAAATTTTTCTTTTAATTATGATAATTTTAAGTGACATTTTTATTCTTTAAAAATTCATTGATATTGAACCAAATGTCTTACCACACCTTCTCAAATAGGGGAAAAATGTAGACATCTAATTCCTATCATTATCATGCTGAGATTTGTAATCTGAATGACTTTCTGTAATAACACACAAACTAGACCAAAATCACCAAAACACTATAATTTAGCTACACATGTCATGTACATGCACTAATTTACATCCTGTACCCTAATTTAGGTAATATATTTTATGAAATTGTTATCTTCTCCTAATTCACTATGATTCACATTGTGACTAAGTAAAATGATGTTCTAGACCATTAAAATCCTCTAATTCAGCCACACACATCACGTGCATGTATAAATTCTCATCCATATTACCCTAACTAGGGAATTAACCTATACACAATTGACACCTTCCTTTAATTCAACTCAAATTAGATTATAACTAAATAAATTGACATTTTTGACTAGTTTGAATGAGCAAGCAGCCAATTTCCAAGAATTTCAAAAAGCTAAGTAAAATCATTTAAGCAAAGTAAATCTGATTAAGAGCTTAAGTGAGAAATACATGGAAAGTTGTTGAATATATATTATTGAAAAATCATAATTCAAAATATTTATGCGATGATGTCACCCATGACATCATCATAGGGGTGTCATCCACAAAGAATTAATGGATATAAAAATCAGGATTAAGGCTACCCATACCTTATTAATGCTTCATTTTTTGAAATATTGATGACTATATTTATTGCTTATCCCTCCAAATTGAATGGATTTGTGACCTTTAATCTTGATCTTGACATGGAGGGTAAGGAATCAATTAGCTCATTTTGGAAAAGCTATAAATACATGAGCCATGGGCATAGCCTTCAAGCTTCTTTTATGTAATGTTATTATGTAGGAATAGCTTCAAGAAGCTCTTTTTGGTGTAGATAAAATATACAAAGATATCACTAGAGAGCTTCACTCATCCTTTCAATATTGATTAAATCAAGAGCAAAATCTATTGGTATAAGGATAGATGTATGGAGACGCTTATTCTATCGCATTGACGAAGACTTAGAGCACAATATCTAGGCACAAACATGTTTAAGATTATCATTGGGAAGGCATTGTCCATGTTTTATTTTTTAATATTTTTGAGTCCATTAATCCATGCCCCTTGAGGGATCAGGCCTAACATGTTATGTTCTTTATTCTTTGTCATTTTCTTTATGTCTTGAATGTATGAACTAACTTGCTCTGCAATCCTATTCTATAGGCACCAACTCACGAAAAATTAGTCTAACGAGCCCACCCCGATCCTAATTAGGAGGTCAATGTTTCAATAGATTATTGGCATTAAAAATCATGAGTAAAATATATTTTGAGTGTTTACATATTCCCATGCAAGGGTCATCCTTGTCTACAAAGTGAAACATGGGATGATTCCTTAGGAATAACATGCCAAAAATTAGTAAATGTAATAAAAGTACGTAGAATAAAATAAAATATGTACCTACTACAAGGCCAAAGTAAAAATTTACACATTGTGATTGTAAGGGATAAGCCAAATATGGATTACAAGGTTGTTGCAAGGATGTGATGGACTAATTTGGGTTTGAATCTTCAAAATGCAATGGAATAGGCTATGTTTAGATCATCAAGATACAAGGGACTAGATGGATTTAAACATATGAGAGTTAAAATAAATGGTTATTAGTGGAAAATGTTTGATAGTAAATCCACTTGGATATAAGAAACAATGATGGTGTAAATGACAAAAAAAATAGGGCATATAGTTTGAAAGTTATGGTTGTCAGAAAAATCATAAAGTGTGAAATTGATAGGTTGAATTTAGAGGTCAAACCTATAAAATGGGCATGCAAGTCTTCATTTTATCGATAACAAATATATAGTTAAGAGTGTTTATTGTGCCATGGAGAGAGACTATGGTGAAATTTCAAAGAGGGCAACGTGGGGGTATAATTGTCAGGGGATGTCTATGAGGCCATGTGAGTAAAAAATGTTCTCTTATTTGATTTTTTCAATGTAAAAGTAGGCTATAGTATAATAATTTTACCCAAAGGAATTCCTCTTGGTAGAGTACCTCAAAGGAAGTCAAAGTGCTCATCAGGCTCTCATCTAGGGGAATGGAGCCAATAGTGGACATAGTACCCAATAGTGGAAATAATACATGATTACACAATTTCAAATACTTATTAAATATAATAGTTGATCATATTTTACCCAATAATACTATAAAAAACCCAATCACATCATGACATACAATATTCACAACCAATGTATATCGATACAAAATTATTGAATACCATTGTACAAATATTAGATTAAGCCTTTTTGTAATGCATTAAAAAATGAAATTTAATTCAAATGGTAAGTTTCACTCCACTTAAACATGTCAAATGAAATATATATATTAAAAACATGCAAAAATTTCAAATGAATATATTTTGTACAATAATTGGTGCCTAAAAGTTATATTTATTACATTGTCAACTTAAAGCATACCACTACTGACCCATTTCCCTTATTATGGGTTAGAGAAAAAAAATCAAATTATAAGTCCCATTGTTGTTAGGGGCACATGATTGAAATTATGACACACATGACTTGATTAAGAATCATAACTAGATCCAAAAATGTCATTTTGGCTTGAAAATGCCAAATATTGTATTGAAAATGTAATTTGCTTTCAAATGCTATAATACATGATAAAATCACTATAATGTGTTAAAAATAAATTAAATCTATGTTAAAAATATTATTTTATAGTAAAAACTCAGGTATGCCCTAATAGATTTTTTTGGATGTAAATCCTTCTTATTGGCTCATTTGTTTATTCTTAATTTATTGAATGTATTGGGATGCATGCTGCCATGTAGGTTCTTGAGTGGCCACCTCAATTCACACATTAAAATTGGATTGCTATTAATAAGAGGATAAGCCCACCCATTATCTATACATTTTATGTATTCTCTTCTTACTGATTTATTGTAGTCTAGGACTCCTTGTGGGATTCTAACCAATAATTTGTGTTGGTGTTCATTCTTTATATGTTTGTGTATATTTCATTTATATTACTTTTATACTGTATAAATTAAATTAGTGTTATATAGGGATGCATCTCCTAAATTTTGGTTACAATCTGGATATCTCAAACATTTTGGGAACTTGAGGAGATATCCCAATTATTAAAAAAATAGCTATTTTACTTTAAAATAAAACCCAAAATCCACCCAAAAGTTATTATTTAAAAAAAAAACAATGAATCTTAATCTTTAACATACCCCAAAAAAATATTAAATAAAGTTTTAACCCTTAAATTTCATTAAAAAAAGTTAAAATACTTAAATATTAATTTTAACAAGCATCCCCCACTATCCCCAAAATATGGGATTTTTTTGTTATCCCAAAAACCCCATCCCCACATCCCCATATGCCCAAGACTTAAGTAATCATGAACTAAAAACTCATATGGTAATAGAGCTTGGGGTTTTTGAAACATGAGTCCTTGGTAATTTGAAACCATGTTGTATGGTGAAGATGTGATCGATAAAAAAATAGTGCTTGGTCATGTTTGATTTTTTCATAGGGATTGGATACCCAAAGATGATATTGTAACTCAAAATATTGGTGGTTTTAAAGGATTTTTCTAGTAGTAAATTTGTATTTTTTTAATGATTTGAAAGGCATTTCAAGCTTGATCAAAAATAAAAGTTGTTCTTTTGCTTGTCTAACACAAGGTTATGTTCGTATAAGAAGATTAAGGTTTTTGAAAAAACTCTTAATTGGAGTAAAAATCACATTTTCACATATCTTGAGAAATTTTAGAATTAGTATTTTTTCATTTAAAAATATTGCCATATAAGTCCTCATACCTTGGTAATATTTTAGAGGCTAGTAGGAAGTCACATTGGTGAGTTATGGCTTAACGCAAGGGGTTAAACAATGTGTAGAATGGTTGGTCACACCAATAAATTATAAAGTGTGTTTCAAACCAATCTTGGGAGATTTTGGTCATTAAATCTTAAACTTTATTTTCATCTTGTGATGATCTATACAACTGGCATGATAATTTGAACCATGTGATTTTGTACAACCTGAATCAACACACAGTTTACAATTTCATTAAAAGCCAAAAAACCTTGCCTCATGTTTCATAATTCAAGTTTTATGCCACTTTCAAATTCATAATTTTGAAAATACCTACCAAAAATTATTTATGTTCCATGTTCCATGCAAGAGAACAAAATGAAAACATTATTTTTTATGAGAATAAATATTTAAATCAGAGGTTCGCATTAGTAGAGAATAAAGTTACCATGATTTGATCTGTCGATTGGGTACACAAAATTTCTTTATCCAACTTTGTGGGTGAAATATGTCACATTATGCATCCCAAGTTTGGCATTTATAAAGTACTCTAGACTTAAGAAAGGAATGTAGGTGAGTTGGAAGAAGTAACCTTATACGAAAAAACTAATAGACTTAGGAAATGAGTATATGAGAGTTGGAATAAGTTGCATGCTTTATGGAAAATTGTTTTGGTGTTTGGGTCTTTTAATTGCTTTTAAAAAAAATTCATGACTCCACATACATTCTTTCTCTCTTGACTTCTCATTCACTAATTCACTAAGGAATAAGAAATGAAGAATATAAACTCTCTAGATTTAAGTGTTACATCATGAGACAAATGTTAGCTTCATTAATATAAATCAAAAATCAAATTGAAATGCTACCACTAACTTAAGCATGTGTCCTCAGATTGAGAAAGACTAATAAGAATGCAATTTAAAATAGAAAACAAACATAATTATTATAACTTCTTTCAATTCTCTTTCTAAATTCATGATGTGCTTGGATATATGGATATAGTTGCAAGCTTCTTGGTGAATGTGCATGATCAAACTAACATCTCCCATTGCTAAATGCATAATTTGGATTAATAAGTGATGTGCTGATGTATGAATGTATATACAAAATGGATTACTTCATTATGTTATCAAGACTTGCTAATAATGGAGGGGGATCCCTCTATTCATAACTTTTTTAAATGGATGTGGACCCTCTATCTTGGATCAAAATCTTTGGTTGAGGATGAGTTCTCCTCATATATGTGGGAGATGGAGTTTCCAAGAAAGAGGGATGAAGTGTGTAAGAGGAGGAACTGATGAGGCCTAGTCTTATGACATGCCTTGAATGAAAAATAGATTGCATGGGATTAGAAATAAATTAAAAATTTATTTGTGAGAGAATGTGAGGAAGATAAGATTTGTTGATTTTTGAAAATAGGGATATTCAAAATTCCATGGAGTTTATCATTAGGATAAGATTAACTAATTAATTGAGATTGATTAACTAATAGTAAGTGATGTAATATTGTGGGAATGGCTATGATCATGGAATAAATAATTAATTGATTAGGGGGGATGAATAGTGAATCAACTAAGTGTGAATATAAGATTGATTAGATGATTTAGGAATGATGTTAGTGTGGATGAACATATAATTAAAATAAACATGATGTATCCAAGTTTTAGTGTGTACATTTTTCCCCTTTGAAAGGGCTTTGTGAGACACGATTGGTGGAGTTACAAATTTTCAAATAAATAAGCAACCAAAAAGGTAGATAAAAATTAGATGATAGTGATGAAAGAATATGATGGATGATGCCCCCTCAAGAGGGCATGTAAGGATGAACGATGTAGATGGACTCTTGAAAATGAGAGGAAGAAGCTAGAATAAAAGAAACAATGGGTAAGTGATGAAAAAATAATTGTTGGAATGCAATATGATGATGATTGGATGAGATTAAACCATGGGTAAGATTAATCCACTTGAGCTAATAGTTTCATGCTTTGATTTCTGATGATTGCAAATTGATTTCCCTTAAGTAGGTAGATTAGGGAAGGATACATCCTAAGATAAGTTGCACACTTTGATTTTATAGAAGCAAGGCATATGTGGTAAAAATATATTGAGAAAGATGTGGTCTTGACTTACCCCAAGTAGTTAATATTGGGGAATGACCTATCCAAATGATGAGATGTAAGTTTGACTTACCCTAAACAAGGCAAAAGCTATGAGTGAGCATGGATGGATGATTCATTGATTAATTGATTGATTGATTTGTCAACATAGATCAATGATTTTAATCTATTTCATGAATTAAGGATGATATGAAAGATGTTGATGGAGGAAAAGAAGTTGATTGGTTGATGAAAACATATGTTTGATAGTATATTGACTTTTTAAAGAATGAAGAAGCCAAAAAACTAGGCACACAATAATGCCCAAAGTGGTGAAAATAATGATTGAAGAATGATGAAATAATGATGTGATTATATTTGGAGATAATTTTGATAAATTATGTAAGAATAGGGGATTGTTAGTTAGAAGAAATAGATAATGAAAATAATAGTAAGAATGGTGAGTAAAATGGTGATGGTGGTTGAGCTGACCTCAAAAACTCTATGTAACTCAACATTCCCTATATAGTCCAAATAGACGTCAGGCTGATGTAGTTATTCCAAAAGGGAAGAATTTGACGAGGAAAATATTAGATAAAAATAGGAATGATGGTGGCCAAATTGACTTCAAAATCTCCATGTGACTAAGCATTACCTACATAGTTCAAATGGACCTTATGCTGATGTAACCCTCCCAAATGAGAGGAATGTGATGAGGAAAATATTAGATTAATATGGGAATGGTGGTGGTTGATATGACCTCAAAAACTTCATGTGACTGAGTATTTCCTACATAGTCTAAATGGATCTTATGCCAATATAGTTCTCTTAAAAGGGAGGAATGTGATGAGTAAAATATTAGATGAAAATGGGAATGCTAGTGGCTGAGTTGACCTTATAAACTCTTTGTGATTGAAAGTTACCTACATATTCCAAATGGATCTTAGAGAGATGTAGTTATCTCAAAAAGAAGGAATGTGATGATGAAAATATTAGATGAAAATGGGAATTACTGTGGCTGAGCTAACCTCAAAAACTCCATGTGGCTGAGCATTGCCTACATAATCAAAATGGACCTCAGGATAGTATATTTCTCCCTAGAAGGGATGAATGTGATAAGGAATGATGATGATAAATATATTATTATTGTTGAAGATCAAAAAGAGATAATATGATTTGATTTTAAAATAGATGATATTGCAAGGGGATAAACTACCACTTTAGCATGTCTCCACATATATTTTACAACTTAATTTTTTATGTATCATAGAATGGTATGAAATATAATACCAAACATCATGTTAAATTAATTAAATGTGAGTATATACTAACCCATGGTCCAATAGAAAAATGACACAAACCCACCATGATATAGAAAAATTAGGATGACATTGTTGTTGTATGCCAATAGATGGACTCAAGTACAAGTGAAAGAAATCACTATGATATGGAAACACCATGATGACCCTATTGATGCATATGGACTGAGTCAAGGACGAAAATAAAAGCAAAAAAATAATCAAGCAAACAAACACACATAACCTTTAAAACAAAATAAATAGCAAGCATCTTGTCATTAATCAAGTCAAAATCCATGCATGAAGGCTCAATGATACTGATAATTGGATGGTGACCCAAAGTAAGGATACGTGCAAGGGGATGGATTGGGAATAAATATCTTGAAACAAGTTGTACACTTTGATTTTTTGTTCCCTAGATAGGGTGAAAGCCGTAAGCTTGGATTGATTGATTTGCCCCCAATAGGGTGGATGTGAGAATGAAATATCTAGAAAAGTGTTAGATTGATGAATAAAAATGATCAATGATTGCTAATTGGATTTAGGATGAAACAAATGTTTTTGTATTTTGTGGCTTTATATCTCTTTTGGATATTTTTGGCCTTTTTATTTTTAAGGATTCTGGGCTTTTCTAATTTTTTAGGGATTTTACAATTTCATGATGTTTTTGGATTTTTAGATTATCTAATGTCTTTGGATTTATTGGATGTTTTTAATATTTTTAGATTTATGGGAATATCTGATGTTTTTGAATTTTTTAGAATAAATATACTAGGTTTTTTTGGATGTATGTACAACGGCTACTAGTAAAATGAAAACCTATTCTAGCATCAAGATGGGATATGATAATGGATGGAACAAAACCATGATGATGTTGGATGATAATGGATGATGAGGGACTATGAGGAATGGATTAGTGATATCCAAGGACAATGTCACATAGGAACCAAAAAAAGTGACATTTAGAGGATATTCCAAAATATTTTCTAAAATAGGGCTCAAAACATCTTCCAATTCCTTATTAAATGATATGAAAGAACAAATGAGAATGATAAGATGATATGGGGATGGTTACAGGATGAACATTTGGGTAAGATGGTTGAAAATTATTCAGAAGGGATGTTTATGATAAAGGATTTATATGGAAAAGGGGTTAGCCCAAATTATTTTACACATGATGCTAGAAAAATGGTTTTTATCACGGTGTTTTCCCAAAGTGCCATAATCATAGTTTTCACCATTGGATGAATTATTTCTATCTTTTGATTTTTAATATAATTTTTTGATTTTTTAACATCTCAACTCATTAGAGGATTATAAGATGCATAATGTTGGTCTTGTGATCTTTCAACTATGTGCTCTAGATAACTCTATGATATTTGTTAAGTTCTAGATTGGCTTCGTCCAAATTGATTGAGATGTCATCACAGCCCCTTTAGAAGTGCGTGTTGCCAATGAGGATGAAACAAAATTTGTAGTGGATGGAGGATGTTGGTTAATTTATTGAAGGATTTAGAGGGATGTGTGGATCATGATGCAAATGGGGAGTTGGGACCAATAATCTCACATTTTGTAATATTAAGAGTATTTATCAGTTGGATGCTTGGGTTTTTTTCTATTGTAGTGATGGTGTTTGTAATAAATGATGTAGATTCATCTTATGACTATGTAGACACATGAGTGAGATTGGTTTTTTGATTTTTCTAATTTTGATTTTGGTTTTGGTCCAATAATAGGTCAAAGAGATTTTCATTAAGGGACTTTTGACTTTTTTGATTTTGATTTTGATTGTCTGATAGTGCCTCAAACAAGGTTTCACTAGGGGACCTTTCTTTTAGATTTCTAGGATTTTGACTTTTATTTCCCCATAGTGCCTCAAATAAGGTTTCATAGGGGATGTTGATTTTGGATTTTGATTTGATCAATTATTGGATTCATATTGATTGAGGAAGTATTCCTTGAGATGTACTGATGCAAATTTATGCTTTTTTGGCTGGATGCCAATCATGAATTTTGTTATTATTTGATTACTATGGAAGAAGTCTTATGGTAAGTGATTTTGTCAATCATAATTGATAAGTGCAGGAGATTGAATTTCAATATTTTATAAATGATTAATGATGTTGATAAAATGATGGTTGGTAGCATGGTCCTCGTAGGGACTATGAACATTATATGTTTCAATGTTGGATAAGGTTTCCTAAAAAATTATGGATGTGTCACAAACATCTTTACGTGGATTTGTAGATGGTTTGAATCTAATTCCATGAGAATATTTTTGTGCATGTACATGGATGGGCTTGATAATGACCTATTCACAGAACCAAATGATTTTCCCATTATAGTTCACACTTTCGAAGATTCTTCTTGCAATAGGATATTTGTTGCTCTAGAAATAAGCCACAAGATTGTCCCCATTTAACCATGTTTGATTTTTGTTGATAATTTATTATTATATAAGAAATTTATATATAATAAATGATGTATTCTTGAAGTAATAATATTTTGATGGTAATGTTGGTTCTAATTTTGATGCTGATTTGCCATTGAGGATGAGCCTATTTGCATGTAAGGTATTTTTCCATTTGTTACGTATAAGTACCATTATCACTTAGGGCATGTGGTTTTTGGTGTTAGACAATTTTATATGTGATGGGAGATTAGATAATAAGCCAAGGATGGTCTTATCAAATATAAGTTCATCAAGGACTAATACTTAGTCAAAAATGAGTGGCTAGTCAAAGATAGGTTGGTCAAAGCCAAGATGACCAAGGATGGGTGATTGTGGAAGTGATGGATGATTGAAGATTGGATCATAAAATATAGGTATTTTATAAAATATGGGTGGTCCAATAATGGTTTGGGATTGGACAAAGATGGGTGATTTGATAAAAAAATTAAAAATGAGTTGACTATCTTGACCTTGATGTGGAAGTGGACAAGTTTGATTGTGATTTAGAAGGAGATCTTAACATATCCCTAATGGATGATTTTTAGACATGGATGTACATAGTTATTGAGTAAATGATGATATTTAGAGGTGAAATGATAGGACATGGATATATTTTTCAGATTTGTTGTGGCTCTATAGCTGAATGGATGCTAAATAGTAGATTATTTGATATTTATGACTTAGGGGAATTGAATGTTAGAATCGTAGATAAAGGGTCAAGAAGGGATTCTAGGTAGGATATCTGTTGGATAATTTGAAAGATTTTGTCAATCATGGATTGATGTTGGGATGATGATGCTAGAATGAGATTGAGATTATGGAAGGCCATGGGCGTAGATGATATTTTATGTAAGATTGGTTGATGTTTGGATTAGTTGACATGATTTGATTAAGATTTTGGATTTGATTGGATGCTTGATGTTTGATGTATGGTGTGATGTTTGGTTAGGATGTTTGATGTGATTGTTGATATTTTATTGGAATTTGATTAATTTTAGATTAGATCCTAATTTTTGATGTTTTTATTTGATTTAAATAGGAGAAATAATGGATGTTATGGTTTTTTCATTCCCAACTAACATGTGTGAGAGATTGAATGGAAAGATAAAGATATGATTTGAATTTGGATGTTCAATTGATTTGGAATTGACATGAAATGGTCAAAAAAATCTTGATTTGACTTTTATTTTTTGGAATTTATGTTTTTATTTAATTTAATTTGCTCAAAGTTAACCATGGATGTTGTACTAGGCATCTATATGTGGTGAGTAATCTCTAAGAACACTATTTTACCTACATTGATAGTTGTTTATAAGTAAATGCTATTAATATATAAAAATAGGGTCAACTATATGTGTCTCATATATACCTTGCATTATTATGTAGCCTAATTCTATAGAAGAGGGAGATAACGGGCTTTACGATAGGGTCTTATCCCTTTAAAACCACTCCAACTATAATATTTTAGTGGAGTGTCATCGTAAATTATTCCTCAAAGGGTGTTGTATAGAACCTATGTATTGGAGCATGAAATACCCTCACTTCACATTGCAATTAAAATAAGAAACCATTTGGTTGGTAATTTCATCTCATTTCTCAATTTGTATACCCCACCAAAACACAAGTTTGGTTTGTACACTGGGAGATGAAGTCCCAATTGTCAGACCCTAAGGACTCATTTTGGTATCAAGGTCCAACTTGTGCAACCAAAAATTAAAAAGGAAAATAGGCTATTTCTAATCCCTAGGCTCCCATAAAGGGCAAAAGATAAAATAATATTCTCTTCATGATGGGGGAAGTATAACTAAAGTGTTTCTAATCATGCAAGATCCTAAAATCATGCAAGGGAAAACATAACATTTAAGCTATTGTAAACACTAAACACAACACTCATTTAAATACAAACAAATTTGATTTAAAAACCAAATATAAGTGTTTGTTCATTTTTTAAAACACCAAAATTAAATGTTATAAATGCTTATTTGATTGATTTTGGCTTTGATGGGTGAGAACCTACAAGTAAATAGATTAATAATCTTATTTTTTATCTTTGACAAGTGTGTGGGTATTGCAATGAATTTGTCAAATCTCTATCTATGATTTCATCATTTTATAGGGTAATTTTGTCATCATATAAAGTGATTCCACAATTATGCAAAAGCACAAAAAATAGAAAATAAAAGCACATTTTTATTAATAATTTAGTAATTCCACTACTAGAAACAACATTTTTAATATTAAAAATAACATTTTCACAACTGTAAAAAATTAAAAAATAAAAAGTAAAAACAATATTTTTAGAATACGAATAATGAATTTGATACTATCTTTATAATTCTAACACTATGCAGGGTGATTCTAACATAAATTTTATTAGTTTTGTGTGTATTATTAATACCTTCATTTTATCACAAATAAGAGGTTAAACATACACCTAAGTCAAAATTTAAGGCACCTAGAAGGTAGGTAGTAAAAATATAAAATAATACATGGTGATTTTGCCACTTAATAGAGTGATTTCACCACTTAGTAGAGTGATTCCACTACTTAGTAGATAGAATCTGTTGTTATGTAAAAACACAAAAATAAAAACTAGATTTTTTTTTTGATGATGTAGACTATATTTTCACCAAAATGGACCACATATCTACCATTTAGGATATTTTAACACCCATTTGGTGATTTCACCAATCCTTTTTTGATTTTGCTATTTTGATGATTTTGGCACAAATTTGGTTATTCCACCACTTTCACTTGCAATTCTACTATTACGTAGAGTGTTTCCATCAGGATTATAAGAATGTAAATTTGGAATATTTTCACAAAAATGTAGGGAATTTTGGATATAATTAGTATTGAGTTATGGGATAAAAGGAGGATTAAGGGATATCCATACTTATTGTGGGTTGTGGTCCCATAATGCATGTCTTATGTAACATCATAAGACAAAGGTTAACTTCATTAGTAGAAATAAAAAATCAAATTGAAATGCTACCACTAACCTAAGCATGTGTCTTTGGATTGAGAAATAATAAAAATAATACAATTCAAAAGAGATAACAAACATAATTGTTATAACTTTTTTATATTTCTCTTACCAAATTTGTGATGTGCTTGGATGTATGGATATAATTGTAAACTTCTTGGTGGATGTGCATACTCAAATAGATATCATCTTCCATTGATAAATGGATAATTTGGAATGATAATTGATGGATTTATGTATAATGGCTCTTCAAAATAGCAACACTTTATTGTGTTATCAAGAATTGCTAAGAATGCAGGGGGAACCCTCTATTTATAGCTTTTCTAAATGGATGTAGACCCTTGATCATAGAAAAATATATATAATTAAGGATGAGTCCTCATAAATGTGGGAGATGGACTGTGCAATAATGAGGGATAAAGTGTGTAAAAGGATTAATTGATGAGGCATGGGCTTATGACATGCCTTGTTGAAAAATGGATTGAATGGGGATTAGAAATGAATTAAAAATTCATTTATGAAAGAATGCGAGGAAAATAAGATTTGTTGATTTATGAAAATAGGGATATTCCAAAGTCCATGGATTTTACCACTATAAAAATATTAGCTAATTAATTGATATTAATTAACTAATAAGAAGTGATGTGATTTTATGGGAATGGTTGTGATCATGGAAGAAATAACTAATTGATCAAGGAGATGAGTAGGGAACCAAATTGGGATGTTAGTGCAAATACAAGATTGATTAGATGATTTAGGAATGATGTTAGTGTGGATGAAAGGATATCTATAATCGACACATTGTTTAATTTTAAGTGTCTACACTAAGTATGTTTTATTTGTTAGATGCTAAAGTATGTTAAAAAAGTGTACTAAACATAGCCCCCCATACATATTGTTGATGAGGGTTTTAACCACACCAATATCATAATGAGGTATCCTCTAGAATTTTAGGATCTCGATAGAGGTGAGCTCTATTTTAGAGCATCAGTTGTAGGTATGTGGTCTTAAAAACTAGTGGACAGAATAACAAGTAGGGCATGAAGGTTGTTAACAAGGTTTTTGGATGGAATGGTGGTATCTTAAAAAGGAAGTAAAAATATATGTGAGTTGAATGGATGGTTACTAATCTAGAGTGGGTAGGTCTCAAAATAAACTCAAAAAAGGAGGGAAGGGTAAAGCAAAAAAGAAAGGTTCTATGGTCTTCAAAACTCACTTCCCTAATTGGTTTCTAAGTGGAAAAGTGCTTTTAAAACCTATGCTTATTGCTATCAATTGTTGTACACACATAGTCAAACATGGTTAAGAAGTCTAGGATGATATTGATATAAAAAACTCACAAGCCTCAGTCAAATGTTTCTCCTTTTAAGGTAGTTGTCACACACTCTTAATTAGAGATTATGGCTTAGGATTAGTGAGGTATTTGAGGTAATTATTGCAGACACATATATAATTGTATTGATTGAAAGGACCTATACACAATAGTATGAATCAATCAAAGTAATTGCCAATAATCAATGTAATTTACCAATCCTTCAATAGTTTTTGTACATCTAAGACTAGTATATCAATCATAATAAGAAAGAACCCATTCAAAAATTTTACACACTAAGAGATATTGAATCATAAATAAGCCTAATTACATAAACATTGGAAATAGAATACACAAACACATGAATTGACAACTAAAATTGTTTCTACTCCTATAAATTAAAAATTATCTAACAAATCAAAACTATGGATTACATCTATTTAAATAGACTTGGGGAAGGGGTTGCCTCATCCTCCAAGTTCATGCAAAACTAATTACATGTCATAGTTAAAACATGAGTTCTAACTATGGTGAAAACCATTTAGAGTTTATCTTATAGTTCTTAATAACTTATGTTAACCTTTATAAAATCATGCAATGTGTGCATGTGTACAAAAATGAACTAGAAACTTTACAATATGGTTCAAAATTATAAGAAAATTACAAATATATAAAATATTACATCACTATAAAATGTTCATGTAAGAAATCATAGCCTTTGAAGGCTGTGTTGATGTCTGCATGAATGCCTAGACTTTAATTATCATAGTACATGTGGTAGTCGACGTGGAAACTATGGCTATCGATGTGAAACCTAAGGTGGCATCTTGAGTTTGATTATTCTTTGCTTCTATTTCCTTCCAAAATTTATGTGGAACATCATGCTACTCCTAAATTATGTCTAAATTCAAAAAAGGTAGTCTGTGTACCCTATTGATTTATCCCAATAGCTTTGCATGCTCTACCTTCGTCATCTAGAAGTTGTTCTTGAATATTTCAATTTTAGTCACTTTATTTCTAGCAAAGCTTAAATTGGCCTCTATGTCTTCCAATGATAACCCCTGTAGACTTTGTTTAAAATTTTATAAGGCCTCCTAAATGAGTTGATCAAAGTTAATCTTATTTATCAACTTCCTTGTAGCATATTTTACCTTAGATAATATTAAATCATTCAAAATTTGTAGGATGAGGGTCTCATGTTCTTGATACTTAAGGAGTAAATCCCAAACTACTGTTAACCATTACCTATCCTCTTCCATCTTGATGACCACTAGGTTGAGGGAATTGGATGCCTCTAGTGGTGTCATGTGATCTAAGTGGATATAAGTCTTATTAGTTGTATAAACAATCAACATCTTTAATTTATTATTTTTAGACTTCAAAGAATTAAATAATTCATGAGTTTTGGTTACATGGGGGGCTAATTCAACCCACATGAATTCTAATGCTTCCAAAAAATTATAACACTTAGAAGCTACCTCTTTAACCTCAACTTCAATGCTAGCTAGTATACGCACAATCTTCTGTTGCTTTTTCAATTGCTCTAACTCAGCTAGAGATCTAATGTCTCTTGCCCCAATTGCCTGTTCTGTCTCTTGGTTATGGAGAAGACCTCTTGCCTTTCTTCAAAAATTAATTCCCTATCCACATCATCCTCCAATTTCCTCTTTCTCACCCTATGAATACTCCTAGATGGTTTGTTGAACAAAGTTATAATAAAGGGAAGCTTAGTTATTTTAAAGCTAGGCATTTGAGAGGTTTTAGCTCTTAAGTATATGGCCCATGGAGAAATTGTCAATTGATTAAGGTCTATCTCCTTTGTGGTTATGACCAAAACCTCTATTCAACCTCCTTAACTATTTGTTGCTTCTTTATTGATTTAACAATGGTGTCAGGCAAGGAAGGCTAGATAATCTTAGACCAATCCAAACCTCCATATTGGGGGAGTGGACTATGACCATTCATGTCTTTGCCTTTTTGCCCTTGGCTAAAATAGTGATAATGGTCTCTTGAGATGGAGTGGTGGATGGCATGGGGAGAGTGATTTGGGTGGATTGGACATGGAGCTGAGGAGTGGCCATGGCTATTTACACCTTCCTATATTCCCTTTTCCTTTTCAATGATCTGACATTGGAAGTGCTAGAGGGAATATTAAAGGTAGCCATGATGGAGGTAGATGGCATGGGGGTGGAAAATGGATCAATGGTGGTGTTAGATGGATCGATAGTGGAATCATCCTTCTCAACCTTTTGGGTGAGTAGGGGGAAATGAAATAAAGAGGAAGATCTAAATGGATCATCAGAGGTGGAAGTGACAACTTCCACCTTAGGGGTTTTCAAAATTAATGAAATAGACATAGAACCAAAAATGGGAATAAAAGAAGAGAGTAAAGAAGTGGTCTCTAAAACCTAAGTACCTATGGTGTCCTCCAAAACTGGTGATTTCCCTTTATTAGCTTTAAGGCTCAAAGCCTTAGCTTTCTCTAACTCTGCTTCTTCATCAAAATCTTTTTCTTCCTCTTCCACTTTTACTTGTATTTTGGGGAATTGTAGGTAAGCTCTAGGATTGCTCAATAGTTGTACTACCTATAAAGGGAGTCTTAGGCTTTCTCTTATAACATATGGTAGTCTTAGGCTATGAAGAGGAGGCCTAGTAAATTGAGGTAGCTGCTTCATCTATAGATACCCTTGAAGATGTAGAATATTATCCTTCAGGGTAGTTGTAGGCATTTAAATTACATTAGTAGCTAGATCTTTTAGCCCTTAGTTTTCCTCATTAGAGGAATCCATATTGATGGGGTATCCTAGAGCTCCCTTGGGGTTAAGCTCACTCACCCTTGGTTCTTTCTTAACAAATTTTATCTTGAAAGGGAGTCCTTGTGATGGATCTCCTTACTCCTTTGATTTCTTTATTTTTTGGCCTTTCCAAAAGTCTGAGTGTGTCCACCCTACTGTTGAAGTTAACGTACCCCCGTTTTTTTAAAAATGAGGACCCTTGTTTAATTTTACAAATTGTGTTATGAATTGACATTCAAATTGATCAAAACCACATTATTGAATATCATGTTTTGCTTCAACTTTCATTGTCATGTTAGAATAATATTTGATTTCATCTAATTTTGCTAATGTTGATTCCTATGTTTCCATGATGGGGTCCCATTTAAATGATCAATGTTCAGGGTTTCATACTTCAATTGCTAATTTAATGCTTTTTGATTAAATATTTGGTCTTTTAATTAATTAATTGAACCTATGTATAAATAGTGTTAAATACCTTAGTCTAAATGTTTTAACCTAAGTCCCTTTTGAAATAGCTTCAAATTTACATGGGATTCATATTTATGAAAAAATATTTTATTGTATTTTAGACCTAGTTTAAACTTTAGCCTAAATCTTAATCATGTTCATTAACATGACTAAAAATTTAGTCTAAATTTTTATACTAAGTATATGCATATATCCTGAGAGCTTATGTCTCTAATTTTATATCTACAGGTACTATTTAAACATTAAGATGCCAAGTGAAAAGATCCTAGGAGATTGTATCAAAAATAAATAATCTACATGCATTTTCTCAAGTCAAAATGTCAAAGATCCCGAGGAGAAGTGCAAGAATGATAAGTATCATGATCTTGGCAAAGCAATAACAAATCTAATGAAAAGCAAAGGCCAACAAGTCAAGGATGTTAAGAAGGGATGTAGAAAGGACAAGCGTCATAATCTTGGCAATTGATCAAGCAAATTGATGGTCCACAATCAAGCTTATGTATAAAGAAAGGAATCAATGATCTGTATTCATTCATACATATAACAAATTGATGGTGTGAATAAAGGTGGAATTTTCAAAGGGCCTAAACTAAATGTAGTAGTGACACATGTCATAACTATGATGAATTAGATGGAGATCAATGAATAACATTCAAGCTCCTAGATCAAAATCAATGGTGTAGAGTGGGTCAACAATTCAAAAGGCCCAAATTGAATGTAATGCTACCACATGATGCAAAGGTGCTAACAGATGAAGTTTGACTGCAAGTACATAAAAAACCCATAGATCTACCAAGTGACACACTCTCAAGGGTTCACATGGAAAATAAATGGCCCATGATGAAGTCAAGGCTTAGAAGACTTCTTAAGAGATCAATGATGTGAATTGATCAAGCTTTAAGATTGCATAGGTAATGACACATGTTCAAAAATGACAAATGGTCATATTTTAATAAATGAGTAGTGTGACATGGTAATGCTACATAAGAGACATGTCAAAATGGATATATTTTATAATGCAACACATGAAAGTTATAAATGTGGAATCCAAATGTAATCTAAGTCACATAAGCTCATTGTTTGAACTAGCTTTCCACCATCAAAGCCTTGTGTAAACCTCCAAAAAACCCTAGAGTGTACAAATTGCCTTGAATTATTTCTAGAATCACTGTAATTGAGACAAAAAATTTAGATTATTATCTACAATTAGATAATTCAATCATGATTATAACTTTGATGACCCATAAACATGTTTCAAAGAAAGATATGGAGTTGTATTTGACATCATATGTAGAAGGTCATGTGGTCAAGGACATAGAGTTTGTAGCTACTACTTTGAACATAGGAGATAGCAATTGTTCTAAATTATTCCAAATAATTGAAAACTAGTTAGTCATCACCAAAGAAGAAGAAAATATTTTCTCAACAAAAAGGTTCTATGATGATATTGTAACAATATAGATGACTAGATTTCACTACGTAGCTGCAAAACTAGAGGTACTCCATTCCATTAATGTTCTTGGTACCATTTTTAAGGAAGCTAAAATAGACAAGGGAATGTTAATTAATGAACATAATTAGATAAAAAATTATTAGATTTCCCCAATTGCCTTTGAGTCTTATTACGAGCTCCCTAAACCTTAGATTGACTTAACATCAATTAACTCATGGGATAAGCAATAAAATATGAACACCCTTGTTATGTGGTTAGAGTTTGGTAATCAAGTTTTTGTTAACCTTAAAAAGAATTTCCCAATAAGTCAATTTAGACCAGGGGTTATGATGGTAATGACATTGTTGAATAAATTATATGGATGTGAAACCACAACATATGTTGATCCAATGTGGGTAACCATAGTATATTTCATAATTGAAAGAGTAATGGTTCCTCCACTAGGTGAGATAATTACCATCTCTTTGAGTAGATATATGTAATTAGGCATAAAAAGAAGAATGCATTTTTCATGATGTCTTATCTCCTAGATGCCTTACGTATAACCACAAAGATCCTCAATTAGAGAGAATGGTATCCAAATGGAACCCAAACCATTTCTTAATACTATTCTAAGTTGCACATTTATAAATACAGGGATCACATCTAGTCCATTTGTGTTTGTGTCTACCTAAAATTGAGTGTAGCTATAACTGGTACCTCTATGTCAATAATTATTCCTTTGATCAAGAAATATTTTTAAGAAATGGGGGATATATGGTTTTACCCTAATTTTAATATCATAGGGATTGAGGGAGCTCAAAATTCTCCTCTCAAGTTTCCAGTCCATGTTATTGATAAGCTAGTAGAGTAAGAGGTGACTTACCAATTATTCCATGGTGTAGATGGCCTTTGAAAAACCAAAATAAAGGGACTTCTTCAAAGTTTCCCTATGAAAACTACCTTCAAATAGTGGGATCACATTGAGGCTACATCAAAGCATATATCATCTTCCAATTTATAGATAGATGAACTTATACAATGGGACGCTTATAGAAAGGTTAAGAGCATTTAAAACTCAAAGGGATTCTGAATGTATCATATGAGAACAAGCCTGGTGCCTTTGATACTATATACACCAAGGCATATACTTACTTTGAAGTCACTAGAAGATTGATGGAACACAACCTAAGACCTAAGTCTAGACTATAGAGAAATAAAAAAGTAGATGATAGATGGTAATTAGGCCTCAAGTAGTACCATTTGGTTAGTGGTGAATCTTATTGACTCCCATTAGTCAGTACATAAGAAGAGACACAAATAGAGAATAATCCTTAGGTGAAAAGGCCAAATGAAATCCCTTCAAATTCATTAGCCCCTAAATCATTAAGACAATAGAGCATGATCTACCTTTAGAGGAGGTTCATATGATAGCCCTTGATCCTAATAAAACATGTTGAAGATGCATTAAATATGCTATCCATGGATTATGATACAAATTTAGGTGAAGGAGAAGCAAGTGCTGAGGGAGATAAGGAGGATAAAGAGAAAGAAATGGCATTAGACCTACTGCTTTTAATCCTTCAAAAAGAAATGCTGAGACTTCCATTATTTCAAAGATTGAGACCTAAAGTGACTATCACTACTCCTTTGAGTAAAGTCAATTTTTGTAGTTAGGATAATTTATTTTATGTCCCACCTATTCTAGAGTGGTTTATTTATGAACCAAGATTGGAAAAGCTACCCACTTATCACCCATGGGCCTTAATCAAGGCTACTAATATCACTATGTAGCAAGAACTAAAATCATGGATTGTTGATTTACATGAGGAGGTGAAGAGGTTGGATACTCCAATCCAATCACTATCCAAATCACAAATGAATATCCCTATTCCAAAGGAGATCCAATCTTTAGTTAGAGTTAGGTTTAACCCAGGGACTGTTGGTTTACAAAGAGTGACTAAGAAAATAGTCTTGGCAGGTGGTGCAGAAATTATATACCAAAAGGTGGAACCTTTGACTAATTTGACCCAAAAATAAGGATAGAGACTTGGTGAAGATGCAATATTTAAATAATATGTCTTGGAATTGGCCCAAGCCCAATTAGAACAATTGCAAGCTATTATCTAAGGGCTAAGGAAACAAAAGAAGTTAAAATAATAGTCTATCTTATTAGTTCCATGAGATATGGTCAATCAATTTGAAACCACTATGTATGACATATTCATCTCTTTAAAATCAACAAGGTCCAAGAAAAATATGGTGTATAAACAGTGTAACTTGGATGCAATCTAAGTTAGTCAATAGAAAGCTTCAATTAATAAAGTGAAGGATTTAATCAATGTTTTGAGAAAGCACCAAATTCTTGGGTTTAAGACAGTCAGCCTAGCCCATTTGAATATGGTTATGGCAATATTAATAGAAAATATCAAGGCTTTGAGCACATGGTCAAAGAAAATGAGGAATCTTTTTAAATATTTCAAGTAATTGGAAAATAGAATGATGCATATACTAGGGAGATTGATCATAGACCCAACTACACTCATTCTTATTAGCTTGATCATTGACGAGGAGTTAAATCATAGAGATACTCAATTCATTCATGAGATGAAAATCAAAAGCCAAGGAAAAATAAGAGCAAATAATAAAAGGATATTGGACATGATCCTATCTATAGAGGAGAAGATTAGTGATGCTAGAAGCATCAAAGAAGCATTGGATAGAGCTAACAATGACTTTTAAGGTCTAGTTGATCAAGAAGAAGAACTTTTCATGGAGCCCATCATCAAATCCAAGTTGATTAATGATCAACATAGCAAAACAATGAAGATCCTGCAATAAAGACAAGGTACCAAAATAACAAAGGAGTCTCAAAGTCAAATATATTGACTTGGAATATTCTCTTGTATAGGAACATGTATATCATTTAAAAAAGGGACTATTATTTTTTTATAAAATCATGTGCATCTTGTAAAGTGAATTTATTATAGGTTAGTCCACTTAGAAAATGTCACTAGTTATATAATATTGTAGAAGGATAGTTGTCCTTGACACTTGTACAATTTTCATTTGATATGACTGACATACCTCCTTAGTCTTCTATTAAATGGGTATTATCATTTGTAAAAGAGGGAGTTTTTGAGCAAAAACTATTGTGTAAATTTTGAGTAAATTAATGCAAGTAGGAGAATTCTGAAAGGATTGTCTCATCTTTGTTTGTGTATTTTGCTATCATAGCTACTTCCTCAATTAACTGGTCTAATTTTTAGATTTGAATTCTAGATGTGCATATTTGAATGTAGAGTTATCAATTTGTGCTTATGATAGGTTGATTGAAAGAGCTTAGATTTAGTTCATTTTCCTTGCTCTCTTGAAGATGTGCTTATGCAATTTAATTGAAGAAGTAAATCTTTAAATTAAATATAGTTTTTTATTTATATTATTTCAACTATCCTTATATGTTTAATTGATATGCGATAGGATTTGTGCTTTAGATATTTCATGTCATATATTGGTTTGAGTGCATGTTTGGATAAAATTTGAGCTCTATCATAATGTCTAAATGGGAGATCAATAACATCTTTCTTCTCTACCTTACCCTTCCTTTTTTCTTATTTTTTATCAAATCACTATAGTTTAGCTTTAATGATAAATATACATGCTAGCTTAGACTTTAGAACTTAGGCTTTGATCAAAATTCACTCTACTTTGTTCAGATTACTTTAAATTTTCAAAAACAAACTTAAGACTATGGTTGCTTCCAACAACCAGCTATATTATCATTTTTGTGAAACAGTTCATTGCTTTGTTACTATTACACCAAGGATTTTAGGAAGATCACAACCAACTACTCATGAAATGGATTCTTTGAATCCATAAATGAGAAGTGTTTCTCAAACACTTTGTAAACCCTTGTGATACACTTTCAGGCATTAACACCTACAAAGAGTGGCATTTTACTATGTAATTTCCTCATAGAGATTAAAGGTTCCTATTGGATCACCATTAAATGATCCTCCTTTAAACCATCTATTCTTGCTCTTTCCAAGACCTCCTCATCACTTTATGTATTTATGAAAAAAAAGTCATAATCATAATGGACATGATGGTAGGGGATATTAAGGCCTTGGATATGCTTTTGGAAGGTGCCATGAAGATCCCAATCCCTGTGTGGGACTATGGGGAAATGGTAACTCTTCTTTTTACTATCTATGTCTATAAAGTGTTTCCTCATTATGTAAACCATTATGAAAATAAACATGTGGTGGCTAAAGATCATGCTCTTATTTTCCTGGTTAGGTCCTCCTTTATGCTCCATCATAGCTAGAAATTAATTTCTTGCTCATTCAATTTGTTAGGTACATAATTTAAGAGACATAAGGGATGAACCTTGTGTCTTTGGATCATGATAATAGTGTAATATAGATATAAAAAATAATCACCCCTTGTAGATAACATCTTTATAATACTGGCTCCAACCTTGGGCATTGAAGAGCCATGTATTACTTGCCAAATTTGAGGATAAACATCCTCAACAATCCTCACCATATTCTTAGTATAAACATAAACTTGTAGAAACTAGAAGTGATCACAAATTTGATTTTTTATGAAGTTGGTGGCCAAGATCCATAGCTCACTGAGGACTTTGTAAACTATTCCCATTATAGTGTCTAATGGATACAACATCATATAAAAGTGTCCCACTAGAGTGGGGCCACTTGTCCTTATAAATGACTTGCTCTCTCAAATGGAAAATAACAATTTCCCTCAAAGCAAACATGGAATCATTGGTTAGCATCACGTGTAATAACAATACCTAATCTAAATTGAGGAAATGGATACTAGGCATACCATAGGGCCTATTGAGCAATGCCATGCCAATATGCACTCCCATCCTGAACTTGTTGATATGAGTGGGATTATTATGATTCTTACCCTTGAATTTAATAGTTTGATTAAGGAGGAGCCATGAAGATAACACCTTTTCCATTGTATTATCTTGATTCCACTAAACTAACCTGTGCATGTAAAAATAAGCATCTAGTGTTGGTAATGATAAATACCTTTAAAAATCTACTCCTATGATGTATGCTAAAACTATCAGGTTGCCAATATGATGCATGAAATCTTCTTGCGTGACTCTACTTGTGATGAATAAGTCTTGAAGGAGGTCGATGCATGGCATCACCTCGAGCTTGGCCGCAACAAAAATGCAATCTTTGTCTTTTAAATGCTAGGAAATCCTTGATGAATAATCACTTTGAAGGAGATACATTACCATCTAGTGAAAATATGTCAACAAAATGGATAACATCCCATAATTTTGAATAATTTACATACCCATTGTCAAATATGGAGACATCAAAGATGGTGTCCTTAAATTCTATTGTATCCTTAATAGAATATGGTTATGGTGAGACTACTCCCCTGAATGGCTTGGATGAAGATGCCATTGTTATTTAAATTTAATTGGAAGTGCTTAAAATCTTCTTTATGTGCTTGGAAAATAATTCTTACTTCCATTAATCATTGGTTTGCTTGTAATAATCTCATAGGTAATTAGGGATTTTCTCACATAGGATAATAGTTGATCTTGATTTTGTTTGTTTACAAGTAATGAAGGCTTTAATAGTTGCATGCCATGTATATATATTTTAGCATTGAATTCCAATTCATGTGTTATAAATGCCCAACATTCACCTATTTTATATTTTCTACATAGTTCAAATCTCGTTAGTATTAGTTAACAAGTAGATTTAACAAACTATTAGGAAGTATTTTGGCTTTTATCAACTAATTATAGAAAGCTTTCAACATTTGGAAGTTAGGAATCAGTCTTTGTGTTGGGACCAATCTCTACAAGACACCCAAACAAAAATCTTGAAGACCAAATTCCATCGAACAAATTTTTTGAACAAAATGCCTGAAGTATATATACAAAGCTTTATGATTTGTCAAACAAAATGTCCAGTGTAAAAAAATCGAAGACCAATATCCATCAGATAAAATGTTTGAAAAAATAGTCTAAAGATAAAATTTCCAAAAAAAGATAAGCTATTTTAAAATAATTATTTTGGATAAAATATCTAATGCAAAAACCTTGAAGACCAAATCTATTCAAAACAAAAGTCCTTAAGACCAAAAGTCCCACTGAATAAATCCCAAAAGAATAAATGGTGAATAAGTTGCTGGATAGAAAACTAAAAACCAAGCTTATTAGATACAATGTTTGAATAAAATGCCCAAATGAAAGGCCTAAAGAATAAGTCTCTAAATGAATTCTCTAAATAAACTAAATCTTAGAAACCCTGCATAGTTCAAAAACTCCTAAAAAGATATTAATAGATTTATATAATATGTAATGCCATGTTAGATTCTTCTAAGTATGAATATTAAGCATCAATCTACTTAATAATTTCTACAAACATATAGAAGAAAGGCTCAATAAACAAGGCCAAAATCTAAAAAAGTGGGTCCTCTTTTCCTTAAGAAGAAAAGGGGGATGTTGGGTACACCACATCTCATTCAAAGTTAACTCATTTACAATTATTAGAGTACATTCAAATTTCACCCATTTATAAAAATTAAGAATATGGACTATGGTTGGATGATAAAAAATATTACTAACTACTCTGGTTGTGATGTAAGAAATTATATAACTTACCCAAGTTAAGACAACCTAGATCCCACCCAAAATATAATGTTGATTATCTTTACAAGTTTTTACCATAACTTTCACTAGTCTAATTTCTAGGGACATCACTTTCATGTACTAAAAACTTGTTGCAATGACCCTTTTCACATTATAGAATACATTGAGCCTACAATTTTGTAAGTTTTACACATAACTAATTTCTAGGGACACCATTTTGTTGTACTAAAATGATAATGAAGTGACCATTTCATAAAGTTTATATACTTTCCTTTTGGTGGTGCTTTCATAAAGTTTATAAAGTTTTATATAAAAAAATGCAACCTAACTTTAAAATGTGTATTCTATGCTAATATCACATGATTAAAATTAAGTGAAATTATATTGTAGAAAATGGAGGAAGGTTTTAAAAGGGCTATAGATTGATTAGAGCTTACATATATGGTAAAATACAACCTTGTTGAGCTATAGATGAACTAAAATGAGTAACCCATAATAGGTAAATTATTAAAGTGAAGCCCTAGTCCAAGCCCATTAGTAAATTACATCAAAAGATTATTTTTATACTTCTACATCTACTGGACTTACTATACAACAATTAGATGTAATACATGGAGCCTATTTCATTTGATTTTAATGGCTATCTCTGGAATTAAGGATCTAAATAAAGAAGGTTAGGATTTCAAATTATATTTTTCAAAGATCATGAGAGTAATAAACATATCCTCCCATAATAAACCTACGTAGAAAGTACATTGAAAAATGGTGTTAATCTTAGAAATTATGTGTTGTATTTTACCTAAACCCTATTAACCAAGTTTTTTAATTTGTGAGTTGAGTTCTGTTGTGAGTATAATTTAGCAACCAAGTGATAATAAAATAAATAAGGAAGATAATAAAATAAAGGATTTGTATTTATTAATTTTTTATATTTATTTAATATTAATATTATTTTGTTTAATTATAATTTTTAAATATAACTATTACATTTATTTTGTAGCATAATACTGCTAGTGAGGAGGGGTGCACTGCTTCCACTCATAGGAAGAGTAGAAGAATTTAACAGATGCAACCAATCTCTACAACCTCTTTGTGTGCACATGGACATAGTCCCACATAGAAGGTAACATGTGGGGTTTGTGATTTTTTTAAAGTGTCATGAAACTTTTTTTTTACCTTAATTTATATTAATAGGTAAGATTGATCTAATTAATATATAAATTTAAAATGTATTTAAGATATTAAGATATGCCATTCAAATATTCATTTGAATGTAAAATATTAATATTTATTCTTTTGATTTTATATGTGGAATCTGATAAATATATAAATTACATAATAAGATCAAGATACTTAGCTTTCCTAGGTGACTATCTAACTATTATTGTATTTTTGTAGTGAAAAATAAGATAAAGTAGGCTTATTACTTATTTGGTTCCAAAACTTATTTGTTGTCTTTGATGAGTCATTTCTATAGGTGTTGGGCTAGTATCATCAATCTTACTAAATTTATGGTCAGTAATAACCTACACAAAATTAGGACACAATGACTATAAAGTCACTTATGTCCATCTCTACTTGATTTGCATTTGTGATCCCAAACCCTGATAATGTGCACAACTCCATAAGTTAATCTCCTTTTATTTGAAACTTTAGGTGTGCTTATGAGGTCTATAAACCTATAAAAAGGCAAAAAGTGTAATGGGTTGAGATGACCCAATCACTATCATTTAATGATTGACCATTCCTTACGTATCTGATACTTTGAGGAGGGAAACCAAACCACACATAGTTTTCTCACCTAGTATGATTGTGTATTTTTTATCCTTCACTATATACATGAAATTAATGATTTAACTTTGATATTTGATTTTTTTTCTTTGAGTTCAATTTTTATTGTTTCTAACCTAGCTTGTGTCTTCTCTTAGTGATATAATCACTATTTGGGAAGAGTAGGGTATATTTAATATATGTGCAATAGTTTATGGATGTATATAAAATAGGTTCTTAGTCCTTTTTGAGTGAGACCTTGATTTGTGTATATATATATATCTAATTGAATTATTTTTCATGCCACTTACATGCTAGGTTGATAGGCTGACCCTAAGGATGGGTTTTATTTTTAAAATATCACTATTTGGAATAGGTTAGTACTGACGAAATAAGATCAATATCATTTGGTGATACTGACCATGTCTGGGGGAATCGACCTATATACATGCAGATTGAATTGAGAGTTTGGAGATGTATGTGGAAGATATTTAGTAGGGTTTAAAAATAAAATGAGATTCATGTAGGTATATAATACTAAAACATAAGGTATAACTCATAAGAGAGCATGCAAGTGTGAGAGAATGACACATTAGGAACTTATTTGAGTCCTCAAGTCATGCTTAGTTAAAGTGTGCTAAGATTGTCATTTTCAAGTATCAAAGACAAGATTTTAGTATCTAAAAATGTCTCCCTTTTATTATATTAATTAAATTATAAGAGTGAAAGGATAAAATGTACATGAGTATATAAAACACACTTTACCTTTAGTATGAAGATCCAATTATGTAGGGCGCTCAATAAAAAAACCTAAAATCATGTATAATCAATGTCTATCGATTGACTATTTTAATCTAATTGTTTTTGAAATTTTTGAAAGAACAAGAGTTAAGTTACACTTATGTGTTGGTGAAAATTATATTTCCATTGCAACTTGTTGGAGATAATGCTTCCTTTTTGAAGTATTGGATAAACTTGTGCTTCCTTATGTAGACACATAAATATGGTAAAAAATACTTGATAATGTTGATTCTCAACACATTATAAACCACATGACTTATGCACAAATACATGACTCTTATTCACCATTTCTCTAAGCATTTATCTATATGTGGGTTTGACCTTTTATTTACTATTACTACTATAAAAAGAATTTAATGTCAAATGTTTAATCTATCTAAAATAAATTTAAAACTATCTCTAATTCAATATAGGTGTCCTTGATCGACCTTGATAGGTTCAGTCTAAGAAGACATGAGTGTAGTGCACCCATTTACACTTGGGATGGTCACACCTTGCACTAAATAATGACTAATTTTCAAGTTTGAAATCAATATTTTAAGTTTTCACACATATTTCATAAGGTCAGATAATATAAAATGTCAAAATATTTAATGATAAATACATGTCAAGGGTTACTCATTAGATCAGTTTCTATTCACTTGGTTCAAGCTTACACACTTTTATGCATTGAGAAAATCACCCCTATTATGCCAAAATTTTGAATCATTCATAAGGAGCACCCACAATCCAAGTCAAGATCCCTCTAAAACAAGTCAAGATCTATCATTGTTTTGTATAAAAATCCATCTTATAACTACTTACACATAGTTATAGAAGCACAATATCAAATTCAATCTAGGTGGGAGAATTATGTGGAATTGATTTCCCTCCTTGGAGTATGAGATACACAGGAAATGATCAATCATCAAGGGGGAAATTGAGGTCAACTAAATCCATTATACTCCCTATTTTTATTGAAGGTTTCTGAGCTATCATAGTTCCCTAAGGGTTTAAAAATAAGAGAAGACAAATAATAATTTGTACGTATCCAAACCCTAGTTGTGATATATTAGATTACTCAACATCCAAAAACACAATGATAAGTTTTTATGCACCATCAACTGAGACAAGTTCATGGTCAATGGACTCAGGTGCACTACATCACTATTTAATTACAATGGATCTATCTAAAAATATATTCTACTTCTACCTTTGATATGTCATTTCAAGATATTTGATTTCTCTAACTTTTCATGTCAATAGCATATCAGAGTCATCTGAGACAAGTTTGTGATCAACAAGCTAGGGCACACTGTATCACTAGTCACTTACAATGGATCTATCTAGATTTTGATATGATCCTAAATAGTCACTTCTTTTGATTTTCATTTCTATACAATCATAATAGTAATAATAAATTAGTGTGCAAGATAAGTATATTTCTTCTATGTTTTCCTAAAATAGAAACTTTCCATATCTAGCAATTTATCGAAATTAAAATAGTTGAATGTTTTATATCTTTATCAATTTTGATATTTCTAAATTTACATCTGTATAATTACATAAAATTTTATTTTATTCTATCATAAATAGGTTAAAAATTATTGGTTAACACAAACCTTTATTTTTGAACCTTTGATTTTTTATTTCATTTTTAAATTTAAATTTTCCTTTTTCCTTTTTTTACTAGAAACTATGTCGTGATAGTTTTAAAACTCACTAGAGTTATCATTTTGGGTAAATCAATCTTCATTTTTACCTGAGTCACAGCGTGAAAGGTATTTCCATAATATTCAAGCTATTAGATAACACTATTCATGGATTTTAGTTTCCACATACCTCATGGTATATCAAAAATACTTAGGGTATTGTTTTTCATCCATATGAA
Source organism: Torreya grandis (assembly GCA_037957365.1). Taxonomy (NCBI): domain Eukaryota; kingdom Viridiplantae; phylum Streptophyta; class Pinopsida; order Cupressales; family Taxaceae; genus Torreya; species Torreya grandis. Next base: position 2,042,682 of record JARHVA010002964.1, read on the forward strand.
GCCTTCTACCATTTGTTTCTTGAAATGCACCAATAAGCAGTTAACCCTAGAAAATTACTCTCAATATAATCTAGAGATGAGATAATGCATCTACAAAAATAGTGAAATCCTTTGTAGTTAATGATTTTTTCAACTATGTTCACTATTTATGAGAGGGCTCAATATATTTGAGAGTCTAGCCTATAAATAAAACACATCCTTAACTAGTCTCACCCATTCTCCTTATTTCAAGTTCCCAAAAGCTTTAAATCTTAAGTAATAAAAGATGCATCTGGTCCACATATTTTTACATGCTCTCTTAATTTCCAAGTTGTTTTTTGTTAGCTATATGCATTAATAAAATCCAAAAATAATTATAAGTCCAAAAAAACTAACGTATAATCTCAAGCCTCCTCAACACATATTTTTTCAATATCCAATATGATTTATTACCTATTAACACCATATGCTAAAGGGGATACATGACTCAATTTATTCTTCTTAATCCTCAACCACAAGGTTATCTTAACCAATGCCATGTTCTTATTATCTTCCCAAGGCTCATATTGGATTATAATGTCCATGTTGTCAACACTAGACGAGTATGAATACCTCAAAAACCTTGCTAGAATAAAGGTGGTCAACATGTTCATTTTCAACCCACACCACCTCTTGTGAGGTAAGAAAATTAATCTAATGGTTATGATATCATTAATTAACTCAGAAACACCCTTATTAAAATTTCTATTTTTGAGCTATTACAAAGATCAATAATCTACAAATATATGTTATATGATGTTTTGTGTGATACAACTTTTCTTGTTGATTTACAAACAAAATCATTTTATTATATCATGAACACCATCAAGGATTCCAAAAAAATCATTACAATTAATAATGAAGATTTACCTCCCAAGCATTTCATATAGCAAGATCTTCCTCTATTCATTCAAGGTTAGATATATGGTAAGGTCATCGAATTTGTGCTAGTTGATAATAGTTTGAGATCAAATATCTAAAACTCCAATGTCTTAAATTTTTTTGGCATTGATATGAGTAGCATCCAAAAATAATAAAAAAATATTAGGGGATTTGATAATATTCTCATCAAACACTGGGACCTACCACATTAGATTTAAAAGTCAGTCCCAAAATAATATCTAATGTATTTTAAGTCATACCCAACCAATTACACTAGAATTTAATTTTAAGGATACCTTGGATTTACACTATGGATTTTGTACCTTTTACATTACATATATGTATCAACTTACTATATGAGGGATATGAATATTCTCTTATAGAGAATGATGCACCTTTTAGATATTGTAAAAATGAATCACTCACAATTTGAAGATCATTTATTATACCTTTTGCATAATTGATCACCCTTGATCATATACACAAATGACATAGGTGAGTCAAGAACATGACATGATCAAACACCAATTATGAGCTTTTAAAAAGATACGTAAAAATCATTACCAATCAATTTACACGAAGGGGAAAAAATACCTGACCTCTCTCTTTTATCAAATTTAGAAGATCCAAATTTTATAATTATATGTTGGTATGATAACAATGATGATAATATAAAAGGCCCTATAGATGACAAGATATATAAGCTCAAATTCAATCATATTGATCTTGAGGAATACTTATCTCATACTATATTTACAACTATGGGGGTGGGAACATATCAATAAGATTCAATAAAAGGGGATAAATTATAAACTATTATGTAGGCACCACATTTTAAAGACAAAGGAAAAGCTATTTTTCAAGATCATAAACATAATCACAATGCCAATAATTTTTAAATTATTAATTCACAATAATTAGAACAAATTCAAGCTTTATATCTATGGGTTACATCACTTGAAGACAAGGTTTAAAATACTCTCAAGATTTAGAATGATACAGTTAATGTCTCATCTCTTCAATAATAAGTACAATTTAAAAAATATCAACATGTTGGCCAATACAAAAATGACATGTTTTAAAATATTCAATACAAAATTAATAGTTTCAAGAATAAAAAGTACAATAAAGAAGGCTACAAGTAGAACATGACAAAAAAGAGAGGTCACACAAAGAAACTTTACCAAAATAAATTCCAATCAAGAAAATAATATTTTCAAAAAATTAATTCTTAGAAAGGGAATTCAAAATCAAGACACACTAAATAAAGGTAATGTTCCAAAGGAGGCAATTAAAAAGTCATCCTATATTAAGCCTCTAATTATCAAAATCTACATTGATGGTAAGAAAGGTATGAGGTAAAAAATTACTCTTTTCATGAGGTGAATATATTTGGGGCATGCTAATTTTTTTTTTAGAAATATTATCAGACCTAAATGTTGCATTAGATCCATCAAGATAACTGTAACACTTGGGATACAAAAAATGTTTAGTGACATTCCACATTGAACCTATCTTGGATACATGCCATGACAAATTAGGAAAATAATGGATGAGAGTAATAGGGGAACATTGGGTAAATATTATGACTGTCATATTTGAGCATGAAGCTACAATGGTAATAATCTTAATAACAAATGAGTCTACCAAATAAAATAAAATACTCATTCAACTATTATCTAAGTAAAGATAGATAACACAATCACACTAGAATCACATTATACAACACATTCATAAATTCAAAAGACATCAGGACATCTAATAACACATTATGGTGCAGTGGGATTTATATACACAAATATAAATAAATCCTAAAACATAATTATAAATTTACAAGACCAAGAAAATTATTATGATCCTAATTTAGATTATGCAGAGGATTGGTATGAAACTCTTGAAAACACAAGGTCTACACAGTGAGATCCCATTTCGATTGGCAAATTAACACAAAATTAGATGATGATTAAATATGTTATGTAAAACTCCATGGGAACGTCATGTGGACCAAGTTATTGGTTAAGTAAAAACCATATCAAACAAAATAAAAAATATTAAAAAATAACACAATTTAAAAAATTAAATATTACAAAAATATAAAATATTTAAAAAAATAAAAAATCAGGGCATGAGCATGACATAAGATGCTAGTTTACTTCTGTACATATGTTATTTATCATATATGTTGATATATAACATATTGTTTTATATACACACATGATTTTCATGATTTATATGATTGTGATGTAGAAAATACATTATACATGCATACTTAGATGTTAAACTCCCTTCTACCCAATGTCCATGCCTATGTTGGGGCATATTCTTCTATATATTTCATTATAATAGGTTATATATATCTATGACCTAAAATACAATAATGAGATACATATATTAAAAGTTTTGTGCTAATCCCTCATATTTTATATTATGCTACTATTGATGCACCTAAATGTATTATCAGGTTCAAATAGTGTTTAAGAAACACTTCTCATTTTATGATCCAAAGAATCTAGTGCATGAGTTGCTGGTTGTGATAGTCCTACTATCTTTGGTGGAATAGTGGTAAATCACATGGACTCTTTCACAATTTTAATAATGTTTTTTTGGTTAGAAGCCACTATGGTCTCTAGTTGATCTATGAATTTGATGAAGATCTATGTTAATCAAAGTGAACCATGCTTAAAAAGCTAATCTAAGATGGATATTTACAATGAAGATAATCTAAGGTGACTTGGTTAAAAAAGGAGAACAAAGAAGGGTAGGGAAGAAAAGAAAGATGTTGTTGGTCCTTATTTCAAACATTATGACAAAGTTTAAATATCATCTTGACATGCATTTAACCAATATATGAAGTGAAATAACTTAAATCCAAATTGCACAATACATAAGGCACATGTCTAATGAAAGTATGAAATGATGAAAATAGGAATCAAGATCACTTTACTGATTCACTCCTACGAGAAAACAACATTAGCTCAAATTCAAAAGAATTGTAGAAAACAAAATGAGCCTAATAACTTTCACTAATCTAGTATTGGCACAAATTAACAACTCTACATTCAAGATACACATCTAGAATCTATAGGAAACATTCAAATATGAAAATTAGACCAAGAAAGTGAGAGAGAAGTTAGGATAACAAAAGACACAAGTAATTTGGATAGAATTTGTAGAATGTCTTACTTATACTAATTGTTCAAAAGTTATAAAGTAATTTGGCTCTAAGAACTCCTCCCTTTTTACAATTAACAATACTTTTTTTATAGAATTCCAAGAAGTATGTTGATTAGTCATATCTAATGATAATTGCAAAAGTGTTAAGATAACTGTCCTTTCCATAAATGTTCTAGAATACACTAAAATTTCCCTAATTGATGGATCTATAGGCAATGTGTTTTAAAAACTTCATATGTCTCTAAAAATAGAATGTTCTAATTTAAAAATATTGTAATGTTTAGCTACAAGGGAGAATATTCCTAAGCCACTTAATTTGACTTTGAGAACCCTCTAGATGATGAAGTGTTACATTTATATTGAAAGATCTTCATGGCTCTTTGATGCTCTTGGATTTTAGTAATCCTCTCCTCTTTTGTTTAGGATCATATCCATAACCCTACTATTGTCCATCCCAAATTTTCTTTGGTTCTTGATTTTCTACATCCAAGGTCAAAATAGAATTCCATGTTCCATCAGGAAACATCCTTCTGAGATATCATGGCTTATTATATTACTCACTAGGTCTAATTAGGTTTCTTGTGCCTTACTAGGGCACTCCTAAGGGTTTTAATAGTTCTTTAATGGAAACCATGAGCTAAAATTATAAGATTCATGCTTTAGAATGCCTTTGGATTTGATAATTTATACCTTTTCTTCTTGCAAGTCTATGAGATCCTTAGATTTATCATGCTTTGCTTGTGTGGCATCATCGTGGTACCCATGCTCATTACTATTAAAAAATATGACCATTGCCTTTGAAAATTTATCTTTGATCTCACATCATATAATATATTTGAAAGAATTAATGCCATTTGTATATATTTGGATTATTTTGATCTAAATGGCTATCTTAAAATTAACATCTGTAATCTCATCATTTGATGTCTATGTGAACATCTTTGACATCCATATGACTGTAAATTTTGAGCACCTCCATTGGACTCTTTGGTATCTTAAAATTAACATTTGTGTGACCATAATTTGATGTCTACATGAATGTCTTTGACATCCATGTGACCATCAATTTTAAACACATATTCAAAATTCTTTACTGGTCTTAAAATTGATGTCTGCATGACCATCATTTGATGTTTATATGACCATCATTTGACGTCTATGAGATCATTAATTTTGAACACATCCTCAAAAATCCTTACTAAGATTACAAATTATTATTTCTAAGTTCATTCTTCTTCCTGCATGTGCCACTTGGTGATATCACATTTACTTGAGCTTTGTTAAAAAGTCAATGTCCACTCGTATTATTGGATTAATTTTTCTTGAGAAAACATGGACCATTGGATCATGATCCAAGGGATGCACCACCATTGTCTACTTAAAATCCTTTTAATTAAATCATGACACTTGTCATCATCTTAAGGCTTTGAATTTTCAATGGTCATCATGCTCCATTGGATCAATCTCATATGATCAAATGTAAATCATTGATCTTGCAAACAAACACAATATTTAAGTCACGTTCAGGATTAATATAAACTTAAGCTAGAGTCTTAAGCTAAGGTTTTCATTCATATTACTAAACACAAATAAATATTTTAAGCTAAAATATTAAGTTAGGTTCAAGACATATTAAAAAAAACTCACAAATTCAAAGGGACTTGGTATAAAGACTTTGAACCAAGGCTAACATAATAAAAAGGATCTTTTAAAAATAAAAAATATGTAGCATAAAATCATAGCCTAATGTTTTTATCATATTAATAAATATGATAAATCTTAGGGTAAGGATTTAGGCTAAACCTTATAACAAAGGGACCATGTATTTATTTAGACCAAGCTAGGATAAAAGGGAACAAAGGGGTCATGGGACATAAAAGAGACCAAGTGTTAAAAAACACGACTAAGCCTTAGGATAAAAATTGAACTGAGTCCATGGTATGATAATTGTTCTTATGCAAATTTAAATAAAAAACTCTCATCAAATTTGGATTTGAATTAAAAAGGACTTAGGTTAATTGGAATTAGGGTTTCAACAATTCAAATATGAATTTAGTTAATTAATTATAGACCAAGGCTAGTAAAAGGGGTAGTTTAACATTTAAACACAAAACCTTGGATATTGCCCATTTCAAATGAACTCTATTAACCCTGTAATCTAAAAACATAGATAATCAATGTTAGCATTTTAAATAAGATCAAAATAGAGACATGAACAAATAAGTCAACCAGACCATGGTGTAGATGATATTCAAATAAAAATAATATGCAAACATACTAATGACACTCTGATCAAGTGGATCTTTAATTTCAAGGCATAAATTTACACAATTTAACACATGGGTCCCCATTTTTAGAAATGAGGGTATTTTGACCTCATTAATAAATAATGGCAACTTTTGGGAGAAACATAACAATATGTTAGAATCCAAAAACTCTAGTTTAGACCAATAACTAGTTTATTCATTCCATTCAATCTAGTAGCATTATCAAGATCAATTTATGGTTAAAATAAGTCTTGCACATGTAGAATTAGGATAAAACATTAAACCCCATCATACTATGTGTGATTTGATTCTACCTACTATTTGCCATGGGATTGAGGGAACAAGTTCCAAATTCATGACCTTGACCATAAACACTAACTTATATCATATTTAGATGTTTATTAAGGACCATGGTTTAACTCAAAGAAGGCTCGAACATTGATCTATTGATAGCCAAACATCTATAGCCCTTCCATAGATACCTTTGGCTTTACTCAAGGCCTTGTTCCACTCAAGGCATTACTATATTTCCAACCATGCATTCATATCCCCTATAGAGGTTACATGAATCACCTTTGTTTAGAAAGCTCTTAAATTTTGCAATAAGTTTTTATTTTTACATTTTTTTAATATAATTTTTAACTCTCTAGCAAAGGTTGGGAATCAAGATAGCCACATTTTGAGATTTGTTCAAGTGTTTTATCTTTAGACAATCATCCTTGGCTATAACCTTTATCCTAGGCAATAATGTTTATTAAGTGCAAACATGACTATAACCTAATAATTTATTTTTTCACTTTACATGTATAATAATTCTTAAAACTAAGCTTAGATCAAAACAATGCTCTAAATCTCAATGAACAATCATCCCAACACTCAGTCCTTACTAGTTTCTCCAAACTATAACATCTAGCTCATATTTCAATAATCCATGATCAACCAAATATTGAGAAGTTATACCTGTATTTCTAATTTGAGAAGATCTTTGAGAAATTAGGTGAAATTTGAACTAATGGCTATCTAAAAGACCTATTAAAAATAAGGAAAAGAACATAGAAAACAAACACACAAAACAAACAGATAGAAAACAAAGAAATATGTACAAGCCCTATTTACAAATAAGAGATAGAAAAGAAATAAATAGAAAATAAACTAAATTAAGCCCTAAACTAACTCCATAAAGAACCTACCCCTAGGATCAAATGGAAAATTGTTTAATCTACTACAAAAAGTTGAAACATGATTACTTCCATTCAATGGCCCATTATTTTGGATAAGAGCATTTGTATGCTTATGTCTTCTAGGTGATACTGCTTAATTTCCCACCTTTATTATTAAGTACATGGATTGAAGATATGAATCCAATATCCAATCATCTTCTTTAAAAATTGATATTTCTTGCATCAAAGACTGATCATGTATATCTCATTCTCCTTCTATGGTTGTATTGTAAACTCAACAAATATGTTTGGATTTGTGTTTTCATTAGGCTCTATTTACTCTTGCTTTGGTATCTCTAGAATATCTATACTTTCTTAAAGAATATCTGCAATAGTAATTTCTATAATACATTCTTCAATCTCCATATGAGGTGGGAATGGACTATTAGTCCTTAAAAAAAAACTCTCCAAGTCATACCAAAAGGCTTCTTCATCATAATCAATAGAAATGACATGAGATTCATTTGGAATCTTACCATTTGGAATAGGTTAATCATTAACTTCCATCCTTTTATAGGTGTTATATGGTAATTATTGATCTATTTCACTTGCTTCATCTTCATCTTCTTTGCTGATTGGTGTAGCAGACCCCCCCTCTAAAGTATCCTCAAATTCATCCTCATCTTCTTCAGGAGTATATTCTATTTCAATGATGATTTCATATGAATCTCTCTTAGCTATCTTCTGAAGAGAGGTCATATTGTATCTAATATTGTTCATGGGGATGCTCATCTTGAACAACCATTCCTTATTCTAGAGCATCTTTAAGCTTATTTTCTTTTTTGGATGGAAAATCAAAATCCCGTGCCATGAAGGATTTAGATGTCCTTGCAAAGTCAGATGTCTTTGAAAAAATGTCTTGATTAAACATAGGTTTAGGTGTATCCATTTTAATTTGACATTCTTCAAAGATATTACAATGATCAGCTAGACCTATATCATAAAGATTCATTTCATGCATGTTATTAGATGACTCATTGTTGTAGTTGTTGTTACTATTTTGAAACACAGGTCCAAGTCTACTTTGATTTGAATTAGAAATGAAATTTAGTATAGGCAAATTAAGATTGACATTTGGAAGGACATATGACATTTGACCCTGGGGTTGTATTTGGTCATTGATTATCATGGCTTCAACATAGGTTAAAGATAATGCATCAATGACTCTAACATATCTTTTCAAAAACACAAACGTTAATGGATCTAAAGCATCCTTATAAATATCTAAAGCTAGAGATTTAATAGGTCTATAAGGATCCATAGTTCTATTGAGCATCTTTTGAAATCTAACATTAAAATTTGTAATGGTTTCATTTGAATCCTTCTTCATAGTAAGTATTTGTTGATAAAGGACATATGGATTGATGGTCTTTCTAAATTGATCAACAAAATAATTATCAAAATCATTCCAACTAACAATGAAATCCTTAAAAAGGTTAAGAAACTAATCATATGCCTCATCTCTAAGAATAAAAGGAAACAATCTACAAGCAACATCTTAAGTAAGCCTTAAAAAACTTGATGTGCTCCTTATTAGTAACCACAACTGTAAGACTAAAATAAGGCAAATACCTTTCAATATTCCTAGGAAATCATGTACCTAGCTAGGCACATTGATATAAGAGCCTCCTAACTAGGCCATACCTTTGAAGAGGATCTTACTTGTGGTATTTCTAGCTTGAAAAATATTCAACTCTATTTGAAATATGATGTGTAATCCTCATCTTTGCCAAGAATAATGGTCAGACTCACACATAAAGAAAATATTGCACATATATATATATAAAGAATGGTAAAGGAAATCAATCTTTAGCTCAAATATATGTACAAACACATCAATATGAATTATTTATACATATTTAAGTTCAAGTAAACTCAAATTTGTAAAGGATCTATCAATCTTTGAACAAAACTGCTATTACTAACCTCAAATGCCCTGGATTCATAGATCTCAAGCTATCTTTACCATAATTACCCATGGATCTTCAAAGAACATCCATATTTGTCTATATAAGTACAAATATTGGTCTAAAACCATTAAGATCAATGATCTTTACACAAATATGCTAAAAAAAAACACAAATATGTAAAGAACACATCAATTGTTGAATATAATTCACCAAAATGAGCAAAGATACATCAAATTTTCAAAGATATAACTAAGGAGGACCTCCTTCTAGCACCATTTTTTCCCTGTTGATGTGCCTAAATGTATTAGCAAGTTTAAATAGTGTTTAAGAAAAACTTCTCATTTTAGGATCCAAAAAATCTAGTGCATGAGTTGCTGGTTGTGATAGTCTTGCTATCTTTATTAGAATTGTGGTAAAGCACATGGATTTTTTCACAATATTTATAATGTTTGGTGGTTGGGGGCCATCTTGGTCTCTACTTATCTATGAATTTGATGAATATCTATGCTAATCAAAGTAAACCATGATAAAAAAGCTAATCTATGATGGATATTTACAATGAAGCTAATGTAAGGTGACTTGGTTAAAAAAGGAGTAAAAAGAAGGGTAGGGTAGAAAAAAAAGATGTTGCCAGTCCTTGTTTTAGACATTATGACAAAGTTCAAATATCATCTAGGCATGCATTTAACCAATATATGAAGTGAACCAACTTAAGCCCAAATTATACCATACATCATACACATATCTAAAGAAAATATGAAATGATACAAATAGGAACTAGTCTCACTTTAACGTTCACTCCTACAAGAAAACAACATTAGCCTAAATGCAAAGGAAGTGCAAAAAATAAAATAAGCCTAATAAATTTCAATTAATCTAGCATTGGCACAAATTATCAACTCTGTATTTAAGATACACATCCAAAATACATAAGAACCATTCAAATCTAAAAATTAGACCAAGCAAGTGAGAGAAAAGTTAGGATAACTAAAGATGCAAGAAATTTGGACAAACTTTGTAGAATTCCTTACTTCTACGAATTATTCAAAAGTTAAAAATTAATTTGGCTCTAATAACTCCCCCCTTTTACAATTTACAATACTCCTTTTATAGAATACTAGGAAGCATGTTGGTTAGTCATATCCAGTGATAATTTCATAAGTGTTGGGATAGTTGTCCTTTCCACAAATGTTCTAAAATACACTAGACTTTCCCTAATAGATGGATCTATAGGAAATGTGTTTTACAAAATGCATATGCCTTTACAAATAGAATATTCCACTTTCAAAATATTATAATGCTTAGCCACAAGGGGGAATATTCCTAAGTCACTTAATCTAACTTTGAGAACCCTCTGGCTAATGAAGTGTTCCATTACTATTACAAGATCTTTGTGGCTCTTTGATTATCTTGGATTTCAATAATCCTCTCCTCTTTTATTTATGATCATATCCATAACCCTACTATTATCCATCCTAGATTTCCTTTGGTTCCTAATTATATACATTTGAAAATAAAATTCCATGTTCCCTTATGAAAAATATTTCCAAGGTACCATGGCTTATTAGATTTCTCATTGGGTCTAATTAGGTTTCTTGTGCCTTTCCAGGTCACTCTTGAAGGTTTTAACAGTGCTGTAATGATGACCATATGCTCAAATTACAAGATTCATTCTTTAACGTGCCTTCATATTTTCCTATTTATACCTTTGCTTCTTATAGGTCCATAAGATCCTTAGATTTATCATGCTTTACTTACATGGCATTACCATGGCACCCATGCTCATCGCTATTAAAAAATATGACCATTTCCTTTGAAAATTTATCTTTGATCTCATACCATCTGATTTATTTGTATGAATAAATGTAGTCCATAGATATTTATATTATTTAGATCTAAATGACCATCTTAAAATTGATGTCTATGCTCCCATAATTTGATGTCCATGTGAATGTATTTGATGTTTGTGCAACTATCAATTTTTAACACCTCCTCTAGACTCTTTCATGTCTTAAAATTAACATCTGCATGATCATCATTTGACATCCATGTGAATGTATTTTATGTCTACATAACCATCAATTTTAAACACATCTTCATAACTCTTTATTGGTCTTAAAATTGACATATGCATGACCATTATTTGACATCTACATGATCATCATTTGACATTTAAATGATCATCATTTAACACCCACGTGATCATCAATTTTAAACACATCCTCAGAACTCCTTGCTGAGCTTGCCATTTGTCATTTCTAGGTTCATTCTTTTTCCTATGTGTGCCACTTGGTGATCTTGCATTTTCTTAAGCTTTGTTAAAAAGTCAATGTCCACTTGCATCATTGGATTAATATTTCCTGAGTAAACGTGAACCATTGGATCATGATCTGAGGGATGAACTACCATTGGATACTTAAAATACTTTCAATGAACTCATGACACTTGTCATCATTTTGGGGCTTTTAATTGTCAATGCTCATCACTCTCCATTAGATCAATCTTGTTCGAGAAAATGCAAATCATTGATATTGAAAATAAACACAATATTTAAGTTAGGTTTGAGAGTAATATAAACTTAAGATAAAGTCTTAATCTAAGGTTTTCATTTGTATTAATAAATATAAATAAGGATTTTAAGCTAAAATCTTAAGCTAGGTTCAAGACATATTAAAGTGACCTCACGAATTCAAAGGGATTTAGCATAAATACTTTGGACCAAGGTTAGTAAAATAATAAAAAAGACCTCGTAAAAATAAAAAAGACGTAGCATAAAGGCATAACCTAAGGTTTTCAACATATTCATAAATATGATAAACCTTTGGGTAAGGCTTTAGGCTAAACCCTATAATAAAGGGACCATGTGTTTATTTAGACCAAGCTAGGATAAAAGGGAACAAAGGGTCATAGGACACAAAAGATACCAAGCATAACATTTTTAGCCTAAGGTTTGGTTGTGTTAAAAAACATGACTAAGCCTTAGAATAAAAATTGAATCGAGTATATGGCATGATAATTATTTTTGCACAAATTTAAATAAAAATCTCCTAATTTTGGATTTGAATTTAAAAATGACCTAGGTTAACTTGAATTAGGGTTTTAAAAATTCAAATATGAATTCAATTAATTAATTATAGACCAAGGCTAGTAAAAGGGGTAGTTTAACATTTAAACACAAAACCTTGGATATTGCCCATTTCAAATGAACTCCATTAACCCTGTAATTTGAAAACATAGATAACCAATGCTAGCATTTTAGATAAGATCAAACTAGAGCCATAAAAAAATAAGTTAGCCAGACCATGGTGTGGATGATTTTCAAATAAAAATAATGTGCAAACATGCTAATGACACTTTGATCAAGTGGAACTTCAATTTCAAGGTACAAATTTACATAATTTAACACATGGGTCCCCATTTTCAGAAATGGGGGTATGTTGACCTCATCAAAAGCTATATAAATATGCTACTTTAATAATAGTATGTTTTTTGATACATACAGATGGAATAAACTCATTTTCACTTGATCTACATTACTTCGATGTTGTTTACTTTTTGGCATGATAGGTTTAACATTGTTTGCTTATTATGTATGGCCCATGCACCTTATTTGAAAATTTATTGAACATATCTATGATATTTTTATTGGTATGTGTGAAATTTTAACATGTTATACCCTTAATATATAGTGTGTCTATGGATATTATGGTTGACTTATGGCTTTCATAACTATTATCCTTATCTTGTAACATTTCTCTAGGTTCTTATATTTTACAAGGGTTAGACTATAAAATAACAATGACTAGAGTAGAGTATATATAGGAGGTAGTTGTTATTTATTTGATATCATATTAAAAATCATTTTCTTATTTAATTTTATAGAGGTTTCCCCTTGAAGTGACTCAGTCATATTTACAAAGTATGTCGATCTTTTATCAATTATTGTTATGGATCTTATTATTCTACTCTTATTTTTGTGATATATTGTTGTTGATCTATTATCATTATTCCATTAATGCATATTATCTAAGTAATTTCATTTAAAGTGGTATTATAGATTTGATTTGAGCATGATTCTATAAAACATGTTTTTTAGAGTGTAGCAGTTGTTCTGTGAGCTTAAGGATTAAAAAACACTACGTGTGATCTAAGAAGATTTTTTTATTTTGTTAGCACATTATTAGTAGAGGCTTTTTTAGGAAAAAAATTTGGGATTTTTTTCACATCCTTGGGAAAATTAGAAATTATTAGATTCATCTCAGTGAGATGATTGTAATGGTATAATTTTGTGGTACACTTTTTTTGGGCCCAAAACCCTAGATTTTATGCATGGCAAGACTGAACATCTGAGGATGTAGGAAAGAAAATACACTTTAGTAAAAACACCTAAAAAGGATGACATGGAGTCATATCATTATAACTAAATGGTTACTAAATAAGTCTCACAACTCTAGGGTGAGATGCAAACCATGGATAAGTAATAAGATCTAGATAATATCTCTCATGAAGTGACCCCACTATGGGATATAATTTTCACTATACATGCTCAAATGAAAAAAAATGGAGACCTTGTCAAATCAAAATATAAATCTACCATTGAATCATAACATTTTGACCATTTAGGTGCTCATAAATAAAAAAATCACAACCCAAATATAGGTGCAACGAACATGCTACAAAAAGTGGAAGTGCACAAGTTTTATGGTAAGGATCAAGTCACTTAGATCAACCAAATGAATAATTTATTTGAGATACATAAGACCTAGTGTTATCAAAATGTGGTCATTACATCCTTGTATTTGGAATCATACCAGTTCATTTAATATATATGGATTTGTAACTAGAATAAAAAGGGTTTACTATTACTTGGTTAACATTCATGGATGAACTATACATGTACTATTGCAATAATGTAATAGAGAACTACTTTAGTGAGTTAAAAAAGATATGATAAAAGGGAAAATAAAGTATTATATTAAGTAATTATATATCCTTTCTTTACACATGGTTGACATCACATAAAGCAACCTGAATAATCTATTCTTTGGTGACTTCAAGGATAAAATTCAACTGTATGTTCACATGTTTAATCAAAGTTGTGTATTAGAATCCATGGTATGTGTGTGTTAGGTGGATTAAATGTATATGATTAAAATGAGGGATTTAACTAATAAAATAAATAACATTATTCCATCATAGTCATTAAATTGGCCTATCAGATTAAATCCTCAACAAATTGAGGAAAAAAGAGATTTTTTTTTTCAATTATCATAGCAAATGGGGAAAAGGACATAAATGTGCAAAAAATATTTTTTATACATTTAAGGTACAAATTATGAAGATGAAGATGATGAAACATCTAAGGAAGAAGAAGAGGTTCCAAAAATAGAATCAAAGAGTAGTACAAGGCAACTATATCATTCCATGCACTTTAGGGTATCAATACTCCACAAACCCTTAAAGTCATGGGTTTCCTAAAGAATCATAAGGTGGAAATATTGATTGATTTAGGGAGTATACATAATTTCATAAAAAATAATTTTGTAGTATGTTTAAACTATTTTATTTACCTAACTCTATAATTTTAGTTCATGATTGCAGATGATAGTACAAATAATTATTTTGGAAAATACCATAGTATCAAACTTGATATGGGAAAATATGAGCTAGATTACCATATGTTTCCTATTCCTATGGGTAGAAGAAATGTTGATTTAGGATTTTTATGGCACAACATTGAGCATAAAAAATATTAATTTCCAAGAGTTATTCATGTGATTGACTTATGAAGGTAGGACATTTAACCTTCAAATATTAAGAGTAAAATATCAACAATTAGTTGGTTCTCATTAGATGTATAAGATTCTTAGAAAAGGTTATGAAGGATTTGTAACACAAGTGGTTTCCATTAAGTTCAACCAAAAAATTATTATAGACATCTTGATCTACAAAAAAATATTGAAGATCACTCACCTATTTTTGGAGCAATGCCAAAGTGTTACCACTAAGAAGAGATTGTGATCATGCTATTAACTAATTATTAGGATTAAACTAAAAAACATCATACTATGCAAGTACTCATATGCCTAAAAGAGTGAAATTGAAAATATGGTGCTTGAGATGTTGGAGGTGGGTATTCTTAAACATAGGCAAAGTGAATATTCATCATCAACTGTCATGGTACGTAAGAAGGATGATACTTGAAAGATGTGCCTAGACTTTTGAGAAATCAACAAGTAAACCATCAAATATAAGTTCCATATCATTATAATTGATGATTTTATAGATGAATTACATGGTGAGGTCTCTTTTACAAAACCAAATATTTATTATAGGTACCATCAAATTTGGATAAGAGATGCATATGTTCCAAAAAAACTTTCAAAACTCATGTAGACTGTTATTTATTTTTTGTGATGTGTTTTGGTCTAAAAAATGTACCATCTACATTTTAGAGTTTTATGGACAATATTTTAAGGAATTTTTTGAGGAAGTTTGTGCTAGTGCTTTTTGATTACATCTAATATATGATAAAACTTGGGAAGAACATCTAAAACATGTAATGTTAACTCTAGAGCAACATGAACTTTATGTAAAACCTTCAAAATGTGATTTTGAAATCCAAGTGGTGGAATACTTAGGTCATATTGTTTCATATGAAGGATTCAACTTAAACCCTCAAAATATCAAAGATATGATAGATTGGCAAATGACAAAAACCCTCAAGACCCTTATAAACTTTTTGGGGATAACAAGCTACTACCACAAATTTGTGAAAAAATATGGTAGTATTGAAACACCACTCAAAGTTTTGTTGAAGGAATGTTTCCACTAGAATGAAATAGTTACCAAGGCCTTTGAGAAGTTGAAAGAGGCCATGTGTACAACTCCAATTTTGGCCACTCCTAATTTAAAAAAAAAATTACTATTGAATGTGATGCTTTAAGATATGGTATGGGGGTAATAATCTTGAAATAAAGAAAACCCCTTACTTTTAAGAGTCATAAAATCCAAGGTAAGAATAGGGTAAATCCAATCCTATGAGATATACATGATGGTTATTATTCATATAGTTAAGAAAATGGATACCTTATTTAATGGGTAGATGCTTTAAGGTAAGTACTGATCATGATAGTCTAAAATATTTTTTGGAACAATGGTTGTCATATGAAGAACAAAATATAGGTGACTAAAATCTTGGGATATGACTTTGACATAATATTTAAGAAAGGAAAATATAATGTTGTAGTGAATTTACTATCCAAGAGGGATGAATCCACATAGGTATTTTTATTTACAATGTCCATTTATCATGTATATTGGTTGGCAAAGGAAAGATCATAATGGGATTGTGACATGGATACACAGACTCTGATTTAAAATATATAGTAAGATTATGGTGATACAAAACAAATGAGTGAAAAGGGAATGCCTCATGGTATAAATATTGATTATACCTATGTATGAATTATGTCCTCAAACACAAGATCGTTATAGAGATTCATGCATTTCCAATAGGAGGCACTTAGGATTTTTGAAAACTTATCATACAATCAAGCATGATTAATTTTGGGAAGATCTCAAAGGGTATATGAAAAAGTTTATAGCTGAATATATGGTTTATCAATATAATAAGGGTGAAATAATTAAGATTCTAAGTCTTTTTCAACCCTTATCCATTCTTATTCAAAGGTGGGAGGAGGTTTCAATAGATTTCATTATACTTTTATTGAAGTCTAAAGATAAAAATATCATCACAGTAATCATGGATAGACTCACAAAATTTTCCCATTTTTCTCCTTGTCATAACCATTTGTAGTTAGTATAGTAGTTGTTATTTTTCTAGATATAGTTAAAAATCTTCATGGTATCCCCAAGTTCATATTAAGTGATTACCATACAATCTTTACTATTAATTTTTAGATTGATTTATTCTTATGTTTAGGTACTCATTTATCTCGTAGCTCTTCCTCTCATACTCAATATGATGGAAAATAGAAGTGGTAAAAAATGCCTAGAGGATTATATTTGTTTCTTTGCATAATATAAACAAGAAATATGGGTTCATTGGTTCCCACTAGTAGAATGGTGGTATAATATCTCCTTCTATACCTATTCCAAAATGTCTTAATTTTTGGAACTTTATGGGTATCAATCCCCATCCATCACTTCATCTTAAAACATCCAATTTTTTTCAAGATGTGAAAGAACACATTCAACACTAATAAGAGTTACTAGCTAGTATCAGAGAGAATTTAATAATGACACATAATCAAATGAAGTAACAAGCAAATCATCACCACAACAAGAGGAATTTTGAAGTGGGAAATTAGGTATTTGTATGCCTAAAACCATATAGTAAAATGTCTTCAAAGCAATAAAAATATGATAACAAACTTTTTCTTAAGTATTATAGCCCTTATTAGATCCTGTATAAAATTGGTAGTGTGGCATACAAACTGGAGTTACCCCAATCTACCCACATCTACCTAGTATTTCATGCTTCTTGTTTGAATAAGGTAATTGGAAAAAATGTCTCTACATAGAATGAGTTACCTAAATTGGATGAGGAAGGAAGACTCATTCTAAAACCTGAGGATATAATCTAGACACATACAAAAAGGCTACAAACTCAAGATATTAAAGATTATTTGATCAAATAGAAGAATCTAGCCAGTGAAGATGCAACATGAAAGGATGAAGAACTTCTACAACAACATCTAGATTTTTTTAATGTTGAACTATTTTGAAGGGAAGGGCATGCTATGTCTGTAACCTATAATGTGTCTAGGGATATGTGTGGTCAACTTGTGGCTTTCATAACCATTATCCTTATCTTATCACATTAATCTAGGCTTGTATATTATCATAAGGTTATCTTATAGAATAACCATGGATAGAGTAGAGTATATATAAGAGGTATTGGTTAGTATTTTGACACCATATTATAAATTTTGTTCTTATTTCATTGTATGAAGGTTGACAAAAATAATCAACACGTGTGAAAAATATATATAATATCTCATAATTACTTACATATATAAAACATAATAATAATTATCTAATATATTATAATTAATTACATGTAAATTAATCAAATGAAATAATTTGGCTAGTGAAGATGCAATATGGGAGGATGAATCATTTCTACAACAATATCTAGAGTTGTTTAATTTTAAGGGAAACATTATTTTGAAGGGAAGGGAAATATATCATCATTATATAATATCTCATAATTACTTACATGTAAACTGATCAAAAAGAATAATTTGGTAGTGAGGATGTAAAATGGAAGGATGAAGCATTTATACAACATCTAGAGTGGTTTAATGTTGAGTGAAAAATTGTTTTAAAGGTAAGGGCATGCTATGCTCATAACCTATAGTCTGTTTAGGGATATATTTTCCAACTTATGGCTTTCATAACCATTTTCCTTATCTTTTCATAATTATCTAGGCTCTTATACTATAGTAGGGTTAGCTTATGGAATAACCATGGATAACATAGAGTATATATAGGTGTAGATGATATTTTATGATTATATAGAATCTTATTATTATACACTTGAAAAACTTAGACCTTGGTTATTCTTTTCAAATTTTTACCTTTTATACTTACACAAGTCTCACATATACTCTATCTTTGTGCCCCTTGACCTATATATCTTAGTTCAAATAGTATTATGTTGATGATCTAGGTCTTTTATCTTACCCATAATGCTTAAAATGTTCATATCTTCTATCTCTACAAGTTTTAAACTATACCTGCTTTCATGCTCCTTAGACACTAACATCTAAAGTAAAATGTAGTGTCAATGCTACTATCCTATCTTGACACAAGTGTCCTATACCCTAAACTCATATAATTTGTATATGGAACACATCCTAATGTTCATCCTAAGTGTTTGGTGTGAGTTATTACTCCAAAGAGATTGATATAAATACAAGATCAACCCTCATTCATTTCTTACCTATAAAAATACCAAAGAGACCAAGGTAACTTATCAAAATCACTCTATTAGGAATTCAATTAAATAAATCTTATCTATTTATTCATATTTCCATACTGGTCATAGGCATTTCACATCTATAGGTCTGAAGTACTAAAGGAGTAGCCCAAGATCCCAATTTGGCATGTTACAAGTTTGGTCACTATTGTACTTGCTTTGCACATATTGTAGGATTTAAACATAAGCCAACACATAGGGGAGAACTATATGAGTTTGAGGCCTTATTTTAGAGTATTGGATATGTAGGTAACACCTTTTTATAGTGGAGTCTTTAGGGTTAGCTCAACATCGTATGCTCACTAACCCATTTTCCCCAAGGTCATTATGAAGATGGAGAACCAAAGTTTTGAAATTTCACAAGGAGTGATAGTGTATGACCCAAATATAAATGAATTAAAGTGTAGATGAAGTAATACTAATAAGAATATAGGTAGTCACATCCTATTTTATAATATATTCCATATATGACACTAGCATCGAACCTGAATAATAACATCAATGCAAATATCCTAGGGTAACATTACTATCTAAATCACTTGAAGTGTCCAATATAGAATATAATGACTATTACATAATATCCTTTTTGCTTTATTTTTGCCTATTATAGATCTAGAACTACATTAATAACATAATATGCTAAGTACATTACTTCTTTATCATTTCTATATCTACTATAGTTATATTTTCCATATTTAAACTATCTCAGCATAATAAATTTAGTGTATGCTTATATCTAAGTTTAACATCTATTGGCTTATTATAGATATGGTTATCACCCTTATGATATTTAATTTATATATACCCATTTAATAGTAATATAATTTTAACTCTAACCACTTAGATGTTATTTTAGAGTTAATAATTTGGTGATTGCTATTATCTTATCCTGATGCAAGTGTCTAATGCCCTAAAGTCATCTCATTTACAAATAAAATATATCCTAATAGTCAACCTAAGTGTTTTAATATGATTTATTACTCAAAAGGGATTGATATAAATACAAGATCAACTCTGATTCATTCCTCACCTAGAAAAGGACCAAAGAGGCCAAGACAACTTATAAAAAATACTCTATCAAGAATTTAGTTGAATACAGCTTCCCTAT
This sequence comes from Torreya grandis, assembly GCA_037957365.1. Classification (NCBI taxonomy): domain Eukaryota; kingdom Viridiplantae; phylum Streptophyta; class Pinopsida; order Cupressales; family Taxaceae; genus Torreya; species Torreya grandis. The sequence continues at coordinate 2,063,267 of JARHVA010002964.1, forward strand.
TTATTCCTATTTTTAGCCTAGTCATAGGGAATACATGTATACAAATTTGAATTAATAAAGGAGTAGCCCAAGAGCCTAATTTTTTATTTTACAAGATAGGTTAGGATTGTACTTACTTTGCACATATTGTATGATTCACACATAAGCCAATACATAGGAGAAAACTACATGAGTCTGAGGCCCTTTTATGGAGTATTAGCTATGTAGGTAGTACCCTCTAATATAAAGGCATTTGGGGTCAAATTGACATTTTGTGCCCACTAATCCATTTTTCTCCAAGGTCACTATGAAGATGGAGAACTAGGGTTTGTCATTTTATAAGGAGTGATAGTCCATGATCAGACTCTAAATGTGTTAGAGTGAAGGTGAAGTAAAACCCAAAAGAATCCAAATTGTCTCATCTTATTATAGTAGATATTTCATACAAGACACTAACATCAAACCAGACATTAATGCTGATGCAACTATTTTAGGCTGAAATTACTATCTAGAGCACTAGAAGCATCCAATCTAGAATCTAATGACTATTCTATAATCTCCTTCATGCTTGCTTTCTACTTGTTCTATATCTAGAAATGCATTAGCATCAAAAAAATCTAAGCACATCACTTATTCTATTCAATCACTAAATAATTGATTAAAAATGTAAATATACAACCATGGAATAATTATGTTTAGTTTTAGTTTTCACTACCCAAAATTACTACATTATTTTCTCAATAAATAAGTTCATGTTATAATTAAAAAGGATCTATCAAGGATCCTCATTAATAAAATACACCTAACCATATGCATATCTAAATGGGTGATGAATTTCATAGAGTTTGATCTAAAATTTGTATCCCAAACATCAATAAAATCTCAAGTTATAGTTGACCAATCCCCTCAGGTCATTTTCCATATTCTTTTCCACTCACTGAGGTTTTTTGAGATGAGATTGAGGCATATAATAAATCTTCCACTTCATGGACAATATTCTTTGATGGATCAAAATATTGAATAAGAGAGTGTTGAAATTATATTTTGTACCCCCAAAGGTGAATACATGCCTTCCTCTTAAAAATTAACTTTTTGTTTCACCAACAATATAACCAATAATGAGGCCTTAATCATCAGATTATCCATAAGACATAAGATTGATATAAGAGACATCCAAGTTTTTTGGTGATTCTCAGTTGGCTATTAATCAAATTTATAATCATTACCAAACTAAATAAGAGCATATTATACCATATGGATAAATGGTAGATAAACTCACACATACATTTGACATATTTTCTATTAATAATATTCCACATAAATATAACCTCCATGTAGATGCTATGACAAGTGCAACATCCTTACTGAATTTTGAAGATGATCACATAAAATTTACAATACAAAAATATGAAATCCTTCCATTTATTTTGATGAAATAAACACTTTGGTTATTCTTGTTGTTATTCACTATTACTTGTAGTAATATAAACATAAAATGGTACATTGATGTTTATAATTTTATTTATCAAGCTTATATACTAGACCATTTTGCATAAAATGATAAACATAAATTACAACATGAAACATTTCACTATGTTATTATTAGAAATGATTTGTTAGAATGAGGTTTTTATGGATAATTACTCTAATGTTTAAGAAAATATGAATCTCACAATGTCCTCTTGGAAATGCATGACAATGAGTGTGGTGGAAATTTCAGCAGACATGCCATGTCTCAAAAACTATTGTGCTAAGGTTATTACTAGCCTAAAATGGAACAAGAATGTATTAAACATGAAAAAGTATGTTTACAATGTTAAAAATATAGCAATTTGAATCATTCACCATCGCATGAGTTACAAATGATTGTTTTACCATGGCCTTTTTGTTTATGGGGCTATTATTTAATAGGTAAGGTAAATTCAATATTTATTGGTGGACACAAGTTTATCAATATAGCTGCATAATATTTTATAAAATAGGTGGAATAAATTGTACTTGAGTTTACCACAAGGGATGATATATGCAAGTTTTTGATGACCAATATCATTTCTCATTTTGGCATACCTTTAGCCATTATTTTTTATAATAGAATATCCTTTAAAAATAAGATGGTAAGATGATTTTACAATAAAAACAAGACATACCTGTTATACACCTTATTACCCATAGGTTAATGGCCAAACAAAGGTAACCACTAAAAGAATTTTCAAAGTACTTGGAAAAATATTTGAATGATACAATAGTCATTATCACCAAAAAATGGTATATGCTCTATGGGCATACCTAACTAGTGTACATACACATTCTCAGTCCACACCTTACTCTTTGATCGATGGTACATAGGTTGTATTACCAACTAAAATTGAGATACCTTCTTTGTGTGTATCTATAAAAGACATCATCAAAGATAATGAATACCATGAAAATTAATTGCATTAGTTAGACTAGTTGAGTGGAAAATGCATATAGGCTACTGAGCACTTACACATTTATCAAGATCTTGTAAAACAAGCATATAAAAAAGGTTCAGACACGTGACTTTAATGTGGGTGACTTGGTACTAAAATAAAACCAAAAGAATACTAATGTAGAAAAAGACAAAAAGATAAAGTTCAAACCACATTGGTTGGGTCCATTTACAATTATAGAAAAGATAAGAAAAAGGTGTGTACTACCTTGCTACACTTGAAGGAAATCATATAAAAATCCAAATGAACATTATGCACTTCCATAAATATATTACATAATAAATAAGAAAATAAAAAACCTCCAAAAATAAGTAAATCCAAAGATACTTTCAAAACTTACATGTTATATTGGCTTCTTGACTTCCATAGATTAGTTTCATGTTGATGGAATATATACTTAGTTACTCCTACATACACATATGTGTCACAATTATACTTTGAGTGTGATACATGCATATACAGATACATGATACATACCTATTTTAGGTGTTGGGATTTTCATCTACTCATGTCATATGGACATTGGGGACATCCACTTCTTTAATATTGATACACACAAGTTATATGATTTGATAAACACTTTACCTTATCATGTTTGAGCTCACATATTTACTTACACATGACTATTATCCATGATTATATATTACACAATGTACTTGATATGTTATATACTTAACATAATTTTCCTAACACATTGGATCCATGGAATACAATGATATGTTTATGTTGATTTATTATGCTTTACTTTATGCACTTACTTGAGTGTCTTGCCTTGCTATTATATTCCTTGCTCGAGCATTTGAATATTCTCCTTTGCTTGTGGCCCTCATGGCTATGTATGCTTTAATTTAAATTTAAATATGCCATTGTTTTTTGTATAGATATTTGAATATGCCATTATTAATTTTATGGACATTTAAATAAATCATGTCACTTCGATTGTGTAATATTTTAACACAACCCTTGTTTTTGGTCTCCTTGAACCATTGCCTTTTGCCTTACTTTTGAGTGATCTTATGCGTGTGCTTAATTTTATTGTTAAACTTGTATTATTAATATCTATATGTTACCATGATATTTATCATTAATCTTAGGCCTACATGTGATCACATTGGTTATATGCACTTTAGTATTATATCTACCTAGACATGTTACTTCTATATATTATATGGTTATGTTCATAGATTATACATTTTTCTTATCATTTTGATTGAGGTAACTACAAGTTCTTATCTTTATTTCACCTAAAATGGGTGGAATATTAGTGGGGAGTATGTCATAGAGGCATGTTATCCACACTTGACACAATTCTCAAACTTAGTGGGGGTATGCTTTGCAAGCATGTTCTCCATACTCATTCAATATATGGTACTTACATCAATTTCTAGATTCAATGGGGGCATATCATATGGGCATGGATTCCACACATTCATAGTTCTCAAATTTAGTGGGGGAATGCTTTGAAATAATATTCTCTACATTAATTCAATATATGGTACTTATATCAATTATTATATTTAGTGGGGGCATGCTTTGGAAGCATGTTCTCCACACCTATTCAATATTCAACATCTCCAATTTAAAGTGGTGGCATATTTTGAAAACATGTCATTTGTATTGATAATTATATGAGTTTTTATATTTATCCATGTAAAAGTGTACTCTTAAACCTTGATATTTCAATTTCAATATATTTAAATTAATTTTAATCTATATTATATGCACTAATTTTATATTTTAACTTGCTCTTGGTTGTAAGTCGGTCACTGTCAAAGCACTCAAGTTGGTCACATGAAAATATAAGGTATGCATACACACCCAAATACACATTCACTTCTTTTAAATTAGTAATTTCATTATTATATTAAAGGGGGGAAATTTTAGATGAAATTTTATGATTATATAGCACCTCAATATTGTATACTTATCAAACTTAGACCTTGGTTATTCCTCTCAATTCTTTACCTTTCCTACTTTCTCAAGTATTGCATCTACTCTTTTTTTATTCTTTTTGACCTATATATCTTAGTATGACTAGTCTTATGTTGATGACCCAATTATTATGTCTTATCCATAATGCTTTAAATGTACTTATCTTCTATCTCTACAAATTCTAAACTTGTACTTATTTTTCTATTCCTTGAACACTAATGTCTAGGGAAAACAATAACATCGACACTACTATCTTGTCTTGAAATAAGTGTCTAGTACCCTAAAGTCATCCAATTTACAAATAAAATATATCTTAATGGATGGACTAAGTTATTTAATGTGATTTATTAATTCAAAATGATTGAAATAAATACAAGATCAACTATCATTTATTCCTCACCTAGAAAAATAATAAAGAGACCAAGGAAACTTATCAAAAGTAATCTATCAAATATCTAATTTAAAAAATATTCCCTATTTATTCTTATTTCTATACCAGTCATAGGAATTGCACATTTATAGGTATGAAGTTCTAAATGAGTAGACCAAGGGCTTGATTTTCTAAGTTATGAGCTAGGTCACTATTGTACTTGATTTTCACTTATTGTATGCTTCAACATAAGCTAACACATATGGGAGATCTACATGAATTTGAGGCCCTCTTTTAGAGTATTGAATATGTAAGCAGTGCCCTTTGATAGTGGGGTATTTGGTGTCATCTCAACACCATGTGCCCACTAACCCATTTTCATCTAAGGTCACTATAAAGATGGAGAATTAGGGTTTTGCCATTTATCAAGAAGTGATAGTCCATAACCTAGATCTGAATGCACCAAAGTGAATACAAAGAAAAACCTAGAATCATCTAGGTAGTACCATCCTATTTTAATATATATTTCATATAAGACACTAGCATCAAATACAGACAATAGTGCCAATGCATCCATCCTAGGTTTATTTTACTATCATGAGTACTAGAAACATCCAATCTAAAATTTGATGACTATTCTAAAATCTCCTTACTACCTACTTTATTCTTGTTCCAAATATTAAACTATTTTATAATAAAAACAAGATAAGTAAATCACTTGTTTATCATTTATATATTTATTGTAGTTGTGATTTTTATATTGAGACTATCTCAACATAATAAATTTAGTGTAAGCTTAGATATGAGTTTAACATCTAATTAGCCTATTATAGATTTAATTATCACCCTTGTGCTATTTCATTTCTATATACCTCTTTAATAGTAATATAGGGGCTAACTCTAACAACTTAGATTTCATTTTAGGTTAAACAATAAGAGGTAGTGGTTAGTACTTTCATATCATATTACAAATTCTATTATTATTGTATTGTATGAAGGTTGCACCCTCAAAATGTCTCCATCATATTTTACAATTATTTTAATCTTTTATTAATTATTGTTTTGGATTTGATAATTATGTTCTTATTTCTACGATAATTTTTTTTTGATTTTTTATTAATATTCCATTGATGTGAATTATCTAATTAATTTCATTAAAAAAAATGCCCATTACTTTTTTCCCTTGGCTCTATGTGTGAAAAATTTAGTGTGTGACATTTGAACATGTTATTTTTATGTGATCCTTAGCTTTATTGTATGAAATTGCATGATATTATTTATTGTACTTGTGTGCTTGATGAGATTTATTAGTAGTGTCATGATACATATAATACACTTTTACTCTAGTTATCATACTATATGCTTCAATGCTATATCTATCTATACATGACACTTGCATGCCTCAAATTCAACATGTTACACACATGATTCAATGATAATTATAGTTCTAAGATGATATACTCTCCAACATGTTGAAATTATACTACATGATTCTATATTTATCACATAATGCAATTAACTCTTCTTTTAAAATGAGTGACTTGTAGGCTACATCCCTCATCTCAAATGGAAGCATCAGATTGGTCCTATCTTGGAGATTCAAACCCCCAAAAATAAAATTGAGATAAAATATAGGTTGAAAGATACATAAAACAAGTTTCAAAAATACAGAGTATAGGTTTTTGAAGATTCAAACTAATATAAAATTATATTCTAAAATAAAGTATAAGTTGTCAAATATCTAAAGTATTTTAAAAATCAAACATATGATAAATATTAGCACACCAATATAGATTATAGGGCAATATGACATGCATATGCACTTACTTTTAAAAGACTTAAAGTACAAAATCATACAACACACTTAAATTCATATGTATGAGTATTTACAAAATAATTACAAGATCAAAGTTACAAGTTTCAAATACATTCATAATAGAGCATATAGATTCATAACATTATATATCATTGGAACGTATTCAAATAGGTCATGATACTAATTCATACTTAATCTTGTTTAAAGTTAAAAAATTTAAAGTTTCAAAGTAGAAAAAAGGCATGATACTTGTTCATGCATATTTTTAAAGTTTAAAATTCAAAGCAAAATATTAATTTCAAAGAAAAAATAATGAAAAATGTGGTTATGATGGGGCATAAATATTATTCATTCTCTTTCGATCATGAAAATTAAAAATCTAAATACATCTATAATAACATGATTTGAATTTATACAGGTGATGTACAATAAATAATTAACCACCTCTAAATTTTTCCTATTCAAAAAAATAAATACAAATATTATTTTTTAGTTTTTATTATTCATTTAATGTTTATTTTTATGTGTTTTTAATAATATTTATCAATCATAAAATATTTGTGGTGAGCACATCCTAATTCAAGAGATACATTTTAAGATGTAAGATTAAATGATAATTTATCCACTCTATTTATTAAAAACCCTTCATTTATAATAAGAAGTTACCTAAAAGAAGTTTTAAGAACCACCTCTTATTTATTGAACTTTGACTACATATAAGTTATAAACTTTATTATTATTATTAAAAATATATAAATATTTGTATTTTTATTTAGTGAATTACCTTTATTCTTATTAAAATATAGATATTTTTAAAATTACACACATTTTTATTGATTATTTAAAATAATTTAAAATAAAAAGGACCATTAATCTATTAATATCCATTAAATTCATATTGATACATGAGTATCAAGATATAACAACAAAGTGATCTAACATAACATGTAAATCTTGTTAGAGATAGTGAAAATAGGATCAGTAGCATTGTTTTTACTAATATCCTTTTCATGTCTCTCATTTAGAGTGGGTGACTTGAAAATAAGACAAGTAACCTTGTTGTTTGATAGTTGTGTACTAGTTAAACATCATTATAGATAATTTTATAGTGTAAATAGTATTATTAGCTTCTTAATTAAAGTTTTCTGCTACCCACTATAATATTCACATGAATATCAATATTTATTTAGTACAAATTGTATGAGTACTAACCTTGACATGTTGATATTAATTTAGAAAATGGTTTTCATTTAGCATTGAACATGCCAATGACACATTGTTTGCACTTGGATGGATTCCTTTTGATTACAAAACCTATATATAACAAGTGAAATTAATTCAACATTATTAATGAGTAAACATGTTGTTTGTATATGCAATAGTTATTCATTATTTTAGGTAATTATACAACATAAATAGGATTAATAACTTATTATTTAGAGTGGGCATTCATTTACTCTAAAATTGATATGAGTTGCATGATTCACTTTAGAGAAAATAGGATGAATAACCTTATTATTAAACTAGGTAATTATGGTTCACATTTACCATTGAACACGTCCATGGCATATTTTTTCACTTGGTTGGACTCCTTTGGATTACAAAACCTAGATATAACAATAAAGTAATTCAACATTATAATTTAACATGTAAAGGTTTTCAGTTATAGTGAAAATATGATTAGTAGTATTGTTTTTACTAATAAACCTACAATGGATCTCATTTAGAGTGGGAAACAACCCACTTTATTTAGAGCTTTCTTTGAATGGAATTAGTATAAAAAAGATATAAACTTTTTGTTTGGCTATGTAATGGTTCAGCATCATTTTAGGTAATATAATGCAAATAGGATTGGTATATTCTCATGAATCTTAGAGTAGGGAACTGTCCACTCTAAGATTCACATGAATCTCATGTTTTACTTAGAATTACAAGAAGGATGAGTAATCTTCTTGTTACACTAGGTAATTATGGTTTGGATTTTCTATTGAACATGTTAATAACACATTTTTTACACTTAATTGGATTCATTTTGTGAATCTCAGAGTGGGTAGCCACCCACTCTAAGCTTCAAAATAATCTCATGATTTAATTAGTGAAAATATGATGAGTAACCTTGTTGATACTTTGGGAAATGGTTCTCATTTTCAATTGAACATATCAATGACCCATTGTTTTTACTTGGTTGAATTTTTTATTGTAAAACCTAGATATAACAATTGAAAGTAATTAAACATTATTAACATCTAAAGATTTTCAATTATCAAGTGAAAATAAGATGAGTGACATTATTTTTATTAGTGTCCCTACTATGATTCTTTTTTATAATGGGCGACCACCAACTCTAATAATTTTCTCATGATGAATTCATTTTGAAGAAGTGGATTTGAAGTTTTAATAGGTCTTAGCTAAGATCAGATAAGTGGCACTTGAAATTTATAAATATACAAATTTAGAAATAACAAGTAGAAGTATGGCTCATCTCTAAATGTGATTCCATGAAAATGGAAGTCATTTGTCCTCTTTACGCTAACTGAGACTTAATTAAATTTTATCTTCTACATGAATGATGGAAAATGATCATAAGAAGCCTTTAAATTATAGATGATTATAAGTATCATATTGATTATAGTGTCACTCTAAGATATTTTCTAAGATATTATATATTATGTCAATTATAATAATAAGGCTCATGTTAAATAGCTTTCTTAAGGATGAAATTATTTTGAATATAACATTTAATGGGTGTTACATCTTGTCAACAATGATGATCATGCAAATAAAACACAATAATTAGTAAAATTTATATAATTCAGAATAAATTGATTATGAGAAAGAGATTTGAGTGTCCTAAGAAAAAAAATAAAAATAAATTATTTTATGTCATATATTAAACATTATGGTATTAAAAAAACAAAATATCAAACTATTTTCAAATCATATTAACTTGACAAGGTAAAAAATATTTTTGTTTTTTGAAAAAAATATTTTTGATTTTGTATATTGGGTCCATTTAAATTAAAATGATATAAACATAGTTATAAAAAAAAAATATTAACATTAATATGATTAAGATCCCATTTTATAGGGATATAAAGAAAAGAATTTAAAAAAAATAGTATTTGATATGAATGAAACAAGGAAATAAAATTAACAAATTATCGACATTATACTTAGTACAAGCACTCATTTATAAAATAAAATATTTAAATATTATAAATAAAGACATAAAAATAAGTTAGATATTGTTCCTTCAAATTTAATTTCACTAGATATTGTTCATTTTAATTTATTTCTCGTATAATTACATGTTCAAAATAAAATGTTTGCTTGATTTTTTAACAAAATATGTAGAATAACATAAAACACATAAGATAAATAGAAAACACAATGATAAATTTGTGTTAAATTTGTAAAAAAAATAGTTATAAGTATAAGCAAACATATTAGAAATAAATTTTTAAAAAGAGTAGAAACTATTAACTTGGACTAATTGTGGAAATTCTCTAATCTAAATCATAGGTTTCAAAGGAGTCTCTTTTTAGATGAAAGACCAATGCTAGAAAAAATTCCAATTAATGAAAAAAGTCTATATTAAATGTACTATCTCTAGTTATTTTATCAATGACAATTATTATTGTGAATATTTTACTCGTGTTTCTATTGTTTTTTGCATTATAACAATGGGAGTGAATTTCTTTGTTACTATTCAAACCCTTATTTATATATTACCTAGTAGTGGTTTGCCCTTGTAAAAATTCAATTTTTTTTGAAAGTTATGTACCTCATTTTCTTGTTCCCCTCACTTTTTCTTTGTTTCAAAAAATGAAAAACCAAACTATGTAGATTTATATGAAAATAATTTATATTATAATGTCCCTTAAATAAATCCCACTCGATTCTTAAGGCAAGATTTTAAAATTTTGAATGTGTCATATTACATTTTTATTACCACTCAAACCAAAAAGTGGCATTTTTAAATTTCAAATTGTAAGTTGGTGATATGTGGGCATAAAATATTATGATAACACATTCATATTTCAAATAATAATGCAACATTTGGATTTAATCTGAAATGAAAATGTCGTGTAATTTTTTAAATTTGAATATGAGATCTGAAGAATTACTAAATGTTTTACAAATTTGATATTTAATCCATTATAAAAAATGATCATAAATAGTACAACATATTATTGAATTTTCATACAATATTAAATTACTACACATTATCATTATTTTAATTGATTAATTTATAGTGTTTTTGTGCAATATTTTGTGAAGACATTTTAAATAAATTGATCTTTATTATCTAAGCACCTTGAAACAAGATTTATAAAAAATACACTTATTATAATGATATTTTATAAGATTTATATCGGATGTCAGAATTAAATATATGCATACTATTATTACAAATTTATATTACTATAATGATTATTATATATAAAAATCCTAAGATTATATATATATATATATATATATATATATATATATATATATATATATATATATATATTATAATATAATTGTAAACTATAATATTATTTCAAAGTTTACATATTATACCTATTATTAGGGTCTATTATAAGATTTTATGTTAAATATGATAATTACACATATGTATGTACACACACACTTCAAGTTTATAATATAATAGTAAGCTATAATATTATTTTGAATATTTTAAATTTATTATAATTTTAAAGTAGATGACTATAAATTAGGATTTATTGAGAAACCAAAACATAGTTTAAGTTTTTAAATTTGAATATGTCCAAAGAATTATCAAAGATTTTAAAAAATGGTATTTTAAGAGGAAATATTTATAAAACTTTATTATTTTATAAGAATTACTATTATTTTATATAGATTGAACTTAATTTTAGTACCTTATAACAAGATTTATGAAATAATTATTGTAATGGTATATTATAATATTTTATATTGAACTATAAGATTATTTTTAAAAATTCAAATTTATTGAAAATTTTATGTATATAATTATAAAATATTAACTATAAATTATATGAATATTTATATTATTTAAAGAAAACCTACGTTGAATATATTAATTAAATGAACACTATTATAATAATTTACATAACTTACATAATGCTAGTAATATCTTATCATGTGTCATTAAAAATTTAAAGTATTTGAATGTAAAATATTAACTACAAATTAAGTGAATATTTATATTATTAAAAACAAACTAATGTTGAATATATTAATTAAATGAACACTATTATAATATTATACATAAATTATATAATACATAATCACATCTCACCACATGATAAATTATCACTGCAAGGATGTAAGCTAGTCACATCTCACCACATGCCATTGAAAATTTAAAGTATATGATTGTAAACTATTATCTACAGATTATGTGAATTATAAGCAAACTCATGCTGGATATATTAATTAAAGGAAAACTATTAATATAATCTTTTACATAACCTACATACTATCCAATCATATCTCATCACATGTCATTTAAATTTTACATTATATGAATGTAAACTATTAACTACAAATTATGTGATTTATATTATTTAAAAAAAATTAACATTGAATATTTTAATTAAATTAATAATATTATAATATTTTACATAACCTAAATAATATTCAATCGCATCTTGCCATACTATAAATTATCACTATGAAGATACAAACTAATAACATATCACCATATTAGAAATTATCATTATGAGGATGTAAACCAATCACATCTTGCCATGTGTCTAAACTGTTGTTATATTTATATTAAAATTTCCATGCCCATGTTTATAAATAAATTTATATTTATTAGATTATCATATTAAAAATGAATTCATCATATGCATTAACTCTTAGAGTGGGCAACTGCCCACTCTAAATGAGAAACTACTATATAGAATGATAATAATTACATATAAATCATCTCAATTTTTTAAAATATTAATATTTTATGTTCAACAAAATTTATATATAGTGAAAACAAGCATGTAACTCATCCTTTCTTCACTACATTACTCCATAATTTTGAAAATTAGTTCTTAAAGTTACTATGCAACCACCCACTCTAAATTATAAACTACTAATCCTATTCACACTATTAGTGAATGGAATGGTATTGAACTATTACATAGAGTAATAACAACAAACATGTAATTGTAGACACTTAATTTTGGTCACTTTCATGCCTAAACTTGGATTTAGTTCAATTTATAGAACACGATGTAGTCTAAGTCTAGAAATCACCTGAATTGCCTAAATTCATCTACATAAAGGATTTAATTGCTCAAAAACATGATAATATTTGATTACTTAGGGTATTACCTTGTATGCACTAGTAACCTAGTTTGATTTCAACCCTAGTCAAATTACAATCTAGTAATTTGACACTTTTAGCCTGTTGAGCTATTAATTCATAAACATTTACAATAATTGAAAAAGGCCAAAAATTACTAAGCAAGATTAATTACATTATAAATCTTAATTAACTTGCCTAAACAAAATTCTAAATAAAATTAGTGAATTTCATTTATCAAAGAGATTTTTTAACAAAATATAAATTCAAAGGTCAAAGGAGCTAATAAAGTGATTTATTAATTCTTAAATATTCCAAAAAGGTGAGTCACAACCTCACACATATCTAAAGTGAGTTGTCATGGCTCATAAATATCTAAAATAGAGATGTCAAGACTTCATGAGAGCTTTGACCCAACCCAAGATTAGATTGACTCGACCTAGGTTATTTTAGACTCAACTAAAGTTAGAATTTAACCTAACCTCCCTAAGGCTAGAATTAGTTCTTAGATCTATAAATACAAGTGCCTACATCATATGCTAACAAGATTTTTGTGTAAGTTTATTCTAATGAAATAACTCAAAAATCCATTGAAAGTAGTGTTATAATGCCCATTTTATGCCAAGATTCACACTAATCTACAAGTGACCATTGGAGAAGTGCTACCACCATAGAGAAGCATTGAAAAGAGTCTCTAATGTCATAAACCAAACACAAACATCCTTATGACAAAAAGTAGAAATAAAATTTGATAAAGGAGGTAAATTATTTGTGTTGTTTTTATCTCTATTTTATGATCTTCTTAATTATGTTATGTGTAGACACTAAAAAATTGCACACCTACAATTTTGAATGTCAAAAACACCCCTAAACCTACCTAGCCTAACCTACTTACCTAATTTGGAGTCAAGTTAGTCACTTGTCTAGATTAACTCATATTTTCACCCATTTTAACTTATTTTTTTCTAGGTTCTTGACCAATGATGGTCAAAGTGACTGACGACGGTCACCCTAACCAGTGATGGTTAGGTTGGATAGCTTGGAATCAACATGTAGCCTACATGCAAACCACCACCTTGATTTTCTAAATATGAAAGTATAAATCCAATTGTGATATTTTTTCATGGATGACTTATATTTATAAGCCTTCTCCAAGTCTAGTTGGGATAACCACTTCCACCTCTTGTTTGTGCTTATAAGATAGAGAGAGGCCTAGGAGGTCAAACCATCTACAATTGTTATCAAGAGCTCTTTATATCTAGAATCTCTTTTTGTAGGTCAATTAGGTCAATTTAAATAATCAAGTGCTATCAACCATCACATAGGGAGCCTACTTGATGTTGACCCTCCACTAAGCTCCCAAGTACTGTTACACTATTAGAATCAACTTAGTTTCACCAATTGGCAAGTCTGTATCAACTAGCCATCAACTAATTTCTGGTAAGACAAATATTCATTTTCTTGTATTCTTTTACTAGGTTTGCATTCCAAGCCTAAAAAAATGCACTTCCTAGATCTCGTTAGTCAACAAACCCAAAACCCCACTTTCACTTCCAGATTCATTGACAGGTAATCAGTGATAGTTACCTGACTGATGATGGTTACCCTTGACTGGTGATGGTTGCATGACTGATGATGATCACCTGTGGCACCAAAAACCAACAAACTAATTTGACCCTTTTACACCTAGCTAAATTTAGTTTTATATGTCCATATCTGTTCATAGGTCCCTTTCTAATTTTTTGAGCCATACCCCAACCTATTAACACTAGTACTAATCAATTTATCACTAATCAGATCATTTTTAGTCTCTTTTCTAAGTAGGCTTTTCTTATATTCATTTTTAGTAATCTTCTATTATTAATACAAGTGTCTTCTTTCCAATTTTATCAACTTGACTATTTGAAATAGGTGGATTGATAACCCTTAAGGAAGCCCTTATTTCTATGGTTTAGCTCCCACTAGGCAATCTACCTAACTATCTGTCTAACAAACAAGTTTGATTTAGTACTTTCTTATTTTTAGGTCTTCCTCCCAAGTCAAAGAGGATCTCTCACAATCTTCTGATTAAACACACATACAAACAAATAGGTATTCCTACCACAACTCTTATTGATTTTATTTTCTCTCTTTTTTTATAACTTAAGTGAAAATTTACATGAAACATTTTGGCACACTTGATGAGACGTAGAGTCTTTACTCATGTTTTCTTTGCATCTATATGCTTTTCTCTCTATCTATGCTCATAATTGAAACTAAAATCTATTTTGGGCTTAAAACATATTGCATTTATTTGCTTACTTTTAACATTAGTTCACTTTGAATTAAAGCACAATAATCTTATCGTAACATTACTCTTGTTGTACACACTAGCCAAACCACACAATCAATCAAACATAAAAAAAAATTAAGACAAGGCCCAATTTGGATCTCATCACTTAGCATTCACCTTACCCATTCCCAAAAATCCTACTTGAAGGTCATTACCAAGAGGAGAACCAAATTAGATTTCTAGTTGAGTATAAACTCTAGATATCAATATATATTGGCTAAGTACCCGACACCCTTATCGCTATGAGATTGTGAAGTGAGGGGGTAGGCCCCAATACCAAGCCATGTATTGATTTCAATACATATTCTTTTGAGCACCTAAACAACCCAAAACCAACCATAGATTTCTTTTATAGTACCTAATCTACAAGCCAACTTCTATCACACATTCTCATAAATTAAGACATAAGCCAAAAGCAAGGTTAAAACTAACCTCTAGGCTTAATGTACTTCATAGTGTGTGTCTAGATTACCTTGATCATTTTATTGTCTTCTTCTTGTTTGAGTGGTGAGTTCATTCTTATTTTCTCTCACCTTTCTCTTGTATGCTTCTCACTCATTAGCAATGAAGAGACCTAGCAGAATAAAACCCATCACTTAAATAAACTTCTTATACCTCCTCATCTATGGAGTACATCTTCAAGGTAGAAGATTCACCTCATCCATTAAGAATCCCTACTTTCCCTTAAGTATTTACCTAAGGAGACATGGAATTTACCACCTTTTTAGACAATAATCTAGTGGCCCTTCAACACTATCTTAAGACCTCTCCTCACCATATCCCAGTCTCAACCCCACCTTAGGATCCTCATTATGGTATGTCATCCCACCTCATGGAGGGTATTCCTCTTGCCATGGTCACCACCCAACCTTTGACCACCCAGGTATCTTCATCTAATAACCCCTTTGATGCTATGAATGAGAGCCAACCTATCCAACCAACCATTACCCTTACACCTTCCACCCCTACTAATGGCTCTTATACCTTGGGGACAACCCAACCATTAACCTATCATGTCCCACTTGTATTTGGGTCACCCACCACTGACGTTACCAACCTCCCATCTATCATACCTAACCCATCAATTAATACCCATTTACCAAGCTTAGGGGTGTCTATCCCTTCTACCTCACCACCCCTTAGCATGAAAGTCACTACCTCCCCTCTTATCACTAACCCAACTACTGCCTATACCCAATCCATAGGAACTTCTCAATAGTTACCTATTGCACCCAATCTAGGATACATCCCTAACTCATAAGGGTATGTACCCCCTACCCAACCACCATCATCCACCTACCCTACCCAGCCTCTAGCATTCACATTCCAATATGTGGTAGCCTCCTAAGAATCCAATAAATAATTACTAATATGTTGTCCAACCTCAACCACAATATTAGCCTTACAATCTTTTTGGTGCACTACCTCAAATTGACCTAATGAAAATGCTCATGGAAAAGATGACCAACCTTGAGTCATCCACTTTAGGAGATCATAACATCTTATCCTATGATCAGATTTGTAATTAACCTATTCACCCTTCTGTCCCCATTAGACCTTACCCTCCTTAATAGGAGATTTTAAAATTTATCAAATTTCAAAGTAAGGAAGACCCCCAAAAATACCTTAGGGATTTCAATCATGCATGTTACATGATCTCTTATGATGATGTCCTTCTCCTCTGAACCTTCCCTATGTCTTTATCTAGTCCAACACTTTACTAGTATAGTGCCCTTACCAAGCATTCCATCTTCTCTTTCACCCAACTAGCACAAGTATTTTTGGATCACTTTTCCATTAACATTTCTAAGAATGTCTCTATCATAGACCTCTATTCTATCAAGCAATTTGATGATGAGTCCATTACTAATTTTTTTGCCTATTGGAAAAGATTGATTAATCAACTTTCATTCTCCTTGCCTCAACCTAAACTTATAGAACTCTTCACTTGAGATTACACCAAACATATATCCTCTACACTACATGTCTAGAGCTTCAAAATTTTTGATGAGGCTTTTACCAGGGTACATAAGCTATAAAATTGTGCCATAGATGAGGGTAAATTAAAGTTATAAAACAAGAACTCTACCTTCAAAACCAATGAAACCTATTCCTATAAACCTGACAACCAAACTAATACTAGAACCAAGACCAAGGGGACCATGAATGCCATCATCCTTAAAACTACCTCTCCACCCAATGCCAATCAACACAATTCTCTCATGACCTCTAATCCAAATACAAGGAACCCAAATCAAAGTAACAAAAAACAATTCACTCCACTTTGAGAATATTAAACCTTAGTTCTAGAGAAGCTACTAAAATATAACCTTATACAACTTCCACTTATCAAACCTCCCCAAAAATTTGATTCTTCTCATCCAACACCAAATTGGTATAATGAGAATGACCTCTATGCTTTTCATCAGGTAATTAGACATGACATCAACCAATTTAATACTTTCAAGAATATTGTCTAGAGTCTTATTGATAAAGGGGAACTTGTGTTGGATAATTTTGATGCCCCTTAAAATAAAGCTCTTGACATCTTCAAAAAACCTTTTCCTAATCATGCCCTATCAAAACTAAGGACACATAGGCTAAATGATCTCATAGTGCCCACACGGTCAACATGGTTCATGATACACCTACCTATGAGGACCTAATCAACCAATCTACCCATTTCTCCCCCACTTCACTTACCAAGGTAATGGAGTCACTTGAACCTCATTTAGATAGCCAAAATAAAGAGGTTCCTTTCTCCCTATCTACCCTCATATAAGTTTTGGAATCACCACATACTACCTCAACTAGCACACCTAGACAAATCAACATTCTGGATTTACCACCTCCACCAACTACCCAATAAACTACCACACCTATGTACATCATCCTTAGAGGAGAAGTGGTTCCACCATCACCTTTAGTGGAGGAGCTATCTATCCCAACCCTACCTTCCTCACCTCAAGAAATCAATCAACCTATCAACCATCTTCCCAAACCTACAAGCTTACCTATTACATCCATTACCCATAGATCAAGACTAATACACAACTTTTTCCACATTAGTATAGAAATTAGAATTTACCTTAAAACTAGACATGGATCAAACCACTTTCTATAAATAGTTAGGGCTTCCCTCCATAAACACACCTGAACCTTCTAGTATGCATCTAACTAATCAATCCATCATCTCTCCATCTCCTTTTAAACCAATTTGAACCTTCAACAACCCCTCAACTTCTCAATCAACTAAAAAATCCACCACCTCACCAACCAAACCTTTCAAAAATCTTGGTGCCTTACCTACTCAAATTTTGGTTCACCCATCCTTGAAAGTAGACTTAACTTGACCAAAACCTATACCCATGTTTTGACCCACACCAATGTTTTGACCCACATCAACCAAGAAGATGAAAGCATTGAAAGGACACATGACTAAGCCTCTATCTCCCTCTACCTTTCCCTTTATATTGGGGCCTCACCCTTCTAATTTTCATAAAAATTAAACCTCTTTCAACATATATCTCCCATTTCCATTGATTACACTAGCAGATTTATTAGCCGATGCACCAGTCCTTCTTAGATCACAACCAGTTAGACCACTAAATTTAGCCACCTCAACTATCAACATACCTAGGCCAAGACCATCTGCCTGAACCACCTTACCCAAGCCATCTCTCACCCAACCTATTACCACCCACACACCCATCTTACTAACCAAAAACATAAGCCTAAAACCTTCCTTACCTTTAGAAGAATCCTATACAACCATTCTTCAAAGGTTAGTGTAGACCTCCTACCTCACATTACCTCCCATCAGACCTTTCAATCCTCTTGGTTTGAAGCTAACCTAGTATAATGACCATCAAATCTACTCCTATCATAAGATACCTAGGCATGATACAGAGAATTACAAAGCTCTCCAAGCCATTAGCCACCAACTCTATGATGAGGATGATCTATTGGTAGATGACCTTCCATCCATTCCTCCACCATTATACCCAATAATTGGCCACCAACACATTCTTCATCCCCCTCTCTCACCTCAGAGTGATGGAGAATCTACCCAAACCCCCATCACACCTTCACCCTTTATCCATACCATTAATGTGGTCACACGATCACAAAAAAAGGATAAAGTGAAGGCCAAAACATCCATTCCATGGACATACCCAACAACTCACCCTATACCAAACTATACTCAAACCTCCACGCTTGCACCTAAGCCCAAAGTCAATATCTTAGGCACATCAAAGACTATCCCCTCCAAATCCATCAAGAGAGTCATCCTTAAACAAATCCACTAGACCCTTGTGAAAATGAGCCTTTATGAGCTTATTTCCACCTCACCTCACCATTATCAGGCCATGATTGAGGCTATACAAGCCATTAAGGTTAGACCAGGAGACCCCTAATATATAGAGGCATTAATCGATGCTCTCTAACTCTCCATCCTTTTCACCTTCAAGGAGTCAGATGTACCTTCCATCCACCTCAAAGATCTAGATCACCTTTTTTTAATCATAACCCACATCAACTATACCTACATCAAATGGGTTATGATTGATGGGGGAGCCAGTATCAACATCATATTTTCCCATGCCTATGACCAACTCAAGATGCTTGATAATGTCATGTCCAAAACTTTAGTCATCCTTAGATACTTTAATGACACTATGACCACTACCTTGGGAACCATCATCCCCCACATTTAGTTATGACCTCGCACGCTCCCCAAACTCTTCTATGTAGTTGAAGATAAATTTCAATACAATGTTTTACTTAAGAGACCTTAGATTCATGCCATGGGATGTGTACCTCCCACCCTCCATCATTATGTCAAGTTTGAATATTAAGGTTAAGTTATTACCATACAAGCTGACCTTAGCCCTTTTGTAGCATGTAATATGACATATCAACCTAATGACATTCTTCTACCTCCATCCAAAGCACTACAAATAACCACTATCAAGCCCTCACCCATAAAAGCTAAAGTCATTACTTCTTCCCCTTCCACTGAGGCATCCACCAAATCATCTATCCCCATAGACTAGATACCCATCACTGATCCTTTGGAACCTACCTTCTAATTCCTAGCCCTTGGAGAATACCATCTCCTCACCTTTGATGCCCTCCTTACTCACCAATAATACAAGAAACTCAACCACCAACTGGGTTATGACCCCAACATTGGAGTCATTACCCCCTTGGGGCCTTTGAGCTATCAAAACAACTTTATCAATGGGGGAATTGACAAACCACTTAATGATATAATCATTCTTTCTCCACCTCATCCTTTCACCTCCACCTTCTCTTATTTGAACAACCTATAATTTGCTAAACTATACCTTCATAGGTGTGCCTAGAAGGGATTCAATTTAGGATGATATGAGCATGGCCCATACACATTGACCTTGTTTGAGACACTAGATCCGCATGAGAAGCATGGCCTTAGATTTATTCTACCAAATAAGAAGAACTATAAACAAGCTACCCTCACCATTGTTGAATAAGAAACCCCTTCCTCACCAACACCCCCTCTACCTATGGATGAGGATGAGGACATCATCCCGCCCATCTTATTTTTTCATCAACATGATTACCCTTGGCCCCCTGAATTATCAAAAGGAAGGGGTATCCATATCCATCCCTTTAACCCACCCTAAACTCATGGGAGATGACTCTCCTACCATTAACACTATTTAGTGTCAAAATAATGATGTTATTCTCACCTACCTTGGTGCACTAGATTCCTCCATCCATAAATATTTACCTCTATAAACCACAACCATGTTGAATTAATCTACCATAAACATTGACATAGGTACTTTATATGACCCCCATATCATCAAACTTGGCCAAACTCTCACCTCTAAGGAACTATAAGACTTCTCTACCTTTCTCCAAGACTGTAGTAGTGCATTTGCTTAGTCATATGCCAACATGCTTGGTATTGACCCAACCATCACCACCCTCAACATTGTAAATAATCATGATTCCAAACCTATCAAACAAAAACTTTATCAAATGCATCCTTACATAGCCCTCCTTATCAAATAAGAGCTTCAATGCCTCCTTTCTATCAATTTTATTCAACCCATTGATTATCCCCAATGGGTTTCAAACATTGTACCTGTCACTAAAGCCATAGGGGGACTACATATTTGTGTGGAATTTTGTGATCTCAATATCACTTACCCAAAGGATGACTTTCCTATACCTGGCATTGATCAGTTCATTGATCTTACAATAGGTCATGAGATGTTGTCTCTCATGGATAGATTCTTGGGTTATAATTAGATTTTGATTGCCCTTGAAGATCAACATAGAACTACCTTTATTACCTCATGGGGTACTTTCTATTAAAAATTCACACCCTTTGGTCTTAAGAACACTGACACAATCTACCAATGTGCTATGACCTTATCCATACAATCATCAAAGATTATGTGGATGACCTTATTGAGAAGTCTAAGCTTCATAAAGACCATTTAGACATTCTCAAGATTATCTTTAAGAAACTTATCCATTATCACATCCACCTTAATCATAAGAAAAATTCTTAGCTTCATCATTTCCCTTTGAGGAATCAAAGTTGATTTGACCAAAATTAAAGCCATCCTCGAGATGCTACCTCTAACCAATCTTAAACAACTCCATAACTTATATGGGAAACTTCAATCCATTAGTCACTTCATATCCCATATCTCTCATCGGTGTCAATCCTTCCACCACATTTTGAAAAAAAAATGTCTCTTTCAAGTGTAATATTTATTGTCAAAACGCCTTTGATATACTCAAAGAATACCTGCTATCTCCACCTATCCTTTGTCAGGGATCTAGAACAACAAACATGCTCTGATCCCACTTGTCAGGATGCAAAACCGGAAACATACAATTGATTACCAAACTTCAAACAACTTAATATGCGGAAATAAACCAGATTCACCAAGTAACTAGAATTCAGAATAACACAGCATATGAGAGACAATACACAACTTGTATTAACACTTTATACAGAAAAGAATACAATAAAGAAGATGCCACTTCTTCTCCACCACCTTACAGAGGTTTCCCAAACCTCAAGTGAACAGTACTTCTTCTCCCCAAAGCTCTCCCTCTCACAGGTCTCAACACTCAACTCAAATACAGAGTTGGTGTTCACCTCCCATGCTCCACGCATAACACAAGTGCTCCACGCACTCCACAAGCACTCCACGTGCTCCACAAGTACTCAAGGTACTTCAAGTAGATCTCCCATGAATCTGCAACAACCTGCAATTCAACAGACCATACTTATGGAAGGAACTCCCTTGCCTTCCTCTTTGCTCTATCCGAGTACACACCTGTACTCCAAGTAGATCCTGCCTGATACTGCTCCCTGCTGTGTTGCTGTCTGTATGACCTTGCACACTTGCAAATCAAACAATGGTTCTGCTCACCTGTGAACCTCGACCTTGCACACACATACACCTGCAGATCAACGATCTTACTTACCATGTAGATCTCCTATATAGGCCATGCAATTGTGACCAAGATCCTACACTCTTGAAGAACCCAGCTGGCTCTCCAATCCAGCACCAACACACCTGGTACTGTGGCACTAGGAGGAATGCACCATTGCTCTACCTCACACACAGAAGGAGCTTATAATTATGCTCTCTTACTCCCTAGCACACTGTTCCAATACAACCATGAGTCTATTATATAGATCTCATCAAACAATAATTAGACATCTAATTACAATAATTAGATCCGTAGCTCTCAGTCTAAAAATAGATCTCTTCATGCAAACACTTGGTTCGTTAGCTAACTGCCCGTAAATAGCTCGCAGTCGAACCACACAGGCGACCGACGTCGGTCCCTGTCTGCCTGGAGGTGACCGACGTCGGCCGATATATGACCGACGTCGGTTGCTTCCCTTTGCTATCCTGTCGACGTCGGCTGATCAGACTGACCCCAACTTCTCTGCAATCTTCAACGACCTCCTCTCTTGTTTGCATCAGTGAAGCTTTTAGCTCCACAATCCTAACAATCTCCCACTTGGAGATAAACAGCTGCACTGTACCTGTACCTGTACTCTGTCTAATCTGTTTCCTGGTTTGTATCCCTCTTCAAGCTCCAACCTGAAGACAACGCACCACACAACCTGTGATGTACCTCCTGTCATCCGAGTAACCTGCCACATCCGAACCTATGGCACCTGTAGTGAAGTCCTGACCCTGCATAGCAACACCTGCTGCCGGTCCCTCTCAGAAAACCTGAGAACCCACTTCCCCGAATTGGCTCCTAACTCTGACAGCTCCCACTGCATGGGAATACTCAGGTCTATACCAGACCTCATGTGATTTCAGACACTGTACCTGTCCAGCCCTTAGTGTGCTCCAGCTCTGCATCCCGAACCTCGCCAACACCTGATTCACATCAGCTCCCACTCGAGACAAAATCAGCCTGTGATCTCCATGCCTCCCATGTCAAAGAATTCTGCTGCTCCAAACTCCTCATGACATGCCACTGAACTAATCTTACCCTTAGCTCAGCAAAACCCTGTATGTACACCCCTGCTAGCTAGCATACTATCCACATACAGCAACAGAATGATGTTGCAATCATCATCCCCCTGGTAAGTCAAACCACAGTAGTTACCTGACACTGACTGAAGCCATGCTTCGTCCTCCACCTGTCAAAACCTGTACCACTGTCCTGCAACTACCTCAAGACCATATACCTAGTCTTCCGTCTCATGTATCCGTTCTCTCTATTCTTCTACTAAGGAATCCATTCGTCTCTGTGTTTTCATCCAGCTGGCAAACCTACCAAGACTCCCGTCTAGTTCTGCTCCAAGGAATCACATCCTCATTCATGCCAAGCTCACACCTGTTTCCTGGATCCTTCCTGCTATACAATCAGCAACAAGTATGAAGAAGAGGAACACGAATTTGAGGGCCTACTTATGCCTTCAGTCCTCCATATGGGTGTTTGAGACTCCTTGACAGCGTGCTGTCCACCCAAAATTCGTTACAGTGACCGACCTCGGTCACTCCACAGTCTGCATCCGACCGACGTCGGTTCCATGCATCTATACCTGACAACCAGCCTGCCAGCGCTGGTGTCCCTGCTGCCGACGTCGGTCCTCCTGACCGACATCGGTCTTACATACCATCGACGTCGGTCTCATGACCGACGCCGGTCTTACCCTGTCCGACACTGCCGGCTTCGGTCTGCACATGACCGACATCGGCACCTGTCTGTTCGACGCCGGTTCCTCCTAACCGACGCCGGTACCTGTGTTCGCCTGTGAGTGATGACTTTTTACTCGCGAGCTCCTTTGGATCAATCTCCATGTCCAAACTGCCCTGCTTAGATGTATCCAGCCTCATCCACTGAACTCTGTCCGCCATCTCCTCCAAGAACACCAAGTCTTTCCAGTTCTTAAGCTTGTCAAATATATCTGTCTTCCGCTTAAGAACATGCATCTCCTTCCTGCTCATGTGACCAAGCCTATGAAGCCATGTCTCCGCAATAGAAGAAGAATCAGTAATATAAAGAAGTAGATAAAGTGTACCTATTTTCTTACCACCAGCTAATTCAAGTGCTACCACTGTGAGAGTTCTTGTGCATCTCTCATCACCCAATCTTTCTGAAGAAATTAGCCATATCTCCAAACCTGGGACCTGCATGACCTTCATCAACACCTGTGTGTTGGCCGCCTGCAATTTTAGCTTCACTTCACCTTTGCCAATTCTTTGGCAAGGCTTACCAGCTCCTCTACCTGGGGCTGCATGGAAAGAGGCAACCGAATCTTTTATCCAAGATTCAACTTTATCCAAGAAACCTACAAACACATCTTGTGCAACAACACCTGCTACATCTGTATCTTCAGTTTCTTCATGCTGATCTGTTACCAACCAACAATCTTCTTTTACCTGCTCTTTCTTTCCATCGGACCGTGAGTAACCGTCTGTGCTTTTCAACTCCTCCATTCTTAGCTTACTTTGATCTACCGTTGCTCTACTCCCACTCAATCAGAAACCCCTGAGAGTGCCCTGTAATCAGAACACAACCTGCTTCCTGCAACCTTAGCTCTGATACCACTTGTCAGGGATCTAGAACAACAAACATGCTCTGATCCCACTTGTCAGGATGCAAAACCGAAAACATACAATTGATTACCAAACTTCAAACAACTTAATATGCGGAAATAAACCAGATTCACCAAGTAACTAGAATTCAGAATAACACAGCATATGAGAGACAATACACAACTTGTATTAACACTTTATACAGAAAAGAATACAATAAAGAAGATGCCACTTCTTCTCCACCACCTTACAGAGGTTTCCCACACCTCAAGTGAACAGTACTTCTTCTCCCCAAAGCTCTCCCTCTCACAGGTCTCAACACTCAACTCAAATACAGAGTTGGTGTTCACCTCCCATGCTCCACGCATAACACAAGTGCTCCACGCACTCCACAAGCACTCCACGTGCTCCACAAGTACTCAATGTACTTCAAGTAGATCTCCCATGAATCTGCAACAACCTGCAATTCAACAGACCATACTTATGGAAGGAACTCCCTTGCCTTCCTCTTTGCTCTATCCGAGTACACACCTGTACTCCAAGTAGATCCTGCCTGATACTGCTCCCTGCTGTGTTGCTGTCTATATGACCTTGCACACTTGCAAATCAAACAATGGTTCTGCTCACCTGTGAACCTCGACCTTGCACACACATACACCTGCAGATCAACGATCTTACTTACCATGTAGATCTCCTATATAGGCCATGCAACTGTGACCAAGATCCTACACTCTTGAAGAACCCAGCTGGCTCTCCAATCCAGCACCAACACACTTGGTACTGTGGCACTAGGAGGAACGCACCATTGCTCTACCTCACACACAGAAGGAGCTTATAATTATGCTCTCTTACTCCCTAACACACTGTTCCAATACAACCATGAGTCTATTATATAGATCTCATCAAACAATAATTAGACATCTAATTACAATAATTAGATCTGTAGCTCTCAGTCTAAAAATAGATCTCTTCATGCAAACACTTGGTTCGTTAGCTAACTGCCCGTAAATAGCTCGCAGTCGAA
Organism: Torreya grandis; assembly: GCA_037957365.1. NCBI lineage: Eukaryota > Viridiplantae > Streptophyta > Pinopsida > Cupressales > Taxaceae > Torreya > Torreya grandis. Next base: position 2,089,571 of record JARHVA010002964.1, read on the forward strand.
CCACACAGGCGACCGACGTCGGTCCCTGTCTGCCTGGAGGTGACCGACGTCGGCCGATATATGACCGACGTCGGTTGCTTCCCTTTGCTATCCTGCCGACGCCGGCTGATCAGACCGACCCCAACTTCTCTGCAATCTTCAGCGACCTCCTCTCCTGTTTGCATCAGTGAAGCTTTTAGCTCCACAATCCTAACATCCTTACACCTTCTAAAGATGGCCAACCTTTCTAGATCTATATATCTACCATAGAGTAATCTCTAGGGGTAATGCTTTCCTATTGAGATGAATAAAAAAAAGAGAAATCCATTTATTACATTAGCTACACACTTTTCAAATACAAGACTTAGTACACACATATCGAGAAACTATATTTGGTCCTAGTCTTCATGGCCACCAAACTTCACCACTACCTTATTAACCATAATTTTTTTGCCATAACCAATACTGACCCCATCAAATACATGCAGTCTAAACCATACCAAAAATACTATATGGCCAAGCATATCATGATTTTAGCCAAGTTTGAACTTTAGTTCATCTAGCATAAGTCAATCAAGGGGCAAGTAATTGCTGACCAACTAGCCTTGAATTTCTAGATGAGTCTATCACAAACCTATCTCAAGTAGACTTCACCAATCAGGTAACCATGTTTTTTGATGGTTCTAAATATCAACATAGTGGGGGAACCAACATCATCCTTATCCCCCTTATCAGTGAATCACTTCTCTTATCCTTTATACTCAAATTCAAATGCACCAATAATGTGGTAGAGTATGAAGCCCTAGTAATAGATCTCCAAATTAACCTAGCCTTAGGAGTTAGAACAATCAATATCTTTGGGGACTTTTAGATTGTGGTCAACCAAGTCAATGACATTTACTGATGTAATAATGAAATAATATAATTGTATAGATAACTCATCATATAACTCTTATCCTCATTAGAATAATACAATATCCAAACCACCCCTTGGTCTACCAATAAGTTTGTTGATACCATGGCTTTTCTTACCTCTCAGATCCCATCAGCACCCTTAGGCTCGAAACTATCCATCATTATCCATCACCTCACCAAACCTTTCTACACCAAATCAAATATTCCAACCATCTTTAGTGTGGAGGAAACTCTACCTAACCTTTTGTACTAGTAAACCTTTGACTACCTTCACCTTGGCATAGTTCCTTTTGACCTCTCTAGGAATGCCCATCTAGCATTTTTTCAGATCACCTCTCATTATACCATTATGGGAGGAATCCTCTATAAATGAGGCTTGGATGGCCTCCTATTATTTTTACTCTATGGTTCAAAATCCTCTCATGCCATCAAAGAGACACATGATGGTATCTTTGGGGGTCACTTTAGTCACCTTGTTGTGGCCAAGTGTATCCTTCTCCTAGGCTATTATTAGCTTAACCTTAACCAAGATTGTTGTGATTATGTGAAATAGTGTGTCAAATGTCAAAAACATGCTAATTTACATCATGCACCTAGTAATAGTATTTGTGTTTTTATAGACTTTTGACCCTTCTAATAATGGGGTATGGACCTTATTGGTGAAATCAACCCCCACTCTTCACAATGACATCATTCTATCATTACCATAACTAAATATTTTACCAAATAGGTGGAGTCTATTCCCCTTATCTCGATAAAAGTTAAAAACATTATCAAATTCATCACCCATCATATTGTCTACCATTTTGGTGTTCCCCATAAGATCATCACCAATAATGGAAAGTCCTTCAAAAATAAACAAGTTCAAGGCCTTTGTGATGTATTTGGCATTAAACTTAGATTTTGGTCACCTATCACCCAATAGTAAATGGACAAGCTGAAGCCTCTAATAAAACCATTAATAACATGCTTACCAAAATTGTCAATGCCTCAGGTCCAAATTGGCATTTATACATCCCCTTCACCCTATGGGCATATCTTAGTAGCATCTAAACCCCTACTAGTGCTACACCCTTTTCTCTCATCTTTGGAGCCAAGGCCATATTTCCTCTTGAAATACAAATACCTTATCTTCACATATCTTTTCATGACCTCATTTTAGAAGATGGTTACTATCAAGAATGTTTAGCCCAACTTGAGCTACTTGATGAGCATCATTTATCCATTCTTTCCCTTCTTTGTGTCTATAAAGATAAAATTAAGCGAGGCTATAACAAATAACTCAAATTATAATAATTAAACATTGGAGATCTTGTCCTAAAGGAAAACCAACATGTCACTAATATGGAGAAAAGAAAAAGAAGAAAATTTGCTTTCAATTGGCTTGGACCCTACATCATTACCCATAAGTATGGATTAGGATCTTATCATTTTTCCTATCTTTAAGGAAAAATAAAACTTGACCCTCTCAATGCTTTACATCTACATCCTTTTTATTGTTAGATAGGGATCATAATCATCATTCATCTAACTTAAGCTCATCCCTTAAAACCACATTCATTTCCCTCTTTTTAGGGAAAAATAACTAAAACTAAATCATGTGGTTATCTATCACAATTATAGCCTAATATTGAACTATGGATACCAAAGCTCTATCCATGACATGATTCTCATAGTACTTCCCATATTTTTGAGATCGTTTCCTATGGTCGTTGTCACCTATACCTCTTTTACACCTACTAAACCATCATGTTAGCTTAGTTTTGCCTTCATAAAGGTAATCCATTGAGAATGTATGAGAAAGTCTATGTCAAGCAAAATCAAATCAAAACAATGACAATATCAAATAGCAAAAACAAACCATGGGTCACTCTTAGCATCCATAGACTACTCCCTTGAAGGATAGCTATTGAAAACTTATTCTAAAATTTAAAATGTAAGGTGGATTATTCCCTTGAAGGATAACTATCAAAAGCATTCGAACTAAACACATAAACTTAGACCACTCCCTTGAAGGATGGTTGAGTAAAGCATTAGTCAAAGCTAGAAATCTCTTGGAAGTTTCTTGCATCGATCAACTTCCCTAACCCTCAAACAAATAGTAAAAGTAAAAGCAAAATCAAGAGAAAAATAATTTTGAAAGACAAAATCTTCTTTCATAATAGAAATAATATTTGAAATACATAATTGTCTCTCCTTAGTATACTTCCCACATCGATCAATCTACACTTTCTATATGGACATAAATTTATTTATACTACCTCTTTGGACACCTACAAAGAAGGCATACTAGTCTCGCTAATGGTTCTAGTTTCACCCATTCTCCTTCCACATATTATATGCATGGGACTATAAGCCTACTTAACACAATGTTATTAGGATCCATATTTATCAAGGTAAGCTTACTAATGTGAAGCATCTAAAAGGTTTATTTTCACTAAGCCAATCCAATTTTGGGTTTCATGTCAATATTTACCAATGAAAATACATCATACTCTTTCTCTTATCTTTTATTAGTTTATGTAATCCTATCACTATGAACAGGAATAATAAACATCACACCAAAATCATGAACATCATGAGCTATGCCATCAAGCAACAACATCTCTTCATCAATGAGTCAAACACAATGTCAACATATCCTAGCAAAACATGAATATCAATCACATCAAAATCCATGAGTAGGTCATTACACCATCATAAACCAAACAAGCTGAAAAATATATTAGGCAATTTACCATTTCCCATTTTACCCATATAACTATAAATAAAGCATGTATCCAATAACTATGAGCATCCAGAACCATAAATCACAAGGCATAAACATCACATAAACTATAGGCATCCATCATATATAAAAAAATCAAATGTCATACATCATATAAATCTAATCATAACAAAAAAAATAATACATGTCATAATGTGTTAGCTCTCTCTCAAAACATATACATCTTATTACATCAACACGCAGGCTAGTATCGAAATAATACATCTAAATAATATATCTCAACATAATCATGGCCTTACACCACTTCCAATGGCCCCATTTATGCTTACACCTGTACCTGGTGGTGGTCCCCCTAGTACCCCTCCCTATCCATTTATGGAAGACCAAGACCCTAGAGTAGTTATTGATGGCCCACCAACCAAACTCACTATGTACTCTACATACCATCACCTCATAATATCTAAGCTCTATAATAGTAGCTAAATACTATGCTTAGGGCACTGTGTCTAGTGGCCCTCTTGCTACTATTGTACCTATCCCAATCCCTACCTAAGTAGATATATCTCACCTATAATAGTGTTGAGTGGACTTTGTAATGCTTGCACTTATCCCTATAACATGGCCACTTGTCCCTATAAAACAACCACTTTTCCTTTTAAACCAATAACCTAGGCCTATGCTATGGAAAGTGTTGTTATTGCTTGTCCATCTCTTTGTGCCTAAGTTGGTGCCTAGGTTGGATCTACATTGATGGACTTCTGACTCCTATCACCTCATCTAAAGTCTACCATAACATACCTACCCTGGTACTAGGATATGTAACCATCATCAATACCTACATCATTAATAAGAGCCCTTATTGGTAAATCCTTAAAATAAAGCACAACCTCTTATTGTTAGGGTGTGAGTAACATAAAATCTACCTCCTCTCTCTTATACCTAAGGAAATTAGGTGGGATCCCCTAAGTAAGCTCAAACTAACTCTACACATGATCAAATGGGAAAATCTAATATTCACCCTCCTTATGACCATATATCCACCACCATCTCTATAGACCTAAGGTGTGATATCCTAGCCCTACCCACTATAGCCACATAATGTAGGGACTCCATATCACATCCCTAACTACCAGGCCATCTAATGTCCCTCAAAACCACTTAATGTCTCTAGCTCCTCTACCTACCCCTATCATATCTTCACCTCTCCATCATAGGAAGCCCACTATATAATCCATCGAAAAACAACCCTCTATAGACAATCCAAGGGGTCTAAGTACTTGAATGTGCTCAAAGGCCTAGTAGTGAAGAATAAAGATGACACTAATCCCATATTACCTATGGATTCTAAAACCCTAGAGCTCCTAATATATCTATACTAATAGGATTATGGCCCAACCAAATATATTCCTCCCTAATAACATCTTAATAAGCACACCTAAAAATGTTTTAATAAACCACCCCCAACTAAATCAGTTAGCACAAACACCATCAACAGCATCATCATCATCATCATCATCATAATTAGGCATCTATCTATTAGAGCCATTTGGTATAATGGGCTGTAGTTAAACCCACCTATGTGGTACTGTGCCTAAGTATGTTCATTACCATAGATCATCTCCATTAGATCATCTACCTTATTACCCTCCATTTGATATATTACCTCTCCTTGAATTGATAGATGTTTGATCCTATGCACATCCTTTGGTAGGATGGTGATCTCTCCAGTTAGTAGCCAAAACATGTTCATCATGGGGTCCCATCTCTTAATGAGTGCAATTATCATCATAGGGTCTCATGATAGATGCTAATAATGTCATATCATACCTAATCCCACATCCTCCATATGATACCACTCCTATATAGTCATGGCATCTCAAACCTTAGTAAAGAGAACTGATACCCAGTCTCCTAACCTAATCATCTCTCTACCTTACAAGCATATCATACAACACTATGTTTTAGTGTTTTACCTAACACTAAGTTTTGACTTTTGACCTACCCTTACCCTACCCTATTTACATCTTACCCCATCCCCCTAGCCTAGATACCTACCTACCTTAGCTAAGCAAACCCATCACACTCACCTACCAATCCAACCCATTCCCCAAAAAAACAGCACATTTATTTACCCCTCTAATTAACTAATATATATATATATATATACATATATATATATAAACTACCTTCTAACTCCTAGATTTCAAGAGGCCTAAGCCCATACCCTTGACCATAAAGGTTCCTTAATCATTGTTGATCACTTAGGGATGGTTAACCCGTTAGGGTTGATCAATGATGGTTAAGTTTAACCATCACCGATCACTATCTCCACCCTAGTGGTAGAGACTCAAACGCTGGACCTCCTAAATTTAACCACAAAAATATCTACCCTATCTAAAAAACCTAATAAACATTAATATCTATTAAAAAAACCATCCTTAACCCCCCATATTAGAATCAAACCCTACCTAAACCTGATTTACTCTCATTTCAATCTTATCTAAACCCTACCCAATCCCTAACTAGGGATTTTATATGAAGAAAGCCTAAATATAAAAATCCATAATAATTTTAAAACCTACCCTACCTAACAATTTAATCACATCCCCTACCTCATTCTAGGAGTACTACCATGGCCGTAGGCCTTATCCAATAGCTATACCACATCCTCGACCTACCTCCATCCTCTCAATCCTTGCTCAATAAGTACACCACTAGCTCACTTCCACCTCAACATCCCTTAACCCACCACACACAAAATCACTACAATTCACCAAATCAAAAGCAAAAAAGTCCAAATGAGTGAAAATGACACTCAATTTTACTTTTACACTAGAAACTTTTAGGGTTTTACCCTTACCATCATTGGTCAGGGTGATTGGCACCGATCGACCCTTGAGGCATTACCCTAATTTTTGTTGATTATGGTCCCCACCTCAGTCTTTTTTAGCACTTACCAACAACCAACCTAGTTACTTAACCATATCTTTCCCATGTGGGAAGAACTAAATTTGGCCTAATTTTTTTTTAGATATTGCGTCCATGTATTTATGTAGATGACATCCACATGCCTTATGCACATAGATTTAGCTCAGTCATGACCACCAACCTCACAACCTCATCACCTCACCATTAGTCTATTTTGGCCTCTCTAGTGTGCAAGTTTGTGACACTTTTTTGCCTAGTCCCTTTACCATAGTGACAACATTGCCATGTTAACCTTTTATATTTTATGCCACCTCATGCACATCAACCTACTTGTGTCTCAAATGGGAGCACTTCCTACCTTGGATACCCATGACACTTGACCCATTTGTGTTTTCCTTGGGAGCACTTCTTGCCTTAAATACCCATCAAAAACATGAAACCTACTTAGGAGACTTACATTTATGAGTGTTCCCAGCCACCATGCCTATCGACAGTCATGAAGTTCACTTGCCACTTATTATCCTTAGCACCAACCCTTACTTTTTACCAATGCTGGAATTTTTTAGTCTTTTGCATGGTCTAAGCTATCACACCATTTTATCACATTTTATGCACAAGTTTGAATCACACATGCCCAACCCTTATTTTTATCACCTACCTCATGACCTACCATCTACCTAATATCAAACCCATACCCACCTACATTTCACCTGACCATCTCCTAGTTTTAGGGGGGAACACCTCCTCCTACTCTTAAGCCAAGCAGATCTAGAGCCAATCTCTATTTTTATTTTGTGACTCATTTACACAAGCTGCATAACAAAAAGGGGCAAAATGTAGACACCATAAATATACACACTTATGATTTTGATTATTGAAAATGCCCTTAAACCTACCTATCCTAACCTACTTACCTAATCTAGAGTCAAGTTAGTCACTTGTCTAGATTAACTCATATTTTCACCCATTTTAACCTATCTTTTTCCTAGGTCCTCGATCGATGATGGTTAGGGTGACAGGTGATGGTCACCCTAACTAATGACATTTAGGTTGGATAGCTTGGAATAAACATGCAACCTACATTCAAACCATCACCTTGTTTTTCTAAATATGGAAATCTAAATCTAGTTGTGAGCCTTTTTGCATGGATGGCTTATATTTATAAGCTTTCTCCAATTCTAGTACAACCACTTCCACCTCTTGCTTGTGCATATAAAAGAGAGAGGCCTAGGAGGTAAAACCATCTACAATTATTATCAAGAGCTCTTTGTATCCAAAATCTATTTTTTTAGGTTAATTAGGTAAATTAACATTATTAAGTGCTATCAACCATCACATAGGGAGCTTACTTGCTATCGACCCTCTGTTAAGCTCCTAAGTACCGTTATGCTATCAAAATCAACCCAAGTTACACCAATAGGCAAGTCTACATCAACCACCCATCAAATAATTTTTGATAAGAAAAGTATTCATTTTCTTATATTCTTTTACCAAGTTTTCATTCCAAGCCTAGCCTATCTTCTAGATCCACTTCTTAGATATTATTAATCAGCAAACCCAAAACCCCAGTTTCACTTCTAGATTCACTACCAGGAAACTAATGACAATTACTTGATTGATGATGGTTACCATTGATAAATGATGGTTGCATGATTAATAATGGTCACTTATGGCATCAAAAACTAGTAAGCTAATTTGACCCTCTTACACCTAACCAAATTCTATTTTTTGTGTCCCTGTCTATTCATAGGCCCCTTTATGATTTTATGAGCCATACCCCAACCCATTAACACTAGTACTAATAAATTTATCACTAATTAGATCATTCATAGTCTATTTTTTTAATAAGCTTTTCTTGTATTTGTTTTCAATAATCTTCTATTATTGATGCAAGTATATTCTTTCTAGTTTTATCAACTCAACTATTTAAAATAAGTGGATTAATAACCCTTAAGGAAGCCCTTATTTCCAAGGTCTATCTCTCACTTGGAAATCCACTTAACTATCTATATAACAATAAGTTTTCTATAGTGCTTTCTTATCTATAGGTCTTCCTCCCAAGCCAAAGAGGAGCTTTCATAATCTTTTGATTCATGTGCACACAAACAAACATGTATTCCTACCACAACCCATATTGAGTTTCTTTTCTCTCTTTATTTATAACTTAAGTGAAAATTTACATGAAACATCATGCTCCACCTAGTTCTTAGGCAAGAATGTTTAGTTATAGTGTATTGTTATGCATATATTTTATCATTTTGACTAACAAGGAACTAATCAATGTTTGTGTGCTCTTCAAACTCCTAAGATACATAATGACATTCTTGGTGGGACATTCACATCTTATATGGCCAAGGAGAATGATGTGCAACCTTTAGTTTTTCTAATAAAAGCATTAAATTCTTCAAGTTTAGAGTTTTATGCTTAAAAATTCTATCATTATTTTTTTCTTGTAATTAGTTGCTTTACCTTGTGTAATGACAAATTCACCATTATTATGCTCTATTTATGATATTTATTTATGCAGAAATAATGTATTAGAAATGATGGATTTGAATTGATAAATGACATCTTCACTATTTAGATTTGGTAGCTTTGACCCTACTAAATAATGACTTTTCCAAGAAATATACATTTGGTTTTGATGACTTCACTTATTTTTAGCCTATAATTAGTGACTTTGACATATATAATTAGCAGATTCACCATGTTTAATGGAGACTTTGCCAAAAAGTAGTCTTTATCTATGTATATGTTTTCAATAAAAAAAAACTCACTAAAAATAATGGCTTCACTCTATTGCATAAATGATAGCTTCACTTTGTGTTTTTAAAAAACTCAAGAGCTCAAAATGGAATGTTGTTTATTGAGTTTATTTTTGTCCTCAAGACAACTAAATCCCTAACATTTTTTTAGGAACGCACTTCTAAATCTCACATTCACTTTCATTTGATGCTTAAAATTAGACTAATCACACTTATATTTTTAGTATTTTCAAAGTTTTTACAAGTGTAAACAATACCAAGAGTCAAAATTTCAATCATATTTGAGTTGGTGCTATTATAAAGAACATAAAATTTAGTTAGATCTCTTAAGATCTTTTTCACTTTTTGTCTATTTTTTATTATTATATAGTTTCAAAGTTCATAGATTAGATTGTTTATTTATGGTAAATTAAAAACTATTGTATGTATGTTCTCCCCCATCCCCTATAGATAACTTGGTGACAAAAAACACTTGGTTCATTACCTTGTTTTTTAGTCTTGTCAAAAATAATTTTGCAAATGCTCTCCCCAAGGTTTGAGTAACATTTTATTTTCTTACATTTGGCTTGTGGGTAGGAGATCATTTCTTCCTGACAAGTTCTTTAGGGGTGCATTGACCTAGAGTTTCATTTGTCAACATCATACCAATATCATTCCATGGCCCATGGGGTATATAAATTGGGCACATGATACTAGGATTACCAGAGGGCTGAGTAACTAGCCTCTTTGATCCTAATGAAAACCTAGGTTATGTCTTACTAAATGTCAAAATTCATTAAGCAGTACATGGATGAAGTCATCATAAAAATGAATAAAACTTTGCATAGTAAGTTAGTAGGTATGAACCCAATTGACATGATTATGACCTTGTGTTATCCACACTTAGGACCATTTAGTACATTTTAAAACTTATAGATTTTAGTCAACCCCACTTTCCATATAATTTATTTCCAAATACCGAGTGCTACTCACTATAAGTTCATATCATGTACCAATGCTTGAGAGATAGAGGGGGCATAAAAAATCTACCTACATGTGTTATTTAATTCTTAGATTAACACTTAATTACTCATAAGAATTAGTATATCAATAGAAACTTTAGCATAAGATACACATATCCATGTTAGTTTTAGGGATAGAATGAGCCATTAGTGCTATTTATATTTTCTTTGATTTACATGTGTGTTTTAGACTAAAATTGTTTATTTGTATTATCGAGTAGAGACAAGTCCAAAACAATCATGTTGTTTTCACACCACTTTAGCCTAAGATGTGTTACTCTATCCATTTTATGTCACACTTTTGCCTTAGAGTTTTATTCCAAACCATGTATGTGTTACTTGTTTAAATAGGGCATTATTACACTACTCGTTTCATCTCAAAAATTGCCTTGGATTTTAATCCAAAACCATTATTTATCATTTGTTTTAAAGAGCATTGTTATGCTACCCAAATAATTCTACAACAATTGTCATTTTTCAAACCATTATTATACATCTTGTTTCAAATACACAGTTACACTACCCATTTTGGTTTGGCCTTTTTACCTTAAAACATTCAAGTCTTTTTGAATTAAATTTGAAACTTAACCTTTCAAAGTGAAAATTATAAATTAATTAGGTTTATGCCAAAGTCTCATCTAATTTGGGATTAGGTTGTCTACCTTTTTTGTTTAGATTGTATTACTTGGGTTGATTTCCTATTTTGATCGAAAGACCCTTTTACCTAGACCTAGAAGTTATTATTTGTCTTGTGCCTTATGTGAGCATCATTTTGAGACAAGTTGATTCCATGTGCCTTGTTTAAATTTTATTGGGTTGATTTTGAAAATTTCCTAGTTCCATCATCCAATAGTCTCTTGTGAATCATATATCAAGTCTTAGTGAGCCAATTATCGAGTGTCTTACCAACCAATTACCTTAGCATTAGATTATTTTTTGAGTTATTTTATTGACTTTATCTAATAAAATTGCCTTATTTTAATTTATTTTTGAGTTGTTATTTGAGTTCTTTATTTTTGAGCTTAGGATTTTTTTCACGTTAAATAATTATAAATGCCTTTGAGAAATTTTTTGTTATCCTTTTGACATATTTTGATTATTCTTCCTTGTCAAAATAATTTTATCACTAATTATAACCACCTTTGGTAAAATCATTACCCTAGCCAAATATGATTTTTTAGCTTTTGTGTTACCTTTACCACTAATTATAACCTCCTTTGAGCAAATTAGTATCATTTTTAAGACCAATTTTGAGTTTTTTTATCATTACCTTTGTATATCTTAGTTGTTTAACCCTTTGGGACTTTTTTACAAAGCCAAATGATTTTTTTTAGACATTGGTTATTTTATTCCCTTTAAACCCTTTTTTTTCACAAGACCTAGCTATACATCTAAACATGCCTCATTACACACATAGTGGGACTATGTATAATCTAGACTATGAGGACTTGTGACCAATGACCCTTTTATTAAAGAGTCATATGATGATTATGTAGCTTATGAGATGGATCCCTTTCCATCTTATAATATTCCATACATTGAAAAAAGGTCAGACCTATTAGTGTAGTATTTGGTGACTACACCTTCTTATCCAAGCCAAGAACAAGAACAAACAACATAATGCTTTGCTTAAATGATTCCTAGAATTGAAAAAAACCAATAATAAGAGCCCTATTATGTTACAAAACCAATGTAGACAAGTTATGAATCATACTTGTTTGATCATAATTTATTAGAGAATAAAGATGAAATTCTTATTAGAGCTATCAAAGTAGGAGCCAATTTTATGCTAAACTTCCCACATGAAAGTATGAGTGGTTTGATTGGAACTCATAACAATACACCTTAAAACCAATATTTCAAACATGCATCAAATAGTTATAATCAATATTTAGTCCAAATTCCATAATAGAACCAAATTATGATTGTAAAAGGGAAAGGTCTTATGGACAATCAAATGGAGTAAGTACAACAAGCATATCAAAAAACTAACTCAATCTAGCTCACAATCTTAATGAAATGTCTATTTATAATACAACACTTATTTATTTAGCTCCACTAATAGGGAAATAAATAGATGATTTGGGTTATGCAAACCAAAACATAAACCCATTTAGAAAAATCATGTTGGTTGTTGATATGTTTAATATCCACATTTTGATAGAAGAGACTACTACTCAAATAGAAGACCTCACCCAAAATGTTATGGATAAAATTCAAGTGAATTCTAATTTAAACCAAAGTGAGCCTAATTTACTATCGAGAAACACACAATAGATTCCTCTAACCAAGTCATGAGTGGATTGTAATAATAAGGGAAAATAGGCAAGAAACCTCCACTTCTCAACCAATTGCTTCCTTGAGTGTGACATAGGGGAAATGATCCAAAAATATACCAAATTACCACCACAATAAGTGAAAAACACTATGCCATCTCAACAAGAGGCAATGAATGTTCTATCATAACAATCACAGACTAATATACATCAACAATCATAAACATTTCCTCACTCATAATGTGTTTCTATTAATTAGAAAGTGCTAGTTGGTCAACAACAAGAAATACCAAACCCCTAATAAGTTCTTATCAAAAAATAAGTGCATATTTAAAAATAGGTGTTCAACTAATTTTTTTTCTTATGTATAGAAGGTACCAGGTGATAGGTAACAATTACCTTTCACCCAATGGGTGTCGCACATGTAATAAGAATCTAAATTTCAACACATTAAATAGTAGGGTTATATTAAATGTGTTCCCTATATATAATAAGGTTAAATGAGTAGGCAAAAAGTTACCTCCCAAACCTAATAATACCAACACATCTCATAAATCTAAATGCCATTACCACAAACACAATTTTTTAGCCAGGTTATGTAGCCAATCTGAACAAGAATGTATTCCAACCATAATGTATTTTATATCCATATTACAACCCTAATACATGGATATGTATACTTGGTTGTCCAAACAATTTGACTAACATTCCATAATATTCCTACTCAGTCAAGGCAATCTACCTTTAACAACACAACCTCAAGAACAACATGCCACTCCATTTGATTTCCTTTTCTAAGAGTAAACTACAAAACATCATACCATATAGATACCCATATGCCCAAAATATTGAAATTGAAAATATGGTACATGAGATGTTGGAGGCAGGTATTATTAAACATAGCCAAAGGGAATATTCATCATCAACAGTCATGGTGTGTAAGAAGGATGATACTTGGAAGATATGCCTAGGATTTTGAGAACTGAATAAGTATACCATTAAATATAAGTTCTATATCATTATAATTTATGATTTTCTAGATGAATTACATGTCATGTCTATTTTAAAAAAAACTATATATTTATTTTGGGTACCATTGAATTCAAATAAGAGATGCGTATGTTCAAAAAAAAAATTCAAAACTCATGTAGACTATTATTTATTTTTTGTGATGTGTTTTGGTCTAAAAAATGCACCATCTACATATTAGATTTTGATGAACACTATTTTTAGAAATTTTTTAAGGAAAATTGTGCTGGTACTTTTTGATGACATTCTAATATATGAAAAAACTTGGGAAGCACATATGAAATATGTGAAACATGTACTGTTAACTTTAGATCAACATGAACTTTATGTAAAACCTTCAAATTGTGCTTTTGGAGTCCAAGTGGTGGAATAATTAGGTCATATTATTTCATATGAAAGATTCAAAGTAAATCCTAAAAAAATCAAAGCTATGATAGAGTGGTATGTACCGAAAACCCTCAAGACCCTTACAAGGTTTTTGGGGATAACAAGTTACTATCATAGATTTGTGAAAAAATATGGTGATATAGAAACACCACTCAAAGTTTTGTTGAAAGAATCTTTCCACTAGAATGAAATAGTTACCAAGGCATTTGAGAAGCTGAAAGAAGCCATGTGTACCACTCCAGTTTTGGCCACTCCTAATTTTTCAAAAAAAAAAAATTATTGAATAGATGCTTCAGGATATGGTATGGGGGAAATATTCATGCAATAAGGAAAACCCCTTACTTTTGAGAGTCATAAAATCTTAGGTAAGAATAGGCTAAATCTGATCCTATGAGAAAGAAATGATGACTATTATTCATATAGTGAAGCAAATGGAGATCTTATCTGATAGTTGAAGTTACAAAAATAAATGAATGATATCAAAGTGTAGTCAAGGTGTTAAATTGGTGGACAATAATGAATGCCTATGTAAACAAAATTAAGAACTCAAAAAATACATGGCTGAATTTTAAAAGGAGGTCAAGTTTTCAGCATCAACTTATAACTGATTATGTATAAAATTTTATGTCTTTTTTAATATGTTGGAACTAATTATTTTTTGTTACATTTTTTTCCAACAAATTGTGGGTGCAAGAATATATCCCATGATTTATTCTTCTTTGATGTTAACTCTCGTACAAATGCTAGGATTATACCTTCCATACTTTCAATTCATTTATTTGGTTGGACGAAACTATCTTAACATACTGCTATCATGGTTTATATTATGGAAGTCTCAACATGTCACAAACCCTTCATGGTAACTTACCTTATGAAAGGACATATGGTATTTAATTAATGTGGTACCTACATTTGGTGCCTTTATGGTACAAATATCATTATACAATAGTAAGTATACTTGAGTAATTTGCATTGTACAAGAAAACATGACTATGGGAAATGACATGAGTGGGGAGAGTTGTTTACTTCATATTATTTATTAAATATGACTAATTTTATTTATTTTAAATATTTTTTCCAAAAAATAGTCATTTTGAGTGGATATTAGGTATTTTTTGTAAAAATCTAATGAAAATTTTGAGGTAGATAATACAAGCTTAGAAATTCAAAGGAAACTTTTAGCTAGTGAGAAAAATTTGGCAATGAAGCATTTTTTATTAATAATTTCACATTATTAAATCTAATTAGGACTAATTAAATGTAAATACATTGGTATTATGTAGTAAAAATAAGCTTAGTGATTATTTATATTTATATTAATAACTTAGTCTAAAAATTTAATATTAAGTGCCAATGTTAGGTCCACACTATTTTTAAAAATTGAATATTACACTAAGAATTATTTGAGTTTAAGAATTTAGTTCCTTGGATTCTCAATTTTGGCTCCAAACTATTTGGACTTTGGAAAGATACTCTGGGTCTACACCATATTGACTTGACCTACTTTTTTTAATAATGTAGAATTTAAGAATTCACTTAGTACTAGTGCATGTTCATTTTGTACATTCTAAAAGATATTAGTGAATTAATGTATATTATGTTTTTTTCAAAGACTCTAGTGAAAAGTTTGAACCAGCATATTAAACCAATTTTGTGAACATTGAAGTTAAAGTGATGAAATTATTTTATTTTTTTTAATTTGATAGGGTAAATAAAAAAGTTTTGATGGATCACGTAACCAATACATAATATAAAATATATGTAATAAAGACCCTAAAAAAAGATGAATAAAAAACTAGATCACCCTGGGCTCCACCAATATTTTACTAAACTCCAGCAAAAAAACATGTAGGCTACTCTAGTAATCCACTTAACTTCAACAAAAAATCCCAAAACTAGTACATAGATAAAATAGAGCAAAAACAACCAATAAGGGACTAGGAGGAAGATTCCTAAGAGATAGAATAATCTATATAGAAATTACTCCATATTGGATAATTTTTTTTTTATGAAAGAGCTAAAGTTTCAAATTTGCAAAACATAATTTTTGGTTGATCAACTTCAATTATTTATTCAATTGAATAAACTATAATATATAATGTAAATATCTCCTACAAACTAGGAGTCTACACTAACCTCCTATTCCAAAAAATATCTCACACTTATCTCTCATAGAGATTCTCACTCAACCTATCCTATCTTATAAAACATTTACGTGATTTGTTCTAACAAAGTAGAGTTACTTTATTTTCTCCACACATTATTTACACACACATACTAATTAGTTTATATTATAATGTGAAGCAAGAAATCCACATGAAAGGAATAAATCCTAATAATACACCAATGTAACTATCTTGGTACCTTCATTACTCTTCTTATTTTTTTTATTTTTTTGACTCTCATTTGGTGTGTTTGCTTTATCCTTCTGTGTTAACTTCTATCTCTCTCTTCTTGATAGGGGATTATTAACTTTTCTTGTCATTCTTCACATCCTTGGGTTTACCTTTAGCCTTCTTGTTCTTGTCTTCCTAAATGATATTAACAGATTCCATTTCCATGGCCTTATCCAAAGCTAAATTAAGGAGTCTTTTGGTGATTTTTCCAGATGCTGCCACTATGTCTTTATACACCCTCAATTTATATTAAATCTATCTCTTTTCTCATATTATTTTTTCATCCTTCATCTCACTCCAAATATCTAATTAATTTTAAATTTCAAGTTCTAGTTTATCAATTTTAGCCTTGAGTTTTAGAGTTTTGATGCTCTTTGCCATGGGAAATTCCAAACTAACCTTGGTCCTCTCTTCTTCATTCCCTTTCTTCTTACCTTTATCTTTCACATCACTTCTAGAATGGAGATATCCTGAAGTAGTCTTTAGGTCTACCTTACTAAACTTTGATTGATTCATAGTTACTTTCAAGGATATCTTTTTACCTTTACCTTTTTCCTTATCCTCTTCACTTTATTGAATAGAGATAATATGTTTAGGAGATTCCTCTTTTGAGGTCTCTATGGTATCCTCAATATCCTCTGTAATTCACACCATAATGACCTAAATAATGTCTTTACCTAACAAAGGATCACCATTCTTGACTATAATAAAAATAAAATATTGGTGAATGATATCATTAATTTAATTTGATAGGAAAGCAATGATATAAATCTCCAAATACATCAAAAGAAATTACGGAAAGATAATTTTGTATTAGCATTTGAAATGATTCATCAATAAGAAATGGTGGGAGTGTATAATCATGTACTTACACATTAGGGTAAATTACTTCATTATTTAAAGATAAATAACTAGCCATGGCCATCACAAATCCATTATTAGATAACCTTCTTTCCTATTTGAATTATCTCATTAGTCTTATTTTTTTCATTAAGTCACTCTTGCACCATTTATATTTATAAGCCTTCATACCTTCACAAGCCTTACCAATTAATTTTCCAATAACCTCCTTTGTGATTTAATATGTAATCCGTTAATTATAACCAACCTTTCCTCCCATACCATGGACACATACTTCAATATTGTAGGGTCAAAACCAATAATCTGTAACATGAAGTTTTCCAATCCTCACTCCATCATAATGCACTAGATGGAGGGATCATATTTAAACTCATCATGAGAAATAGGTTCAATCCTATCTTGATCTCCTAATATGAATTTAATTTTTTCTTCCTTTAGTCTCTGATTGAATCTAGTTTGAAGTTTATCACCCATGAGCCCAAGAATGTCCAAAATAACAAGATTAACTAAAAACTTGATTAAACCTCGCTTCACATGCTTTGATTTTTTCCCATTCCATGATTTTAATGAGGACATAATTTTAAGGTAATCCATATTAAGTGTATCTAACCATTTTTAATCATTAGTTTATGCTCCCTCCCAGGGGTTTAGAATTTTTGACACATCAAACATGAAAATTTGAAAGATGTGGCTAGGTAGGTCATTGACCTTATGCCAATAATTATGATAAGGGATAAAAAATCCTAAGGTGGACATACCATCCACCCCATTATTTTTCTCCCTATATTTATGAGATATATTAACCTCATTAAATTATTGTATGAGGTATTTTGCATCTTCAATTTCTCATTGAATTGTCTTAGTGGGTTTGGATTTACCAGAAAGATAATTGAAAATATTCAAGGAGTCCCATTCCATAATAAGAGTATAAATTTTTAAATTTTTCACCATTTGGATACCTTAGAGGGTAGCACTATCTTATGCTACATTGTTAGTTTAAAAACCCATAGATATTGCATAAGTTTCCACAACTATACCATTTGTATCCTTGATTACTCCCTCTCCTCCTAAATTTATAGTATTTACTTTAGTAACACCATTAAAGTTCAATTTAAATCACGACCTCAGAGTTTTGGTCCATTTTACATGACTTATATTAAATTTTAGAGGATGAGATTTTATTGAAGGGCCAATCTTCTAGTTATTAAAAAGAGTGAATCAATTAAAAGATGGACGGTTTACCTTTAGGGAAAAATTCCTTCTAGTTTTGTTCAATAGTAGTTAAGACCATGAGAAATGTAGACCTATAAAATATTATTATCCTAAAAAATATGCTCATTCCTTGAGTTCTAGATTACCCACAAGAAATGGAGGAAATTTAGGTACCATAAGAAGCCCATGGATGATATCCCCTTAGGCAACTTCAATTATCTAATGAGGTTTAATATGAATTTGGATTTACCTAAGTAAGATTAAAATTTTGAAGAAGTAAATCCATTATTTTAGATGCAAAAGGGAAATCTAGGAATAAATGACTAACTATTTTTTCTTTGCGTTTATAAAGAACACACCTATTAGGGATGACCAAACCTCTCTTGAACAAATTATCTATAGTGAGGATTTTATTATGAGTTGTTAGCCAGAAACAATGTTACCTTTGGATTAAGGTTCCTTATCCATAAATACTTCAAATAATGCCCATATTCCTCTAGGTCTAGGTCCACCAAATATTCAAAATTTACTGAGAACTCTCCACTAACATCTATTTTCTAGACAAGTTTATCTTCTAGAGGAAAGATGATAATGTGGATTTTTTATAATTTTAGGGTTAGTTCTCTCAATATCTAATAGGTGGCCTCACTAACTGAATCTATCTAAAATAATTTATAGGTTCTTCTTTCATTATTTTAATTCCATTAGTCTTTAACTTTAGGACCACACACATCCTTGAATAAGTTGTTCATATTAAGGGGCCCTAAAATTGAGGGGGTAGTTGAGTAACCATGGGTCATCCAATAAATCCACCTTTCTCACCGTTCCAAAAATCCATTTACTTCTTTTTGTCAAGAGATATTTGACTCTGGTTATAGATTTACAAAATTTTAAACCATTGGTAGAATCCTCCTCAAGTAAAAGATTATCCTCTTCCTTTCCTTCAATATATTTATACTTAATAATATTGGTCCACAAACAATATTTTTTTATTACTTTCCAACCTAAATTGGCTATTACGGATTGGTTCATACTCTTAACCATCTTAAGGCTGAGGGCTCCACTTCCCTTTAGAAATCAAAATTTATCCTAAGTCACTAGAGGAAACTTGAATCTATCCTCCATGCCTTTCTAAAGGAAGCTTTTCTGAATTTACTCCAATTTATCTACATTTTTTTGGGAATGCATAAGAGGGACATCATTATACTAGAACTATTTAAATAAATATTTTAAGGACTTGAAGTTTCCATACCTGGGATAGTAGTATACCTTTACAACCACCAACTTATTTTGAATTCTATCTAGCAAGGGATTTATATCTATTCTCATTCTACCATTGAGAAAAATCATACCTAACTAAGTAGAAGGTAGGTTCCTAATCTGATAACCTAGGACTCTATACAATTTGTTTTTCAAACCCTCTAGGGTGTTGATGAAAAAGAGTGAGATTTTAAAATAATTAATACATTGTCCAGAGACTAATTCATAATCCAAAAGGATACTCTTTAAATCCTTGGATTCTCCCATCAAAAATTCACCCATCTAAAAGGCATCATTATCAAACTATTCGTGGGTAGCAAGGGATTTTGTAGGGAAAATTTTAACACATAACTCCTTGAGTTATAGAATTTATAAAATTCTTATAAGAGTCTCAACCAACATAATGAAAAGGTAAGGAGAGAGAGGGTCCCCTTGCCTCATCCCTCTTACATCCTAGAAAAATCCTTTCATAACTCCATTAATAATAATGGATAACATTATGGAAGTAATTCAAGATGAGATTAAACTTATGACTATTGTAATAAATCCAAATCTATCAAGGACCTTGTCTAATAACCTCCAAGACAACTTGTCATAAGCTTTTTTCATGTCCAATTTTAGGAACATGCCTTATCTTAAAGAATTAGTCACATAATGAATATCTTCATGAGCAATAATTATACCATTAGTAATTTTTATCCCAAATATGAAGACACCCCACTACTCAGATATAATATTTTCAAGTAGGCAATAAATATGAAAAATAAGAATTTTGGTATAAATTTAGTAAAAGGTTTGTATAAAGGTTAATAGGTCTAAAGTCTTTCAATTCATTGACCTTTGATTTATTTGGAATAAGAATCAAGAACACGATATTCAATTCTATAAGAATAGTTACAACATTGAAAAACATTATTTCCCCAACCTCAAATTGGATAATATCTCAAAATTATTGAAATAAAAAATGGGAAACCTATTTAGACTTGGGGTTTTGTCCCCTTCCATGGAGAAAGTAACATATTTTACCTCTTCTAGAGAAGGAGGTTTGAGGAGGGATAATTTTTTGTTTGATTTGTGACCTTAGGAAGGATCTCTAATATATGTTCTTATTTATTAGGGTTTTATAAGGTTTTCTAGATAGAAGAATCTTGAAGTAGAGGGTGATTTCCTCTTCCATATCAGCTTCTTCCTTACACACCCTCTCATCTTCCTTCACCAGTTTGCTGATTTTGTTTGTATTTATATTTCTAAAATATTTTTAATGGAATAAATTTTTGTTTTTATCCCTTTATTTTAACCATAAACATCTAAACTTTTCTCTCCAAAAGTGCTCTTATTTTTATTCTAGGTTGGGAAAGGTGCTAAGGAATTCCTTTTACTTTTAAAGGGATTGTTCATTTGACCCATTCACATTGACTAATTCCTCAATATTACATAGTTCCTCAATGTTTTTATTTTGTGTATTTATGTTATCAAACACATATTTATTACATAGTTTGTGTTTTTACTTAATGTGCTTAATTTTCATAAGTAGAATAAACATGTCAGATCTAGAGCATGTATATTTCCACCATTCTTTGTGAGAGTCAAGGAAATCTAGTTGATAAGTCCACATATTTTCCAATTTAAATGGTTTGTTCTTTATTTTGGATGTTTTATCTCCAAAAAACATTGTTGGATTATTATCATACCCAATTTGGGTAAGGGAAGTCAAATAATTTCTAAATTGAATGTCCTAGTTTAAGGAAATAAGGAATCAATCTAACCCTATTGGAATTAGATTGTACTTAAGTATTTTTTTGGAATAAGTGTAGGTATTACCATTTAATTACACATAAATAAACTCAAATTTAGAAATTAAATCATTCAAATCAACCATAATTCTAGTAAAGTATTGTAAGCCATCCTTTATTCCATAGGGGAGAGTGGGGAGTTGAAATCCCTTGAAACCAACCAATTACATTTATCACAATTATTTTTGAACTCTTATAATTACTTAAATAGATTGTTCCTTCATTTCTTGGATTTAAGAGCATAAATATTGGATAAGATCCATTCCAACTTGCTCGTGTTATCCTTGAACATAACAATTATGTAATTTTTATTCTTGGTAGGATAATCCCCTCAAGGATATTGGAGTTCAAAAATAATGATAAACCTATGGAAGCCCAATATAACTATAATATTTATAACTAGATTTGTTCCATCTTTTCTTGTTGATTTGTTTGAATTTATTGTGATATTTTAGACTCTTTTAAAATCAAAATTTATGGATTATGATTCTTTCTTATATTTATAACTAATATTTGTTTGCTAGGGTTGTTAATCCCTCAGACATTCTAAGAGATTATCTTCTTCTTTTGATACAATGAAGTGTTTTAGTAAGGTCCTTTGGGTACCCTTTTATACTTATTTAACCATTTCCTTCTTCCTAGATTTTTGGTTAGATTGCCTACCTAGGGATTTAACTTCTTCCCCCACTTAAACGTTCTTATTTCCTCTTCTAGTGTTAACTTGAGTCCATTTCCCTTCATCTTTTGATTTTTACTATAATTTGATCTTGGAAGAGGATCATTATCCAAATTCCTTACTTTTAGCCTTTTCACCTTTCCCTATTCTAGGAGATAAACCTTCCTGTTTAGAATAATCTAACTTAGTGGGTTTCTCTTTCTTTTCCCAAGTTTAAATATGAGGATTTTGTATGGTTAGACTCTTTTCTGATCCATGTCCATTTAATTCATTCATGACCTTATCATTTTATGGACTTAACAAGATAGGGCATGATTCCATAATAATAATTTTTACAAAGAGATCTATAACTTCAATTAAGTCCCCATTCAACTATATACTATTTTCCTTGGGTGTGATGAAATCCTCTTTGAAAGTTCTACAATTATCCATTTTGAGCCCCAAGGTTTGTAAAAAGGTGCTGAGTTGTGTCTTTTTTTAGTAATGCACAATTTCTTGATCTCTGGGACTAAATTATTCTAGTTTTCACTCTTTTTTGAGTTTGAAATTGGGGATAAGGGTGTTTCACATGTCTTATTAACCTATAGAGTCTTTGGTCTTGATAGAGGGATTGCACTCTTTTTGATTTCCTCCAATAGGACCGAGTCTTCAACATAATGACTAATTGTGGATTTATTTTTCCACTGAGGATTATTGACTTGTGGGAATTGTTTATTCTTAGGGATTATTTTATTAAATAACTCAAGATGTTACACTTATTTCATATGTATGAATCCATATCATATTTAATAAATTGTGTCTAATCCCCATATTTTGACTTAATCTTGATAGAATACTAAAGAAGTTTATCTGTCAGAATAAAAATACTAAATTTAACATCCGTCATTCTTCTTCTTAATTTCATTATTGGGTATATGGAAATAAGTTATCCTAGGGATTTTTCAATTATGATAATTAACTTCATCTCCCAATATTATAATGTAAATTATAGTAACTTCATCCATAGGGATGCCCACTAAAGATGAGTTATTCAAGTTAAGACATGCTTTCCATTTCATGAGGTTCAGATTGGATTTTCCCATAAATCAAGGCCCTCATGTCATAACTATAATACAATCCTCTATGTTTGTGATGTTAACTAAAAATAAGTTTATGGCCAAAGACAAAACTTTTAGTTGGTCCTTACACTTTGATTTATGGTTAGCCCACTCATTAAAAGTGTAAATAGTAGTTTAAAGACATTGAATCTAGCCATAAGAGAGTTAGAAAGTTTGGCATCTAAGTTTTCAACAATAGTGTCTGAGACATTTATGCACATCTCATCATTCTCCATTATGGGGTTTAGATATAAATCTAATAGTTCTTCATTCATTTTTCATTTCCCCAACAATCTATCCATCCATGATAATGGAAATTTTGGGATATCTCATGTGAATCTTGATATTTCCTACATGGGACCCTTTATTTAAAAATATCCTTGGTTCTTGAATCTGAGGCTCGTGGACATTTTTCTTCCATGTATCTTCTAAACTTGTCACTAGCCAATCCCTCTGGTGGATCTTTGGATTCCCCTATTGTAGATCTTGGGTCCACATTTTTCCACTAGTACCATATATGCAATTTGAATTTCTATTATATATTATTCACTTAGTCTAAGTTAATCACATAATCTTGAGTGCCAATTTTGGCTCTAGAATATTTTTTATATTGATTATATTAAATATTATTTTAGTCCTAGAATTGAGTTCCTTTGATTTCCAATTTTGGCTCCAAACTGTTTAGACTTTGAACTGGCTTGGATCTACACTATTTTAGCTC
Organism: Torreya grandis; assembly: GCA_037957365.1. NCBI lineage: Eukaryota > Viridiplantae > Streptophyta > Pinopsida > Cupressales > Taxaceae > Torreya > Torreya grandis. The sequence goes on from JARHVA010002964.1 coordinate 2,113,595, forward strand.
AAAATAATATTGAGTCAACATATTTTATTAATAATAAATAATTTGAGTATGTACTTAGTGAAAAGAGGATGCATAATATTATTTATACTCTATACAATGGTTATAATTAAACATTTAACATTTTAATGACCCATAATTTACACTTGGTTGGAATCATTTTGGATCTAGGCATGACATCAAAATTATGTCTCTACATTGTTTTGGCTCTGGAGTGTATTCAATTAACATAGTTTTTTTATATATAATGTATTAAAAATTACATGTACAAAAATATTATTAGAACACTAATTTTACATTACATAACTAATAGTACATGGTATTTATTTGACACTAATTATTTGATTGAATATCATAATAGATATGATTAGACACACATCATATAGAGATATCCCATTCACTTATGGATCCATTAAGTAGAAGAGAAGAGATGAAGAATAGTTTGTAGAGAGTTTTTGTCTAGATAACTATCATAATGAATTGTGGTTATTTCATTCCATATCATGGGAACATGAAGCCATTGTAATTATATTAAGTATGAAATATATTTATAAATAATTAATTATTGTTCAAGTTGAATATATAAATAATTATAAACATCCATGCCAAGTCATTAAAATGGATTTATAGGTGGAATTGTATATAAAAATTAGCATGGTTAATTATGTCAAAAACCAAATTATTTATTTTTATTTCCATTGTTTTAAAATATAACCTTCTCTAGATTCTAACTTTGTGGTGTAGAAAATAGTCAAACTATTTGTAGTGGTATTGTGATTGCATTTTTTTTTATCAATATGGATTTACTTCATCTATTTTTCACTACTTAAATATTGATAAATAATTTGGTAAACTAACATTTCATGCAATTTTATTTACTTTTATGAAGATGCAAAAGCTAATTAGCTTAGAAAAATATACTTTAGTATCATAATTTTATGAAATAAAACAAATAAAATGATAAAAGAATTTTTTAAAAAAGTATTTGAAAGAGATTAAATATAAAAAGCATAAAAGGAACTTAGGAGATTTAAATTTTTTAATTCAATGATAAATTTAAGATTAGAATTGAGTGCTAACACTTGGCACCTTATAAATATCAGTATCAATTTCTTGACAGAGATAATATTGACAAATGGTTATCTCAATGTTATGTAATCTAGTTCCTCTTCAAAGGGATGTAATACTATTACCTTTTGAGAAAAAAATGGTGATATCATTAATGTATATATCAAGCAAGACTTGGATGACCCAGGGATTCATTTTTATATTATTAATGGCCAACATACCATCAAAGCACAAAAAATATCTCAGGAAACCATAGTTTTGTGTTTGTACATGAAAGAATGAAACAAAGGTCTTCTCGTATTCTATCATCAAATTTAAAAATAGAGAATATAATTATAATTTATAAAAAATAAAATATGGTGAATAAGATATGGGTCCATACATAATTTTTTTACCAACTATACAAAGTAAGGTCAACTTAGATCATAAAGATAAAACCATAATGACTTAGTATTAGACTTGAAAAAGAAGAAAATTAGAAGGTATTTAATATTTATGATTGAATTTATATTATATCATTAGCAATGTAATTCAAAAACATTTACAACCCTATGTTTTCATGTTCTAAAATAGGATTTTGAAAAACAAATATTGAATATTTTTGAGAAACTTAAATAGATAGTTTAAATGATAAACTTTCATTTCTCCTCTTGTTAGATGATATATGAGACAAATGTATGTTTTGTTTTGAACTCCATAAAAATGGTGGGATTTTATGTTTTATAAAAAGGATTGTTATCCATATTTCAAGCCAAATTCTCTTGACAACCTAACAACATTTTTTTTCAAAAGAACAAGGGGAACATCTTTAAAAGAGATAACCATAATTATAGATAAAGTTATAAATGGAGAGGTTTGGGTAAGACCAACCATTGACCTTGGATCAACCCAAAAATTTTTAATGCTTATTGAAAAATAGTAAAAAACAATATAATTGTAATGTCAAAAATTCTAGACTATTTCAAGTTGAGAATCCCATAGGAGATTACTTTGATGGAGTGCACTAAATATATTATTGCAAAAAACTTTGATATATATGACCACTTTTTTAAATTTTGTTAGGATTTTGTAGAATGTAAAGTAAAACATAAAATGAAAATATTATTGCAGGGAAGGAGAGTACTAAAAAAATAAATGAAAAAATAACAATGTCAAAGGATGTTATAACCCTTACAGAAATTTATATATCATCTTTCACTACTAACACCAAAGCAAGGGATAAACATACATATGGGTTCACATGTTAGATTTATTTTTCCTTTAAATTGAGCATAAATTTGATAGGATTAAATAATATCTCCCTTCCCTTAGTCTTGAAGTTATTGATGATTTCTATAATTTATAACAGATGCTATAAAAATTAATATTATAGATATGCTCTCTTACATTGGTTTGTGTTTGTATCTTTATTATCCCAGTGATTGAATCACACTTATTTATTAAAAGTGTTCACACCTACATGGAAAAAGATAAAACATGAATGAAAACATTTATGAAGGATGTTACATATTTCTAAATGAAAAAGGTGAGTTTAAGGGATTCTATCTAATTTATAACATCTTTGGAATTCATAATTCATACAACATTGTTAAGGAAGAGGTGGCCATATAATTTGACTGATCACATATAAAGTCTTTAGATATTGTGTGCCCAATGGATATTAGGGGTTTGCTATCAGAGCATCCATTTTAGTTTGAGACATCAGTGTATTTCTAAGAGCACATGATTAACATATGTATTACAAACTCATCCCTTATTTTGATTATTTATGTTGGTTTAAATGAATTTCAAGAAATAATAAAATTTAAAAATATCCTCAAAAATATGCATAGTTAAAAATATAAATTAGAGGATGATGTTTAACAAATTAATATAAATATCTGATGACAAATCAATAGGAGACCCCAAAACCAATTTTTTTATATTAATCTTATAAAAGTCTCAGATATTATTAATAAGATTATTTTTATTGTATGATTATTTATTAGAATTGATTGAACCATTAAAATAAAGGATGCCTATAAATGAAGAAATATCCAAAGTAAGTTTGTTAATTTCAAATTGAGTAGAAACAAATTTCTTTATCAAACAACATGATGACGCAACTAAAAAACAAGAGGACGATCAAGATGATAAACAATTAGTGGTGATGAAAACATTTAAATTAAATAAAACACCAATAATTGAAACTTTTGGCTCCCAATCATGGAATATTGAAAATTAATTACTATTTATCTTGTTTAATTGCTTTGTTTTCAATTCCTTTCAACTTTTAATATTATTATTTTCTACAGTGGATCCAAAAAAACACTTGTTCTTAATTTAAATGGGCTGCTAGTACAAAAATTTAATAAAAAAAGTAATAAACCTTCTAAATAAAAGCCAATAACTTTAAACTAAGAGGAATGGTGAGCCAATTTATAAATGTTGTGTTTACAAATTTGATACTTGTATTTTGGACTTCATCTGATACATATTACAAAAATTTAAAGTGGAGCAACATCCTCTATTATTTTTGAGGTTAGAGAATTGTGATAAAAAAATATGATACTTATATTAAGAGTTTATATAAAATTTGGGTTGATGTTTTTATTTAAAGTACTATAAAAACTATTATATTATATTCTCTCAAGAAAGGTGCTGTTGAAGCTAATTTCATTATATCTACAAAGGTCACTCAAGGCCAATAATTTAAAAAGGGAAAATGGTTAATAATGACATTGTTTACATAATTAGCCTTAATTAGGATTGAAGATGATGTGAGAAAGTCTCTAAAGCATTCTTCTATTTGTAGATTGATGTGATTGTACAAGCACTAATTAAATATTTTATGACATTATATGATAGATGGATTGACAAATGGATATTATTTCAATTTTTTTTACTATTGTTGTCTCTAATGTCAACCCAATTGGATATTTAAATTTATGATTTAAAATGTGGATATTGAATAATTGATTGTCAACTATATAACAAGTGTTGATAAATTTATTAATATTTTCAATGGAAAGTATTACGTAGTTTAATTTTTATCTTTATAAAAATTATTATCTTTACAATCTTGGTTCTCTTTTGTTGTTAAAAAAAAAACAATTATCCTTAGATATTTTGGATTATTATACCAACATTAAAAATCATTTTTTCTCTCTCATATTTTTAGATCTCATTCCAATTGAAAGAAAATTATTGGTGTTGGGAGTGAAATGGATTATATTTAGAGTTTCAGGAATTATTAAATTCAGATCATCAAGTAGGAAACCTAATTTTTTATATTCATGTTATAAATATTTCTACTACACATTTAGTCCTAATGTATTGATGATTGAAAAAACACATATTGATATTGGGTTATGGTTTACTTATTTGCACTCAAAAGAGCTTAACTATTCCATTTACTAGTTCAATTGGCTATAAAATGCATATATATTTTTACTTAGGGTATATCACTTTGCAAGATAGGTGATAATTTTTTTATATCAAAGATAGGGAATATTATGCAAGCATATATTTAAAAAGTACACTTGGTTTTATAAAAATACAAACGTGTATACAAAATATCAAATATATTCTTCATCAACAAGAAAACATGCTTCCCTCTACTTTAAATTACCTTTGAGTTAGAAATTTTATATCACATTACATTTTGATAGAAAAATATCCACACACTTATGTGTGTGGTTAGAGTATGTGGAAATACAAAGAAACATGCATTTCTCTTTGTAAATATAAAATCAAACTATTAGTGATTTTAATTGAGTTGCATTACTTCAAGGTAATCTATAATAAACAATATAAATTTAATTGAGTTATGTTGCATTTTTTTAAATTATCTTCACTATATAAAATTATAGATTAATTTTTAATTTTTTACATTAACTTACATAAACAATTGATTTAATATAAATTTTATTATAACTTTCATAATTTGTTAGAATATTTGTGAAATAAATATATTGCAGCCACCTATTATTTTGTGTTTGGTATAATAAAAAATTGATTTGTTATATATATATGATTCATAAAAGTTTGACTATTTTTTATTTAAATGGCACTAATCTTAGATATTAAAAAATTTAATTGATGAGATTGTCTTTTGACATTTTTATGAAGTAAATCTCAATAGATCTAAAATTTAAAAACACACTAATCAATTTTTGATTGTGTTAGACTTGAATGGTGTTTTAATTCATACAGTTCATAAAAAATAGGTCACTACAAAGAATAGAAATATGGAAGGGGCTATTGAAATTAAACTAAAATAATAATTCCTTCGATAAAACATAATTGATTTCTTGCACATATGTTTGTTTATCTTCAAAATTGGTATATGGATGTCATATAATTCTAAAAATATATAAAAGTACAAGACCTCTTTGTTTCATGAAATAACATTGACATGAAATAAATTTGAATATATATATATATATATATATATATATATATATATATATATATATATATATATATATATATATATATATATTTACACACACACACACACACACACTCAAGAAAATTGTGACTCAGTTCATCAAGATGATTACAAAATTTTTATAAACCATATAATATTTTTTGTACCACTTGAGTTAGTTTGCAAATGTAGGAGGGGTCTATACAATCAAGTCAATACAATGTTAATTAATGAATATTATGAGAAAATGATTTTTAATGATAAGAGTAATTATATCATCACAAATACATTTAATAGTTATTTCTATGAAAATAATTACTTGATACATGAATTATGGCCGATATTACTACCTGTAAAAGATGTCACATATATAAGGGAAATAGTAAATAGATTTTACTTATTAATATGATATTTAAATTAATACATGGAATTATTTGACATGAATTATCTACACTAATTGTTACAAAGGCACATTTGTAATATTTTCACCACTGTACTAACTATTGCATGGATAATTGTTATATTTTTTGTGGTATGTCCACACTAATTATTACATGGAATTTTTTGGTATTTTTCAAATAAAAAATGAACAAATAATTTGAGATAATTGATATCATATTGATGAAGTGTTTTCTTAGCATTGAGGTAAAATATATAAAACTAAATGCAAACATCCTGAGCCAAGTATTTTAGGGTGTTGATGATGACATTTTTATATCTTGATCTGAGTATGTAAATTAAATTTAAGAGACATTTCTAATTCTAAATAACATACTAGCTTAAATATCTATAGCAATCGATCTGAAGTTAAGCAAATAAGATTACAACTCTTTGATATTTTCACTAAGTCATTGTTGAAAGAAAATTTTAAATGTCTAAGAAATAATTTAGGTATTATAAATAAATTATAAATAGATCTAAAGTATTTATTCATACATCTCCAAACTATATATTTTGAGCTCTGGACTATATACAACAAACTCATGACTGACATACAAAATTACATACTATATATAGCTAGTTTCCAACTCACACAACCAACTCAAGACTATCTTCACAAGTAGAAAAAGGTTATGTAAAAAACATAGGTAAAAATGTAAATATTATTAGAGGTAGATCCAGACTATGTTTATGGATCCACTAATTTTAATAAAAGGATAATAAAACATAGTGTAATAATATAAGAACATAACAGACTAGAATAACCCAGAATAGGCTATGGAGATTGAGAGAATAGATTAATAATTGTCAAAGGATTTTTTTTTAAATAGATGTTTATAACCAGTAGTATTAATATATTAGTTTTACATTGATATGTGTATTTATTTTATTACAATAGTCTATAATTTTATCTTACAATAGTATTTGAAGGTCAACTTAAGTTGTGATAAATTTTGCATGGGTGTTTTCTTTCACTTATACATATTTAATATAAATAAATAAGAATTAAAATAAAATAATGAATTATCCCATTCTTTGCAAAAAAACATTGAATTTATCCACCAAATTAAAAATTTAAAGAATTACATCATTTAAAAAAATTAATTACATCATTCACCAAAATTAAATTCAATAATATATTTATTTAACACTGTACTCCAATAAGTTACCTTCAAATTGGAATCTAAAAAATATGATATCAAAAATTGGAAAACACTAAATTAGAATCCAAAAAGGATGATATATAATAAAAAAACCAAATTAGAATTTGACTATAACAATATATAATTATGATATTTGATACTATAAAAGCCAATAAAAATAATTTCAAGTTTTAATTTGCATTGAAATATGTCAAAATTTAATGAAATGATGGTTTCAGAGTTATGATAGAAAAGGATATTATTTGTAAATATCAAATTAAAATTTTTTCTTATGAATTTTAGTCTTTCCATGAGAGTCAGCCTCAAAAGGATAAGTCTATGTTTATATATATTTGATGATGTTTTCATACCAATGGATTCATCATTTGGTGACAAAATTAATGTGACAAATAAAAATGACATCATTAATTTTTAGGATACATGTAAAATTCCTCATATGATTTGGAAATTGGTCATCATGTAATACTTTATGTGGGTGAAAAAGGCAAATTGATAACGTAAGATAATCGTTAATAATATTTTTTTATTTAGATTTCTTTGATAGTGAAAGATACAAATAATTTAACAAAGTTTGTAGCTAAGTCATGATATTATTGATGATTCTCACTTTTTACTGATCTAGGCACCATTGATTTGGTGACATACAAGTTAAAAATCATCTGAAGCATGTAAATAAAAGATATCAAGTTTGATAGTTGATTACATACCACATATATAATCTTTATATTCAAACAAATTATTATTAACATCAAAGTCTAATAAAAAAGGAGATGAGTGATATATCTAAAATAATCAAATATAAAAAATCCTACCTTAAGTCCTTGCAATCATTTATATCTATAAAAGTGGAGTGTCCAAGCGCACTCATGTAATTTGGTGGGACTTCAGGTTGATCATCATATTCAATTATTTTAGATAGTTTTGATTTATCTACTTGAATTTCAATATCTTTGAGGGATTGGGCCTTGATATCAGCTATGCAATTATGAATGTATTTTATAATGATTGACCCATTGAATTAGAAGGGTATATTCATTGGGAGGGGTATCTTGAATGTGTTGTTATGAAGGAAGAGGTGTGTCAACAAGATGATCACCAATCACTTGACCATTAATTTATTTTTGAGTGATAATTTTATGGTAAGATTCCATCAAGAGAATAATCTATTTTCTAGTTTTTTCAGTTGGAAAAAATGACTTAGAGAATATGTAAAGGAGGGGATCCAAATGGAAAATGACATAATTTTTGATAAATCATGTAATGAAAAATATTTTTAGTTATAAAATAGATGGAAATAAAATAAATTTTGACCTTATTATCTCAAGTTTCATAGCCAATCAAAGTATGAATAATGTAATATATGGCATATTCCTTATTGAAATAATATTGTTGTGAAATAATTACCCCAAATGAGATGAGGGTAGAATATGCATATAAGATGAGAGGCAAATTACTAGATGGAAGTACTAAATTAGGGGGTTGAAGTAATGATTTATTCATGCTATAAAAATAAATTTGAAATGTATTGGTCCATTAAAAGGGACACATTTATTGATAAGGGAGTATACTAAAAGAATTTTATAAGCTAATTTTGGAACAAGTATCTAAATTTCCTTAGGATTCCCAAAGCAAGTTAAAATATTAGGGATAATTACTGTGGCATGTCCACAATAACTTTGAATTAGAAGGATATATGCCAATCCCACATCTACATAAATTTTTTCATAATTTTTGTTAAATGTAACACCAAAGACACATTTTAGGATTAATCTTAGATTTATATCTAATGAGATGCTCAAGGATGATAGAAATGTTAAAAGGGTAATATTCATGATGATTGGACTTTACTATGATATTTTTCATAAATGTTTCAATTATTTTATTGGTAAGATCATGAAGAATATGAGTTATAACATGTTGGTAAGTTGAATCATAATTTTTAATGCCAAAATGAATCTTAATGTATAAATATTTGCAATGTTTTTATGTTGATATTCATGGTAAATGAAAATCTAATTATACCACAAAAAATCATCCATGAGGGAAATAATCTCATAAATAGCTATAGAATAAATAATGACATTAATGGAAAGTATTTTAAAATTATTCCTAGGACATGACAAGTTGATATTAAAAAAGTCAATATATGTGTGAATGACCATTATGAGTTTATTGAAAACAAGGAATATGTTAAAGACCCATTCAAATTAATATACTTGATTATTAAACTTAGTATCAAGGAGCATAATTTTTTGTATGCGATAAAAGTTATAAAATATAAGAGGGAATTTTCATTAATTTTGGAAAATGGGAGATGGATTAAGATAAGTGATTATACTATGGAATATTATGTTAGAGTTAATGTCAAACATGTCCTCATATGACCAATCAATAGATTTCATGAACTTGTCAAGGACCAAGATAAATTAACCAAATTTTTTAGGGTTAAGAAAAGAGGAAAGGAGAATATGGTGTTAGTTATCCAATTTTCCTACATTAATTTATGTAGCTTCCTTAATGAGCATTACATTTACATCTTAAAAATTAAAATATGCAAGAGGTAAATTAGAAATGTGATCTTTAGGATCAAAACTTAAAAAAATATGAATATGTGGAGGAATGTGATCTTTATGATGTTGGAGATAAAGTTGAGGGTCCATTTCATGAAGAAGCTCTATATTAGCTTCATCCCTAGGGATAATATGTAAAGATAACTATTATTGAAATTAAACCTCTAAATATATGTATTTGTTACCTTTGGTGTCAAATTATATGTGGACATATATCAAATAAGTGGCTTTGGCATTAAGGGCAATTTATGATTTGTGGAAGATATCCAAGAATATTTTTATATGGTATTGACAATGCTAATATAGTTAGGTAGTCCTTTACTATATTTTCCTAAGATAATTATATGTTGATATAATTGGGTTAGACTATGTGTTTTGTATTTAGGTAAATAAAATTATTTTTTAGTTTAGTTTGAACTGTATACTAGTTGATATTGTTATAATTGGAAAGGATAAGATGGTTAATACTTTTGGATTTAGTTTTAACTAAACTAACATTGGAAATCTTGTTAGATCTTGGGTGGTTCAAATGAATTGTATTAATATTCTAAGTAGAGTATTAGCTAAGGTAATACACTTTTAGGAACAATCGAGTCTAAAATTTGTTAGCAATAGAGATATAGTTTGACTCTAGTAAATAAAGGGTTTGAATTGTACCAACCTATGTGATATAGTTAGATTGCACTAGGATTTTTTGGACTACATTGACATGATTTATATAATTGATTTTTAATATATTTTTTATAAATGATCTGAGAAAGGGATTTTTATTGAGAATTAGAGGAAAAATAGGAGATTTGTTATAACACCTAGCTGGTATGTTCTAAGGGACGATTGAAGGGTGCCACATAATGTTATATGTAAACATTTTATTTTTTGTCATTTGAATCAAAGTGAGTTCAATATCATAATAAATTTATACTGAGTTAATATGCCGATTGAAATATTTCATTTTAAAGGGACTATTTATAATGATAACATCCAAGTTTCTATATTGAGCTTAGGAAACAACATAATCTCCCTCATAAGTTGGAAAAATAACACATGCTTGGTTAGGGTTTTGAGGCCTTTCTTTAGAAGTATCCTTGATAGATATACCAATTTGACTAAAGTATAAAAGAGAAAATAATAATGATTCTTTAAAATCATATCCACCCCATACTCATTACATTCATAATATTATTCATCATAAGTAACTTCATTTGAATTACAAGAAGGTGGGTTCTAATTATCATCATCAAGAAATGGAAGGACATAGTTATTGGTAAAATATATGGATGAATCCATTATAGTACATAAGGTGTTAATTTATATTTTTTAAAAGTGGTTTGAAGCTCATTAGGTTTATCATCATTATAGTCAACAAGAGTAGATTGAAAATTGAGATGCATGTTGATGAACTTAGGAAAAGGACCATGATTAATTTACTTCATCCACTAAGATTTTTATTATTTTAATATCATTAATCATAATAATAATAATAATAATAATAATAATAATAATAATAATAATAATAATAAATGAATTACTATTTATCCCCAAACTAAAAACTATTGAAATAGGGACCCCTACAAAATCAGCTTGGAAAGGGAAAGCCATGGTCATGATGGAGATGGAAAGAAACAAACAAATATTGGAAAACTTTAACTCAAAGGTACAATAAGAAAGTTTTGGCCTAGCCAAACTAATCTAGGATTATAATGCATTACACAAATAGGCCAAAGCAATAGTTCAAGCCTTTGTTCACTTTGCTCAACCCCCATAGTCCCCTATTGTGATATCACCCAAGGTTTTAAAATCCCCCCTTAGGTCTCCCTTAAGGGAGTCCCCCCCAAATATTCTCCCTTGTAGGTGAATGGTAAAAAGTGACAAAAATGATCTTCTCAAGTTAAGAATTTAAAGGCCCTATAAAATGTACTCAAGCTAAAGTTTCAAAGGATAAACTGACCATCCCAGTGAAGAATATTGTTGACATTGATGACCTATAGGAGGGAACTTCCTCCTAGTTCTAATATGTTTTCTAGTTTTTTACTTATGTTCTAAGTACTATTTATTTTTTTATTTTTCCTTATCTGCCTTGGTTGGCCTATTAAAACTTTTGTAATACAATCTTGTGGTTTTAGGTCTTTGTAAAACCTAGATTTTACCATATCAAATAAAAATAAATGAAGGTTGGTCATCGGCTGGGAAAATTATATTATAATTAATCATATCATCTTATAGAAACTAAATTGAGAGTTTTATAAAAGGTTAAAGATGGGATAAAGTTTTAATAGCATAAAATTATATAGGTTGTGGAAATTCATGAGGTTGATCATAGGTTTTAGTTTCATTTGTATAAATATCTATTATATGTTTTGTAGTTATTTCATGATAATTTTCCCATGATATAGTGTTGTCATGAAATCCATTAGATTTATCTTGCAAGGTATATTTCTAACCTCTTCTAGGAAATTACATTGATATGATTTTTGGTAAGAACCATATAATTTTTTCTTTAAAAACTAGGGTTTACTTTAGTAGATTTCATAATTGGAAGAGTTTATCATTAGATTGAGGCTCAAGTGGGAGAGAGATTGATTCAATAAATGGAGAATTAGCTATTATTTTATAAATAATTTCATTCTTGAGAATCATTTCATCTTAATAAGGCTTCTTAAGTATGGTAATAGGATCATTGTTTGTTGGATTACACTAGTAATTATCTTTCTCCATGTTAAAATGTTTATAATTAAGATAATATTCATCATAATATGTATCAAAAACACTTAAATTTTGTTCATATGGGAAATTATAATCTTATTTTTAAAGTTTGGTATGATATTTTTTTATTTTGAGAATGATTTTATTTGTTAGATTGATTCGTTTGGTTTGATTGAGAATTATAATCCTTAATATAGTGATTATAATGATATTTAGACATATAGTTGTGGTAAAAGCATTCTCCTAACATGAGGTCATAATAAAATTTCCTAATTTCATGAAAATATTCATAAGAATGATAAACTATGACATAGAACCAATAAACATTATCATAATGGTACTATATGGGAAAGGTTTAGATTGGTCAAAATTCAAAGGCCTAGAAGGTAACATGAGTTTTTTTATTACTTGAAGACTAAAGGTTGTATATGTAAGGTTTGAATGTTTTGAGTTATGTGATTATTTTATATAGATACTCTTATATTATGTTGAAGAGGTTATTCTTAGAAGTGTTGGTATCTAATATATTAAAGGATGTTTGGAAAGATTTCTCACTAGAATTTTGAAAATCTTCAAATTGGTTCACGTGGTAAGATTGTCATTTATCTTGATCAAAGGATTATTCCAATGTTTTAGGATATAGAGACATCAATTTTTATTGGATTAGGGTTTTTTAAGTGGCAAGCTAAATTTTGACAAAATTTTCATCCTTCAAGTCAAGATCCAATTTATGGGCAAAATATTTCCATCACTTGATGAAATCATGAGTATGCCCTTAAGGTAATTGATAAATTTCAATGAATTTGATCAGGATATTAAATATAATATTATGAGAATTGAAATTATTTAACTAAGGTATTGAATAATTATTATAGTTGTCTAACTAAATAGGTAGGGAGTTGGTTATAAGATTCTAGTGGATCTCCAACTATTTTTTTAACTTGAAGTTTAGTTGTTGCATAATTATTCATTTAGGTCCATTATTTTTATAGGTTTCCAAATTATCTAAGATGAAGGGTAGGATATATAGTCCCATAATATGTTATGGTTGGATAATAACCTCCAATGTCCATAGAAATAGTATAAGTAACTAGCAATTCATTTTGGAGAGTTTGAAACATTTTGTTGTGAAAATGTTGTTTGAGAATGATATTATAATGAGCATCTGTAAGATAAGGGTGGTTATAAATGTTTATTAGGTTAAAAAAAAATATTTGTTGAATTTGATTATAAAATTTCAAAATATGGTTTTGCATTTGGATAATTCAATTTTCTTTGTTATATTGAATAAGGGCCATTCGATTTAGCACCTTAGAAAAGACTTGTATGGTAACAAATAAATATTTTTGAGGATAGCTTATACCATTTTTAAAAAGAGTAAGATTTATAAGATATACATTAATGGATTTGGTATTAATATTAGGAATATAGGTGGAAGCACTAGCTATAGAATTAGATTTGTTAAGGTTATTAAGGCTTCCATCCTTATTTGGAGTATTGATAGATTTTGAGTAAAGGTATTTGATGTAAACATTGGTATTTTTAGGATCAATGTTAGAAGATTTTGAAACCATGTTATATTCGATAAAATTGGAATGAGAGTGAGGAAAATGACACCATGAGGAGTTTCCTTTGATGGTGTGCATGTAAGGGATAAATGAGCTACCCATATATAATATAAATGGGTTTAAACTTTTTAAAAAAACACTAAGATGGGATATCAATGTAAAATGATGGAAAAATTTAAAAAGCTATAGAAAGAAAATAAAATCTTGAAACTGATCCAAATAATAGTGGGATAAGATTCATCTCAACTTCACTATAATGTATGTTGGGAAAAGAGTGTAAAAAATATAAATATACTCTAATATATAAAGGGATAAGATCATACTAGGACCAACTACATACAACTAGATTCCAAAAATATGGGAAGAAGTTGTAAGCAATAAATTTTATATAAGAGGGGTATCAAGGATATAATATGGAAACTAAGTGAAAGGAACTTAATAATAATGGTAACCTAGATCCAATACAATAAGAAGCTAAACTAAAGATATTTAAAATGTTATTAGGTAGTAACCAATTAGTATCTAAACTAAAAGTTGTAACCAAAATGTATATAATTAAAGATATATTAAAATTAAAATATAATATGTACTAATAAGAATAAGTTAAGATAATCATGGATAAAAATTAAAAAAAAACATAATAATGTAATATATGTACATAAACAAAACAAAATAAATAATATATAGATAATGATACATACCTCAGGTTGACTTGTCAGCACATCGATCTCCCCGAATTATCAATAATTAAAAACTATAGTGTTTATGTAGGATGTATTTATTAATACTTAAGATAACTATAAAATGGTCATATCATGAAAAAAATAGAATATATAAATCCAAAAATGTGTTCATATGAATCTAGTTAGTACTATGAAGAAACTAGTCCAATCTTTTAGGCATTATTTTTTATCCCAATATCTTATTACTCTAGATGTAGAGACTAGATTTAGGCTTGATATTAATCATATGAGATATTAGATAAATAAATAAAAACAATAATAGGAATATTATACCCCACTATATTCACTAAAATTTTCCAAATGGGAAGTATTATATTGAAATCACCTCTAATAATCCATTTGTCATCCAAATAAGTTTTCCTTAAGCCACTTTGAGACTCCCAAAATAGATTTATACCTCTTTTTAAACATAGACATTGATATAAATCAATGACTTATTTTAATATAAATTTTAAAACTTGAGGTCCTACTATAGACACCTAATTTTGATACAATATCCATTTCCATAATTTATTTTCCCTATTTTATTAGTCTTTGTCCATGTACATGCATTTGGATATTTTTAGTACATCTTCCCCTTGTGTTTTTTCTAATATCATCATACCTAAACATAGGTATTCCTCATATATTATATTTTATATTCAATTTTATCTAATTTTAATCTATACATTTTTTCATAATTTTTGAGAACCTATAGCTCAACTATTCATTTTCCTTCATACAACCCTAAATTATCCCAAAATTTCTAAAATACCATTTCAATGTATTTTACAATGTCCTAGTTAGACCATGAATTTTACTTCCTTAACTTATGGGTGCCCTTGCCTAGAGTGTGTCACTATCTTATTTTTTATGGTAGGCCCATGCATAGGTTTTCCTTAATTAGGTACATATAAACCAAGGTATACTTGGTCATTCATGACCCTAAAATTTAAATACAAGCCTCTTATAAGTTTAGTCTATCAAACCTATTTTATCAAGATTCATTAGGAGGACATCACCATTCATTAACATGGATTTTTCACATTGATCCAACTTTTTTTTCCTACATCACCATTATTTTTCATCAATCTTCCACATTGAGACAACCTTGTTTCTATATATTTTTTAGGTTTTGTGTAGTCAATTAACTTGTACCAAAATAGGGTTTATAAAAATGTTCATGTAGTTTCCTCTTAACATATATGGAAGATGAGGTCAAAATATTGCCCGAGATTTCATTTACACATAAAATAATTACATCTATGTATAATTAGAGCATGTATTATATGTAGTGACAAATCCTTTGAGGTTTCCTAACTAATAATTTTTTTTTTGTTTTGAGTTGATGGAAAGCTAGGTCAAAAATAAAATAAGAGACAAGATAAAATATTGTCTATCAAATTAGAAAAATATATTTATAAACCTAATTTGCATTAGATAGTGTACCTGCCCTTGAAATTTTAAGTCCTGATTCTAACATGATGATCTTGTCCTTCACTTTAGAATCTTATCCCTAATGATCCTTCCCCACTGATTATATCCTCAATCCAAATCATTTCTCATAGTTCCATATTTTTGGGTTTGGACCATATTATTGTTTGGATAACTTTTCATAATTGAAACATATTTTGAAAGTGTGCTAGTAAGTTTAATTTCAAGCTTTTTTTTATTGCCATCTTAGTCAAAGTTTTGAAAGTTATTTTATTTATTTTAAGCATATTCATATCTATATGTTTGTCTATATTTATTGTTTTAAATCAGTTTTGTATTTCTTGATAGTTTTAATGTTTATGCATAGTTTAGGTCATTATACACCAAATTTTTAAAATTTTGTGACTCCATCTATTTTCAAACCAAAAAAATTAGGTTTATAAAACCCTCATCCCCTTAGGGCCCAATTTTATAATTTTATGAATAATTAAAAAAAACATTTAATTCTAGGGTTTATAGACTCTTTTTAGGGGTTTATTAATTATTTCATTATCATTATCCCTAGTATCATGTGTACATATTTTAAACACTATCTCACTTATGATGTAAAATTATTTTGTTGCTTTTATGGATTCCATGCCTCTTGTTTCTAATGGTACTTTTGATAATGATAACAATGATTGGAATGATTATGATATTTTTTATGACAATGATGATGAAAGGTTAAGTCAATTTAATTTTAACCTTATTTGACCAAGTGAAAATTTGAATAGTATGGATGTCACATGTCATGATTATTTTTATTTGATCCATTATGAATATTGAAGGGAAAAATTTATGATAAATCAACTACTAATATAATAAATGATGAATCTTATGTGAATAACACAAATGATTGTGATCATACTCTTTCTTTAAATATGTTTTAACCCCATTAAAATACATAAAAGTTACTTAAAAAAAATTCTTATAGATTACTCATAACATCATCTAATAAATGTTTATGAAGTAATAAATTTAGAAATATATTAACCTGCTTATTAAATATGATAAATAGTCTCTAATAGAATATTAGATAAATATTTCTCATGAAATGAATAGTATAAAGAGATAAGTACATCAATATACTGGAATAATCCTCAAATATAGCTATAAATAAACATACAACCATTATTATTATAATATTTAGAGTTATTTACAAGTTTCATAGCCATTTTTGTGTTGAATAGTCATGAATAAAAATTTAATACATATTAAATTTCAATAAAAAATAAAATATACAAGATAAAATTTACAACAATACATATAAGCCTCATAAATAGCTCAATGATCCATACAAAAAACCATGAGTTTTATGCCCAAATGGTTGAATAGCTAAAGAGAGGGAGAGTAGTTTTAGGATGATTTTCATCCAACCACAAACCATTAGTCTCCCACAAACCTCCCCACTAGGAGTGACCCTTCCCTTGATGGAGGGAAAGATAAAAGTTGTGCAGATATCAAGAATTCAATTAGAACCTATGTGTGTATAATAACTAATACATGTAATAGTCACATAGACCATAAAAAATAATCCTCTATATAATATGACATCATGCATACACATGTAAATTAGAAAGTACAATGGAATGACAATGTCTTGACTATAACATTACTTGAGGCAAAGTTTTTAGTATAGAAATCAAATCTCTCATGGATCTGATTTAATTCCACTCAACATACTCTATGATAATCAATCACAATCTATCATATGATACTAGGGGGTAGATATATATGAGTTTCATGACATCACCCTCATATATCTATCACCTATTATCAAATGATTCATGCCTAGTAGTTTCTCACACATAATTCAAGGCATATTAAATACATATTATAACATTATATAAGATCCAATAATTTATTACATGCTATATGTAATACAAGATAAAAATAATCATCTTTCTCAACAAATCACATTATTTACAATAACTCAAATAAAAATGTCACATATAGGTTATTTTTAATGAATTGAATTCAAAACCAAACATGCTTATATGTCTAGGAGATAAAAATAACGGTAATAAATACAATATTTTAATTCTTTAGCTTTATCTCACAAAACCACATAAGATCTAATTAAATACTAACTATAAATCAGATAAAGCTTAAGGTATATTAAAAACATAAGTCAAGTCTCGTAAGTCTCTTTTATACTTATTTAACAACCTTAAAATTTTTAATGCTTATTTCATCATGTCCTTATTTCATAAAAATCCCATATTTTATCTAGTAAAATATACAGTCCAATACATATTACATACACATTCAACCAAACTAGTTTCTAGTTTTTAAAGAATCATTATAAAATGATATAACATCTAAAAATGTGTTTTTAGCATACACAAACTCTTCACTCATTCTCTTTATTCAAGTTAATTTAAACTAAAAGTATATCATGTGATCAAATTATCCAGTTTAAATGTAAATAATGAACTAAATAACTCTACTAATTTTTTTTGGCTATACTTCTACAATTGTATGTGTATCTCCCAATGGAACTATATTTATGTTCAATTTATATCATAAGGTGTCCACTTTATTCATGTATTTACACAAAGTCAAGTAAATACATACATACATACATACATACATATATACATACATACATTATACACACATGTATTTAAATTTATAAATACATATAAATTAGTTTGAAATAATAATTCAAATATAATCTATCTTATAACTCAAATACCATGGCATGGGAAAAATAACAATAAAAATACACAGCTACAAGCTATGAAAGCTTACAAGACTTTCAATCCCTCTAAACACAATTTTATTGTCACATTACATAGCTCATTCCTATATATACTTTTATAAAAAATTTATATATCCTTAATATTTTGTACAAAAATTACTTAGATTTCATCTATTCAAATGCATTTTGATAATATACAGGTATATACAACTATTTCCTTAGGTATATACATCTAAAGGTTCTATATAAGATAAAACATTGTGGGTATAATTTTAATATAAAGTCTTTGAATTTATGATAGTCCTTAGGTCAATATGACTTCCAGTCATTACACAGCTAAGGTTTCTAAAATAATTCAAGATATTTTCCATACTACTACTCATCAAGGATGGATTGGGAAACAAATAGGGTTACCATAATTACTTGGAGAAAGTATCAAAAATAACAATACACAAGGCATTGACTATCTAAGTCATACACAAGTTAAATATTTGCAACAAATATATTTCTCAGTGGTGGCTTGAGAGTCACTGATCCTTCTCTTAGTTTAAAAGAAAAGACTCAAATTCATATTTATAGGCCTATGATGGAATCGAGTTCCATCCCCAAATCTATAAAGATGGAAACCTTATTATTCCATCATATACATTCAATTTTCACAAGTTTCAAAAAGGGATTGACATCATATCTATAGGCTTGGGGATGGAAATCGATTTCATATTTACCATTACATAAATTCAAATGAGATAGATTTTAAAACCCATATCAAAGAAACATATATATTTTTTTCTTTATTAAAACTAAATCTATAATCAAACTCAAAATTTTAAACTCAAAATTTAGCTGACCTAGTTCTGCAATGGATGCCTCTTGAGAGTATTTAATGGTAGCTTATTATTCCTTCTTTCATGTCCAAGTATCCTATTTTTATCAATATTATTATTTTTCCACTCCACATCTATGTTTTTCATGCCCATTTCACTCTCCTACTATACTACAAGTTGTCCACTATGAACTTTCCTTCATTTATGCCTGAACTACATATTTGGCTTGTTTACTTGTAGTCCATTAAGTTAGTTTAGAGCATGGATACCAAATTTAAATTTTATAATTATTTAAAAAATGGTTAAGTCAACCAAAAACATATAAACTAAAACCTAATTACTTTATTCCCTAATTTCCTCTCATTCCAAAGTACATGATAACTTGTTATTAAAAAAATTCAAATTAAAAACCCAAAGTTACAAATTTATAAAATTTAATTTAATTTATTTTATTTGGGTGATTTTTACCCTATTTCAACCCCATAGGCCACTAAAAATGGGCATAAAAGTATACAAATTACACAAGATCCAAAAAACACCCAACACTCTCCTAAGAGTTAAGATGTGTAAATGGTATATCTCATCATAATTTAGTTCATATTGAAATTTTGAGGAAAAAAATAATCAATATATAAACTTAACATATTATGTAACTAAAAAATATCTAATAAAATTAAAAAACTCAAAACAAATGTAAACATGTTTTACTAAATACAAGGATAGATAATGTAAAGCAACACTCAACATTTTTACAAAATATTTATTATCATTTATTTCATCTAATTAATCAAGAGTGTAGTGTGTGTTTTTAGCTTTGATTCACTTATGTCTATCCATAATTCTGATATTTATACTCTCTTCCCCTATGATACCCTCCATATATACCACTCTTTTAGGGTAGGACAATCCTACAACCACCTCGATCAAACAAAAAGGTAGTTAGTCTGAGCTTGTAATTAAATAATCAAGTAGTTAAAATATATAAATATCAATGAAATTATACAATGCAAATAAAGTCTAAAAATGAAATCATGGTCAAACATAATAATATAACATAAAACATCCATAAGAGTATGCATATTTTTACTACTCTTTTGAGTGAAAATAAGTTCATCAACATAAGAACATATAAGATTCCTATAGGAATATCATTAAGTAATAAGATTTCTATATTTAATATTAAAATATGCATTACATGCATAAGGCATCATTTAGTTGAACCT
Source organism: Torreya grandis (assembly GCA_037957365.1). Taxonomy (NCBI): domain Eukaryota; kingdom Viridiplantae; phylum Streptophyta; class Pinopsida; order Cupressales; family Taxaceae; genus Torreya; species Torreya grandis. The sequence goes on from JARHVA010002964.1 coordinate 2,134,462, forward strand.
ATTGCTTTTGAATGCATGTTTTATTGATTTTCTATTGTGTAGATACTTCAGACTTGCCTTTTTTAATGACATGAATATACTTAATCTTATTAGATCAAACTTAAGAGGACTTGGTAGAAGTTTGAAGGAGTTTATTTATGTATGTTTAATAAACTAGTTTTATGTTAAGCTTTTATTCTATTTCAAATTACTATTCAAATTAGATAATTTGAATTATTTAATAGGATGTTATTTGGTTATTATTTGATTGTGTTGTTATTTGGTTATCATTCCTAAACTAGACTTGAATAAGTAAATGAGTATAAATTAGGGGTTTGGATGGTTAAAGATAACCGTAACTTGGAGGGGGATCCAAGAAGGTTAATTTGAAAAATCTATAATGGATTAAATTTAAACCATTCTATATCATTTGATAGCCAAGATTAATTTCCCCCACTTTTGATCTATATTGTAGATAGATTCATTATTCATGTCTCACCTCATAATGATGTAGTTGTTTTCTTGTGTTCTTTTATTTAAATATGTCTCTTTTGGTTTGGAAATTTGATTGCTCAGAATTTACTTCATGTTATTGGTTACAACAACCACTATCCTACTGATGGTTGGGATGGTGAAGGCCACTGATGGTTGGGATCATAAGGTTAGTTGGGTGCATTTTTATTCATCAATTAATCTAAATTCGAATCCATTCTTTGATGACTTTCACCTACATAATGAAAAATGGTAACAATTTTATTTGTTAATTAGGGTAAATATTTGATATATCTTGCTAGCATTGACATTATATTAGATAACATTCAATTACTTAGGATAATTGTGAGCATGGATATTGAATTAATTGATATGTAATATTTTTTAATAGTCATGTTAGATACTAACTTGTATTGTGAATGGATTTCTAAATTAAAATGGTTGTATAATTGTGAGCATGGATATTGAATTAATTGATATGTAATATTTTTTAATAGTCATGTTAGATACTAACTTGTATTGTGAATGGATTTCTAAATTACAATGGAAGTTAAACATTGTATGAAGTAAATTAGTTATTGACTAAAAAGTGATATACTTCTGGTACATTAAATTATTAGTTCGGTTTTAACTTTGCATTGACTTAACATTATTTTATAATGTTAATTATATCCAAGATAGATTTAGTTATGATATACAAGTAACCATTATATATATTCATTTCATATTAATTCTTGGATATAAACAAATTAATCTATGAATGTTATCTTGGGATGGACTTAGTTGGTTATACTAGGTTCTTAATTCTTAAAATATGTTTGAATTAGAATGATCTTAATTAGATTATATAATCAATTAGATATAAGTTATGTTGTTGACTCATATTTTCTAAGTTTAATATTTAACTTTGGTCTTTCAACTTATGTATGTGGTAAATTTATTTACATAGATACATAGAGATCTCTTAGTCATCTTTAAAAATGCATAAACTCCTGGTAGTTGGTTCATGGGGAAAACCCCATAAAAATAAAGCCTTTGTATTTGGTATCTAAGTATTTATTCCCTATCATAGATATAAAATAATCAAGGAAATTGTTGAGGAACAATGGATAAAATTATAACCTAAAAATGTTGAAGTTGGAGAACCAAAATCTATAGGTAGACCAACTTATCAAAATTCTATAAAAGTTGAAACTAATAAACAAGTAAAAAAAGGTACATAAATGACCCTTAGACATTTTTTGAGCAATAAGAAATTAAGATCATCTCCTAGAATATAAGGGGGTTGAATAATATTGGGAAATAGAGGTTGGCTAGAAATATGGTCCTTAATCATAAACCTGATATTCTTATTATTTAATAAACCAAAATGTTAGTGGAAAACTTTTGAATAATAAAGTTAATAGTTGAGATAAATCTTTATGTAGTAGCTACAACTCTCATGGAGCCTCAAGGAGGATGGTAGTTTTTTGGGATCAAATTTTTTTGGAAGGAAATGTTCTTTTAGATTTTGATTCTCATAGTATGGGTTTTTCCAAAGAAACTCACACAAAAAGAATCTGGGTTCTTACTAGTGTGTACACTCCAAATTCTAATGATGACATGAGAAGTTATGGGAAGATATAATTAATATTAGGAAACTTTCAAAGGATCATAATTGGATGGTGATAGGGGATTTTAATTCTCCTTTATCCCTAAGGGAAAATAAAGGGGGAACTTATTCCCTTAATGACAACATGTTATATTTTAGTGAGTTCATTTCAAAAGCAAAGCTAACCGATGTTGACTTAAAATGCAACCATTACACCTAGTCAAATAGGAGATTAGGTGAAAATATCATCCAAGTTAGGATTGATAGGTTTTTAGTTTCTTTGTAATGGAATTTACATTCTACCAGTTCCCTCTCTTCTCTTTCAAAGATCAGATCCAATCATAACCCACTAGTCTTCTCTAGTGAAAATATGTCCAAAGCTACAAGTACCACTTTCAAATTGGAGAAAATGTGGATTTACAATCAAACCATAGAAGATCATCTAGAGAAATGGTGGAAGTTCCTAGTTCAAAGATCTGTTATGTACATATTGGCCATGAAACTTAAACATGTTAAATATAAACTCAAGATTTGGAATAAGGAAGTTTTTGTGAATATTTTTCACCAAAAAAGTAGAATTGAGGAAGATCTTAGTAGAATCAAGGAGGAAATAAATACTTATAGTTTTACCCCATACATTTAAAAGAAAATGAACTTCTAAGTCTTTACCATAACTTAGAAGCTAAGGAAGAAACATTTTGGTACTAGAGATTGAGGAATACTTGGCTCAAGGAGGGTGAGAAGAACACTAAGTACTTCCATCTCTTAGCTTCTAGGAAACATCAATATAATTTAATTTTATATATTAAGGGAGAAGATTGGAATTGGTATAAGGAAGAGAAAGACATCCAACTATAAATTGTAAAATTATATAAAAATATTTTGGCCTATCTTCCTTCTCAGGATGCTCAGTTAGAAGAATAGGTGGTTAATCCTATTTAGGGAATAATTTTAAAAGAAGATAATGTTATAATTTTTTATCATCCCTTGGATGAATAAATTAGATCTATTGTCTTCTCTTTACAAAGGGATAAAGCCCTTGGCCCTGATGGTTTTTCTCCATTCTTTTATGAGATTTTTTTGGATATCATCCAAAATGAAGTTTCTTAGCTATAACTAAATTTTTTAAATATAGAAACATGATTCAAGAATTCAAAAACATGTTTATTTTTCTCATCCATAAGAAGTAGGGGATAAATCAATTGAAGGATTTTAGGCCCATTAGTCTTTGTTTCACTTTTTACAAAATTTGCATGAAAGTATTATCTTTAAGAATTCAAATGTTACTTAACAAATTGATTTTAGAACAACAAGGGGCTTTCACGTTTGGTAGAAAAATCTTAAATGGTATCATAATTACCATATAAATAATTCATTCAGTGGATAACTCCTTTAGATAAGGTATGTTCTTGAAATTAGATATGAATAAATCTTATGATAGATTTTCTTGGTAGTTCCTAGATAGAATCTTCCAAAAGTTTGAGTTCAATCAGATTCTCAAAAACCTAATATCCTCCTACATTTCCACCCCATGTTTTTAGTAATCATCAATGGGGTTCCTAAAGTTTTATTTCCATCAGTCAAAGGTCTCAGACAAGGAGACCTGCTATCTCCTTATTTGTTTATCCTAATGGTTGAAAACTTGAGTATGATCAATGACACAACTAGAACTTCTATTGTCATCAAGGGAACCATAGTGGACTCAAACACTAGACCTGTCACCCACCAACAATTTATGTATAACACTTTGATGATGGGAGAAGCTTTAATTTCTAAAGCCAAACGCTTCAAAAAAATCCTTGAAATCTATGATATAGTATTAGGTCAAAGTGTTAACTTCCTTAAAAGTTCTTTATTTTTATCAACAATCTACCTTCTCTGTAAGAAATGATTTCTAATATTATTGGCTATGTCATTAATAATCTCCCCTCCTCTTATCTTGGTATCTCTCTTTTCGATGGAATTATGAAACCTAAATTTTAGAACCCTCTCATCGATAGGATTCAAAGGAAGATTTATGGGTGGAAGGTAAATTTTTGTCTCAAGTTAGTAAACTACAATTACTCAAAAGTTCACTGTAAAGCATTCCAATTTACTTCATGTCTTTATTTTTTATTCCTATAAAAGTGGTGAGTCAGATTGAGAAAATTTAGAAGAATTTTCTTTGGAGGGGATTGGAGGACAGATTCAAATTCTTGCTTATTTCCTGTAACAAATCATGTCTTCCTTCCTCTAAACGAGGATTGGGGCTCAAAAGGGTGATATTCATAAATAAAAATATATTATGAAAATAAGGATGAAGGGTGATCAAAGAATATAATCATTACATTAGGATTATCAAGGTAAAATAACTAAATTCTAAGGAGGGCTCTTACTTCCTAGCTGAAGATGGCCTTGGTAATAGATCAACCTTATAGAAAGCACTAAGAGATAGGAAGGATATTCTCAGAAGAGGGCTACAATGAAATTTGGTAGAGGTAACAAACTGGATTTTTGATAGGACCCTTGGATCCAAACCCTATTAGTTTCCTCACCTCATGCAATAGAGTTGTCCATTTATTTTAAATAGACCATTAGCTATAAGGTGTGTGACTATTGGTAGGAAATTGATGGCAGTAAAAGGTGGAAACTTATCCATAAAGAAGACTTAAACCAACACCAAACTCTTTTCTTAAAAGAGTTAAATATCACTCTTTAGAACACTCACATCAACATCTTTCCAAAAGAAGATGTTCTTATTTAGAAGGTGGATCCTAGTAGATTATTCTCAATCAAATCAGGTTATCTTTCTCTATGGGAATAAGCTAAAATGGAAGATAAATAGAATTTTTTGTGGATAAAAAAACTCATCCCCAAGATTAATGTTTTCTTCTGGTTGGAAGCTCAGAATAAGATCCTAACAGTGGATAATCTTATGAGGGGAATTCCAATTCATAATAGATGTGGCTTTGAAAATAGGAGGTTGAATTTATAGAACATATTTTCCTTTCTTGTTCCTTTCCCTCCTCCATCTTTCAGTCTTTATTTAACATTTCAAAATACTCTTGGGTTATACCTAAAACTATTAAGGATCTGATATACTAATGAAAGCCCTCGTGGAATTATCCACTATTGAAATTTTGGTGGAATTTGGTTCTTCCTCAAATATTTTGGGGCATTTGGATCTCGAGGAATTTCATTATTTTTGACAACCTCAATCCTAACCATTTATCCACTTTCATGAAAATTATGTATTTTAAAAATAAAATTGGATCTCCTATACTTCATCCTTTAATGGGCCTACTTTTCCATATTTTTCCCAAATTCTTCAATAGCTAAATCTTGAAATCCCTACTAATCCTCACAAGCAATGCATTGATATATCTAAGTTCAAGTGAATTCACCCTCCTCCCCAATGGTTAAAATTGAATTTTATAAATATGCTAAAGGGAATTTTGGTCTGATAGGAGTGGGAGGAGTTACCTAGGATTCTCACAAGAATCTCATGGTAACCTTTATAGGACCACTAGGGAGCCAAATGAATATTATCAACTACCTAAAAGGATCAACTCAATCCTCCTAGAATATAACCAGGATCATTGATGATGCTAAAAATTTACTTACCTCCCTCAAGGGGGTGTCTATTTACCATGTGTATAGAGAGGGAAATAAATACACTGATAAAATGGCTAACTTAGGGGTATATAGTATCTTTCTTACACATTGGAAAAATGAGGAGGAATTACGTAATGATGTCATCCCCTTCATTGAGCTTTATAACTTGAGTCTAAGGAGTCAGACTAGCTGGTTAGTGGTCTAAGTTTCTTTTAGTTTTTTACTAGTTTTTGGTATCTTCTAGGTTGAAGTTGGTGCATCTAGTAAGTTTCTAAGTTTTATCTCACTTCGTTTTGTTGAGCTTTTTAATTTATCTTTCACCTTATTTTTTTAAGGGTTCAAGACCCATCAACTCATTTTTAACCTATCAAATAAAAAATTAGAATCTTATATAGTATTTTATTTTCATGATGCCTTATGTATGTAGTAAATTCATTTACATAGATACATAGGGATCTCTTAGTCATTTTCATCAATGCATAAACTTCTAGTAGCTAGTTCATGGAAAAAATCCCATCAAAATCCTTCCTTCTAAACATGCATTTCAAACATACCTGGCTGCATGTAAGGTATGTACTCTACATATGTTGATCTAAAAATTATTACCTTCATTTATTAAGACATGTATGTCACATATATGTAATATAAAACTTAATACATTACTCTTACATTACATAATAAATGAAATAGGGATTAACTAAATCTCATGATTTAATCATAGATATATATAATGTTTTTACATAGAATAAACATATGACTAAGTGAAATAAATTGAGATAATATCATTCTTGTCAATCAATGGAAGAATATAAGAAATTTATTTATCAATTATACTCCATTTGATGATGTATAATTAGATATCTAACATATGCTTGCTTGTCGGTTTCTTTCATATTGGGTTATATGTGTTTTACTTTCCTTTTCAATAGATGAGCTTACCTACCTCACTACCTTGGCTACCCAATAGAGAAAGTTATAACAATTCCTTAAGTGTAATATTTTATTTGGATTCTACTCAACTTGAAACTTGGGTGAATTCTATTTGCTTGATGATTTTGAATTCTATGCTTGATCAACTATGTTGTATAAAACACTTGTTGCCTTCTTTTAGTCTAGCTAAATTATAAATTTATTCCAAACATAATGATTTAATTAGGCATTAATTTAATTATATGATTATGGAATATTGTATGAAAAAAATAAATCATTTATTAATTAGTTATCTGAATTGACTTTGTTATTGAGTAATTACATGAGTTTACTTCTCTTAAAATAAGCAGATAATTAAGATTTAATTGATTTAATGTCTTATACTCTTTTGTTCATAATATCACATTGGTTATGCCAATCTAAATGGTGGTATGATTTTATTCTTGAATGATTATAGACTAATGGTGTTAATCATAACTATATCATTAATCGTTATTCTAGTAATGACATCCATATTAGTAAGTAAAGATGTATGAATTATACAATTAGTGCAGTGACCTTAAAGGATGTAAGGCATTTATGACCTTTGCTAGTAGCACTATGGAACTTTGTATTCTAAATCTATTTTATCTTTATGCAACAATATATTTTACTACATGAATGATTAGAAATTTGGATGTGTTGAATTGATTTATGGCTATTGATTATGTTTGCTTGTTTGAATTGTGTTTAAAGCTAAGGTTGGTAACATGTATTTTAATGTAAACTTATGATTAACCTAAATGATAACTTAGGGTAATAGATTTTTCTTTCTCAGTTAAACTAATCCTTTAACTTTACCATCCTAAAAAAATACTAAAACCTACTGAGAGAGTAAGGTATTTACCTAGAGTTAAGGACCTAGAAATGATCCTATATAGAAGTACGAGTGCCACATATGGAACTCAAGTCCTATTCATGTATGTGTACACTGATGCTACCTAAACCCCATAAATCATCTAATATAATAAAAATGCTTTCCCATATCACCTTTTATATGTGTTTACCTTTAGCTAATTACCTCAATTCACCTATTTTGTTTCTAGTTGTGTGTACATGACTATGTTGAATGTTTATCACTTGCTTTAATAAGTGAGGCAAGTGGGTCTAACATACATCCAAAACATAATGTCATAAATAATTCCAAAAAAATGGAGTTATTTCATCTGATATCAGATCATTTTTCTACTTTAGGGAACCTAAGAATTGAGTATTCTTCTTATAATTTTGTAATCTACTAAGGTATCACTTGTAATTCTCAATATGGTTAGAACACAATCAAGTATAAGCAACATCCACAATAATAATTTTAATGTCAACCTAGCTAGGGGTAGACATAGAGGACAAGGGAGGTGTTTTCATTGTCACATCTTCATTTATAACCAAGAAGATGTGCTTGTGAATAATACTAACTGCCAGAGGTACCCAATGCTGAATCAATCAGTGGGAATCCAACTGACAGGCAGGAGAAGATCCTCATTATAATATTGCTAGCCTTTAATACATTAAAAAGAAAGATTTATAACCAAGAAAAAATATTGAACAATCTTGAATGGATATCCCAAGAATAAGTACCCAAATTGGAAATGGGGTAAGTGAAAGGACCTATAATTTAAGAACTATATTTGACCACTGATGACTCAATCATCAAAGAGCTGAAGAAGCTTCCACTCCATACCTTTTTAAGTAAAGAATTAGGTGACATGACTGATGTATGGTTGGTGCACTTGAAAAATTACTTCAACTTACATAATATGCCATCTAATATAAAATCCAGAGTGGTAGTCTATCAGCTAGTAAGACTTACAACTTTATGGTGGAATCACCTTTGTGCGATTGAAGGATATAAGCGTTTAAACATGTCCTAGTCTATTTTTAAGACTCAATTTCACAAAATACAATTGGACACAAATTATAAAGAGTAGAAAATCACTAATTTTAATGTTTTGAAGCAAAAAAACATGTATGTTGCTGAGTATGAGAACAAATTTATGAATTTACTACATCATGTGAACTATATGAATAATGAAGAAACCAAGATTACTAAGTTCAAACTTAGGCTTAAGAAAATATTGATGCATGACATCAGCATGATGAACCCAAGAATATTATCTATAATAGTTGAATCAACCTACAAGGTTGAGGAAAAAGAAAAGTCTTACCAAAAGGCAAGACAAGAGTTGAAGTCAAGTAGGAAACAATCTAAAGTAAATAACCTTTCTCCCATGCACAAAAACTTCATAAAATTTGATGATAACTTTAAATTTTTAAGAGGTAATAAAAAGTTTAACAATTTTTCTAATCAAAATAGGAATTTCAAGTCCCATGAATCTTTTAAATATAGTTCTTACAAGAAGAAACAACATCAAAACAACCAATTTGGACCTATCATGAGTATTAATACTATTACAGTGACATCTTCTAGACCAATTATTTTCTAGGAATGTGGTGACAACTGCTATAAAAAAGGACTATCCTAAACTAAAAATAGACTAAGTAGAAAATCACAAGGTTTATGTTGCTATTAAAAATTAGAGTGCTGACTTATAAACCACCCCAATTGAAACCTGAGGTATAATTAATAGTTTTCCCTTAACTATCTTGATTGATTTAGGTGCAACATATTAATTTATTTCTCTTTTTGCTACTAAAAATGTAATATTAAACACATCTTGGTAAGAGAAGGTTGGGAAGCTAAGTTTGGTATCGACAAGAAAGTGTTTATTCTTGAGTGCTTGGAATTTGGTGTTTTTAAGACCAAGGTGAATCTTTATCTTGTGCCTTTAGGGTCTTATGATCTCATCCTTGGGATGTATTAGTTGCATGAACACCAAGCCACGCTTGATTGTGTGGGAAAAAGAGTGTAATGCACCAATGATCTTGACCAAATTATAAAATTTGAAGGCATGAAAGGGTCCACAAGATGTAAAACACTTTTATCCTTATAGTTAAAAAGAGCTACTAAGAAGGGATGAAAGCTTTATGCAATCCAATTATAGGAAATACCCAATGAAAAAGAGTTGGTACATGTAGATTTTCTTATTTTAAGGGGTTTTATGGATGTCTTTTCTGATATGTTACTTGGTTTACTACCTAAGCAAGAATTCATTTTCTTTATTGACATCATACCCAGATCTATCCCTACTTCCAAAGCACTTTGCTACATGAATGTGGTTGATCTACAAGAGTTAAACTATAAGAACTTTTAGATAATGAAATAATCTATCAAAAGGGTGTCTCCTTGGAGTTATATGGTGGTATTTTTGAAGAAAAATGATAATACTGTAGACACCAATATCATGTCAACCCCCCTTGGTCCCCTTCTAAACATTAACACTCCTAACCCACACTTACACACTTTATTAATTTAAAAACTACTTATTTTAAATTAATTACCTCACCTTGGACACCTTACCTAGACACCTCACCCTAAGACCATTTCTTAGCCTATGAGTCAACCTGAGACTAGGTCCTCCAAACCCTAACTACCCATGACCTATTTTTACCCCATATTAACTCCCTAACCAACTCCCATGCCTCATAAGCCCTTGTTTTGACCATTTTCTAATGGAAAAGGCACTTGGCAGGTGGAGAAATGGGCAAAGAGCTAAAAATAGCCCTTTTACCTATTCTCTCTTCGCTGACATCAATCAACCCATGGTTGATGTCCGTAGTTCTATGCTGATGCCAGCAGGATCACTGACGTCGATTACATAAGCCAAGCTCTAACATTGAGCTAAGGCCACCTTTTCACACATTGGCACACACACTCTAAGATTTCAAGCACCAAAACTCACCTATTGTTCTCTTGGCTACCAAAGCTCTACACAAATCATTCCAGAGACTAGATTGAAAGATTGTACAAGGACCTAGAGCTACTAAATTGAAGCAATCCATGTTCACTTCATTGGCTCACAACACCAGTCACATCAGCCATAATAGGAATCACTATTATGACACCTGTGGTTCTTCACCTTATAAAGCTAAGTACTCCAGTTTTCATTTTAGTGTTTTAGAATATATTGTCAATTAGTTTCCATTGATATTTCTAAATACTATCGAGAGACCCAACTTCTTCTATAGAGGGGCTAAAAGGCCTTCCCCTTGTTCTCACCCCCTTTTCACACCAATCCTCTACCTATACCCTTCCTCAGACCTCATTCACCTTCCCACAACCCTGTACCAACCTCTAAACTTCTAAAAACCCATTTATCTATCCCAAAAATACTCTAAAAGCCATTTAAGGCTAATGACCCCAACTGACATTGGCAGACCAATCGACATCAACATCTACAACTCAAACCGACATTAGCAGACCAATCGACGTTGACACCTTCAACCAGACTGACATCAGCAATCCAACTAATGTCAGAACCATTTACCTGACTGACCTCGGTAGACCCACCAACATTAGTGACTGTGTTCTGAACCAACAAACCAGAAAGCCATCCAAATAGCCCATCTAGACCAGATAAAACCTATAGCCAACCTTTTGTAGCATTCTAAGATACACAAACTACAAGGAATAGGTACACACCATCTAATTTTCTATTTCTATAGTCATTTATCATTTCTTCCTTTACAATACTTTTATCTTTAAATAGCGAACGGTCATCCTTTAAGGAGCTTCACGCTTTTGGGACTGAGCGCGTAGCTTGGCAGTCCACCATAGCCTCTTCTAACATCTTTCTTGTTTAAGTTTCATTCTTACTATAGGTGTTTCCTCCATAGCCAAAGAGGAGCTCCCACAATGCTTGGATACGGTGCACACTAAATTTGGGTAACATCAAACCCATAACCTCTTAACCTTAGTTTCTTTCTCATTTGAATGTAATTAGTGAAAATCTAGAGAAACATTCTGGCATGCCCAGTGGGATGCTTGGAGTTTTCCTTGGGTTCATTCTTATTCTTTTTAAATTCAAATTTTCATGTAGATGCATTAGAAAAATATTCACTTCTTGCATCCCCTCTTCTTTGCCTTTATTTTTTGAGAAATAAAAAACTTAGCTTCTCTTACTTTCTATTTTTTTTACATAAAGTTAATTAATTCTTTCTCCTTTTTTATTACCTCTTCTATCTTTTTGTTTCAAAAGGAAATCATTAGTAGAGGTTAAAAAGAACATCTCTTTTTCTTCTTGTTACTTCTTGCATGCATCATAAAGTAGTGAAAAATTCATACTCTTTACCTCTTCTCCATTTGTTTGTATTTGAATAACATATTTCGATTTGGGTTAAAAACTACTGCATTTCATTCTTGCTTGGATGCACACTTAGCCCACTTAGTAATTAAAGCATTATGAATGAATCATAGTGCATGAATGTGACACAACCAAACCATGATCACTTCAAATCAAACACATAAACTTACTTGAGACAAGGCCCATCTAGGATTTCATCACCTAGCAGATACCTTACCCCACTTGGCGATCTTACCTAGATTTCACCACCAAGAGGAGGACCCACTTTGTTCTCTAGCAGAGTATAAACTATAGAGAAGGTATATTTTGGCTAAGTGGCCTAGCTCAGCTCTGGGTTCGTGAAGTGAGGGGAGCAAGCCCCAACACCAGGCCACGTACTGAACCTAACACATATATCTTTGAGCACCATAACACAACCTAAAACTATCCATAGACTTCCTCTCTAGGAACTATTCTACAAGCCCAACTCCCAACACATTCTCTAAAGGCATAAGCCACCACAACTTTAAAACTCATTCCTAGGAATCTAATATTTTAGAGGTTGCTTGCCTAATCATCTATTCTACTAGTTTTATTTGAGTGTTTGAGCTGGTAAGGTCGTACCATTTTGAAGTCCAAGACAACTCAAAATATCTTCTTCTTCTAAAAACTATCAATCTTCTATGTTTCTAGAATTACACAAAAATTGACATCAGTTTCTCCATCGATGTCGGCAACCAAACCTTCATTGACATCAGTTAACTAACTGACATCGGCAACATTTTCTAACTGATATCAGTTAAACAACTGACATCGGTCACTGTCAATAAATTTAAAAAATAAAAATAAAAATTCCAAACAATAAGCTTAAAACCCAAATTTATTACTGTTTAACACAAATTCTAGTTTTCTAAAACTAAACACATAGTTTTTGGAACCTGAACCCCTTTCACCTTGGATGGTCCTGACACGCAGTCAAGCCAAATTTAATGTTGACCACATGAGTCAACAACCACTCCCACCTTCACCCTTCGTGCCAAGTCATCTAATAGAGTATATTTCAGACACCGAGCATACTCCTATCCAACCTACCCCTAATCAACATCCTATTGTTCCTAAAGGGGATCAAGATGTTGAGAGATTCCTTGACCACAATGTCAAGGCTCTCTAACATTATCTCTCTAGAAGCCAATGTGAGATCCTTCGGGTAACCCTATTTATGGGATGCCAACTTCTTTGGTTGAAGCAGCAATGATATCAATAGTATCCACTACCCAACCTATGGTCACTCAAGCCACTACCTTGACTAATAACTGTACCATGGCTAATGTTCAAGTTTTGGCCTCCCCTTCTATCCTTTCTTGCCCTACCTCCATCGAGGTTTCTGCACCCCCTCAAATGCAAATAATTCAACCAAGTTTGACACCTTTCCAAAAATTGATTGTCTCTATCCCATCCACTCTTACACCTATAAACACGAGAGTGACCACTTATCCTTTAACTAGTGTCACTGCCATTTAACCACCCTTGGTGGCATCTAGTCAAGTTGTGCCCTCCAACTTCATGGCACAAGCCCCCTTGGCCTCGACATCGGCCCCTATGATGAACTATCAGTATGTTGCACCTACACAAATGTAACCAAGTATGTCATACGCCCCTTCCAACACCTTCTAGGTACCCTATAACTTAGGGGGTGCCCCTCATGCCAATCCATTTGCCGGTCTAATTAAGATGCTAATGGATAAGATGTCTAACCTTGAGACATCTGTTTCAGGTTCAAGGAGTGTTCTTTTGTATGAACAAATTTACAACAAACCTATCCAACCTTCAGTTCTTATTCGACCATACCCTAGCCAATGAGAACTCCCAAAATTTACTCACTTTCAAAGTAAAGAGGACCCAAAACATCTACAAATGTTTAGACACGCTTGCTACCTCATAGGGCACAATGATGTGTTATTGCTTCACACATTCCCTATGTCACTTTTTGGTGCCACCCTTGACTGGTATAGCTCCATTACCAGTCATTCTCTCTTCACCTTTGTTCAACTTACTCAACTATTCCTTGATCATTTCTCAATCAATATTACCAAGAAGGTCTCCATCATAGACCTTTATTCCATTAGATAATTTGAGGATGAGTCAATAGTAGACTTCGTCACCCATTGGAGAGGTTTGATCAACAAACTCTCCTTCTCACTACCTCAACCTGAGCTCATTGAGCTCTTTTCAAGAGCATGTGCCAAGCACATCTCATCCACTCTGTGGGTTCAAACTTTTCACACATTTGATGAAGCTTTCACTATGGCTTGAAAGCTTGAACTCTGTGTAATCGAAGAAGACAGGGTCAAATTGCGTAACAAAAATACCAACACAAAACCCAATGACCCTTCTTCTTCCAAACCTTCTTCTTCCCACCCCAAGTCTAAGGGATTAGTGAATGTTGTGGTCCTTAGGTTACCATCTTCTATCATAACCAACCAATCTAAGCCCTCCACTTTGTAAAACATTACTAGATAATTCCAACAATGATATGAATAGTGACGATACACTCCAATAGGAGAATCGTATGCTTCCATATTGGATAAATTAGTGAAGTAGGGAGTCCTCAACCTCCCTCAAATCTGACCACCTATCTAATTTAATCCCTCATAAGCCATCCCTGCATGGTATAGGGAAACCGAATTTTGTAACTATCATCGTGTCAAGGGTCATGACAGGGATAATTGCAAAACCCTAAAGAACATTGTTCAAGACATGTTAGACAAAGGGGACCTTATTTTGGATAACCCTAATGCACTGGCCAACCAGAACATGGATGTCTTTAGGCAACCATTTCCTAACCATCCCCCAAGTTAGAATAACGTTAAGACCATGGTTGATGACCCTCAAGAATGCAACATACGCATGGTCAACATAGTCTTTCCTTTCATTCCTATCCAACCTCTCCCACAATCTAAAGAGGTTAGTCAACCCATTTCTCCACCACAGGTAGAAGAGCCTATTTTACCCATACCACCCCCATGTAAAGAAGAGCTCCCTTTGCCTTGCCCTCTTTCTTGTGTGGATGAACCCATTTCACCTATATCACCCCCATGACATCAAGCGCCTCCTCTACCCATTCTTTTACCTCATGAGGATCCCGTATTACTTATTCCTCTTGCCCCCACCTTCCCTCTTCTTCTACCATTGGAAGAATTTACCATTCATACCCCACACCCTCATGTAGAAGGGGCCATCATCCCTCTACTTTACCCTTTAGAGGAGCCTTCCTCTCCTATTTTTCATCCACCAATGGAGGATAGTCCTCCATCCACCCCCCTTTCACATGTAAGAGAGTCTACTTTGACCTCTCCCATATTGGAGGATGCTTTGATGGTACCAACGCCAGTGGCCCTACCCTTATCCTTCTTATTACCAATGGAGGATCATACTTTCCACACTCCTAGACCACACGTGGAAGGCATGATCATCCTTGCGCTTTATCTGCTTGAAGAGCCAAATTCTCCAATCCCTTCTTTACCAAGAGAAGAACTCGCCACCTCTCCCACTTCAACCGAGGAAGATCCAGTGATGGTTCTCTCTCACCTTTGGCCTAAGATCACTGTGTCTAACATGTTTCCACTCTTGCAATTACCCAAATCCTCTAAAGGACTAATTGTAAGGCCTCGTGCAACATCATCTAAACCCTTCTCTTAATTGGCAGAAAACTTAGGATTCCTCCATTTTAGGAACCTAGAGTATGAGGCATTATGGGAGCGACTTAGGGCTCCTTATCCTACACATCCTACTTCACCTTATATTTCCAACCCTTTTGTGATGATTTACCCCAAAGTCTCTGATGAGGATCAGGTTTCCACTTCTAAATCATCAAAAGCTCAGCCTTCCACGTCTGAATCCAAACCCTCACAGGTGTCCACCATACTGAAATAGATTAGATCTCTCGGTGTTTGACCTGTATCAAACCTAACTCACCCAAAAGTGAAGTTAGATTTGAACCTCACCCTACACAGTAGTGGTCCTCACACCATACTAAAGGAGGATGCTAAACCACATTGGTCTATTCCTCCCCCACCTTCACCATTGCCCTCTATCTTGGGTCCACATCCTTCCACATTAACAAGAGTGCTCCCTATTCCAACACCTCACAAAGACAAACTACCTCCATTACTCCCTCTACCCATCAAAAACATATTTCCTCCAAGAAATTTGACACCTCTCATCAAGAAAGTGCCATCTATGCATGTGGCCACACCACCAACCAAAAAGGTGGTATGAAAAACTCTCCCTACAACTCCTAAATAGAAGTTGTCAACCCCTACTGCAATAATGAGCATAGACCCATTAGGGGGTTCTTATGCTTCACTATTACACCAATTGTTGCAGTCTTCTAGCATCATTCTCCTACCCATTAAGCCATACCGACCTCTCAGATCAAAACCATCTTGGTTTGATGACACTCAAATCTACTTGTATCATCGCACACTTGGGCATGATACTGAGAGTTGCTACGCTCTTAAGGTTGTCATTCACCAACACCTAGAAAAGGACACCCTTCTCATTGAGGATTCTCTTGACCACCTTCTTGAAAAACTACCAACACCATCCCATGCCTCCCAAACCTCCTCACTTGAATTAGGATCCCAACGTGAGATTATGGTCCCTCTACCACCTTCTCCCCTTTTATTCAAAATCAACACTATTAATGTGGCCACTAGGTCCCAAACCCTAAAGGATAAAGGAAAAAAGTAGGTTTCTACCCCTTGTACATATCCATTCACCAAGCCCTCTCCACCACCAAAGCCCAAGATTTCTATCTTGGGCACATCTCAACCAACATCTTCAGGGCAATTCACGATTCCATGGTGAAACAACTTCACCAAACCCTTGTGAAGATGTCTTTATATGACCTAATAAAAATCTCTCTATAACATCACCAAGCCTTGATCAAAGCTTTATAGGTAGTGGAGGTCCAACCTAAAGACCCCCAACCACTGGCTGCTTTAGTCAAATCATTACCCACTGTTGCCTCCGTCACCTTCAGTGATTCTGAGATTCTTGCCTACAACCTTTAAGATCAAGATTCCACCCTATTTATCACACCTTACATTGATCAAACTCACATTAAGCAGGTTATGATTGATGGAGGTGATAGCATCAACATCATTTCTACCCATGCATATGATCAACTAGCCCTTCTAAAGAACTGCATGTCAAAAACTGACGCAATTCTTCATTCTTTTAATGATGCCAACGCCACTATCATTGGCACTGTGGTCTTGCATGTTCATGTTGGCCCATGTACAATTCTATAACTCTTCTATATCATCGAGGGGGAGTTCCAATATAACATGCTATTGGGATGACCTTGGATATATTCCATGACTTGTGTTGCTTCCACATTGCATTGTTGTGTCAAGTTTGAACACGAGGGGCAGGTTCATGTCATTCTTGCTGACCCTTCCCCCTTTAAAACATGTAACATGACCTACCAACCTAATGATGTTCTCATCCCTTTAAAAACATCCACCCAAACACCACCTCTACCTATGAAAGCTCATAGACACTGGTCACACCTATGCCTACTCAAGTGACCATGAAAGATCCTATGGAAGATACCTTCCAGTGCCTTTCACTTGGGGAGTATCATTTGCTTAACCTTGACATGTTCCAAACTCTATAGGAATATGGAAAAATTCATCACCACCCTAACTACAACCATCACATCAGAATGGTCATCCCATATGGTCCTCCTGATCTCCAAACTAATCTCACCTATGGAGGGCTAGATCGGGCTCCTACTATTGGAAATCCTCTCTCATCACCCTGACTATTCACTTGCAATTTCTCCTTCCTCAAAAAACCTAGCCTTTCTCACACCTATCTTCATAGGTGTGCATGGAAGGGTTTTGGCTTTGGGCATTATGAACAAGGTCCCCACAAGCCCATTGAGCCTCCAAATGATGAGGCAATAAAAAATGCCAAGAAATGACATGGTATGGGTTTTGAAGAACCTACAAAACCCTCTAAGATCCCTCACCACGAAATTGTCAGAGAGCATTCTCCTCCAACCTCACCTATTCCCCCACCCTCACCTACAGAGTTGGTGGTCTCCATCCCTCCTAGTTTTTTTTTTCATAAATGCCATTCACTTGGAACCCCTGACCTATCAACTAGGTGAGGTATCAAGGTCTCTTCCTCTCATTTATCCAGACATGATAGATGATGAATCTTCTAGCATCAACACTATCAAATGCCTGGATGATGATGCCATACTTACCTACATGGGTGTGGATGACTCCATATAATGATCACTTCCTTTAGAAACACAAGTTATGTTAAATGAATCAACTATTGACATTAATCTCCCATCTTATGATGTTCCTCACATTTTAAAGATTGGTCAATCTTTAGATGCCCAAGAACAAATCAACTATACCACATTCCTTACAGATCATAACAAAGCCTTTGCTTGGTACTATAGTGATATGCCTGATATTGACCCTGACATTGTCATCCACAACATTGTCATGAACTATGAAGCTAATCTTATCAGGTAAAAGCTTTACAAGATGCATCCTCACATCACACTCCTTGTCAAAGAGGAGCTTCAACGTCTTTTCTCTGTCTCATTTATCCAACCCATTGATTATCCGCAATGGGTGTCAAACATTGTCCCTGTCACAAAAGCAATAGGGGGATTCAAATTTGTATTGACCATCATGACCTCAACCTAGCTTGCCCAAAGGATGACTTTCCTTTGCAAAGCATTGACCAACTTGTTGATCTTATGGCTGGTCATGAGATGTTATCCCTCATGGATAGGTTTTCAGGATATAACCAAATATGTGATCAACATAAGATGTTGCCCCAAAAGATCAACATAAAACCACCTTCATCACCCCATGGGGGACATTCTGCTATAGGGTCATGTATTTTGACCTCAAAAATGTAGGCACTACATACCAATGTGCCATGACTTATATCTTTCATGATTTCCTCCACAAAATCATGGAGGACTATGTGGATGACCTGCTGAGGAAATCCAAACTTTGCCATGTCCTCCTAACCATTCTCAAAATAATATTCACTCACCTACTATAATATAACATTTGACTCAACCCCAAGAAATGCATCTTTGGGGTTCTCTCAGGGAAGCTTTTGGGTTTCATCATTTCTCTCCATGGCATTGAGGTAGATCCAACTAAGATTTGAGCCATACTCGAGATGCCCCCACCAACTAACCTAAAATAAATTTGTAGCCTATAAGGGAAGCTTTAATCTATTTGTCACTTCATCTCATAGCTATCTGACTGATGCCAACTCTTCCATCACCTCCTTAAGAAGGACGTCTCCTTTAATTGGAATAAGGATTGCCAAGAGGCTTTTGAGGCTCTTAAATGCTATCTTGTCTCTCCACTGGTCCTTATTCCACCTAAAGATGACTAACCCTTCTATCTTTACATTTTGGCAATAGATCATTCCTTAGGTGCCATGATTGTGCATCGAGACGAACAACATTGTGAGCAGATGGTTTATTATATAATCCGAATGCTCTTTGTCTACAAAACTTGGTATACTCATACCAAAAAACTTTGCTTGGCATTAGTCTTTACCACCTCCAAACTCTGCCATTATCTCCTCAACCATAAGACTTACTTCATCACCCACATTAACCCTCTCAAATACATGCATTCCAAGCCATACCAAAACCAACATATGGCTCGTTGGCTCATGCTTCTCACTGAGTTTGATTTGGAATTCATTCAACAAAAGTCTATAAAGGGGCAAACGATCACTAACCAACTAGCAGATGCCCCTTTACCTAATAACCAACCCTCTAACTACAAATTTCTTGATGATTATATCACCATGCTATCCATCGATGACATCCCTTATCAAATTATAATGTTCTTTGATGGATCTAAATGTCAACTCGATGGGGGTGCAGAGGTCATTATCATCCCTCACAAGGGTGAGCCCATGCCTCTATCCTTCAAACTCAACTTTGAATGCACCAATAACATGGCTGAGTATGAAGCCTTAGTTTTGGGGCTTCAAACTAACATTTTCTTGGGCATTAAGACAATCAATATCTTTGGCGACTCACAACTCATCATTAATTAGATTAACGGTTCATATCTTTATAAAAATGAAGTTTTGCAATGATATAAACATTGTGTTGACACATTGTTAGGGTCTTTCGACCGTTATCTCTTACAAACTATTCCTCGTTCTATGAATAAGTTTGCCGACACAATGGCCTCTCGCACCTCACACATCCCATCTTCATCTGCTTCCTCAAGAATCTATGTGATGGTACACCATTTGGCATTGCCCTCATATATCTCAATTGACATCAACTTTATTGGCAATATCAACTCTAGTCCACATGATGTTTGGTATAAACAACTTGTTGACTACTTGGCTTATTCTATCATTCCTCTTGACCTCTCTAACAATGGATGATGGGATTTTATCAAGAGTACTGCTCGATACACCATGCTAGGGGGTCTTCTCTACAAATAAGGTTTCGACAGCCTCCTTCTCTGATGCCTAACCACCACTGAGACATCTCATGCATCAAACAAGTCTATGATGGGATTTGTGGAGGACATTTTAGTGGTAACTCGGTTGCAAAGCGCATCCTCCACTTGGGCTATTATTGGCCCACTCTTAACCAAGACTACAGTGATTATGTTCAGCATTATATCAAATGCCAGTAACATGCTAAACTACTTCACATCCCTAGCCACACTTTACAAGCTGCTAAGGATTTCTGGCCCTTTTCACAATGGGGCTTAGATCTAATTAGTGAGATTAACCCTCATTCATCTCTCTGACATCAATTTATTATCACAGTGACTGAATATTTCACTAAATGGGTGGAAGCTATTCCCCTCATCTCCACTAAAGCTGACAAAATCATCGACTTCATTAACCACCACATCATCTATCATTTCAGTGTACCTCACAAGATAATCACTGATAATAACAAGTCTTTCAAAAACAAAATTGTCTAAAAGCTTTGCGATGCTTTTGGCATCAAACTCAGCTTCTCCTCGTCTTACTATCCACAAGCAAATGGATAGGCAAAAGCTTCTAACAAAATCCTAACTAAAATCCTAATTAAGGTGGTCAACAACACTGGAAGGGATTGGCACACTCACATTCCCTTCACTTTATGGGCCTACCACACTAGCATCTGAACCCCTATGGGTGCTACACCTTTCTCCTTAGTGTATAGAACCAAGGTTGTCTTGCCTCTTGAAGTAAAAATACCTTCTCTTCACATCTCCTTATATGACATGCTCTCTAATTATGACTTTCATCAAGATCGATTAACACAACTCAAGTTACTCGATGAATGTCATCTTGTCACTCTTAATCATCTTCATATCTACCAAGATCGCATCAAGCGTGCCTACAACAAAAATTTGAAAGAGCAAGATTTCAAAATTAAAGATCTCATCCTTAAAGAAAACCAACATGTGACCAATATGGAAAGAAGCAAATGAGGCAAGTTTGCTCCTAATTGGCTCAAACCTTATATAATAATGCACAAGTATGGATCAGGCACTTATCATCTATCTTCTCTCGAAGGCCAGCTAGAACTTGAGCCCCTTAATGCCTTGCATCCATGACCATTTTACTATTAACCAAGTAATCATTCACTTGATGTTTAACTTGAGCTCATCCCTTAAACAACCCCCGTCATCCTCATTCCTATTCCTTTCAACCCTTTTTCCCTACAAAAATTAGTTAACCCTTTTTTAAGCATTAATGCTTTATCCTAATAAAATGGAAACCCATAAACCTCTATAGTCTAGTCCATGACTAAAAGTTTAGTTAACAAAAAAAACATAAAATTGGGATGCCTAACAAAATATTAAAAGGTCATAAACTATAAATGTAGACTACTCCCTCAAAGGACAACTACATTATTGCTGTAATTAATAGACTACTCCCTTGAAGGACAGCTATTCAAAAAAATCAAAACATACAAAGAAAAATATAGACCACTCCCTTGAAGGATGGCTATGCCCAAATTTTGCTAAAAAAATAGCACCCTCTTAGAAGCTCCCCGCATCGATCAGCTTCACATGACCACAAAATAAAAACAACATCCCCAAGTAGACTTCCTGCATTGATCAGTCTCCAAAAAAAAACTCACAAACTATTAAGTCATGGACTTGCTTATAGTCATTCTTAGAGTCACCTATAAAAGGGGCAAAGTTATCCTTGCTAAAAAGGGTTAGCTATCCTCACATATCACATAATCACACCTATTACCCCAAAATACCCAAGGGATTTTGAGCTCACTTAATGTCAAGTGATTAGGGTACTTCTCTAACAAAAACCAATGGTCAACGACATAATGCATGAACGGGGATTTTATTTGCAAAAACCTTATCTATGTTATCATTATGGTCCTTGTCAATGAAATATCAACACGCCTTTCACTTCTTACACACCTTCGTCACATGCCAATTTATCTATTAGGATGCAATGTCTTAAAATTATATGCTCGCATATTGTCCTCTCATAATTTTCACTATAAAGTTATGAACCTAACATTCAACTCAATTTTATCATAAATAACATCACATGTTTCTGATAAAATACAACCAAAACATTTTTTAACCACTAACATAACATCATGATTTATTTAATGCAAATACCAATTTGTGTTATATAAATTATCATAGCCCATTCACATTAGTTTCTATGGAAAACAATACACATGGAAACTATCAACCAAACACAATTTATGTCAAGCATATACCATCACCAATATGGAAACCTACTGAAGCATAAATAAACTCATTTCATTTTTAGCATACACCATCACCAATATGGAAAATTGCTAAGGATGAAAAAAACACATAACCTATGTTACAACATACACCATCACACAATATGGAAAAGGTTATAACATCATCATACACTCATCATTTCAAGCATGTAACATTAAACATATGGGAAATGCTAAAAATACTAACATAACCAAAACAACTAACACAAAGTCACATCCATAACATGTCAATATCTCAAACATCTCATATATATATATCACTGTCAAATGAAGGTATACATCAAAAATATTTGAAACAGTACAATATATATATATGCCTCTCTCAAATGTATGTACATCTCACATTAATGACACATAGGTCAGTATATATATACACCTCAACAACTATAAACACCTCAAGGCTGTGGTGGTGGTGGTGGTCACGAAGACGCTGAATCATCTCCACCCTCTAACCATCATCATCTCTGAGAACTGGAGGTAGTGGCACATGACACAAATCTCTACTAAGCTAGCATCTCAGAATATCACTAGATCTATAGAAATTCCATGATGACACCCTCATAATATGAGATCTCATCCAACATAGTATTGTACCTAGATACAGGTATAGTCTGCACTAGACCCATCAATCTTGATTCCATGCCTTGTAGATAACTCTGTGGCTATGGCTGAGGTGGCTGCTCCACTGCCTACTAAGGTGGCTACTAAACTAGTGGCTGTAGTGGCTGCTCTAGTGGTGGCTGAGCTAGCTACTACACTAGCTACTGTGGTGGTGGCTGAATAGGGCCCTACCCTCAAAAACCCTACCCTACCAATACTTGTGCTTGGGATGCAACCACCTGCCCCTGCAATGTAGTAACTTGCCCTGTCAATACAACCACTTGTGCTATCAAAATTGTCACTTGTCCTTGAAGCACTGCCACCTGTGCTCATGTTGCATCTCTCACCTAAATGGTAGCATCCCTCTCTCTGCTAACTGCCTATAGATCGAGAGGTGGTCCCCTCTGAATCACAACATAGTGATCTGCCCATCAAGCCAAGTATGTCATCGTACACCCCAAATCTACCACACCTAGATCTGTAGGTATATCCTCAAAATCTAGCTGCTATGTCTCCTTTGGTCTTCTCTAAAACTGCCCAAAATCATGACCAAACAACCAACCCTGACACTATAGAAGTCACCTTAGACTTCTCATGGGGCACATTGGAGATCACATACATCTCCCTAACCACAACAAACAACACTCAAGATCACTTATATCTCAACCCAACTCGACAAACAACCTCAGAAATTGTGACTATCTCCTTAGACCATGACCACTTTCAAAACAACTTTGCCTTGATTGTTTTGATTGCATATGCTACCTCATGAATAGTTAGCAAATTATACGTGCCCCTCACACCTATTGTTAGATCATGACCAAGTTGATCCCTAATATCTGTGACATTTTCATATTTTTTAGGAGCACTTCCTAGCTCAGATACTTGGAACACGATGCCCATTGGAGTTATAGCTTTGATCGATCTAACCCAATCAACTACCACTAATAAGCTAGGGAAAAGTTACTTTGATTTTAGTCCTCAACCATTTGAGCTATAACTTTGATCATTTCAACCCAATTAGCTACCACTAATAAGTTGGGGACCAATTACTTTGATTTTAGTCCTCCTCGACCATTGGAGCTATAGCTTTAATTTTTTTAACCCAATTAGCTACTAATAAGCTAGGGATTGGTTACTTTAATTTTAGTCCTCCTCAACCTTTCCTATGACAATTTGACCTACCTATCAAGTGAAGTGGTATACGTGCAGTCTCAATTATTGTAGTGTTCACACTCCAACCTCACCCTACCCATCTACTACTTATCAAATCAACACCCGATTTCAGATTACCTTCTCTCGATTCCCATTTTGAGAGGGAATACCTCATCCCATACTTGGGGCAACCTACATCTATTTTTGTCTTGCAGTTCATCAGAACAAACCACAAGACAAAAAGGGGAAAATGTAGACACCAATATCGTGTCAACCCCCCTTGGTCCCCTTCTAAACATTAACACTCCTAACCCACACTTGCACACCTTATTAATTTGAAAACTACTTATTTTAAATTAATTACCTCACCTTAGACACCTCACCTAGACACCTCATCCTAAGACCATTTCTTAGCCTATGAGTCAACTTGAGACTAGGTCCTCTAAACCCTAACTACCCATGACCTATTCTCACCCCATCTTAACTCCCTAACCAACTCCTGTGCCTCATAAGCCCTTGTTTTGACTGTTCTCCAATAGAAAAGGCACTTGGTGAGTGGAGAAATGGGCAAAGAGCTAAAAATAGCCCTTTTACCTATTCTCTCTCCATTGATATCAATCAACTCGCAGTTGACATTGGTAGTTCTACGCCAATGTCGGTGGGATCGCCGATGTCGATTACATAAGCCAAGCTCTAACATTGAGTTAAGGCCACCTTTTCGCACATTGGCATGCACACTCTGAGATTTCAAGCACTAGAACTCGACTATTATTCTCTTGGCTATCAAAGCTCTACACAAATCATTTTAGAGACTAGATTGAAAGATTGTACAAGGACCTTGAGCTACTAAATTTAAGCAATCCATGTTCACTTCATTAGCTCACAACACCAGTCAGATCAACCATAATGGGAATCACTATTCTGACACCTCTGGTTCTTCACCTTATAAAGCTAAGTACTCTAGTTTTCATTTTAGTTTTTTAGAATATATTGTCAATTAGTTTTCATTGATATTTATAAATACTGTCGAGAGGCCTGACTTCTTTTGTGGAGGGGCTAAAAGGCCTTCCCCTTATTCTCACCCCCTTTTCACACCAATCCTCTACCTATACCCTTCCTCAGACCTCATTGACCTTCCCGCAACCCTGCACCAACCTCTGAACTTATAGAAACCCCTCTGTGTATCCCAAAAATACTCTAAAATTTGTCCAAGGCTGATGACCCCAACCGACATTGGCAGACCAATCGATGTTAGCATCTACAACTCAAACTGACATTAGTAGACCAACCAATGTTAGTACCTTCAGCTAGACTGACATCAGCAATCCAATTGATGTTGGCACCATTTACCTGACTGACCATAGCAAACCCACTGACATCAGTGACTATGTTTTGAACTAGTAAACCAGAGCCATCCAAACAACCCATCTAGACCAGATAGAACCTTCAGCTAGCCTTATGTAGCATTCTGAAATACACAGACTATAAGGAATAGGTACACACCATCTACTTTTCTATTTCTTTAGTCATTTATGATTTCTTCCTTTACAATACTTTTATCTTTAAATAGTGGACCGTTATCCCTTAAGGAGCTTCATGCTTCCGAGACCAAGTGCGTAGCTTAGTAGTCCACCATAGCCTCTTCTAACATCTTTCTTGTTTAAGTTTCATTCTTACTGTAGGTGTTTCCTCCACAGCCAAAGAGGAGCTCCCACAAGGCTTGGATATGGTGCACACTAAATCTAGGTAACATCAAACCCATAACCTCTTAACCTTAGTTTCTTTCTCATTTGAATGTAATTAGTGAAAATCTAGAGAAACAAATACATTGAGGCTTTGCATTAATTATTGCATGCTAAATAAGATAAGAATAAAAAAACATTATCCTTTACCTAGGATTGATAACTTATTTGACCAAATGAAGGGTGTTTCAGTCTTATCTAAAATTGACTTGAGATTAAGCTACCATCATCTAAGAATCAAGGAAGAGAACATTCATAAAACTACTTTTAAAACTCGTTATGGATACTATGAGTTCATGGTTTTGCATTTTGACTTAATGAATACACCTACGACTCTCATGAATCTTATGAATAGCATATTTATAGACTTTTAGATATATCTATGATGTTATTTACTGATGACACTCTTATTTATTCTAAAAATGAGTTTGATCATGATCAACACCTTTGTCTAGTATTACAAAGACTAAGACAACATAAGCTATATGGGAAATTATCCAAATATGCATTTTATGAATCTATAATTTATTACTTGAGACACATTATTTCCAAAGAGGAATTATTATTGATCCTATAAAAATCAAATCTATTCAAGAATGGATTTCTCCATCAATGTGCATGAAGTGCATAGCTTCATGGGTTTGGCTAGTTATTACTAGCATTTTGTTGAGAACTTTTCTAGTGCAGCCTATCGCATCACTTCCTTGTAGTGCAAAGGTAAGAAGTTTGTGTGGACCCCTCAGTGTGAGAAAGTATTTAATAAGATAAAATGGATACTTACAATAGCACCTATCCTTATCATACTATACCCAAATGGTAACTTTGAAGTTTGGATTAATGCTTCTAAAGAAGGCTATGGAGGCATCTTGACCCAAGATGGCAAAATTGTGGCTTATGAGTCACAAAAATTGAAAGATTATGAAAATAAATATGTTGTGCATGATATGGATCTTTATGCCATTGTTCATGCACTCAAAT
This sequence comes from Torreya grandis, assembly GCA_037957365.1. Lineage (NCBI taxonomy): Eukaryota > Viridiplantae > Streptophyta > Pinopsida > Cupressales > Taxaceae > Torreya > Torreya grandis. The sequence continues at coordinate 2,161,555 of JARHVA010002964.1, forward strand.
AGTGGAAACATTTCCTACTAAGAAAGCCTTTCAACATGAAATCTGATCATCATAGTTTTGAGTATTTATTTTATTAAGAAGATTTAAATGCATGTCAACACAAGTGGCTAGAATTTTTGAGTAATTTTGACATGGACATATCATATGTCAAAGGTAAGGATAATTGTGTAGATTATATACTCATTAGACACATGTACCTTGTTGCCTTATCAGTGTTATAAGGAAATTTTAGCAGTATTATTTTGGAACAATAGCTTGTTAATGTATTCTACCATGATGTAAGTTTAGGTTTGGTTGATAAGCCTATTCTAAAAAAATTTATTCAATTTTATGTTTTAATAGATGGCCTAATGAGGCATAAAGATAGCATTAATGTACCTAGTTTAGGTGTCTTGAGAAATTATGTGCTTAAGGAAGTGCATACAAGACCTTATTATGCTCATCCAGGGGTCACAGATGATGCATGAGCTGAAAAAGCTCTATTTTTGGCCTAGAATGAAGCATGATGTCATAGAATTTATAACAAAATGCTTGAAATTCCAGTGGGTCAAAGTTAAGAAATACCTTCTAGGAGGGTTTTTGTACCCTCATGATATTCCAAGAGATAAGTGGGTTGTAGTCTCACTTGATTTTATTATGGGGTTACTGAAACCACACAACTAACATGATACAATCCTTGTGGTGATTGATAAAGCCACTAAAGTTGGCCTCTTTATTGCTAAAAACTTTACAAATGATTTTGTATTTACATAATGCTTAATCAAGGAAGTGGTTAGACTTCATGGCATACCTAAAATGATCATATCAGATAAGGATAACTTTTTTACTTCAAGGTTTTGTCATATATTAACTGTAGCCTTTGAAACAAATATGAATTTTAGTTATTCATATCATCCAGAAATGGATGGGAAAATAGAGAGGCTCAACCAAGTGGTTTAATATATGTTGTGCATGTATGTAATGGATCAGAAAATAAAATGGGAATACTACCTCCATATGGTTGAATTTACATATAATAACTCTTACCATTCAACTATTAATATGGATCCATTTAAAGCCTTATATGGGCATAAGTGTAGAATACCTCTTGGTTGGGATAACTTGGAAAAAAGAGTTATTGCTAGACCTGATTTGTTGTTGGAATATGACAGGTGGATGGAATTAATAAGGTAAAATTTAAAAATAGATTTTGATAGGCAAAAGAGCTATGCCAATCAAAAGAGAACTCCCCATGAATTCAATGTGGAAGACAAAGTTTTTTTACATGTTAGACCGTAGAAAATTTGAACTATTAATCATGCTCCTTTTCCTAAGTTCATCAATATAATTGATCATAAACTTAGGAACATAATTTATCATGAAAATAAATAGTACATCTATGAACTATACAACACAAATATCCAAATATACTATAGAAATTAGAAACTACTAATCATTAGTTCCACTTCCCATACTAATATTAATGTATTTTTTGAGTAGTGAGACAAGATGTGACAAAATAAAAATGTGGAATAGAATATAAATATTGTAAATACATATATTTTTACTACTCTTTTGAGTGAAAATATAAAAATTACTCTTTTAATATAAACAACTATGTTTATAACCCATCATTGCATTCTCATAATATGTAAACTATTTTGAAACCTCCTAATTTCATTATAAAAATTATAAAAAGGGTAAATAATATTAACTCTACTTGTGTGATCAATGATTCTTCCATGAGTGATAGTGATTTTCATCCCAAAAACTCATGAGGAATAGTGTTACTATGGCTACCATCAATTATAAGATTTAACCTTTGAAAAATCCTTAAAGATCTTAGTATGCCTTCCTAAAAGTTCTTAAGTAAAATATCAAATGATATTGATTTATAAATAATTACTTATCATTTATTAATTTATTTTAATGGTATACATGGAAATACCATCATGCACAAGATCTTTCATTCACCACTACCTCATGATTTTATAATGCCTACATTTTCAATATTTGAAGGGAGTGGTGATCCTTATTTTCATCTTAAGTATGTTGTAGATTATCTTGGTAATAATAATAATAATAATAATAATAATAATAATAATAATAATAATAATAATAATAATAATAATAATAATAATAATAATAATAATAATAATAATAATACATTCCCTATAAGGTTAATGAGTCATTTTAAAGACTATTTTCATCTTCCTAGTGTATTTTTCCATGCATAAGTTGAATTGGAAGAGACATTTTTAGCACAATGAAACAACCCCTAAAAAAATTGGAATTATATATTAGAGTACATTTTGGACATGTGTTAGACCCACTTACCTTGCTTTCTAACACAAGTGATAAAAATTTAGCGCACTCAAGTACACATAAATGGAACTGAAGGAGGTAAACTGAGGTAAGTAACTAGAGGTAAAAACACACAAAAGGTAATATGGGAAAGTATGTTTATTGTATTAGATGGTTTATGGGGTTTAGGATGTATTGGTGTATGCATACATGGATAGGAACCAAGAGCCATATGTGGCACTCGCACTTCCATAAAGGACCATTTCTAGGTCCTTAACCCTAGGGAAATACCTCACTCTCCTTAGTGGGTTTTAGTCCCACTCAAAGATGGTTAAGTTAAAGGATTAGTTTAACTAAGAAGGATAACTCTATTAATCTAAGTTATCATTTGGTTTAATCATAAGTTTACATTAAAATTCATGTTACCAACCTTAGGTTTAAACATAATTTAGATAAACAAGCATAATCAACAACCAAAAATCAATTCAATACTTGTAGATTCCTAATCATTCATGTAGTAGAATATATTATTATATAAAGAAAAAATAGATTTAGAATACAAGGTTCCATAATGATACTGGATTATGTCATAAATGCATTATAACATTTAAGGTCACCACACTATTTGTATAATTCATACATCATTTGTTTACCAATATGGATGCCATTACTAAAATAATGATTAATTTTTTATTTGATAGGTTAAAAATGAGTTGATGGGTCTCAAACCCTTAAAAAAATAAGGTGAAAGATAAGTTAAAAATATCAACAAAATAAAGTGAGATAAAACTTAGAAACTGACTAGATGCACCAACTTCAACCTAAAAGATATAAAAAACTAGTAAAAAACTAAAAGAAACCTAGACCACTAACTAGCTAGTCTGACTCCTTAAACTAAAATTATAATACCAATTTATTGGTCTCTATGTTCTTTGATTTCTTGTTCTTGCCTCTAGTCTAATTCCTAATTCCTTTCTTGTTTTCCATGTTTGACCTCGTTTGCTTCATTCCTATTGACTTGAAATCCTCCATCACCTGTTCAATTTTCTTCCTAGTTTTTTCAGCATCACCACTATGTGTGGTTTTAGTCCTCTAGGGGGATGTATTCATCCATTCCATCTTCCTCCTTATCATTACTCAAAGTAGAGTTTCTATGAACCAGAATACTTTTTAATTTCTCAAACTCATCAATAATTTCCACACAGAAATTTTTGTGTGGTTACTTTGGTTTGTAATTTTTCAAAGGAATGCTTGATATCCTCTTTCATATTGGGATTAAAGAAGGCCTAACCTATGCTAGCAATTGGAGTTATAATTTTAGGATCCCCTATTTGATTACCACTTAATTTAACATCCCCTACATGAAATCATCACCAATAACATATTCATTTTGGTCTCCTACTTGCTCAATTTTAAGATCCAAAAAGTCATCCTTTTTACCTAAATATTCATGCTCACTTGTGATATTGATAGCCTCTGTAACCACCTTAAACTAGAGGGGTTATCATTTTTTTACTAGGAGTAGAATGAGGCCCTAGTGGATTAAGTCTACCAAGGGGTTTCTCTTAAAATTTGTGATCGAAGCCTCCAGAGACTCAAGGAGAAAAAAGGGTGAGTTGATAGTATGACCCCTAAAATGGTTAAGTAGAAGGAAATGGTGTGAAAAAATTACCATGTGATTCCATTTCAACTTAATGTATCTCATTATCTACAAACATACATTTGACCATTTTTTGGGTAAATCCACCCTCATGAACCCTTTTTGGTTTAAATCTTTTGGATTTTTTCTCTCCTTGCTATAAAAAATGTTGAACAACTCTTCCTTTATCTTTTTTTCATTAAGAACCTTAACTCCTAAATAGTTCATGCCAATAATCTCCCCTATAACCTTTTCAACGACCAAGAGCCTAAGCTTGTGCGTGCAGACTTCCCTATCATTCCACCCAAGAGCGAAGTCTCTGGATAATACTACATCATGACCGACTAACCTATCTATATAGGTCATGATCCCTCCTTTTATTATATTCTTCCACACATATTCATTCTCCTTCACTTCTATATAGGATATTGGCTCAACATGATCATTGTCACCTCGTATTGTAGACTGTGTGTTTCTCTTGTAATTTTCATGACCTAGGTCCTTTGGGATGAAATCAAGGGTAATATTGAAATAATTTTTGTATGAAATATAATATCTTGGTTATAAATTAATCCATGCATTAAAAAAATTAAGGTATGAATGGGTCATGATTTCTTTTCATGTGTGAAAGTCCCTCCACTTTTATTGAGTGTGTTGAATCATATATAGACCCATCATATCACTCAATGGAATGACATTTATAAAGATAAATGAAGGGTATGACATAATTAGGTAATTACTCCTCATTTTTATAATGTGTAAGAAAGATACTATATACCCCTAAGTTAGCCATTTTATTAGTGTATTTATTTCCCTCTCTATACACATGGGAAATAGACACCCCCTTGAGGGAGGTAAGTAAATTTTTAGCATCATCAATGATCCTAGTTATATTCTAGGAGGATTGAGTTGATATTTTTAGGTATTTGATAATATTCATGGAGTCTCCCTCAACCTATAAGTACTCCAAATCCATATTAACCATGAGTTTAGTCACCCATAAAGCTACTTTGGATTTTAAAACATGGTTCATTTGGTTCCCTAGTGGTCCTGTAAAGGTTGCCATGAGATTTTTGTGAGAATCCTAGGTAACTCCTCCCACTCCTATCAGACCATAATTCCCTTTAGCATATTTATAAAATTTAATTTGAACCATTGGGGAGGAGGGTGAATCCACTTGAACTTAGATCTATCAATGCACTGCTTGTGAGGATTAGTAGGGATTTTAAGATTTAACTATTGAAGAATTTGGGAAAAATATGGAAAAATAGGCCCATTAAAGGATGAAGCATAGGAGATCCAATTTTATTTTAAAAAATACATAATTTTCATGAAAGTGGATGAATGGTTAGGATTGAGGTTGTCAAAAATAATGAAATTCCTCGAGATCCAAATGCCCCAAAAGATATGAGGAAGAACCAAATTCCACCAAAATTTCAATGGTGGATAATTCCATGAGGGCTTCCATTGGTAGATCAGATCCTAAATAGTTATAGGTATAACCCAAGAGTAGTTGGAAAGGCTAAAGAAAGACTGAATGATGGAGGAGGGAAAGGAACAAGAAAGGAAAATATGTTTTGTAGATTCAACCCCCTATTTTCAAAGCCACATCTATTATGAATTGGAATTACCCTCATAAGATTATCCACTATTAGGATATTATTTTGAGCTTCCAACTAGAAGAAAACATTAATCTTGGGGATGAGGTTTTTTATCCACAAAAAATTCTTTTTATCTTCCATTTTAACTTATTTCCATAGAGAGTCCACCTTCCAAATAAGAACATCTTCTTTTAGAAAGATGTTGATGTGAGTGTTCTAAAGAGTGATATTTAACTCTTATAAGAAAAGAGTTTGGTGTTGGTTCAAGTATTCTTTATGGATAAGTTTCCACCTTTTAATACCATCAATTTCCTACCAATAGTCACACACCTTATAACTAATGGTATATTTAAAATAAATAGACAACTCTATTGCATGAGGTGAGGAAACTAGTAGGGTTTGGATCTAAGGGTCCTATAAAAAATCCACTTTGTTACCTTTACCAACATGTCATTTTAACCCTCTTTTAAGAATATCCTTCCTATCTCTCAGTGCTTTCTATAAGGTTGTTCTATTACCAAGGCCATCTTTAGCTAGGAAGTAAGAGCCCTCCTTGGAATTTAGGTATTTTGCCTTGATAATCCTAATCTAATGATTATATTCTTTCATCACCCTTCATCCTTGTTTTCATAATATATCTTGATTCATGAATCTCACCCTTTTGAGCCCCAATCCTCTTTTAGAGGAAGGAAGACATGATTTGTTATAGGAAATAAGCAAGAATTTGAATCTGTCTTTCAATCCCCTCCAAAGAAAATTCTTATAAATTTGATCAATCTGATTCACTACTTTTATAGGAATAAAAAATAAAGACATGACATAAATTGGAATGCTTTGCAATGAACTCTTGAGTAATTGTAGTTTATTAACTTGAGACAATAAATTTACCTTCCACCCATAATGCTTCCTTTGAATCCTATCGATGAGAGGGTTCTAAAATTTAGGTTTCATAATTCCATCAAAAAGAGGGATACTAAGATAAGAGGAGGGGAGATTATTAATGACATAGCCAATAATAAAATCATTTCTTACAGAGAAGGTAGAGTGTTGATAAAAATAAGGATCTTTTAAGGAAGTTAACACTTTGACCTGATACTATATCATAGATTTCAAGGATTTTTTTAAAGCATTTGGCTTTAAAAATTAAACCTTCTCCCATCATCAAAGTGTTATACATAAATTGTTGGTGGGTGACAAGTCTAGTGTTTAAGTCCACTATGGTTCCCTTGATGACAATAGAAGTTCTAGTTGTGTCATTGATCCTACTCAAGTTTTCAACCATTAGGATAAACAAATAAGGAGATAGCAAGTCTCCTTGTCTGAGACCTTTGACTGATGGGAAGAAAACTTTAGGAACCCCATTGATGATTAATAAAAACATGGGGTGGAAATGTAGGAGGATATTAGGTTTTTGAGAATCTGATTGAACTCAAACTTTTGGAAGATTCTATCTAGGAACTACCAAGAAAATCTATCATAAGATTTATTCATATCTAATTTGAAGAACATACCTTATCTGAAGGAGTTATCCACTGAATGAATTATTTATATGGTAATTATGATACCATCTGAGATTTGTCTACCGAACGTGAAAGCCCCTTGTTGTTCTAAAATCAATTTGTTAAGTAACATTTGAATTCTTAAAGATAATACTTTCATGCAAATTTTGTAAAAAGTGAAACAAAGACTAATGAGCCTAAAATCCTTCAATTGATTTACCCCCTACTTCTTAGGGATGAGAACAATAAATGTGTTTTTGAATTCTTGAATCATGTTTCTAGCATTAAAAAATTTAGTTATAGCCAAGCAACTTCATTTTGGATGATATCCCAAAAACCTAATAAAAGAATGGACAAAAACCATCAAGGCCAAGGGCTTTATCCATTTGTAAAGAGAATACAATAGATCTAATTTATTCATCCAAGGGATGATAAATAATTATAACATTATCTTCTTTGAAAATTATTCCCTAAATAGGATTAACCACCTATTCTTCTAACTGAGCATCCTGAGAAGGAAGATAGGCCAAAATATTTTTATATAATTTTACAATTTATAGTTGGATGTCTTTCTCTTCCTTATACCAATTCCAATCTTCTCCCTTAATATATAAAATTAAATTATATTGATGTTTCCTAGAAGCTAAGAGATGGAAGTACTTAGTGTTCTTCTCACCCTCCTTGAGCCAAGTATTCCTCAATCTCTAGTACCAAAATGTTTCTTCCTTAGCTTCTAAGTTATGGTAAAGACTTAGAAGTTCATTTTCTTTTAAATGTATGGGGTAAAACTATAAGTATTTATTTCCTCCTTGATTCTACTAAGATCTTCCTCACTTCTACTTTTTTGATGTAAAATATTCCCAAAGACTTCCTTGTTCCAAATCTTGAGTTTATTTTGAACGTGTTTAAGTTTCACGGCCAATATGTACATAGCAGATCCTTGAACTAGGAACTTCCACCATTTATCTAGATGATATTCTAGGGTTTGATTGGAAATCCACATTTTCTCAAATTTGAAATGGGTACTTGTAGCTTTGAACATATTTTCACTTGAGAAGCCTAATGGGTTATGATCGGATCTGATCTTTGAAAGAGAAGAGAGGGAATTGGTAGAATGTAAATTCCATTAAAAAGAAACCAAGAACCTATAAATCCTAACTTGTATGATATTTTCACCTAATCTCCTATTTGACCAGGTGTAATGGTTAAATTTTAAGTCAACATCGGTTAGCTTTGCTTTTGAAATGAACTCACTAAAATATAACATGTTGTCATTAAGGGAATAAGTTACCCCTTTCTTTTCCCTTAGGGATAAAGGAGAATTAAAATCCCCTACCACCATCCAATTATGATCCTTGAAAAAATTCCTAATATTAATTATATCTTCCCATAACTTTCTCATGTCATTATTGGAATTTGGAGTGTACACACTAATAAGAACCCAGACTATTTTTGTGTGAGTTTCTTTGGAAAAACCCATAATATGAGAATCAAAATCTAAAAGAAAATTTCCTTCGAAAAGAATTGGATCCCAAAAAACTGCCATCCTCCTTGAGGCTCCATGAGAGCTATTGCTACTACATAAAGATTTATCTCAAATATTAGCTTTATTATTCAAAAGTTTTTCCACTAATATTTTGGTTTATTAAATAATAAGAATATCAGGTTTATGATTAAGGACCATATTTCTATCCAACCTCTATTTCCCAAGATTATTGAACCCCCTTATATTATAGGAGATGATCTTAATTTATTATTGCTCAAAAAATGTCTAAGGTTCATTTGTGTACCTTTTGCTACTTGTTTATTAGTTTCAAATTTTATAGAATTTTGATAAGTTGTTCTACCTATAGATTTTGGTTCTCCAACTTCAACCTTTTTAGGTTAGAATTTTTTCCATTGTTACTCAACCATTTCCTTTAATATTTTAGATCTATCATAATGAATAAAGACTTAGAAACCATAGAAATTTTTATTGGGGTTATAAGAACTTGATCAAGCAGAATTCATGAAGGATAAGATCCTTGTTGAATAATAAAGTTTCATAGGAGATGGTATAGTTTGAGTTTATTTGGGTGTCTCCTTATGGTTCCTTGAGAGATGGAAAAAGAGTGATGGGAGAAGAAAATACTACTTCAGCTAAGATGTCCCCCAAGGGTGGGGTATCCCCAATTACCTTAGCCATCTTTAGGGTAAGCAAAACTTTAGGATCAAAAGTATCCATGGCCTTCAAATCTAAACTAGCCTAAGGAGGGATAAGAATCTTCAAGGTAGAAGATGGATTGGAAGGGGTTTTAATTGAGAACTTTTCCCCCAAATTAAGAGAAGCTAGATTGGGTTTAGGAGGAAAAGAGGGATATTTAAGAGGGGAGGAGAATTAGGAATGGGAGCATTAGGGGAATGGGGAGAAGGGTTTCGGGAAGAAGGTTTCTTAACATAGTAAGGAGTGGAGGGAACAGATGTATACTTACTCTGGGGGAAATTTTTAGATGAGTGATTCAAAATATCAAAATTTTTGCATATTTTTAAATCACTTTCAAATTTTATGCATTAGTTCTAGACCCTATATTTATATTTTATCTTGATGGAGTGAATCAGGGGTTTGTTAAGTAGGATGAACACATATAATCAAGTAGCTAGGAGCCTATGTCTAGATTTGGTCATAGGGTCAATGGAGATTGGTTGGTTGAGGGCCCTAGAAATTTCCAAAATAACCTCTAGGGCTGAAAATTCCAAAGGCAACTCCAATAGTTTCACCTAGATAGGAATGTCTTCCATGATGGTGTTATCCAAATTAAATATTGCCTTCCACTTTCAAAGGATGATTATGTATTTGCCCATAAACCATGGGCCTCCATTAAGGATCCTAAGGTAATAATCAGAATGAGAAAGGACAATCAAAAAAAAATTCTTGGGCATATCAATGATGCTGATCTAGCCCTTAGGTAACCACTTATAATTTACCCACTTATAAAAAGAGTCAATATTTGGCCTAAAAGCACTGAATTGGCTGAACTAGAGTCTAATAGTGAAGAGCCAATATACTTTATGATATAGTTTATAACCTTGGGACATAACTCATTTTTATTGCTAGAAGGAACCAAGAAGAAATATTCTAATGGTTTTTTATAAAACGCTCACTGACCACCAAGTCAACCCACAAAATAGGTATTTTTCCTTTAGTAGAATTGGGTCCTATGTCTAGTGGACCTTAACTTATTCTTGATGTAGGCACTAAATATTCCTTTGAGATGATTGGTGATGTACCTTCTAGTGGTAATATCATGTCCTATATGAGATCTCTAAGCTATAGCTCTCCTTCTTCCTGCCCATCACTCATGTTTAAAATTCCTTTAGTAATATTCCCACCCATCACTCACATATTTTTATGAATATAGTTATGATCAACACCATTAATCTATAAGTAATCAAGAAAAAAATCATACCACCATTTAGATTGGCCTAGCCAATGTGATATTATGAACAAATGAGTCTAAGACATTAAATCAATTAAACCTTAATTATCTATTTGTTTTAAGATAAGTAAACTGATGTAAATACTCATTAATAAAGCCAATTCAGATAACTAATAAATAAAGGATTCATTTCTTTTCATACAATATTCCATAATCATATAAGTAAATGAATGTCTAATTAAATCATTGCATTTAGAATAAATTTATAATTCAGATTGACTAGAAGAAGGAAACACATGTTTTATAAAACATAATTGATCAAGCACATAATTCAACATCATCAATAAAATGGAATTCACCTGATTTTCAAGTTGAGTAGAACCTAAATAAAATGTTTCACTTAAAGAACTCTTACAAATTTATCTATTGGGTAGCCAAGGTAGTGAGGTAGGTAAGCTCAGCTATCAAAAAGGAAAGTAAAACACATACAACCCAATGTGAAAGAAATTAGCAAGTGAACAGATGCTAGATATCTAATCATGCATCATCAAATGGAGTAGAATCAATAAATAACTTGCTTCTCTTCTTCCATTGATTCAAAAGATTAATATTATCTTAATTTACTTGAAGTTCTTTCACTTAGTCATATGTTTATTCTATGAAAAAACATTATATATATCTATGATTAAATCATGAGATTTAGTTAATCCCTATTTCATTTATTATGCAATGCAAGAGTAATGTATTAAGTTTTAGATTGCATATATGTGACATACATGTCTTAAGAAATGAAAGTAATAATTTTAAGATCAACATATATAAAGTATATACCTTACACACAACTAGGTATGCCTGAAATGCATGTTTAGAAGGAAGGATTTTTATGGGGTTTTCCCCATTAACCAACTACCAGAAATTTATGCATTTTTAAAGATGACTAAGATATCTCTATGCATCTATGTAAATAAATTTACCACATACATAAGGTGAAAGACCAAAGTTAAATATTAAACTTAGTCAATATGAGTCAACAACATAACTTATATCTAATTGATTATATAATCTAATTAAAATCATTCTAATTCAAACATATTTTAAGAATTAAGAACCTAGTATAACCAACTAAGTCCATCCCAAGATAACATTCATAGACAATTTTTTTTATATCCAAGAATTAATATGACAATGAATATATATAAGGATTACTTGCATATCATAGTTAAATATATCTTTAATATAATTAACATTATTAAATACTGTTAAGTCAATGCAAAGTTAAAACCAAAACTAATAATTCAATGTACCAGAAGTATATCACTTTTCAGTCAATAACTAATTTACTTCATACAATGTTCAACTTCTATTTTAATTTAGCAATCCTTTCAAAATACAAGTTAGTAGCTAACATGACTATTAAAAAATATTACATATAAATTAATTCAATATCCATGCTCACAATTATACTAAGTAATTGAATGTTATCTAATATAATGTCAATGTTAACAAGATACATCAAATATTTAACCTAATTAATAAATAAAATTGTTACCATTTTTCATTATGTAGGTGCAAGTAATAAAATAATGGATTCAAATGTAGATTAATTGATTATGACAAATGCACCCAACTAACCTTATGATCTCAACCATCGGTGGCCTTCACCACCCCAACCATCAATAGGATAGTGGTTGTTGTAACCAATAACATGAAGTAAATTCTGAGCAATCAAATTTCTAAACCAAAAGAGATATATTTAAATAAAAGAACACAAGAAAACAACTATATCATTATGAGGTGAGACATGAATAATTAATCTATCTACAATATAGATCAAGAGTGGGGAAAATTAATCTTGGCTATTGAATGATATAGAATGGATTAAATTTAATCCATTATAGATTTTTCAAATTAACCTTCTTGGATCCCCCTCAAAGTTACAGTTATCTTTAACCATCCAAACCCCTAATTTATACTCACTTACTTATTCAAGTCTAGTTTAGGAATGATATCCAAATAACAACACAATCAAATAATAACCAAATAATATCCCATTAAATAATTCAAATTATCTAATTTGAATAGTAATTTGAAATAGAATAAAAGCTTAACATAAAACTAGTTTATTAAACATACAGAAATAAAATCCTTCAAACTTCTACCAAGTCCTCTTAAGTTTGATTGAATATAATTAAGTATATTCATGTCATTAAAAAAGGCAAGTCTAAAGTCTCTACACAATGGAAAATCAATCAAACATGCCTTCAAAAGCAGTAGGTTCAACTGTCACACATATCCAAGTTTATTACCAAAACTTAATAGATAATCACCACACAGTCAAAGATATCAATAATATACCAACACTATCACAAGAGCCAATAGTTATAATGATTGAATATCATCACCAACTCAAAGTATAACTATATGTTATGATGTATATACATTTATTCACAACCACACACATATATACCACAGCCTATGAAAAATAATAACATAGTTGATGAAACTGATGTAACCATAAAATGAATATAGTATAATCATAAAATAAATACATCACAACCAAATTAAATAAGAATACCGTAGTCACTAGTATTAAATCAGAGCCCAATATAACTTAAGCCATGAAATTGGAAACAACATCGATTATAAAAAGGTAGTGAATAAAAAGTGGCCCAATATTTTTTGTAGCTACAACATAAACACAAATTTAATACAAAATATAACACAGTCACCAATAATTTTCATAATCATCTAAATATAATGCAGTCAAAGGTTAAAGTCATGACATAACATAGTCACTTCTAATTCTACCAACCTTCCAAAATAACATAGTCATCAAATGTCCCATTCATATTAACAAGGGTTCAAGTTGTAATACATTTCATAGTCAAAGACTTGAAACTAAAAGACCATGAGAATCAACATAATGAAAACCTAAGGATTCATATTAGGGCCACAACTTAGTAAACCACAGTCAAGACATTTCATAGTGAGGCTCAAAACACAACCTAGATCACCTCATGTTTTGAATACAATGACACAATGATATAATGAAATATGACATACCCCAAGCAGGGTATAAAACACTCATATAGAAAATCATGCCATGTAGTAACTATTTAATAAAAACATAGTCACCTTCTAATAATAACAAATTCACCAAAATAACAAATGCAATCACCATTATAACAAACACGGTCACCTTTATAATAAACATAGTTACTTTTTTTTTATAAAAAATAGAATCACCTTTTTATCAAAACACAATCACTAATATAAAAAAGTGACCAATGAAATGATTATAGTTCTTAGTAAGGAAAATAACTATGGAATCGATAACCCCTATGAAAAATATGTAGGGATAAAGTACTTCTAGGTGGGTTTGGTCCAATCAAAACAACATAGTAATATAATTTTACATAGAATAAAACATGTAACAATGAAATGATACATGTACTCTAGTAGGATAAAAAAATATCAACACCATTTAATCTTAGAATGGATAAACCCTATGGGGTATTAAAGCATAGACATTTCCATACATGCAGAGATAATATAAAAGGAAGCAATAGATTTGACCAAAACATCCACACATTATTATATATACATCTATTTTTGAGTTTATACGTAAATGTTATATATATTCATATTGATATATCAATTCTATCCAAAATTCCCAAGACTTTCGATTGCATAATCAACCTCTTCATTTTCATTTCCAAGTTACACAGAAAAAAATACGTAGTAAAACAAACTTACTTGATGTTGTAGAGAACTCAAAAATCCAAGATATAATAAAGCCTTTGTATTCTTTCCAAGTAAATATCATGTCCATACAAGTTTTTCATGGTCACCATCAAACCATCTAAGCTTTCCACTATTTTCCCCTTCATTATTCCATCTTCTTAACTTCCTCTATCCATCATCCCAACTCCCATTCCTTGCATCCACTTTACCATACCCTATTAAAATTTTCATTAAGTGGAGGAAAGAGAAACCTTACTCTATATCTAAAGGCAAATCCACCACAAACCTCACCATTAATGGCACATCTAGAAAACTTGGCCATTAACCAACCATCGATCAATAAGAAAGTAGATTAGGGATTAACCTCTATGTTTAAACTTAATCAAAACATATTAACATTATAAACTTCATTATCTATGCCACTAACCATATTAAATGGATTAATACAAATTCCAACACGTCATCAACCTGAGTCAATTATTTTAATGTTTAAAAATAACCAATCAAACCAAGTTTAATACCAAGGTCAATGCCATGATAAAACAAGCCATCAAAATAACATGCGATCACCTTAGTCTAAGGTTTTAGTTAGGTTGAAGGTTAAATCCAAGGGGGTGGGGTGTCAAGGGTTTTAATGGGTGTCAAGGATAGGTCTAGGTAATGTGTCTACAAAGGTAAATAGGGTCATTTGAAGGGATGAAAAATGAATAAAAGCTTATGTGAGAGGATAATATGGAGTTGAATGAAAGATGTGATAAGACTATGGCTACAAAAACCATAACATAAATTAATGGTAAATAATGACATCAAATAAGGTACACAAAAGTGATAAGGTAATGCATAACAAAAAAAAATAAGTACAAGGACCATAGTTGATAATCATAATGGCCAATCAAGATATCTAAAGGATAGAAAATAAAATCAAATAAGTATACCTATTAGACATGCCTAACTTGCTTAGAATTCATTCAATTTTGGGAGTACAACCTCCAACATCTACCTAGATCATAGATAGAACTTGTAACCATCAAAAATGACATCAGTCATATCATATAAAAAATTGATAATTAAATATAGATTTATAATATCATCAACTAAATTAATAAATTCATAAAATTATTATGTACAAACTTAAACATGTAGCCCAACACCGCTGAAACTAGTACCACATATAATCCAACTAAAATATTAGACAATAATTAGTTTAATAACATAATATCAGTGTCATAATAGTAGAATAGATTATGAAAATGTAGGATTATAACATCCTTCCCCTCTTGAAAGAGAGCCGTCTTGATGACTTAGTCAAAAAACCATGTAGAATGCTACTTGATAAGATGAACATTTTCCAAAGTAGTGTTCCTTTCACTTAATGGGTCCCATTATACCAAAACCTATTGTATATATTTGTTACACAACTTAATGTTGTGATGGTACATGATTCTCGCTAGTTCTAACTAGATTTTTTCCTCTTTTGTGACCTATAAATGAGTCCAATCTAAAACATGATATGGATCAAGTATATACTTTCTTAGAAAAATAACATGAAAAACATCATGAATCTTTGATATACAAGGAAGAAGTGCAAGTCATCAAGAAACATGACTAATATTTTCCACAATATTAAAAGGCTTGACAAAATTTGTTACTAACTTGGAAGCCTTGCCAAACTTAATAGAAATTTTCTACGGTCTAACATGCAAAAAAACTTTGTCTTCCACGTTAAATTCATGTGGAGTTCTCTTTTGATTGGCATAGCTCTTTTTCCTATAAAAATATATTTTTAAATTCTACCTTATTAATTCCATCCATTTGTCATATTCCAACAACAAATCATGTTTAGTAATAACTCTTTTTTCCAAGTTGTCCCAACCAAGAGGTATTATACACTTATGCCCATATAAAGCTTTAAATGGATCCATATTAATAGTTGAATGGTAAGAGTTATTATATGTAAATTCAACTATATGGATGTAGTATTCCCATTTTATTTTTTGATCCATTATATACATGCACAACATATATTAAACCATTTGGTTGAGCCTCTTTATTTTCCCATCCATTTCTGGATGATATGAAGAACTAAAATTCATCTTTGTTTCAAAGGCTACAATTAATATATGACAAAACCTTGAAGTAAAAATCTTGTCCTGATCTGATGTGATAATTTCAGGTATACCATGAAGTCTAATTACTTCCTTGATGAAGTATTATGTAAATACAAAATCATCATTTGTTAAGTTTCTAGTAATAAAGAGGCTAACTTTTTTGGCTTTATCAATCACCACAAGGATTGTATGATGTTAGTTTTGTGGTTTTGGTAACCCCATAATAAAATCAAGTGAAACTACAACCCACTTATCTCTTGGAATATCATGAGGGTACAAAAACCCTTTTAAATGGTATTTCTTAGCTTTGACCCACTGGAATTTCAAGCATTTTTTAATAAATTCTATGACATCATGCTTCATTTTAGGCCAAAAATAGAGCTTTTTCAGCTCATGCATCATCTGTGACCCTTATATGAGCATAATAAGGTGTTGTATGCACTTACTTAAGCACATAATTTCTCAAGACACCTAATCTAGGTACATTAATGCTATTTTTATGCCTTATTAGGCCATTTGTTACAACATAAAGTTCAATATATCTTTTTACTATAGGCTTATCAGCCAAACCTACACTTACATCATGGTAGAATACATCAACAAGCTATTGTTCCAAAATAATACTTCTAAAATTTCCTTGTAACACTGATAAGGTAACAAGGTATATGTGTCTAATGAGTATATAATCTACACAATTATCCTTAACTTTGACATATGATATGTCCATGTCAAAATTACTCAAAAATTCTAGCCACTTGTGTTGACATGCATTTAAATCTTCTTAATAAAATAAATACTCAAAACTATGATGATCAAATTTCATGTTGAAAGGCTTTCTTAGTAGGAAATGTTTCCATTGTTTGAGTGCATGAACAATGGAATTAAGATACATGTCATGCATAAGATAGTTATTTTCATGATCTTTCAATTTTTGTGACTCATAAGCCACAATTTTGCCATCTTGGGTTAAGATGCCTCCATAGCCTTCTTTAGAAACATTAATCCAAACTTCAAAGTTACCATTTGGGTATAGTATGATAAGGATAAGTGATATTGTAATCATCCATTTTAGCTTATTAAATACTTCCTCACACTAAGGGGTCCACATAAACTTCTTACCTTTGCACTATAAGGAAGTGATGGGATAGGCCGCACTAAAAAAATTCTCAACAAAATGCTAGTAATAACTAGCCAAACCCATGAAGCTATGCACTTCATGCACATTGATGGAGAAATCCATTATTGAATAACTTTGATCTTTATAGGGTCAACAATAATTCCCTCTTTGGAAATAATGTGTCTCAAGTAATAAATTATAGATTCATAAAATGCACATTTGGATAATTTCCCATATAGCTTATGTTGTCTTAGTCTTTGTAAGACTAGACAAAGGTGTTTATCATGATCAAACTAATTTTTATAATAATTAAGAATGTCATCAATAAATACCATCATAAATCTATCTAAAAATTCTCTAAATATGCTATTCATAAGATTCATGAAAGTCGTAGGTGTATTCATTAAGTCAAAAGACAAAACCATGAAATCATAGTATCCATAAAGAGTTCTAAAAGTAGTTTTATGAATGTTTTATTCCTTGATACTTAGATGATGGTAGCTTAATCTCAAGTTAATTTTAGATAATACTAAAACACCATTAATTTGGTCAAATAAGTTATCAATCCTAGGTAAAGGATAATGTTTTTTTATTGTTATCTTATTTAGCATGTGACAATCAATACAAAGCCTCAATGTATTATCATTTTTCTTCAAAAATACCACCATATAACTCCAATGAGACACCCTTTGGCTAGATTCTTCCATTATCTAAAAGTTCTTATAGTTTAACTCTTGTAGATCAACCACATTCATGTAATAAGGTGCTTTAGAAGTAGGGGTAGATCTGGGTATGATGTCAATAAAGAAAATGAATTCTTGCTTAGGTAGTAAACCAAGTAACTTCTTAGAAAATACATCCATAAAATCCCTCAAAATAAGAAAATATACATGTACCAACTCTTTTTCATTGGGTATTTCCTATAGTTGGATTGCATAAAGCTTTCATCCCTTCCTAGTAGCTCTTTTTAACTATAAAGATAATAGTGTTTTACATCTTGTGGACCCTTGCATGCCTTAAAATTTTACAATTTGGTCAAGGTCATTGGTGCACTACACTCTTTTTCCCGCACAATCAAGCATGGCTTGGTGTTCATGCAACTAATACATCCCAAGGATGAGATCATAAGACCCTAAAGGCACAAGATAAAGATTCACCTTGGTCTTAAAAACACCAAGAAATAATTTTGCTTATTCTAAGCATTCAAGAATAAGCACTTTCTTGTCGATACCAAACTTATCTTCCCAACCTTCTCTTACAAAGATGGGTTTAATATTAGATTATTTAGTATCAAAATGAGAAATAAAGTAATATGTTGCACCTGAATCAATCAAGATAGTTAAGGGAAAACTATTAATTGTACCTTAGGTTTCAATTGGGGTGGTTTATAAGTCAACACTCTAATTTTTAATAGCAACATAAACCTTGTGATTTTCTACTTAGTCTATTTTTAGTTTAGGATAGTCCTTTTTATAGTAGTTGTCACCACATTTCTAGCAAATAATTGGTCTAGAAGATGTCACTGTAATAGTATTAATACTCGTGATAGGTCCACATTGGTTGTTTTGATGTTGTTCCTTCTTGTAAGAACTATATTTAGAAGATTCATGGGACTTGAAATTCCTATTTTGATTAGAAAAATTGCTAAAATTTTTATTACCACTTGAAAATTTATCGTTATGATTAGATTTTATGAAGTTTTTGTTCATGGGAGAAAGGTTCTTTACTTTAGATTGTTTCCTACTTGAATTAAACTCTTGTCTTGCCAATTGGTAAGAATTTTCTTTTTCCTCAACCTTGTAGGTTGATTCAACTATTATAGATAAGGTTCTTGGGTTCATCATGCTAATGTCATGCATAAATATTTTCTTAAGCCCAAGTTTGAACGTAGTAATATTGGTTTCTTCGTTATTCATATAATTCACATGATGTAGTAAATTCATAAACTTGTTCTCATGCTCAACAACATACATGTTATTTTGCTTCAAAAGATAAAAATTGGTGATTTTCTACTCTTTATAATTGTGTCTAGGTATCTTTTGTGAAATTGAGTCTTAAAAATAGACTAGGATAGGTTTAAAGGCTAATATCCTTCAATCTCACAAAGGTGATTCCACCATAAAGTTATAGGTCCTACTAGCTAATAGACTACCACTCTGGCTTTTACATTAGCTAGCATATTATGTAAGTTAAAGTAATTTTACAAGTGCACCAACCATACATCAGTCATGTCACCTAATTACTCACTTAAAAGGTATGGAGTGGAAGCTTCTTCAGCTCTTTGATGATTGAGTCATCAGTGGTCAAATATAGTTCTTAAATTATAGGTCCTTTCACTTACCCCATTTCCAATTTGGGTACTTATTTTTGGGATATCAATTCAAGATTGTTCAATAGTTGTTCTTGGTTATAAATATTTCTTTGTAATGTATTAAAGGCTAGCAATATTCTACTAAGAATCTTCTAATGCCTGTCAGTTGGATTCCCACTGATTGATTCAACATTGGGTACTTCTGGTAGTTAGCATTATTCACAAGAACATCTTCTTGGTTATAAATGAAGATGTGGCCATGACAACCCCTCCCTTGTCCTCTATGTCTACCCCTAGCTAGTTTGACATTAAAATGATTCTTGTGGATGTTGCCTCCACTTGATCATTTTCTAACCATATTGAGAATTATATGTGATACCTTAGTAGATTACACAATTATAAGAAGAATACTCATTCCTTGGGTTCCTTAAAGTAGAAAAATGATCTGATATCAGATGAAATAACCCCGTTTTTTTGGAATTATATATCAGAGTATGTTTTGGATGCATGTTAAATCCACTTACCTTACTTGCTAAAGCAAGTGATAAACATTCAATATAGTCATGTACACACACCTAAAACCAAAGTACGTGAACTAAGGTAATTAGCTAAAGGTAAACACATATAAAAGGTGATATGGGAAAGCATGTTTATTATATTAGATGATTTATGGGGTTTAGGTAGTATCGGTGTACACATACATAAATAGGACTTGAGTTCCATATGTGGCACTTGTATTGCTATATAGGATCATTTATAGGTCCTTAACTCTAGGTAAATACCTTACTCTCTTCAATAG
This sequence comes from Torreya grandis, assembly GCA_037957365.1. Taxonomy (NCBI): domain Eukaryota; kingdom Viridiplantae; phylum Streptophyta; class Pinopsida; order Cupressales; family Taxaceae; genus Torreya; species Torreya grandis. Next base: position 2,182,072 of record JARHVA010002964.1, read on the forward strand.
ATTTTAGTCTTTTTTGAGGATGGTAAAGTTAAAGGATTAGTTTAACTGAGAAATAAAAATTTATCACCCTAAGTTATCATTTAGGTTAATCATAAGTTTACATTAAAATGCATGTTACCAACCTTAGCTTTAAACATAATTCAAACAAGCAAACATGATCAATAGCCATAAATCAATTCAACACATCCATATTTCTAATCATTCACGCAGTAAAATATATTATTACATAAAGATAAAATAGATTTAGAATACAAAGTTCCATAGTGCTACTGGTAAAGGTCATAAATGCCTTACATCCTTTAAGGTCACCACACTAATTATATAATTCATACATCTTTACTTACCAATATGGATTCCATTACTAGAATAATGATTAATGATATAGTTATGATTAACATAATTATTCTATAATCATTCAAGAAAAAAATCATACCACCATTTAGATTGGCATAACCAATGTGATATTATGAACAAAAGAGTATAAGACATTAAATTAATTAAATCTTAATTATCTACTTGATTTAAGAGAAGTAAACTCATGTAGTTACTCAATAACAAAGTCAAATCAGATAACTAATTAAGAAATGATTCATTTTTTTCATACAATATTCCATAATCATATAAGTAAATGAATGCCTAATGAAATCATTATGTTTGGAATAAATTTATAATTTAGCTAGACTAAAGGAAGGCAACAAGTGTTTTATACAACATAATTGATCAAGCATAGAATTCAAAATCATCAAGCAAATGGAATTCACCGAAGTTTCAAGTTGAGTAGAATCCAAATAAAATATTACACTTAAGGAATTGTTACAACTTTCTCTATTGGGTAGCCAAGGTAGTGAGGTAGGTAAGCTCATCTATCGAAAAGGAAAGTAAAACACATATAACCCAATATGAAAAAAACCAACAAGTAAGCCCATGTTAGATATCTAATTATACATCATCAAATGGAGTATAATTGATAAATAAATTTCTTATATTCTTCCATTGATTGATAAGAATGATATTATCTTAATTTCTTTCACTTAGTCATATGTTTATTCTATGTAAAAACATTATATATATCTATGATTAAATCATGAGATTTAGTTAATCCCTATTTCATTTATTATGTAATGTAAGAGTAATGTATTAAGTTTTATATTTCATATACGTGACATACATGTCTTAAGAAATGAAAGTGATAATTTTTAGATCAACATATGTAGAGTACATACCTTACATTCAACTAGGTATGTCTAAAATGCATGTTTAGAAGGAAGGATTTTGATGGGATTTTCCCCATGAACTAGCTACCAAAAGTTTATACATTGATGAAAATGACTAAGATATCCCTATGTATCTATGTAAATGAATTTAATACATACATAAGGCAAAATACCAAAGTTAACTATTAAGTTAGTCAATATGAGTCAACAACATAACTTATATCTAATTGAGTATATAATCTAATTAAAAAATTATAACTTATAACATATTTTCAGAATAAAAAACTTAGTATAACCAACTAAGTCACAAGATAACATTCATAGATTAATTTGTTTGTATCCAAGAATATATATATATATATATATATATATATATATATATATATATATATATATATATTCTTGGATACAAACAAATTAATCTATGAATGTAATCTTGGGACCTAGTTGGTTATACTAAGTATATATATATAAGGATTGATTGCATATCAAAATTAAATCTAGCTTAGATATAATTAACATTATAACAGAATGTTAAATCAATGTAAAATTAAAACCAAAACTAATAATTCAATGTACCCGAAGTATATCACTTTTCAACCAATAGCCAATTTACCTCATATAATGTTCAACTTCCATTTTAATTCAACAATCCATTCACAAGTTAGTAACTAGCATGACCATTAGAAAAGATTTCATATCAATTAATTCAATATCCATGCTCACAATTATACTAAATAATTGAATGCTATCTAATATAGTGTTAATGCTATAAAGATATATTAAATAATTAACCTAATTAACAAATGAAATTATTACCATTTTTCATTATGTGGGTGCAAGTCATTGAAGCATGGAGTCAAATGTGGATGAAGTAATTAGGATAAACCTACACAACCAGTCTTATGATACCAACCATTGGTGGTCCTCACAACCCTAGCCATTAGGAGGATGGTGGTTGTGGTAACTAGGAACATGAAGTGAATTATGAACAATTATATTTTCAAACCAAAAGAGACATCTTGAAATAAAAGAACATAAGAAAACAACTATATCATTTCAAGGCAAGATGGGAATAATTAATCCATCTACAATATAGATCAGAAATGGGGAAAATTAATCCTAGTTATTGAATGATATATAATGGATTAAATTTAATTCATTATATATTATTTTAATTAACCTTTTTGGATTCTCATCCAAGTTACAATCAGTTTTAAGCATCCAAACCCTAAACATATACTCATTTACTTATTCAAGTCTAGTCTAGAAAATATAACCAAAAAATAACATAATTAGATAATAATCAAATAACATCCCATTAAATAACTCAAATTATTTAATATAACCATTACTTTGAAATAGACTAAATCTTAACACAAAACCAGTTTATTAAACATAAACCAGTTTATTAAACATAAACCAGTTTATTAAACATAAATAAATAAACTCCTTCAAAATTCTACTAAGTCCTCTTAAATTTGATCGAATAAGATTAAGTATATTTGTATCATTAACATAGGAAAGTTTAAAGTCTCTACACAATATAAAATAAATCAAACATGCCTTCAAAAGCAATAGGTTTAACTATCACACACAATCAATTTTATTATAAAAAATTAATAGATAATCACCATGCAGTCAAAGATATCAATAATAGACAACACTATCATAAGACCCAATGATTATAATGGTTGAACAATATGACCAACTCAAAGTATAACCTTATGCTACAACACACACACACACACACACACACACACACACACACACACACACACACACACACACACACACACACACACACACACACACACACACACACACACACACACACACACACACCTGAGCCTTGTGTAAAATAATAACATAGTTGATGAAAGTAATGTAGCCATAAAATGAAAATAATATAATCATAAAATAAAAACATCATAACTTAGTCAAATAAGAATATTGTAGTCACTAGTATTAAATCAAATCCCAATATAACCTAGGCCATGAAATTGAAAACAACATCGATCATAAAAAGGCAGTGATCAAAAAGTGGCCTAATTGATTTTATAGCTATGGAGTAAACACAAACGTAATACAAAATATAAGACAATCACCTTTAGTTCTACTAATCATCTAAATATAAATATAGTTGAAGGTTAAAGTCATGACATAACATAGTCATTTCTAATTATCAACCTTCCAAAATAACATAGTCATCAAATATCCCATTTTGTCTTGACAAAGGTTCAAGTTGTAATAGGCTTTGCAATCAAGGACTTGACACTAAAAGGTCATGAGAATCAACACAATTAAAACCTAAGGATTCATATTAGGGTCATGACTTAGTAAACCATAGTCAAGACATTTTATAGTGAGGCTCAAAACACAAGCTAGATAATCTCATGATTTGAATACAATGATACAATGATATAATGAAATATGACATACCCTGAATGGGGTATAAAACACTCACACAGATAGTCATGCCATGTTTTCGCCATTTAATAAAAACATAATCACCTTCCAATAATAACACAGTCACCAAAATAACAAATGTAATCTCCATTATAACAAATGCAATCACCTTTATAACAAACACAATCACCTTTTTATAAAAAACACAACCACCTTTTAATAAAAACACATTCACCTTTTTATAAAAACATAGCTACCTTTTTTTAAAACACAGTCACCTATTTAATAAAGTGACCAATGAAATGATTATAGTTCTCATTAGGATAAAGAACTATGGAATCGATAACCCCTATGAAAAACATGCAGAGATAAAATACTTCCAAGTGGATTTGGTCCAATCAAAACAACACACTAATATAATATTACATAGAATAAATCACAAAATAGTGAAATGATACATTCATCCCAACAAGCTAACAAAATATCAAAACCATTTAATCTTAGAATGGATAAACCTTACGAGGTGTTAAAACACACAAACATTTCCATGCATGCAGAGATTATATAATAGGAAATAATATATTTGACCAAAATAACCACTCATTCCAATATATACATCTATTTTTGAATTTATATGCAAATGTTATATAGATTCATATCGATATATCTATTCTATAGGGGGTTTGTGTATGCATTTGAAAGTCTTAAGACTTTTGACTGCATAAGTAGCCTCTTCATTTTTATTTCTATGTTATACTAAAAATAATTGGTAAAATAAACTTACTCGATGTTGTAGAGAACTAAAAAAGATAAGATAGAACAAAACCTCCATATTTTTTCAATGCAACTGTCATGTCTATCCAATTTTGTCATGGTCACCATTAAAACTAGCCAAGCTTTCCACTATTCACCCTTCCATTCTTTCATCTTCCTAACTTCCTCTATCTACCATCCCTACCCCCATTCCTTCCATCCACTTTCTCATACCCTATTTAATTTTGCATTGAATGGAAGGAGAGAGAAACCCTTCTCTATATCCCAAGGCAAATCCTCCACCATCCTTGCCATTAATGACATGTCTAGAAAACTTGGCCATTAACCAACCATCAACCAATAGGAAAGTAGGTTAAGAATTAACCTATATGTTTAACCTTAATCAAAATAGATTAACATTATAACCTCCATCATCCATGCCACCAACCATATTAAATGTCATAATACAAATTCCAACACATCATCAACCTAAGTCAATTATTTCAAAATTTAAAAACAACCAATTAAACCAAGTTTAATACTTTGTTCAATGCCACAATAAAATAAGTCATTAAAATAATTTGCCATCACCTTAGTCTAAGGTTTTAATTAGGTTGAAGGTTTAATCCAAGGGGGTGAGGTTTTGAAGGTTCCAGGAAGTGTAAAGGGTAGGTCTAGGTAATGTGTCTACATAGGTAAATAGGGTCATTTGAAAATATGAAGAATGAATAAAAACCTATATAAGAGGATAATATGGATATGAGTGCAAGATGGGATAAAGATTGTGGATGCCAAAACCATAACAAAAATTAATAGTAAACAATGACATTAGACAAGGTACACAAAAGAGATAAGGTAATGTAAAACAAAACCAATAAGTACAAGGATCAAAGTCAACAATCATAATGACCAATAAAGATGACTAAAGGATATAAAACAAATCAAACAAGTATACCTATCAGACATGTTTGACTTGCTCAAAATCATTTGATTCTAGGAGTACACCCTTCAACATCTACCTAGCTCATAGATAGAACTTAAAAACACCAAAAAGGACATCAATCATATCATATCTAAAATGGTAATTAAATACAAATTTATAATATCATCAACTATAGTAATAACTTCATGAAATTATTAAGTACAAAATTAATCATGTAGCCCAACACTACTACAACTAGTACCATATATAATCCACCAAAAAAAATAGTCAATAATCAGTTTAATAACATAATATCAATGTCATAACAATATAATAAATTGTATCAGGGGAGGGGTTTTTTGAGACAATCAAGGAGCTTTTCTAGCTACTTATGAAGGAAGTATGGGTGTGCAATCTAGCCATTTTATAGAAGCTTTAGCAGCTTTATGGGATGTCCAAATGGACTTTGATTTAAGCTATCAATGTATTCTAGTGAAGGGGGATTATCTCAACATCATAAATTGCATCAATATAAATATTGAGGTCAGCTGGACTATAGCTTACATTATTAAGGAGATTCAACTTTTGGCCAAGAACTTCAAAAGTATCACTTTCCAACATATCTATTGTGAAGGCAATATGATTTCTAATGAATTTACCAACAAATGGGTCAAGGCTAGGAACTTCAAAGTATGGGATTATATGGAGATAATACCTAATAGGATTAATGAGATATCTTATAAGGATAAAACCAACTATAATCATGATGAGATAAAATGTACTTATTAGGTTTAATATTTATCATAACATTAGTAATGATTGGAATGTAAAGGATGGTTGGGGGAGTAATTTTACTAGTCATCATTATAGGTATGAAAACACTAAGTATTATTTTTAGGCTTCAAGATAATTTTTTAGATACTCATAAGGCATACAAATGTAAAGATAACAGTAATTTGAATGTGAAGGCATTTATGGGTCTACATTCCAAAATGGGAGGTGATTTGAACAAGATTGAGCCACTATCGGTATATAACATAAAAAATAAACCATAGGTTTAGGATATTATCCACATTGGTGGCATCACTAACTTTATCAACTATATTTGTGGCATCAATAAGTATCTATCTCATCAATTTCCCAAAATTGGAGGAATAAAGTGGTTTTTATTAGGAATATCTTGATGAAGATCAATGAGGAGATCATTGCTAGAGTCATTGGGCTCAAAATTCAAAAGAGCATAAATATAGTAAGATCACCAAGGATTTTGAGAATGAGAATTAGAAATTATTTATGGGTAATGATTTCCTCATGCCTTTTTAAGGAGGTTTTAAGAGGAAAGACCTTATTACTCCATTCCATGAGGTTGCTGAGTACTTAATTAGGTATGTGACTTTGGATGGGTGATATAAGGTCATTCATTACCATCATTTTCCATTATTGAATTACCTTCACCATAAAATTCCCATTAGCATTCCATCCTTTATCTTGTATTCATTAGAACACTTAGTCGTGGTGGTTAATCAAGGGAAGAAAATAAAGGATCTACTTCATCAAGCAGTCATTTTCCTTATTTATAAGTTATTTTAGGCTCTTCATCCTAAACCCTAGGGTATGGTTGAATAACACTATCCTAAATGAGATACATTAGTTATGTAATCCACTAGAACTCAAGGTTGGGTGGAGGGGTAGAGCCCTCAATAGCCTCTTATGATCAAGAATTCTACTAGAATTCTTCACATCAATACTAGGCCTATACCTATTAAGTAATATAAGGCATCTCCCTTTGTGGGGCACATGGAGCATCGATTCAAGTGTCCTATTTAGTAGGAGAACATTTTTGTGGTTGACCTTGAGGATATCGATGAAAATCATGAAAATATAACACAAATAAACTCCATCAACACCATGTCCCCTCTTGAGAAAGAAAAAGATTTGAATTTGGGGTCTAGTAGCAGAGTTGGGAAGGAAAGGAATGATGATAAGGGTGGGGAGCCTCCCTCTAACACTCATAATAATTTGTATCCCAAAACCATGGAAAACTATGTCAAGATTTAGAGAAAGCTATAAGAATTAGAAGTTGAATTTAATCTTCATAAAGCCTTTCTTAGATAATTCATGAAAAATACCATACCCACTTGAAGCAAGAAATTAGACAAATCAATCAAAAGGATGAGATATATTACATCAAAGAAAAGGAGGTGAAAATATTATCCATGATTGAATCACTTACTGAATGAGTCTATAATATAGAAAAGGAAAATAAAGACCTCAAAGATAAGCTTTCTATTCTGGTCAACTTTAGCAAAGTCACTATCAACAATGCCATGAATAGCATGGAAGGACTATCCATGTGCTTCAATAATAAGGAAGAGACTACTAAAGGAATTAGACCTAAAACAAATCTCAAAGGAATTTTCATTGGTAGTGGGGAGTTCAACATCAATAGATTCATTGATAAAAACCTCAAGAGCATGATCAAAGAATGGTCCAAGGCTTATGAAAACTAGAAAATCTTCAACTGTTGATTATTTCAAGTGCTGGCTTGGTCTAAGTGTGTGCTATTATTTTGTTGTGTTTTTGTTATATTTTTGTTTTTTTGTTCTTTTTTGAACTTTTTGTTCCTTGGGAGCTTAAACTTATCTAGGTCTATGGGCATCCATAGGATTGTTAGCATTGTATGGGTTGGGTCCCCTTAACACCCATTTTTACCCTCAATAAAAACAACATAATAAATTATGAAAATACAGGATTGTAAACACAATACATCAATAATAAGGGACAATAAGTTACATATGAATACCTCCCCTCTCTTTGTAAAGGATAATTTAAACATGTTATATATTTCAATTTAAGTATTGTATTCATCATTTGATATATCTACTAATGGACTTATATAAGTAATTTGTTTTTGTAGAGACCACATATTTCCTCTCAAAGTGAAATTTATTAACCATACTTGTGAAGCTTTAAAATATTTTTTATTTGATAATATTTCACTAGAAAAGGAGTTTGTATATACTAAAAATTATTAGTCATAATGATAAAAAAATCTTATTTCTACACCTCTAATGAAAATCCACATGTCTTAAAATAACACATATTCAACATGGGTTAAGAAACAAGTGAACACATATAATTAATCCAACAAGAGTGAACCATGATAATTTTAAAAACTTAGGGAAATTAAAAGTTCAACATTGAATAAGTTACTTGATAAGAACATAATTTTATGTCCTTCCATCAAGTGTTATGGTTGGGTTTATGTGCCATAAAATTGTCATTCAAAATTATTTTTAAAATATCATAGGATCATTGGTAATGTAATGAATCGGTGTATTGATTTGAAAACATAAAATACAAGATCTTATTAATAGTGGTGGATTTAGGTATGATACATCTATTTAAAAACTATAATAATCAAGCATACCTTCAAATATTTGGAAACCTACTACAATTATCATTCTATCTCTTAAAGAAGAATTACCTAAAGAATATTTTCCTAAGAAAGAGATTTCTAAGAATGAAGATTCAAAGTAATACATACTTAATAAGACTAGTGTTTTAAATAATGTGTCCAATATTCCAATCAAGAATTGTGTTTTAACTGTATAACCCTTGGTCATTAGTATTTAAATGGAAAGACAAAATATAATAATATTATGGTTGATGACACTGTTAAGGTCAATATATGTACCATTAATTTTATTAGATATTTTTGATATGACATTGAAAATTTAAATGAGTTATTTGAATAAACATGCCATATTAGGATACATTGAACTACTTATATCTCTTGGTATCAAATCATGTATTTATACTTTCCATGTTGATCCCATTTTTCTTAAGTACAAAGTTTTATTAATAACTACATGGATAAAATTGATGGATGCATTAGTAGACAAGAATTGTAATCATATTACATTTTATTTCTAAGGTGATAATATTTCCATTTAAAAATGTACAAGTAAAAGTGAAGAAGAACATCCCAAGATGGATAAAATAAAATACATAATGATGATACTATAGAAGAAACAAAACAACTTGAGTTATGCTCACCTAAAATTCCATCTTCTATACAAGAAAATTTTGATTATAAGGATATATTTCAATGTATGGGATTTGATAATAATTACATGGTTGATTTGGATCCATCACCTTATCATATTATGAATTTTTCACAACCACATACCAAATTATTATACTTGAATAAGTCCACTTACACGAATATCAATTTTTAGCCTTTGGTAACGTACCTTGGGATTAAAAAACTTATCATATGAGACTTACATTATATAACTATAATAATAAATTCACAAATAGATCTAGAAAAATTATGGTGGAATTGTATTTTAATTTTTTCATTTATTTGTAATCTACTTGGTTGAAAAATTATTATCTTTATGACATTTCATGATTTATTTCCACTTGCATTTGACTATTACTTTCAAAATTTTACTTATCTATTTTTATTTTGCTTGCATGCATTTATTATTAGGTTTATTTTTTGGTCACCACATGTCCTTGGAACCTTTTTTTCACATTATATATATATCTTTGCATAAATTTTACATGATACAATTCATACATATAATTAGATTCTGTTAGACCCCACTAGCCTAACTAATAAACACACTATTTTTTTAAATATATTTATGTTGAGATTAATTACATACAAACATATACATCTTGAAAAAAAAATGACTCACATGTAATAGAAGTTAAATTCATATTATCATACTATCATAAAAACCCATTTAATACTCAAGAAGTAAACTAGTATATATGTCAAAAATATATCCATCATACATGATAAAAAAATTGCATCACTGATGATTTAATCCATAATTCAATCTTAAATGTATTTATAACCACTGTTGTTTTTATTTGTAGTATAATATATATTTATATAACTAATAGTATTTTGAATATACATCCATAATAATGTACAATAATGTATAATGTTAATTATACATAAAAATAAGTACATAAGTATAACACAAGCTACATAAAACAATTCCATGAATCATCACATACCTTGAGTATAATTCCATCTGGTTGAATCAACTAATAGAGGGAGATAATCATATGATATTTTTACCTATAACCATAGACCAATGGTCTCTTGCACACTTTCATTTTGGGAATGGCCCTACCCTTCATAGAAGCCATGGAATCCATTCCTCTATTTAAATTATAACAACAAATATGTAAACTAGTAGTACAGTGAAATGATAATGTCTCAACAATAACATTACTTTGGACAAAGTTTTTATTATATAATTTGGGATATAATCTAAGTCATTTTCACTCACACAGAACTAATATATAACCAACATTATAACTCATATAGTCTAAATTCAAGAGTAGACTAGTATAATATCATGCAACAAATAAATGATTTAATGATTATAAGCTAAGAATCGAACAACCATAAGTCAAGAATTCCACCTAAATTCAAATCCATAAAATTAGATAAAAATAAGATTTTTATTTTGTAATGGTTATGATAATATCAAGTTATTCTATGTTTTGAAATTATCCTACCACCATTTCCATATGTAGGTAATTATGACAACTATATCATAACTGAATATACTTTTAAATTTTTTTATTGTATTGAGGAAACATCACAACCTATTCTCGTACACTATTCCTTAGAATTTTCCTTAATATTTACACTTAGAGAATAACTTTAAATCAATACATATTCCTTATTCAAACTCAAACTCTCTATAATAGATAGTCAATACATCCCTATCATTTATTTATATGAAAACAAGTTAAATTTGAATAGCCATATTGGCCTAACCTTGTCTATATTTCTATTTACCTAATGTACTTATATGGGCACCCTATTTATAATCCAATTCAAAACACTTAAAGAAGGAAAGTCTGAATTATAAGAATAAAATCAAGTTTAGATATTTTTTACTCTTTTATTTATATGGATTTATGACCATATTTATTAAACATACAACTAAATATTTTTTGAAGTCATAATACTAAGAATAGAGTATTGACATAAATGCTCTCATATTCACACACACACACACACACACACACACACACACACACACACACACACACACACACGTTTTTATAATATGACTTGAACTCAAAATATGATGATAGTCAATAAATAAATGGGAATAATTTTAATTTTTATAGTTTTGTGTTCAAATAAAAAGCTTTGGAATATGTACATATATATAAGGGATCATGTTATATAGATGGAAACTTTGGCATGTGTATTGATGATTTGTGAAACAAAGATCACTTTCTCTTGTTTAAATATTCTAGTGGTATCGAAGGAATCAACTTAATAGGTGACTATTTAGTCAATGAAATGAAAATTTTAAATTATTTATTCAATACCACAAGAATATAATCAACATATAACCATAAAAATCATTTAATGTAATAAATTTTTAAAAATCATGATCATAATCATAATATAACATGTTCAATAACTATCAAAATTAATATATCTATTAACTAAATAACATATATAAATATTGCTCATAAATAAACACCAGACCTACCATAAATTAACACATAATCCATTGATTAATACTTCAAATATCCATAGGAAAAAATAGATGTGACATCTTCCCCATAGAACTGGTCATCATTTCGATGACACTTATTTCAAATAATAATTTTGAAATGTAAAAAAGTTTGGCATAATTTAAAATGTTTTAGCAAAAAATCAAATGATATTCAGTAGAATATCAAGTAAAAAAATGAGGAAACAACATCAAAAAATATTCATGGTCTTTCCATATTGCACTATCTTCAAAATATCGGTCCCACTGAACCTTACACTATGATACTTCTCTATTACACAAGCTAAGATTGTGAGTATCAATTATTTTGATTGGTTTTACTGTGATCACCCTTGGATCCTAAACTTATAATGCATTCCAATCCAAAACATGTGTAGGATCAATAATATAATTTTTAAAATATGAAACACAAAAATTATTATGCATTTGTGTTAGATCTAATGGCAATGCAAGCCTATACATTACTGGGTTGATCAATTCTAGGACCTCAAAATGACACACATATCTAGGTGACAATTTTGATGATTTATCAAACTTTATTACACTCTTTTAGGGTTTAACCCATAGAAAAAATTTATCCCCAACTAAAAATTACCTTGATATTATTTTAAAATCAACATAGATTTTCTATCCATCATTAGCATCATCCAAAATCTGTCTTATTAATTTCAATTTTTCTTCCATTTTAGCAAGCATGTCAAGTCTAAATACACTTGATATTCCATCTTGTCCCAATTAATTAGTATTTTACATCTCCTATCATATAATGACTTGAAATGATCCATTTTAATAGATGATTCATATGAGTTGCTATAAGAAAACTCAACCAAATGTAGGTATTATTCCTATTTGTATTACTATTCCATGTAATATATTCTCAACAAATCCTCCAAGATTTGATTTATCCTTTCTATTTTCTCATCCATTTTTGGATGGTAAGTTTTACTAAAATTTAGATAAGTTATTAATATTTAATTTAAAGTTTTCCAAAATATAGAGTTCATCTTAGGGTTCCTATCTAAAATAATATTTTTAGGAAACCCCTATAATCTATAAATATCTTTCACAAACATCTTAAAAAGCATAGGTGCATCATAAATTATATTACAAGGAATAAAATGAACTACCTTTGTTATTTTATCCACAACTACCAAGATCATATCATCATGATTCCTAGACATATGCAAACCTTGGATAAAATCCTTGTTAATTGCTTTCCATTTCCAGTCAGGTATGAAATATGGGTATAACAACCTAGTTTGATGCATGTGTTCAACCTTGAATCACTGTCACTCTAAGAATATAGAGATAAAATTAGATACATCTTTATTAATTTATTTTTATAAATACAAGGGTTTTAACTCTACTACCAGTGTAGTTACTCTAGGATGCCTTGAATATGGAGAATTGTGTAATTCCTTTAGCATAATGTTCCTTAATAGGCACATAAATCTTGCCTTTGTACCTTAAAATTCCATTATTTTCAAACTAAAAACTTTGATATCTATGATATTGTGAGTTTTTATCTAAAGTGTTTCTCACTTGCTCATAAAAATTATGACTAAGTGATAATTTTACTACATAATCTCGAAAGGTGCTCCTAATTATAACATAAGTTGTAATATATATTATATGACTAAAGGAATTTGATACTCTATTTTCCTTTCCATTAATGTATTTGATATCAAAATCATAATATAAAATAAACTTTAACCATCACCTTTGGTGAGAATTGAGGTTGGGTTGGGTGAACATATACTTAAGACCTAAATTATTAGTCTTAAGCTTTAAGGGTTTACCCAAAAATAAATGCCTCCAAACCTAAAAGGCATGTAATATAATAACTAATTATAGATAATGAGTATCATAATTTTCTTCATAAGGCTATAGTTTTATAGATTCACAATCCATAATTGAACCATATTGTATAAGCACTCCTCCTAAGCCATTTCTTAAAGCATCTATTATCACTAAGAAATGACCATTCAGATTCAGGATCCATAATACTGGTGTAGAAGTGACCCTCTATTTTAAGACATAAAAATATTCTTCACATTTATTTGACCATAAAAAATGTTACTCCTTCTACTGAAGAGAGATGATTGGGTTAGCTATCTTGGAAAAATTTGGTACAAACTTCCTGTAGTACCCTTCTAATCCCATGAAACTACACACCTCATGCATATTTTTAGGTGGTGGTCAATCCATGATAGCATTAATATTAGATGGATCCACTAAATTTACCTCTACAAAATGATTTTTCCCAAGTACTATACTCTTTTCTGAAAGAAAACACACTTAGATAACTTAACATCAACATTATGTTTCTGTAATCATTGAAAAACTAACCATAAGTGTTCCACTTATTCTTGTTCATTCTTAAAATAAATGAGGATGTCATAAAAAAATAATAATATAAATTGACTGAGATAATATTTAAACACACTATTCATGAATGTTTTTGGTGCATTTGTTAACCTAAAAGGAAGCACTATGAACTCGTAATGCCCATAGTGAGTTCTGAAAGCTATTTTCAGAATATCCTCATCTTGAATCCTTAACTGATAGTATCATGCATGAAGATAAATATTTGAAAATATTGTATCACCACATATTTTATCAAAAATATCATTGATATAAGGTAATGGATTCCTATTCTTGATCATTGCTTTATTAAGAATGTAGTAGTCTATGTATAAATGAAGGGTTCCATCCTTCTTCACGAAAAAACTATAGGTGCACCCTATGGTGAAACACTTGGTTGAATCAAAACCTTGGCCAACATATCTTGAAGTTATGCTTTCAACTCAATTAGATTTGTTGTCATCATCCTATAGGGTAATTTATATTATGGTTCTAGCTTAAGAATGATATCAATAGTGAAATCAAATTCCCTTTTTAGAGGTAACCTTGGAAATTCATCTGGAAAAACATCCTAAAATTTTTGTAGACAAGGATAATCTTCCAAGGTGGGTTCTTTGGATTATACTACTTCATCCATTTTGATAAGGAATGCTTGACATCCCTTACATTTATCCCTCTTTAACTGAATGGTAAAATTTTTCCAAAGCTTAAACCTCTTTTGATTCCTTGGATTTGGGTTTGGTTTCCAAAATATTCCAAACATTTAACCATTTTAAGGAAGTAATCAACTTTGGATTTATGCCTAGAAAGCCAATTCACTCCTAGGATAATATCATATGATCCTAGTAGTGTTGCATGAAGATCCATAACTTTGATAAATTTTCTAAACTAGATGTCAGCCTTTATGAGACATATTTTAACCTTAACTTTAGACTCATTTACATATTATCGTGACCATACATTTTCCATATAACCATCTTTTATAGATAATTTACTCAATATTCTAAGAGAGATAAAACATTCACTAGATCTAGTATCAATCAAAATAGTAATTATATGACCAAACAAAGTACCTAATACTGATGGGAGAGGTTTGAAATTTAACCTACTAATTATCCACCATTATGTGGTATGCTTTTTTAAAGTTACCTATTATGAAAAAAGGTTGTGTTCTTATTTTTTTCCATCTATCTTCTACTAAGGAAAATCTTTGGCATAATGATCTCCTCCACAAGTAAAAAATCCTCTTGGAGGTCCCTGTAGACACCAAAATCATGTCTACTCCCTGGTTGACTCCCCCTTGGTCCCTTTCCACTTCAACATGCCCCCTATGTCTTATTAATTTAAAATAATTATCTATTTTGAATTAATAATTCCCTCTCTCTCTCTCTCCTTGACACCTCACCACCCTTGGATGCCTCTCCTTGGATGCCTTCATCACCCCATGCCAAGTCTTAAATGCCTGGACCCCATTTCATCCCTTCCACTATACTCTCATGCTCATTTAACCCACCTTTGACTATTTTCCCACGACCAGCTGACCTCGGCAGATGGAAGAACAAACAAAAGGCTATTTTTAGCCCTTTTTCCTATTCTTTGGCTGTTAATGTCAGTCAGTAGTCAGCCGACATCAGTGGTATCACTGATGTTGGTTGCCTTCAAAATAGCATTCTGTGTTCAGGATCTGTAATCCTTCAATTTTCCAATCAGCCAACCTTCCAATCTTTTGACCTCTCTCGCTCCCTCTCCCCCAAACTCACAACAAGCATCACAGGGTACAGGTACTCTGCATCAGTCACTCCACTCTACAGATAGTCTTCTACATCAGCAACATTAGCAACAGGTCTCCTACACTTCTTCTTCAACAGGCAAGAGGTAAGTATTCTTCTTTTGTTTCATCTCAGTATTTCAAAATGCTTTGATAATCAGTCCCCATTTGCTACTTCTAAGTGCTATGAACCAGACTCAGCCATCAACCAAACTAGACTTGACTTCTCCTTGAAAAGGCTGAGAGGCCTTCCCCATGTCCTTATCCCTTTTTCAGCCACACTCTCTGCCCTGTAAACCTAACACAAACCTTGCACAGACTCTTAGACTACCACAGACCATTCTGTCGACCAAAAATTCATCCAGACCCTATCCAAGACCATTGCCCCGACTGACGCTAGCCTCCAAGCCCATTGCCCCTACCAATGTCAGCAGTCTAACTAGCGTTGGCAACCTTAGACCAACCGATGACAACAAACCAACTAGCATCGACAACCTTAGACCAATCGACGATGGCAGACTAACTGGTGTTGGCGACTTTGGAAGGTAGACATCACAATACAGGTACGCATTACCTTTATTTCTTTTGTTTAGTCTTTCATTATTTCTATCTAGCAACATTATCTTTTATCAAAAGTGGACTATCATCCCTCGAGGAAGTCTTTGCACTTCTGGGATCAAGCTTTTGCTTGGCAGCCCGCCATATGTCTATCTAATAATCTCCTTGTTTAAGTGTCTTTCTTCTGCAGGTGTCATCCTCCACAACCAAAGAGGAGTTCTCTCAACGTCTAGATAATGGTGCACAAACCTCATCCAGGTATCATCTAACCCTAGACCATTTTCTTTAGTTTCTTATTCTTTTTGAATGTAGAAAAGCGAAAACTTGTTAGAAACATTCTGGCATGCCTGGTGGGACCCTAGGAATTCTCTTTGGGTTCATACTTTTTTATTCTAAGCAAACTTTTCATATAGGTGCATTAGGTCTCTTCTTGCATCTTTTTCTTCTATCTCTTCCAAAAGACACCATCAGCAAAGTTAAAAAGAATCTTTCTTTCTTTCTTGCATCTTAGACTAGTCAAAGTCATACTCTTCAACCTTTTCTCCACTTGTTTGCATACAAACACACATTTCAATTTGGGCTTAAAATACATTGCATTTCATTTCTTTCTAAATGCATATTTAGTCCACACATCTAGTAATTAAAAACACATCATGAATAAAGCGTAGGCCACTTATGTTACACATCCAAACCACTTACACAAAATCAAACATCTTAACACACCTGAGGCAAGGCCCGACTAGGATTTCATCACCTAGCGGATACCTTACCTGTCCTGGCAATCCCACTTGGACTTCACTACCAAGGGAAAAACCCACTCTGTTCTCTAGCAGAGGATAATCTCTAGGGGAAGTATATACTGGCTAAGTGAGACCAGCTTATCACTGGGCTCGTGAAGTGAGGGGAGCTTACTCCTTAGCACCAGGCCATGTACGGAACCTAACACAGATTTTGAGCACCAAAACTAACCTAAAACCAACCTTAGAATACTTCTTCTAGGACCTATTCTAAAATCCAACTTCTCAAACACACTCTAAGGCATAAGCCAACATGATTCTAAAAGCTTATTCTTAGGATTTAACATTTAGGATCTGCCTGTCTTCATTTATTTTTCTGTTTCTATCTAGTTTTTTGAGCTAGTGAGGACATTTTCTTCTTTCTTCCAAAAACTCTCAAAATCTCTAAGTTTTTGGAAAAACACAGTAACCGACATCAATTTTACCACCGATGTTGACAACCTTTCCTCACCGGCATCGGTTATTTGATCGACATCGGCAATCTATTTCACTGACATCATTTTTTCTACCGACGTTGGTCACTATCCAATTTTTTTCTCTAAACAGCAAGCTTAAAACCCAACTTTCTTGCTATCCAACATCCATTTTGGTTTTTTGAGATTGAAAAACATAGTTTCTGAAACTTGAACCTCTTGCCTTAAATGGTTTTTACACGCACTCAAACCAAGACTCTTGTCGACCACGCAAGGCAACAACAGCTTCTGCCTTCGCCTTCCATAACCAATCCTCTAATGGAGTATCATTCAAAGACCGAACATATTCCTGCCTGGCCAACCCTGACATGACCATCTATTGTTCCTAAAGGGGATCAAGACTTCAAATAGTTCCTTGACCTCAATGTTAAGGCCCTTCAACATTATCTCATGAGAAGCCAAACACGAGACTCTTCAGGCAACCCAGTCTATGGGATGCCAACCTCCTTAACTGAAGCAGTAACAATATCGACAGCATCTACTACCCAACCCATGACCACTCTAGCCTTTGCTTTGACCATCAACCTGACCATGTCTAATATTCAAAGTGTGGCTTCTCCTTCTATCTCTGGGCCCACTTCCATCGGGGTTTCATCCCCCCATCAACCATAGACTATTTAACAAAATTCTACCCCTTTCCAAAATCTAGTTGTCTCCATCCCGCCTACTCTTGCCCCTATCAACACAAGAGTAACTACCTACCCTTCAACTAGTTATGCCACCCCTCAACCACCTTTGGTGGTCCCTATTCAATTTGTGCCCTCTAACTCCATGGCACAACCACCCCTGGCTTCCACATCTATCCCAATGACTAGTTATCAATACGTTGCGCCTATACAAGTGCAACCGACTATGTCATATGCCTCTTCTAGCACCTTCCAAGCACCTTACAACCTAGGGGGCACCCCATCTACCAATCCATCAGTCGATCTCATCAAGATGTTGATGGACAAAATATCTAGTCTTGAGGTTTCCATTTTCGGTTCAAGCAATGCTCTTTCATATGACCAAATTTGCAACGAACCCATCCATCCCTCTGTCCCAATCCGGCCATATCCCAGTCAATGGGAGCTTCCTAAGTTTACTCACTTCCAGAGTAAGGAATACCTACAACAACATCTACAAGCATTTAGACATGCTTATTATCTCATAGCCCATGATGATGTGTTACTGCTACGCACATTCCCCATGTCACTTTCTGGCCCTGCCCTTGACTGGTATAGCTCTATTACCAGTCACTCTCTCTTTTCCTTCACTCAACTTGCCCAATTATTTCTTGACCATTTTTCAAACAATATCACCAAAAAGGTCTCCATTACAGACCTCTACTCTATCAAGCAATTTGATGACAAATCAATAGCTGATTTTGTCACCCGTTGGAGAGGCTTAATCAACCAACTTCCTTCCCTTTACCTCAACCTGAGCTCATTGAGCTCTTCTCTTGAGCATGTGCCACACACATCTCATCCACCTTGTGGGTTCAAACATTTCACACTTTTGATGAAGCTTTCACCATGGCCCAAAAGCTTGAACTTCCTGCTATTGAAGAAAATAGGGTCAAATTGCATAATACCAACGCAAAAACTGATGACCCTTCTTCTTCCAGATCTTCTTCTTCCCACTCCAAGTCTAAAGGAGTGGCAAACACTTTGGTTGTTAGATCACCATCCTTGACAATGATCGACCAACCTAAACCTTCAACATCACAAAGCATCACAAAACAATTCCAACAACGGTACATACAGCGTAAACATACTCCTATAAGAGAATCATACGCTTCCATTTTGGATAAACTTGTCAAGTAGGGGGTACTCAATCTCCCTCAAATCTGACCACCTCAATTCGACTCCTTAAAAGCCCTCCCTACATGGTATAGGGAGAATGACTTCTATCACTATCACCGTGTCCAAGGCCATGACATAAACAACTACCAAACCTTCAAGAACATTGTCCAAGACATGATAGACAAGGGGGATCTTGTTTTGGATAACCCAAACATACCACCCAACCAAAACATTAATATCTTCAAACAACCTTTTCCTAACCATCCCAATGCCTAGACCATGGCTGATAGCTCCCAAGAGCATGATATATGCACGGTCAACACAGTCTCGCCTCTTGTCCCTGACCAACCTCCTCCATAGGTAGAAGAGCCTTCTCCTATTAATTCTCCATCGACCTCTCTTATAGTGGAGGATGCTTCAACCATACTAATGCCATTAGCCCCACCTCCATCCTTCCTCCTACTGATGGAGGACCATACCCTTCCTACTCCTCAACCATAAGTAGAAGGCACCATCATCCCTGTCCTCTATCCTCTTGAGGAGTCACATTCTCCAATTTCTTCTCCACCAAGAGAAGACCCTGTCTCTTCACGCACTTTGACTGAGGAAGACCCAGTGATGATTTTCTCTTACCTTTTGCCTAAGATCGCTACATCTCACTCACCCCCATCCATATTTGAACCCAAACCTGTGCAGGCATCCATCATGCCCAAAGAGATTAAATCTCTCGACATTCAGCCTATATCAAACCTCACTCACCCACAAGTGAGGGTAGACTCTAACCTTGCCTCACACAATCGTGGCCCTCAAACCAAACCAAAGAAGGCCACTAAACCACACTGGAGAATTCCTCCCCCACCTTCATCATTGCCCTCTATTTTGGGACCACACCCATCCACCTTAATAAGAGTGCTTCCTACTCCAACGCCTCACAGAGGCAAATTGCCTCCATTATTCCCTTTACCCATTAAACATATATTTCCTCCAAAATGACCAATGCCTCCTATGCCTCCAAAAAAAAAGTCATCAACCCCTACTACAACAAAACATGTAGACCCATTGGCAGGTTCTTATGCCTTGCTGTTACGACAATTGTTGCAGTCTTCTCACATCAGTCTTTCACCTCTTAAACCATACCAATCTCTTGGACCAAAACCACCCTAGTTTGATGACACTAAAGTTTGTGCATATCATCACACGCTGGGACATGACACTAAGCATTATTGTGCCCTCAAGGTTGTCATTCACCAATGCTTAGAGAAAGACACCCTTCTTCTTGACCATATTATCAACAAACCTTCAACATCATCCCATGCTTCCCATACCTCCTCACCTTCACACTCATCAACTCTCAGATCAAGACTATCTTGGTTTGACAACACTAAATTTTGTCACTATCATCACACATCGGGACATGACACTAAGCGTTGTTGCACTCTTAAAGCTGTCATTCGTCAACATCGAAAAAAGGATACCCTTCTCATCAAGGATCCTCTTGACTACCCCTTTGCCAAATATTTGACACCATCACATGCTTCACAAACATCATCACCTAAATCGGGATCTCAACACCAGACTATTATCCCTCCACCACCTTTAACCCCATTATTCGAAATCAACATAGTCAACTTGACCACCAACCCACCAACCCAAAAGGATAAAGGGAAAAGACATGTTTCTATCCCTTGGACATCCCCATCTACCAAGCCTTCACCATAACCAAAACCCAAGGTTACGGTCTTGGGCACATCTCGACCAACATCCTCAAAGACAATCCCTGACTCCATGGTGAAACAACCTCACCACACGACCCCTATGAAAATGTCTTTGTATGATCTCATACAAAACTCTCCACAACATCATCAAACTTTGATCCAAGCCTTACAATCGATGGAGGTCCAACCTGATGACCCCCAACCATTAGGCACTTTAATCAAATCATTACCAACCATTGCCTCTGTCACCATCCATGATTTTGAGATTTCTACCTCCAACCTGGTAGATCAAGATCTTGCCCTCTCAAACTAAATCTATCAAACATTCTCCCTAGCAACTAGGGGAATTTGACCTTACCCTGACTATCATAACCTCAACCAAACATTGACCAAATATCAACCAGTCTCAACCAAGTATCAACCAACATCAACTAACCTCGACCAAACCTTGACCAAACATCAACCAACCTTTTAATCATATCAATCGACCAAACATCAACCCCAACCAACCTTGACCAAACATACCAACCAAACATCGACCAAACATATCAACCACCTTCATGCCAACAACATATCAACCACCTTCATGCCAACAACATATCAATCAACTTCATGTCCAAACATCAACCAACTTATTAATCATCTTTAACATGTGACCAATTTGGAAAGAAGTAAATAAGGTAAGTTTGCTCCTAATTGGCTCAGACCTTACATCATCACACACAAGTATGGGTTAGGGACTTATCATCTGTCTTCTCTTGAAGGCCGACCAAAACCTGAGCCTCTTAATGCCTTACATCTGTGACCATTCTACTGTTAGTCAAGTACTCATTCACTTGACATTTAACTTGAGCTCGTCCCTTGAGCAATCTTGGTCCTCTTAATCTTCATTCCTTTCAACCCTATTCCCCTAAAACAAACCCTATGTAACCCTTTTATAAAGTATGAATGCTTTGTCTTAATAAAAGGGATCCCTTGAACTTCTATAGTCTTGTCCATGACTCAATTCTATCAAAAATAAATTAAGATGTCAAAAATATCAAAAGGTCACAAACTCTAAAGGTAGACTGCTCCCTTGAAGGACATCTGTATCATCATTGCTGTAGCTAATAGACTGCTCCCTCGAAGGACAACTATTCAAAACTCTCAAATATATATAAAGCAAAAATATAGACCACTCCATCGAAGGATGGCTATGCTTAAAATCTTGCTACAAATAGCACTCTCTTAGAAGCTTCTCGCATCGATCAGCTTCACAAAAGACCCCAAAACAAAATGACATCTCTATGTAGACTTCTTGCATTGATCAGTCTGCTCTCAAAAAAAAAAAGGTCATGGACTTGAATTGTAGTCATTCTTAGGGTCTCCTATAAAAAGGGGCAAAGTTATCCCTACTAAAAGGGGTTACCCTATCCTCACATATCATATCACCTGCTCAAGGGATTTTGAGCTCATTTTAATGTCAAAATGATTCGATTATTTCTCTAACACAACCAATGGTCAATGACGTGATGTATGAACGAGGCTTTTGTTTCTAAAACCTCCTACCTATGCTATCGTTATGGTCCCTGTCAATGAAAGAGCAACATGCCTTTCACTTCTTATCCATAACTTGATCACATTATTTACCAACCAAACCTTTTTTAGACCATAAAACGTCATCATAGCCTATTCATACTAGTTTCTATGGACACCAATACACATGGAAACTATTGACCACACAATTTATGTCAAACATAAACCATTACTTGCTGAGGCATAAATAGACTCAATTCATTTTTAGCATACATCCATCACCGATATGGACACTTGCTAGGGATGAAAGACCACTCAACCAATGTTACAAAATACACCATCACACAATATGGAAAAGGCTGTAACATCATCTTACCCTCATCATTCTTAACCATGACCAAAACCAATCATCAAGCATTTTGACTCCTATCCTAAACTACATTGGTCTAAGGCCCTAACGACTGGGGCTATGTAGGCAGCACTCAGATGACATGACGTCTTCTGGAGTTAGCTTAGCCACATCTATTTATTCGTCTATCTGATGGACAAACCATTTTGACCTTTTGACCACGACTTAACCTCGACCAACAAAATCCATAACCTTAACCCTTCCTCCCTTTTAGGGAGAACTACATCGGCCTGAGGCCCTAATGACAGGGGCTATGTAGGCAGCACTCAGGTGAAATGATGTCTTCTGGGGATAACTTGACCACATCCGTTTGTTCATCTACCTGATGGATAAACTATCTTACCTTTGACCATGACTTAACCTCATCCAACCAATCCATAACTTTGACCCTTCCTCCATTTTAGGGAGAACTACATTGGCCTGAGGCCCTTCAATAGGGGCTATGTAGGTAGCACTCAGTCTTCTGAGGTTAGCTTGGCCATTCCTTCATCCGTCCATCTAATGGACCAACTATCTCAACCCACCTCGACCAACGACCTTAGAGTTCATGACTATCTCCGCAAACCACGACCACTTCCAAGACAACATTGCCTTGGTTGTTTTTGCATGTATGCTACCTCATGAATGGTTAGCAAAATTGTCTGCAACCCATATTTCAACCCTCAAAAGTATTGGATCATGAGCAAGTTGATCCCCACTACTTGTGACATTTTCATATTTTCCAAGAGCACTTCCTGAGCTCAGGATACTTAGAACACGATGACCATTGGAGCTATAGCTTGGATCAAATAACCCAATCAACTATGACTAAATGTTGGGGCCTAATTATTTCAATTTTAGCACTCCTCAACCCTTGACTTGTGACAATTTGACCTGACCATCTCATGAAGTGGTATGCACAAATCTCAACTATTGTAGTGTTCACACTCCATCTTCACCATATCCATCCTCTATCTTTCAAATTGGTACCCGATTTTAGGTTCCCTTCCCTCAACTCCTGCTTTGAGAGGGAATACCTCATACTATAATCAGGGTAGCCTACATTCATTTTTGTCTTGCAGTTCACCAAAACAACTAACAAGATGAAAAGATCTCATCCCATACCTGGGGAAATCAACTCTTGTTTTTGTCTTGAAGTTCGTCAAGAACAACCAACAAGACAAAAAGGGGCAAATGTAGACACCAAAATCATGTCTACTCCTTGGTTGACTCCCCCTTGGTCCCTTTCCACTTCAACATGCCCACTATGTCTTATTAATTTAAAATAATTATCTATTTTGAATTAATAATTCCCTCTCTCTCTCTCCTTGACACCTCACCACCCTTGGATGCCTCTCCTTAGATGCCTTCATCACCCCATGCCAAGTCTTAAATGCCTAAACCCCATTTCATCCCTTCCACTATCCTCTCATGCTCATTTAGCCCACCTTCGACCATTTTCCCATGACCAGCTGACCTCGGTAGATGGAAGAATGGACAAAAGGCTATTTTTAGCCCTTTTTCCTATTCTTTAGCTGCCAACATCGGTCAGTAGTTGGTTGACGTCGATGGTATCACCGATGTCGGTTGCCTTCAAAACAACATTTTGCATTTGGGATCTGCAATCCTTCAATTTTCCAATCAGCCAACCTTTCAATCTTCTGACCTCTCTCGCTCCCTCTCTCCCAAATGCACAACAAGCATCATAGGGTATAGGTACTCTGCATCAATCACTCCACTCTATAGGTAGTCTTCTACATTAGCAGCATTAGCAATAGGTCTCCTACACTTCTTCTTCAGTAGGTAAGAGGTAAGTATTCTTCTTTTGTTTCATCTTAGTATTTCATAATGCTTTGATAATCAGTCCCCATTTGCTACTTCTAAGTGCTATGAACCAGACTCAACCATCAACCAGACCAGACTTGACTTCTCCCTAAAAAGGCTAAGAGGCCTTCCCCACATCCTTATCCCTTTTTCAGCCACACTCTCTGCCCTGTAAACCCAACACAAACCCTGCACAGACTCTCAGGCTACCACAAACCATTCTACAGACCATTTTGTCGACTGAAAACCTGTCCAGACCCTATCCAAGACCATTACCCCAATCGACGCCAGCCTCCAAGCCCATTGCCCCTACCAACATTGGTAGGCTAACTAGCATCAACAACCTTAGACAAACTGATGACGTCAAACCAACCAGTGTCGACAACCTTAGACCAACTGATGACGGCAGACTAATTGACATCGGTGACTGTGGAAGGCAGATAGCACAATACAGGTATGCATTACCTTTATTTCTTTTTTTTAGTCTTTTATTATTTATTTCTAGCAACATTATATTTTATTAAAAGTGGATTGTCATCCCTCAAGGAAGTCTTTGTACTTCTGGGATCAAGCTTTTGCTTGGCATCCCACCATATGTCTATCTGACAATCTCCTTGTTTAAGTCTCTTTCTTCTACAGGTGTCATCCTCCACAACCAAAGAGGAGTTCTCTCAATGTCTGGATAATGGTGCGTAGACCTCATCTGGGTATCATCTAACCCTAGACCATTTCCTTTAGTTTCTTATTCCTTTTGAATGTAGAAAAGCAAAAACTTGTTAGAAACAATCCCTTTTTTAATCGTAATTTTCAACCTTAAACACTTATATTAAATTGCCTCCTAGTTTCATATTCTGAAAGTATTACCAAACCTTGTGTTTTGACTATTGAACCAATTATTGGAATTTCCATTCCATTTCTAGTTCTTCTTTTCAAAATGTGTCTTAAAACTACAAATTTTTTTCTTATAGTTATCTCTAACCTCTACTAGTGATTTTACCTTCTATTCCTGATTTATAGCCTTTTCAAACACTTGATCCATAGTGGATGGTCTATGTACATCTATTTCACAACCAACTTAGGTTTTTAGGCCCATAATGAACTTAATAATATGTAAATTATCATCTTTATGGTACTATAGAACATATTTTAAGAGTTCAATAAACTACTCCTAGTACTTGTTCATTGATAATTCTCTTTACATCAAGTTCTAAAAATCTATCAAGTTTTGATCAAAATAAAGTTTAGGTAACCACTCTGATCTAAAAAGAGCCATAAATTGCTCCCATGTGGTGGTAGTATAATCTAGATTCATTTCATGCTTTTTTTAACCCACCAAGTTACTACTTCACTAGCTAATTGGTAAGTTGCCAACACAACCTTAGTGACCTCGAGTAATTTAGAATTTTAAATTACTTTTCCATATCTATGAAAACATTTTTAGCTCCATCACCAAAAACCATGCCATAAAACTTGGGAGGATTTGATTTATTCATGTCCCATGTTATCTCTATAGTTACTTAAGATCTAATATCTTGGTGCACTTACTTATGCCTTTGTTCCTGAGGAACTTCCTATTCAATAGGGTGTTCTTTAGATACCTCTTATTCATTTTGATCTTCAAATCCATGAACCTCTCATTTAAGGTTTACTTTATGGTATCGATTCTTGTTCATAATAGTGGAAATTGGATCAAGTTTTAAAGTCAAATTTGTCACTAGCTTATTGGGATCAACCTAAGGGTTCACACTCGAAGGACCCTCACCAACCAATCTGCCTCACCCCATTATCCTTTCTATAAAATTAGGGGAATAAAATTTATGTTAGTGGACTCATTAGGTTAAAGAGATAAGCCTTAAGCTATGATACCACAATGGTAGACCCCACTGGGCTAAATAACAAACACACTATGTTTTTGTTTATATATATATGTTAATATTAATTACAACCAACCTTTTAAATGTTTAGAAATAAATGATTCATAAGAAATAGAATCTATAGTCATATTATCCCACTGACATAACAACCCATTTAGTACTCGATAAGTAAACTAGTCTATATGCTAAAAAACTATCTGTCATACATAATAATAATGAAACAAGTACAAAAATATTGATTTAATCCATAAATTAATCTTAAATATATTTATAACCATTTCTATTTTTATTTTAAATATAATAGATGAATACACAACCACTATTGTGTTGAATATACATCTAAAATAAATTACAATAATGTACAATATTAAATATACATAATAATAAATATAAAATTATAAAATGAGATACATAAAATAGCTCTCTAAATCATCACATAACATACACATAATTCCACCTGGTCAAATAAACTAAGAGAGGAAAGCATCATCCAAGTGATTTACCTCTAACCACATACTAATGACCTCGCACACCTCTTTCTTGGGAGTGGTCCTACCATTCATAAAGGGACAAAAATAATAGTGTAGACATCAATAAACAACCAAAACTCATGTGCACTAACACTATTACATGAAATAAAAAAATAGACAATGGAATCCATTATTTGATCAAAATTATATTAATAATACATGTAAATTAGAAGTATAGTGAAATGATAATGTCTCAACTATAACATTACTTTGGCCAAAGTTTCATTATAGAATTTAGATTTAACAATATGAATCATTTTCAATCACATAGAACTCTCTGCTACTGAGTCATGACATAATGATATCATGGGGTATGTATATGAGTTACCCACTATGATACTCACATATGTACCTATTGTGATCCAAACATAGTTTGTAAATAAAGATTCAAAAGTAGAGTAATAAAATACCATGCAATAGTGAAAGACATAAACAATCACAATCAAGAATCCAATTTAACTCCATAATATATATGTTTATTAAGATAGAATAAGAATCAATTCTTATTATGTTTTAATTCAAACATATCTTTATAATATATAGCCAACATTATATCCCATATAGTCTAGATTCAAGAGTAGATTAGTATAATATCATGCAACAAATAAATGATGTAATAATTATAAGCCAAGAATCCAACAACCATTAGTCAAGAATTCTAGTTGAATTCAAATCCATAAAATCAGATAAAAAAACATTTAATTCTATAAGGATTATTTTTATATCAAGTTATTAGATATTTTTAACTTGTCCTACCACCATTTCCATATGGAGGTAATTATGATAACTATATCATAATAGAATATACTTTTACCATTTCTATTGCATTGAGGAAACATCACATCCTATTCTAATAAACTATTCCTCATAATTTACCTTAATATTTACACTTAGATAATACCTTTAAATCAATACATTTTCCTTATTTAAACTCAAATTCTTTATAACAAATAGTCAATACATCCTTATCATTCCTTTAACTAAAAACAAGTTAAATTTGAATAGCCATCTTAGCCTAATATCCTATATATTTATATTTACCTAAGGTCCTTATATGGGCACCCCTATTTATAATCCAATTCAAAACACTTAAATAAGGCAAGTCTAAGTTATAATAACATAATCGATTTTAGATAATTTTTACTCTTTTCTTTATAGGGATTTATGACTATTTATATTTATTAAACATACAACTGAATATTTTTTCTAAGTCATAGTGTTAAAAATAGAGTCTTGAACTATAAGCTCTCCTACACACACATGCACTTGCATGTATTTGAATGTGTGCACACACACACACACACACATACATCCATCATATTTATTTAATAGAACCTACATTTAGGTGTATATGAAATAATTTAACATTTGGATTTCATTAACTAAATAGTCACCTACCAAGTTGATTCTTTTAATATTACTAGAATATTAAAACAAGATAAATTGTTAGTTGATATATAATTTAGGTTTGAGTTAAGTTTTCAAAAAACATTCAATACACAAGCCAAAGTTTCCATTTAGATAACATGATCCCCTCTATGTATGTACACATATCGAAGCTTTATATTTGAACACATAGCTATTCAAATTAGAAGGATTCCCATTTATTTATTAACTATCATCCTATTTTGAGTTCAATTTGTATTATAAAAACTAGCTAGATATTAAGAGAAAATCAATGCTCATATTTTATAATACAATTAAATCTACACAAACCTAAGCCTAGTTTCATATTCTGATATAAAATAGAATACAAGAGGGTATAATATTTATGCTACATACATACATGTATCTATACAAGACATATATACATACCTATACATATTGAAATAAGATTAAAATTAAATCATAACTTTCAAGAATGAACCTAGATATAGAATTTCATAGATTACACATTCATTGGTATCTTCATTTAATTAGAGGAGATAAACCTTGGTAAGATAACACTCTTTTCCTAGTATAGGCTTTGGACATTAAAATAAAGGTCATGCATAGATGTAAGAAACATGTAATGTAGAAGGTGTTTCCCCCATGTCCCTTATCCAAGGTAGACATAAAAGTAAATTATAAGATGTGTGATGAATCATGACATAAAATAAAATTAGGATGGTCTTATGCCCTAATGTTGTATTCATTAAAATAGTACCAATTGGTGGCCATAACCATTGATTTGATTTAATAATTTATTTATTTTAACTTTGAATTTTATCCATATCAAATCCAAATCTATGTAAAAATAAAATATTAAAAATATTTTATTTTAAACAAGAAAAGACACAGTCCTGATATCTTAATACTTAGCTCAACACCCTTAGCCTTATAGGCCCAAAAATGGGATTTAAAATCCCACCCTCAGGTCTATAAGCCTAATAGGCTTGGATTTTTGAATAAGAGTACATTCCAAATTATTTTATATAATAAAATATAAACCCCTATTCCAAAACACATAAAAATCATTTTAAAACAAAGCTAATTAAATGACTGACCTAGTATTAAAACATGCTTGTATCCATCTTCTCCTTTTGAAAAAGATGATATTCCCACTTTCTTTTCTTCCTTTTTCCATTTGATGGTGATGATTTAGAGTATTTTCTTTTTCCTCTTCATCTTACTTACATTCATTCCATAATTTTTCATGCTCGACATGACTTCCACAAGACTCCTATTATTTTTCCAATTAATTTTCATGCACATTTGTACATAAATGTATCACTCCCCCACTCTTGTTCAACTCATTATTCCTTTCTTTGTATGTGATCTCAACAGTCGATCCATTTTCAACCTCCAAGACAAGATCAACCCTAAACATAATGATAACCCCAAAACCTAATCCCTTCACATTTCCCCTTTTTATTTGCAAAATGGATCCCTATGATGAGAGGGTTACAAAGGTACCAAATCAATGCCATAATTTTATCCACTAAAATATGTAAAAGCTTATTATGTCTAAAAATTTAAAACAGCTAAAATTAATAAATTTTGGGAGGTTATTTTTCCCTTAAAAGAATCTTAAGATTTTTCCCTTAACAATATTATTTTTATATATTTAAATAAAACTAGATAACTAAATCAATTAATATAATTTCCTTTCAACCTCTAGTTATTCTAAACACAATAATTCAATTTTAAAGTTATATATATTGAAACCAATATAGGATGAACCAATATGATGCAGAAGAAACTAAACTATATTGACACACTTGTGAATTTACTAGGTATAATTTTGTGAGATGTATCATCTCATAATAACAATTAACACCTATATGCAAATTATGACTAATAAAGAAATGAATGCAAACATCATTTAGAATAATCAATGCAAACATAATTTATTCCAAACAAACAATATTGGTGTGTGTACGAGTCTTTTAAACTCTCTCTCTCAATTCCCATTTTAAATATCTTCTCCCACCTCTTTGATGATACTCTCCCTCTACACTATCAGTGACACTAGAAATATCCTACATCTAACTTATCAAACAAACTGGTAATTAGCTTGTATAATGATAATAATAAACATATAACCATAACAACTATGGAATGCAACAAATATGTAAAAATAATGATCATAAGCATAATATACCATATGTAAAAACTATCAAAATTAATATATCTATTAACTAAATAACATATACAAATTTAGCTCACAAATAAACATTAGATCAACCTTAAATCAACACACAATCCACTAATTAATACTTCAAATATCTAAGGGAAAAACTAGATGTGAAAAATTCATAACTATTATACTATATACTTTTTGATAATTAATTTCATATATATTATACCTTAGTGCCATATTTTCAAACTTTATCAATTATTGATGCTTTCTATATTGTAGGAACCCATTGAGTCTCAATCACTCTGGGTGCATGCCTTAAAGGGTGCATCAAGAAAGGGTTGGGTAGACAAGTGGTGCTTCCTAGGATTTTTTTCTCCTTACTACCACTTATTATCAATCCAATGATCTCCTAAAAACATTTCCCTAAGCTTTACCTCTTATTTTTCACCCTTTTCTAGTCATTTTATACCTTCATTAGCCATTCCCTAGCCTAAACCCATTCTTGATAGTTTATGTTACACTATCAGCCCCATCAACCTTTTAATATAATTGATAAAACTTATTTAGGGTCTAGGTCAACCCCTGACCAACCTAGACTGAGACCTAATTTCTTTTTATCAATAATGATACAAGGTCAATTGGGTCGACCTTGTCAGCCTAAACTTTTAGAAAGGATTAGGGTTAGATCTACCTATATAAACACATTCATTTCACCATTCTTAGAGGGAAAAAAAGATTTAACTATTAATTTGTGCTTCTTTACAATATTCTCTTTTGTCATTCTACTTGAAGATTCTTAGCTCAGGGTTTCTACTTGGAGAAGAATCTTGTCTTGTAGAAAAATCTTGGATGCTTTGGCCTTTCTTAGTGATCATTACAAACCACAACAACCTATTTTGAATCACCTTTGGCCAAGGGAGAGATTGAGTCTCGATGGATTAATATTCAAGCTAAGTATCTCTAACTTTGATCCTTGTTAGTAAATAAAAGTATTATAATTAATAACTTTTAAATATATTGCCCTCCCCATGTATTAGGGTTTTACCTATACATAGATTAAATAAGATTCTCTTATACATGTTTAATTTTATGTTTACTAACCCCATTTTGTGCCACAAGCTTTAGTGAGCACTAGATTAGACTTTTACTTTGCTTGTTATTAGTTTAGTGAATATGAAAACATAAGACCTAGTTAGGGCTATTTCATAGTTTTTGATTGATTTGAGGCTTTGGAACCCTCCCTCATGAATTTATTATGGTAAGATATCCCTTAACTAGGTCTAGTAGAGCCATCTTGGTCATGATCCTGAATATATAATGTATCCATAATCGAAAGTGTAAGTAGGATTTATATTGTTTGATCTAGTATTGATTTATAGATCTATTACATTTCCCATTACATACATTCTAATGAACCTGACATGAATTTAACCCTTGTAGGTTTTCTTTCACCCTATAATTTTTATCATTTTATTATATTTTTCCATATTTATAGTACTATACTAAACTAGTTAATATAGTTATAACTTTATGTGTATGTGTTTAACACACATTCACTTTTAAAATGACTCTTTTTATCTATATAAGTCTTCATTAGTTATAGGTTATTGGATTGAGCAGGTTGACATAGTACTCTTCTTTAGTTCTAGATTAACATACATTGTCAAATAGGTCAACTTTGTCTACTAATTCCTTTTTACAGCATACAAGCCAATAAACACTATCAAATCGGTTGATTCTATTCCTTATTATTCTTTAGAATATAGGGGTTGGTATATCTCCATCAAATCGATCAACCCAGGTTATAGAATTTAAAAGTAATAACTAAGGATTTTCAACATATAATTTGTAATATTAATAATCTTCAAGCCCACCGAGGTACCTTTCTTTACATCTTTATCATTTTAGTAATTTTTTTAGTTCTATTTTTATTAAGATAGCAGTCTTTAAAATTATAACCCTATAGCTAACTAGGTCGACATGTTTGACTTAGTTCTGTAGTCTATCTTATGTCTAAGAGACATAGTCAACTTGTTCAACTTTGTTCTTAAAGACCTTGTAAAAAATAGTAGTGACCCCATCAATTCTTATTTGTATTATTTTCATGTAGTGTCATCTAAATTGACTATGTACTATTCTTAATTAAAGAATTAACAACTATTTTCTAGTAATTAATTCACATTTCCATTTTTGTTATTTTCATGATTAGAGTAACTCAAATAGTCTAAATAGGTGGTTTTTAAAATTATCATTTTAGTTACACTATTTTACTCTTTTGCACACACCACCAAATCACATATAATTCAAAATTCATTTAAACACTTATCTTTCCAAAGCCTACCTACTTGGATTTCATCACCAAGGGGGAGGTTGACTTGGTTTTTTGGCCAATTATAAATATGTGGTTAATGGTATATACTATAAAATCATACTTGACACTCTTATCATTATGAGATTATGAAGTAATGGGGTATGCCATAATACTAAGCTAGTAGTACCATTGCCAACATAGATCCCTTTTAGTGCAAACATCTTGAGACCATCTATAGATTGTCATTATATTTCCATATTTTAGCCAACTCTCTTATCATATTTAAATTAAATTTTTCTAATAATATAATAACACTTATGATTATCACTTAGTTAACATTTAATTTTAAATTGGTTATTTTCTCTTTGATCATTACTTATTATATTACAAGAACTTGCATTGGCCAACATTGGTGTAAGGTTTTATGTTGTGTGCCCCAATTGGATGAATTATATTGATCCAATTATTTATGTGTTTACTTTAATTCTTTATTTCAATAATATTTTTACATGTTTCTTTCCTATTTCATAACATTATCATCCTAGTTGATATAGTATCTCACAAACTATGTTTCACCTTCTTGTTTGTAATACGCAATCAATTTGTATGATCATGTCTCTTATCTTTCTATTCTACCCTCTATCCAATAGTCCATAGTACACTCATATGACTTTGTACTCTTATTAGCCTACATTTAATAGTACTCTATCAACCTAGTCAACTTGATACTTATTGGCCAACCCTATCCCTTGTTGGTTAACCCTATTATTTTTTATTGCCAACTTAGTTCTTTGTCTAGTTGTTTCTATCCCTAATTATCCTTCTTCTTTCCTAAATTTTGTTTCTTTCACAAGCATCATGAAATCCCATACCAAAATCTTCTTGGATAACTTAAATCCATTTAGACACTATATGGGATGATATTTTCTTATTATCTTTTCTTCCTTTTTCCAACCTTTAGGGCATCTTGCAATGCCCATCCATAAATCTAATTACCCATTTGGGTATCTTACGATGCCCATTATTATTTTCCATTACATGATTCCAAACTAATTCAACTTCAAGAAACATTCTGAGACACATAGTCTTGTCTCTCACATGGTCATCCTTGATATATACATTATCTTAGATATTTCCCTTCTTATCATGCTTTCTATATTCTATCTTGTTAATAATTTTTGAAAGATACTTACACTAGTCTCACCCTATATGGTAGTTTCCTCTTTTCACAAATCTTAGTCCTTTGGTCTCATTTTTATCATGAGTCACATTATAAAACCATGGAGAGGACCTAGTCTTCCTCATGACTTCCTTCTCTACTCTTTATTTTCTTACTTTTTACATGCTTTTTGGCACCCTCATGGGTTTTTATTTTGTGAGTTATAGTTTAAGACCATGGATAGGATCTACCCTTCCTTATAAATATCATATTTATCATTTACTTTTTACATGTTTTGTGCACTCTCATGGGATTCTCTTTTATGAGTTGTAGTGTAATACCATGGATAGGACCTGACCTTACTCATTAAATTACCATATTTCATTTAGTATTCCTTGAATATAATGTGTTATGAAATAATTTTGAGTTTTTGATCCGTGTTCTCAACTCTTGCTTTTGCTTCTTTAATAGATAAAATTTTCTCAACAACTCATGTTAGCATGTTTTCCTACACTTCCCCTACCCTTATGAAAAAGAATCACACTTTTACTATCATTGTATCATTTTTTCCACCCTTTGTCACATTTTTAAAAAAAATTTGAAGTAATTTAAATTGTTTCATGTTTCATTACTCTTGATTTCCTTTCCTTTCACTCCACATTGGATAAACCAAGGTCTAAGTCAAGATACCACTTTTATTTCACCTAACTTAACAATGACTCTTATACCCATGATATCTAAATCTTAGAAATCTAGTCTAAAGTATTCAAATAAAAGTCATCTTCAACACCCATGTTTGGTATTTCAAATCTATATGGAGGAGGAATTAAAAAAACCATTAATAAAGTTAAAAGCTAAATAATTTGAAATAAAAGTCAATGATATAAAAAAGGAAACATATAAATTTTAAAAGTTAAAATCACACTAATCGATGTGATTAAAAGAATATATCCTATTTCTAATTGAATCTCAAACTCCACAGTTGGCCTCATAATAGAGCCAAGTTCCAATAAGGTGTGGTAGGCTAGTAGATTGGACTAAGAGAATTCAAAAAACTCTATGTTGCTGCCTACTTTCTCACATTATTACCCAATATTCATAGTAAATTTATGAAACTATAAGGAGTCCTAAAGAATGGGGAACACATTGTGGGAAGGTAGGTCCATTTTAATTTTCATGCATATAGCCTTCATGGGATGATCTACCTATTGTATTTATTGATCTAATATTTGTGTATCTAAGAGAATTTATTCAGAGTCCTTAAGGTGAAGATTCCTCTTATTTTGACCAACAAATTTGAATGTCTTAACTTTGATAAATATTTCATCTACCTTGACTTTTCCTTCATTATCCTTTCCACCCATTTCATTTCCCCCCTTGATAGGCAAGTGTGATTTTATATCTATTTTCCATTCTTATATATTCCTTCTTATTCACATCATAAAAAAACATACTAGCACTACTTTGTTTCAATTTTATCTATCTTTAGAACCAAAAAATATGTTTGAGTAACTATGGATTATTCTATTTATACTATGGCTTTATATTCCTAGAATTGCTTTGATTTCTCTTATCATTTTACATTGTTGTAATACCCTTTTTGTAGACACTTGATTCTATTTTTACTTTCATGTAATTTTTCCATTATTAAGTGATGTATTCTTGTTACTTCTCACTCACCAATGTTGTTTTCCATTTTATGCACTTTCTCCATTGCTAATTGAGTAAGGATTGTTACTACTCACTCATCAATGTTGTTTTACCCTTTTTATTGCCCATATTTTTAAAGTAAGGATTGATACTAATTTTACATTGATGTTTGATTACTATTTTTGACATGTATCCTTGGTTTGACTTGGTGAGTTTTCCTTTCTTGCTCAATTTTTACTTGTTTGAGTTTTTTTGTCTTAAGTAGCCTTGGACTTTTATTTAACCAATTTAATCTAAATTTTGACTTGTTCATTTGGTTTAACATAGCACTTATCATGCTAGATTTCCAAATTTATAAGCACATCCCATCCACATAACATCAATTTTCTTGGCTTTCCTATGTTTGTTTATTTTTTCTCTTTAATTTTGTACCCTTGGGTTTGTCGAAAGTAGTCTCTGTACCCTCCATGATAAAACTACAAACATAGCAGACAACCATCCAATAATAAATGTAATTCAAGGTACATATGAATTTACATTTTTCAATTATTTCCATTTTAGTCATTTAAATTTTAGTTAATTATACACACACACACACACACATCTCTGTGTGTGTATATACACACACATGCACACACACGTGTGTGTGTGTGTATATATATATATATATATATATATACATAACTTTAAATTACTTTATTCTGGTAAAATCTAGTGGGGTTATTACAATTTTCAATGTCTAGATCATTCTAAGTTGTAGATAATCATCTTGGGGATGATTAAAGGACTCAACTATACAACTATAGGATCTAACATCTTTTATCTACCCCTCATAGTTCTCCTCTAGTGCATGGTGAAAGTTTGATCCATTTGCGCTCTTAATGATGAGAATATTCTCTTAAGGGATGCATCTAACTTACTATAAATTTTGGTCTCAAGGCTCAAAAAAGAGAAGGGGACTATTATAGCATTAAAATACCCATCTAGATGCATACATGAAGACAATTTGTCAATTGGGCTAATAAATCATAAGATATGCCTCTCACTGACCAAATATTAGTCCCTTAAGAGAGATTTAGCTGTGAAAGAAAATACATTACCATGTCTCACTCATATTGATATAAAAATAATCCTCCTAAGGATGATTAGAGGACTCAAACATGCAAATGTAAGAGTTGATGGCTTGTCTCTAACCATCATGGTTCTCTTGTAATGTGTGGTAGAAGTTTTATTTGTTTATACTCTCAGGGATGAGAAGCTTCTCTTATGAGATGTGTCTAGATGAATACAACTTTTAGTCTCAAGGCCTGGTAGAGGGTGTCCATTATAGAATTAAAATTCCTATTTAGACATGTTTGTGAATATAGTTCATCAATTGGGATAATGAGTCAGAAGATATACCTCTCACTAACTAAATTTTAATCCCTTAAAAAACATATAACTGTGAGAGAAAAATCATTATCTTATCTCACTCATCCTAATATATAAATAATCCTCATATGGGTGTTAATAGGAATTGACTATGAAATTGTAGGATCTGATGACTTGTATCTAACCTTAATGGTTTTCTTGTAATATGTGTTATAAGTTTGCTTCATTTTCTCACTTAGGGATGAGAAGCTTCTCTTAAGGGATGCATTCAGGAGACTAAAAATTTTAGTCCCAAGTCCTAATAAAGAGTATAATGTGAATATTATGGCATTAAAACACCCATCTAGATGTGTTCATGAAGATGATTTTTTGATTGGGATAACGAGTTATAAGATATGCCTCCCATTGATCAACTTTTAGTCCCTTAACAGACATTTGGCTATAAGAGAAAAATAATTTTCATCTCTCTCATATGAATATGGAAATAATACTCATGGGGGTTCTTATAAAAATTGATATTGAAACTATAGGATTTGATTTCTCATATTTACCCCTCATGGTTCTCATGTAATGCATGGCATAAGTTCAGCTATTTTTTCTACTTAAGGATAAGAAACTTCTCTTAAGGGATGCATCTGATTGACTATAAATTTTGGTTATAGGTACTACTATATAATTAAATGTGGAAATTATAGTGTTAAAACTCCTATCTAGATGCATTCATGAAGATAATTTGTTGATTGGGATAATGAGTCAAAAGATATGCCTCCCACTAACCAACTTTTAGTCCCTTAAGAGACATTTGGCTACAAGATAAAAACTCATTTCTATGTGTTGCTCATATTAATATA
Source organism: Torreya grandis (assembly GCA_037957365.1). Classification (NCBI taxonomy): domain Eukaryota; kingdom Viridiplantae; phylum Streptophyta; class Pinopsida; order Cupressales; family Taxaceae; genus Torreya; species Torreya grandis. The sequence goes on from JARHVA010002964.1 coordinate 2,220,433, forward strand.
GAAATAATACTATTTGGATTACTTATATGACTTGACCATGCAAATATAAGAGTTGACAACTCATCTCTAACCGTCATGGCTCTCTTGCAACATGTAGTAGAAGTTTGACTAGTTTGCACACTTAAGGATGAGAAACTTATTTTAAGGGATACATTCAAATAACTTCAACTTGAAATATTGGGGCTTAATAGAGAGTAGAGGATGGAAATTATAGTTTTAAAACACATATTTATATTATGTTTACATAGAAATTTCATTGATCTAGGAAATGAGTTAGAAGATATGCCTCCCATAGACCAACTTTTAATATCTTAAGAGACATTTAACTGCAAGAGAAAACTCATTATCATGTCTCAATCATCTCAAGATATCTAGGATATTTTAGGGGGTTATTATAATAATCTACCATCTAATTTTAATATATGACAACTCATCTCTACCCCTCATAATTCTATTACAATGCATGGTGAATGTTTGGCTAGTTTACCCACTTAGGGATGAGAAGATTCTCTAAAGGGATGCATTTGGACAATTGCAAATTTTGGTCCTAGGGATTGATAAAGAGTGGAGGGTGTCCATTATATAGTTAAAACTCCCATCTGAATGTGTCCATAGAGATATTTCATCAATTGGGATAATGAGTTAGAAGATATGCCTCTCACTAACAAACTTTTAATCCCTTAAGAGATATTTAACTATGAAATAAAACATATTTTCATATATTGCTCATCTCTATTTAGTAAGAATTACATAAGGGGTGATTATAGGACTCAAACACATAAATTTAAGATCTAACAACTAATATTTACCCCTCATGTTTCTCTTATAACAAATGGTGGAATTTTAGCCAATTTGCATTCTCTAGGATGAGAAACTTCTCTTAAGGGCATTTGGCCAACTACAAATTTTGGTTCCAGGGCCTAATAAAGAGTAAAGGGTGGAAATTATAGTGTTATAAAACCCATATAGATATGTTTTCATGGACTATTCATATATTGGGCTAACAAATTAGAAAATATGCCTCTTACAGACTAACTTTTAGTCTCTTAAGAGACATTTGGTTGCAATAGAAAACTCATTTCTATGTTTTCCTCATCATGAAATAGATATAATCCTCCAAGGGGTGATTATAATACTCAAATATTAAACTATATGAGCTAATGGTTTGTCTCTAACCTTCATGTTTCTCCTATAATGTGTGGTCAAATTTTGTCCAGTTTGAACACTTAGGGACGAGAAACTTCCCTTAAGGGATGCATATGACCAATTATAAATTTTAGTCTCTGGGCCTATCAATGATTCTAAATGTACCATAGTTTATCTTATTTTTTAAATAAAATTTCTCATTTTACAATTTGGGAAATTTAGAGCATGATTTGAAGGTTTTGGCTATCTGGTTGCCTATGGTGAAAGAGCAGTAGAGTAAGATAACTGTTCCACAATATTTATATAGTTTGGTGGTTGGGAACCACCTTGGTCCATTCTTTGTGAATATTTTTTAATGTTTAGTTATTTATGCTCATGTCTTTAAGCTACATAATAATCTAGGTGGATATTTATAATATAGTTAAAACTAAAGTGATCTTGGTAAAAAAGAGCAAAGAGAAGGGTAGAGCAGAAAAGAAATGAGTGATTGCCAAATTTAGTCCTAAACATTATGACAAAGTATCAATGGTAATTGTATAAGCATTTAAAAAATACATAATGAAACATAGATTAATATCAAATCTCATTATATATCAGGCAAACTTCAAGGGAAAGCATTTAAGAATAACAAATAAGAATCGAGTCTACTTTAAGGATTTACTACTATAATAAAATATCAATTGCACATTTGAATACATATCAAGATGAAATGAATTAGAACTTAAGATATTTCAACTAATCTAACATAAGCACAAATTATAAACCTTGTGATTAAATAATGATACTTAGAACTCAAAGATGCTATTCAAATTCAAGACATCTACTAGCAATTGTCAGAAAAAGCTATATTAGCAATTAACACATCAAAAATGGACAATCCTTGAAGAATTCCTTGGTGTTATTAATTGCTTCAAGTATACAAATTTGAACTAAAAATATCTCCTTTATAGATGGTAATACATGCCTTTATAGGAAGATCAGGCAGTATACAAGTTAGTTACAAAATATAAGTGTATAAAGATAGGGACATCTATCCCTACATGTTCTAAAATACACATGTTTTTTCCCAATTATACTAACCTAGAGGCATATATGCTAACAAACTAGCATATGCATTTACAATGGGATATTCTACTTCAAAATGTTATAAAAGTTTTACAAAATAGAATATGCTCAATTTGATGGTGGGGTCCCTGACTATCATCATTGAAGGATGCTCATGGCTCTCTCATATTATTCATCAATTAAGTCCAGGTCCATAGTAGGCTTCATGATATGCTCTTCTTACTTGATCCACCAGGTCATTAAATTATTTGTCATTCCTATCCATAGCCTCTTTGATACTCCTATATTCATTTATTATTTCCCCTGCATTGAGTATCATGTACAAGATTTTGTTTTTATCACCCCAAAATTTGCCTTGGCATTTTCATCTTATTTCCTAGGTTACCAAAGTAGCCCTGTGCTTGAATCCTCATCACTAATGATTTGAAGGGCATTAGGTTGTGTAGGTTCTGTAAGAATGGTCATTAGAAGTTCTTCAATTATTGAAATTAGTTCCTTATCTTCTTTTAGGAACCTTTCCATACCATTATGCCATGCACTCAAAATCTAAACCTTTTCAATCACAATTCCTAGAATTGTGCTCAATTCCCCCAAATTGATGGTCTTAAAGTTTAGGATCTGCTTCTTTGCCTGAATGTTGAGGAGTTGAGATATTTTATCCTTAGAGGCTTGCCACTATGTGACTAAACTCTTGGCTAGTTCACATTGCCTTTATAATGCACTTTGCCTTAATTTCATCAACTTAAGTGCCTCAAACATGTCATAAAATGACTTGTCAATCATCTTAATTATTATATCTGACACTAATAGAATTTCTTATTTTTCCAAGTTTTCTTTTTCTCTTTCAAAATTCTAGATCCTCTACTTTAAACCTTGGACTCTAGATTTAACTTGTGCTGAATGGGCTTCAATTAGACTTTCCACATCTTCCTCATGAATAGAAACCTCACCAAGTTATTAGCCACCTACTAGGGTTAGTACTATAAATGGTTCCACCTTCTAAAAGGTGAATTATTCTATCCCAACCATAGTTTTCTTGGTTTTTATTCTCTCTAACCTAGCTATTTTAGGGTTGAAATGGATAGTAATGATTGGTTTCTTGAATTAGGGAGGTTTTATGACCTCCACACCTGATCTAATAGATGCTCCCAGGGCATCTATCTTCTTTCCTTTTGGCCCTTCCATGGCCACAATTCTTCTTTCTTCCTACTCCTTCATTATAGCCCTTATCCAAGGTTTCATATCATTTATACTTAAAAATCAATAACCCTCATTATGTACAAAGAATGAGAGAGAGAGATGTGATCTTTTATAACTTCCCATAAATGAACTAGTTAGGAATGACTAGTCCATGAATTAGGAACTCATCATTGAGTAGATTTACTTCACTAGTGGGATAAGTGAAAGTGAACCTTGGTCTCTTCTTTGGTCTAATAGGGACTAGTGCTATTTCTATTTTTCTCTTCTCATGGGATGTTATTGGGACCAGCTCTTTTCTTGTGTCTTCTTTGGGCTCCTCTTCCCGATTAGAGTCATAAGCCTCTATAATTTTGTTGAGGGCACTCTCAAGTGTCAATTCTAGTTCTAGGGCTATCATACCTATGTATAATTGGGGAAAGTGGCATTTGGGGTAGTGCTAAAGGTGGGGGCCTTCCCCAGGTCTCTCTTTAAGCTTTACTTCTCTAACTTTCTTCTTCCCTTTGCCTTATTCATATTGAATTTTTGAAACCTATTGTTGGGGTTGTGGATGCTCTATTTGAGGTTGCTCATGGGATGTTCTAAATGGCCTAGGTAGTAAATGGTATTATAGATGGTGCATTTGCCATGTTTCCCTAGATGTCTTGTTATCCCTGACTAATCTATGCTCAAACTTAATATTATGGCCTTGGATCCTAGCCAATACCTCTTCATAGTTCTTAGCTTTGATATATATGGTGTCATGGACATCTAAATGATGTACATATTATAGCTTTGGGAGTTTATTGTCCCTTAAATGGTTTTTAACTACATTATTTAGATCCCACATCTAGAGTTCATCTAGTTGGAAGCCAAATTAATCCCTATGTGTGGACATAACCTCCACCTATTTCTAATATTTTATTATAGTTCTCCCAATATTCAAGGGGAAGGGGTGAAGTAGGTCTTTCCTTTTCTCCTTAAAAGTCCTATCAATTCCATGGATGAGATAGGAATTAATTTCCTACTCTACAAGCATATTTGGAACATACACTGGTAGCTTTTAAGGTTGGGTCATGATTCCTTCTATCCTGATGATTATATAATTAAGGTAATACCATACATCCTTATCATTTCAACATACCTCTTGATGAGGGGGTGGAGTCTAGGGATGAGAACACCTATGATGGCCTCTACTATAGCAAGATAAATGTAGTCACAAATAAATTACAAGTGATTCTTATACTTGAAGATGTGCAACTTAGAATAGTTATGTGAAATGGTTTTCTTACCCTCTATGTACCAATTCCTAATCCCAGGGAAGGTGTTTGAGGCTAGAAGGGTGTCAAGTAGGTATAACATCATAGATAATTGATTTGAGTTCTTTGTTTTAATGGCATTAAATTGTCTAGTTAAGAAAATATTGATTAAGTCTCTAATTATAGGGGTAAGTTTTTCCTCTACCATGAAGTGCACATATGGGACCTAGATCTTATTCACATAAGTAGTTGAAGGGGAATTAAAGGCTCAATTCAATAGGGTCATTATTACCCTAATGACTTTCATGAATTAGATGATAGGGATTTTTACATCAAGGCTTATAAATATGTGAGGTCCTTGGTGTAGCTAGGGTTTGAGGATAAAGTATAGGTCATGGTTATTGGTCCACTCTTTGATTTTAGAAAGCACCACATGGGGAAGAGGAAATTTTTAGTACTTCTCAAAATCAATGGGGGAAATATAGGCTACACATTTTAAGTTCCCTTCCTTAATTATCCATTCATTGTTTATTTTGCAATCAATAAATATGGGGGCAAAGATGTTAATATAATATAATACCTCTATTTTTGTTATGGCATGATAAAGGCCTTCCATTTAGATAACAACTAGGTTGCAATGTAACCTACTTGTGGTGTCATTCCTCTGTTCCTCCTTTGAAATGGGTTGTGACTCTTTTATCATGAAGAAGAGCTTAGACCAATTCCTAATGCCCTAGATATTCAATACTATGAGGTCTAATTCTGTATCCTTGAATATCTATCCCTCATTATTTGTTGTCAAATAGAGTTCAGTATATTCCTTTAATTTTTGCCTTCTAGCTGCTATGGTCTTTGTTTCTTGCTAATTATTCACACCAAATTGTAGACAATCTTTGTGAAAGCTCTCTTATGCTCAGAAACACAATTAAGTTATTTGATCAAATTGTAATAAAGTAAATCCATTTAGGTCACTTTTATGCAGGTTTTGGGGTTTTAGAGCTTTAATAGGGGAAGATATCTAGGCTTTGGATTATACATGTCTTATATTTGATTTATACTTTTGCCTTTATACCTTTGTGTTTTTGATCCCATAAGATCTCAAATTTTATCCTTTTCTACTTTCATGGTGTTTATGTGGCACTAGTCTGGACCTTTCATGGCATTTTTCATAAATGCCATTTAAACACTAGCCATTTATATTTAAAAATACCTTATTCATTTCACACCATAGGATCAAAATCCTAGATTAACATGAGTTGTTGATTATAATCTGGGCCTTTGGTCATGATTAGGTCTTTCTATTGCAAACTTTATGATTATGACACTTGGTGCTTTATGTGCCTTCTCCATGCTCCAAATCTTTTGGTTAGTCATTCATCAAATGAGTATTGGCCATGTGGTGAGCTCACATGCCTTTGAAAATTCATTAGTGCCTTCATGCCATTGGATCAAATATAATGATGGGGCACCAATTGTTGATCTACAAAAATGCCTAAATGTTAAGTCAGCTCATTATTAAAGTCATGATTTAGGCTTAATTTCCTTAAGCTAAGGTTTTTTTCATGTTTTATTAAGCATGAAATAAACCTTAGGATAAGGAACTTATGCCTAAGTTTTCTAATTTATAACAAAGGGGTGAGGGTCTAAATAGTCTAGGCCACTATACATAAAAACCTAAGGTTAGCTTATACTCTATGTGATAAGGGCCTCCCCTTTTTAAAATAATATTAACACAAGCTCATAATTTAAATTTCCTAATTTTTGAACAAAATGCCATGAGGACCCTTCCATATAAAATAGATTAAGTATTGATCATAAGACCATTTCCATATTTTATAGGTTGAAGGTTCCCATTTTTGAACATCTTTTGAATATTTCCTTTAGATTGTGGAGCCATTTCTAAGTTAAAATAGGATTTTGGGATGCCATTTAAACACTAGGTAAGATATTGCATCAGGTTAAAATTGATGGTCTCACAAATGTCAAATACACCTTTGCGGGTATTAATTGATGTTCATGTGAATGTCAATTTTAAACTAGTGAAATTTTTATTTTAATGGGCTTAAATTTGATGGTCATGTGGGTGTCAAGCTTGTCTTTTCAGATGTTTGAATCATGATCAAATGAACATCAATTTTAAGTTCATTAAAATTCTTAGGGCCAAATGTGAGGACACCACTTGGCATTTTTATAGGGCTTCTTAGGGTCTCAGTGTTAATTCACACCATTAGATCAAATCCCATGATAAAGTGACAATTGTAAAATCTTGATCTAGGGAGTTATTTTTGATTGGCAGTCACATTAGGTAGGCCCTTTTCCTTTTATTCCTAAAATTCAATGGTATTGCATGTCCATCTTTTGAGCCTCTTACATCCTTTTAAATTTTTAATTATGCCTTACTCCATCTGATCGAGTCTTAGTGAGTAAGCATGGATCATCAGATCACCAAATATGTATGTTATTTAAGTCAAATTTTAGGTTATCCTCACTCCATTAGATCAAATGTGATAGAGAGACAATCGTAGGATCTTACAAGATGCAAGTAGTTTAAGTTAGGACCATGGAGACGTAAAAGTCTTAGGATCAAGGCATTAAGACTTAGGTCATGATTGTATTAATGAATACATCTAGGCCTTAGTATTAAAACCTTAGGCCAGGCTTGGAAATATTAAAAAGGACCCTACATGATGACATTAGTTAGGCCATAAGGAAATTTAGAAGAAAAGTGGGAAAAAACAAAGGGGATCCTATTTCCTAGTTAAGTTGTGTTAAAAAACATTACTAAGCCTAGCATATGCATTTTATACTTAAGTCCATAAATCAATTTTAAAATGGTTCCCACCAATTTGGTTCCTACCTTTATTCATATTTGAAATAAGGGTTTGCTAGGGTTTTAAATTAAAGAATCCTTGAGGACACATGCCATGGAACCTACAACTAAAAACCAAATGAACCTAATTAACACTATTAGTTTAGATTAAAGCAAATAAAAACCACATAAGCCTTACTTTTAACAAATCAGATGACCTTATCATTCTATAAAAGACCTTGTCATCCTAAAATTTTCATGTTTTATTTTTAGGGTTTCTCAAGGGTCCCAATTCAAAAAAATGGGGTATATTGGTCCCAACAAGGCCTTGTAGAGAGTAGTGGGTGGCCATTATAGAATTAAAATTACCATATGGACACATTTTTGAAAATGGTTTATTGATTAGGATAATGAATCATAAAATACACCTCCCACTGACCAACAATTAGTCCTTTAAGAGACATTTGGCTATGAGAGAAAACTTATTACCATGTCTCACTCATCTTGAGATGGAAATAATAATAAAGTGGGTTCTTATAGGAATCAACCATGAAAATTTAGGATTTTATGGCTTATATATACACATCATGGATCTCCTACAACACATGATAAAAGTTTATCCAATTTTCACACTCAATGACTAGAAAATTATCTTAAAAAATGCATCTAACCAACTAAAAATTTCAATATTAAGGCTTGAAAAATAGTGAAGGGTGGATATTATAGTTTCAAAATTCCCATCTATACATTTCCATGTATATGGTTCATATATTTCTCTAATGAGTAAAAATATATGCCTCCCACAAACTAATTTTTAGTCTTTTAAGAGATATTTGGATGTGAGAGAAAAATCATTGTCATGTCTCACTCATATCAATCTATAAATAATCCTCTAGGTTATTATTAGAGTACTCTAACATACAACTATGTTATTTAACTACTCATATATAACCCTCATATTTCTCCTGTAACACATGACAAAATTTTAGCAAGTTTGCACTCTTAGGGATAGAAAATCATCTTAAGGGATGCATCTGGCTAACTATAATTTTTTGTCCCAAGGTATAACAAATAAAAGAGAATGGATATTATAGTATTAAAACTCCCATATATATGTGTTCACATGAATGGTTCATCTATTGGGCTAATGATTCAGAAGATATGCCTCTCACATACAAACATTTAGTCTCTTAAGAGACATTTGGCTTCAAGAGAAAACTTGTTGCCATGTCTCACTCATCTTGATCTAGAAAAAAATATTCCATAGGGTGATTATATGAATTTAACATTAAACTATAAGAGTTTATGGATCATATATAACCCTCACTATTATCCTAAAATGCATGGTAGAAGTTTAACCAGTTTAAACTCTCAGGGATGAGAAACTTATCTTAAGGGATGCATCTGATCAACTATAAATTTTGGTCTTAGGTGCTAAAAAAGAGTGGAGGGTTTCCATTATATTGTTTAAAATATCATCTAGATGTATCCACATATATTTTTGATCTATTGGGATAAAAAATTAGAATATATGCCTCCCATAGTCCAACTTTTAATCTGTTAAGAGACATTTGGCTATGAGAGCAAACTTAATATCTTGTCTCACTAATATTGAGATAGAAAGAATACTCCAAAGGGTGATTATAGTAATAAACTATGAAATTTTAGGATATGACGACTCATATTTACCCCTCATATTTCTCTTTAAATGCGTGGTGGAAATTTGTCTAGTTTATACACTTAGGGATGAGAGGCTTCTTTGAAGGGATGCATCTAGCCAACTGTAACTTTTGGTACCAAGGCCTAACAAAGAGTGTAGGTTCAAAATACTAGAATTAAAATTACCATCAAAATACATCCATTCATATGGTTTATTGATTGGGATAAGGATTCAAAATATATTCCTCCCACATACTAAATTTTAGTCTCTTAAAAAACATTTAGCTACCAGAGAAAGTCATTTATATGTCTCTATCATCTCAAGATGGAAAGAATACTTTCTAGGGATATTAGAGGACTTAATCATTAAAATATAGGATTTTATGGCTCATTTCCAACCCTCATGGTTCTCATTCAATGCATGTTAGAAGTTTGATTAGTTTGCACTCTCAAGTACGAGAAGCTTCTCTTAAGGGATGCATTTGACCAACTAAAAATTTAGGTCTCAGGGCCTAATATAGAGAGGAGAGTATCCATTATAGCATTAAAACATCCATATAAACATGTTTATGGAGATTTTTCATCTATCATTCCCTAATAATGATCATCAGCCAAATAATTTAACTACCATACCTATCATGTTATGTCATTCATGTCCTACATTAATTTATGGGTTCTAAATTTTTCTATATATGTGTGATATTTGATGTTTTATATATACTTTCACTTCACTTTTATGTTGGAAATAAATGCATAAATTGTGTCTTATTTATTATTTGACCTATATTTCCATCAAATCACAAAAAAACATAGTTATGGGTCAAAAAATAACTATGGGAGTTATTGCTACATACCTTCCACACAAGAATTAGACCTAAACATAGTTATATGAAGTCTGAATGGAATTTTGTGCAAGGTTTTGTAACCTCCTCTTTCTAGATGTAAATATGTAACTACATGAAATATGCCTAGACCTTAATTTTTTGAAAATGGTGATGCACCAATATGACTTTGTCATAAGTGTAGTCAAATATATGGAAAGTTTTAACATTAACTTGGATTATGGATAAAAATAATGGATACACAATTACTCTCTCTCTCTCTCTCTCACACTCACACTCACACACACACACACACACACACACACACACACACACACACACACACACACACACACACACACACACACACACACACACACACACACACATTCATGCATGTATATGATAATGAATTGGATTTAATTTTTATTAATAGTATGATCTAGGACATGATTCACACTCTAGGCCTACTAGGGAGAGAGTAATAAACAATAATTAAGGCATATAAAATAAAACCAAAGGAAAAATCACATAAAAATGAGGAAAGATAGGATCATTGGGCCCACCAATATTAATCAACACATAATCATTTGATGAATGATGTCATTCTATGTGAAATTAGAGCATGTAATGAGTAGTAACATAGAGATGTGTTGAACTAGCCTCAATGCTCAAAAATCAAAGATTTAGATAATTTAATCTAAACTTTATGAAAATTGGACATTAATATAATTTTGTTCTTTCTTTATTTATTGAATGGAATCTATGATAATGTTATGAAACCATCACATAGATCAATAGTCATCACATAGATGTGAAAAATAAAATGACTTTATTATACTCATTAGAACTTGAGTACATCAATTTCATGAAAGTTAAACATTTGAACTATCCATGAACATGCTCAAAAAATAATAATGACATATTTAAGAAGTAAATATGTATACACAAATTATAATAATTTATGATTCACATATAAATATGTTAAATAGTATATATGTGTGTAAAAATTATTTCATAATGACATAAAAATAGGACACATACCATGATATATTATAAATCATAACATGTACATATACAAAATGTACCATATAGGCATACAATGTGGACCTTATCAGCATAAAAAATAGATTGTATATACAATTAGACCCCTAGAACAAAAACTAGATCTACTAATCATCATTACCTCCAAATAAATTGTGCTTCCTCACCATATGTGTAGAACCAAGGGTGTTTCATGACTCATTATGGGGAGAAACTCTCCTCTTAGCATGTGAAGTACCTAATTTCTCTTCTACAACCACAAACAACTATGGTGTCTACAAAACATATGAAATATAAATTTTAATGCATTAAAATGATACATTGAAAATGATATAGTTTCCATGAACAAAATTTTGTAACAAGGTGATTTTGGACTCATCATATGCCACCTAAATGGTTATCTTGGGATATGTGACCATGAATATATCTATGATGGAGAATATTATGGATTATAAATATATCATTATATATATGTGCAAAAAATTATAAAAATAACATAGAGTATCATTACTTGAAGCTAAAAACCAATTTTACTATGTTCTCACTAGTCTATGTATCTAAATTAGGTGTTGAGAGGGAGATAGTGAACACTATTTTGATCTATTTTGGGTAACCATAACATATTTAATCATCTATAAAACCAAAAAAACAAAATGATCACGTAATTTTTTGATACAAAATTTCCAACAACATCTAAGGATATTTAGGTTGTAAGATAAGTCTTCTAGCTGGTCTTGCTTTGCACCAATAAGTGACCTTATTAAAAATCTATGCATGATTTTTTAAATTATTATAACTAATTAAGTTCATAATATCATAATAAACTAAACAACTAATAATAACAACTAAAAAAATTATTTAGATGAATACATGTAGATAGATAACATAGAGATGTGGCTAGTAGTACAAAAAACACTATAGGGAATTTGTTTGTGATCAAATTACATCAAAGAAATCTTGTGTTGATATATATTTTTTACATTAAAATAATCTCATATCTGATTTGACTTAAGACAACAATATGAGAGAGCCATGTCATAAAATAAATAAACATATGACCTATTTTAAATTTAGATTAAATGCAATTCATCTTACAAGTTACAAGATTTTAAGGAAATACTTCTTGAAAAACACAAATATGCTACACTTATGAGAGTGTTTCAAATATATCTAGGACACCATGATTATGATAAATACTTATCTATAAGAAATAATAAAATTAAATAACTAAACTAATTGGATAAATATATATCACTAAAAACCTAAAATTTAGGCATAATACATCAAATTGTGATTTAACATTAAATAACAATTTTTTATGTATTTTATAACTTTCCAAACCTGATGTTGTTAGTGTATACACATAGCTTTGATACCACTTGTCAGGATCTTAGAGTACAATTGATTACTTTTGTATAAGCAACTAAACACATAATTGAACCGGAAGTAATAAGTAACTAGAAATCAGAAATAACAAAGAATAAGAGATACAAGAAACAACCAATCTTGTATTAAACTCTTCCAGAAGGAAATATAATGAAGAAATCTCCCTCTCCTCACACCTCGTAGATGTACAGTAATTCTCCTTCAAGAGTTCTCTCTCTCTCAATTATTTACAACCAACTTAGTTACTGAATTGATCCCAGCAGATCTTCTTGATCTTGCTCCCTTGCAGATCAACTTAATCTTGCACCCCTTGCAGATCAACTTGATCTTGCTCATCCTTGTTTACAATACTACCCCATGGGTCTCTTAAATAGAATTGAGAAGCAAACAATAATTATAAAAATAGACTCAAGACTAATTTTAGTCTTTACATGCAAACTAGCTATTCTCCTAAAATTAGAAACGCTGTCTAATTCTAGAAACACACAAAAGTTTGATGTCAGTCTAAAGATGACCGATGCCAGCTGACCCCTAACCATTGTCAATTGGTTCTGACTAATGCTGGTTGACCCCTAACTAATGTCTATTGTCTGATCAATGCTGGTCAACCCCTAACCGATGTCAGTTGGTTTTGACCGATGCTGACCGATGCTGATCAACCCCTAACTAATGTTGGTTGGTTCTGGCCGATTCCATTAATGCCAATTACTATGTATCTCATTAGTGAATCTTTTAGCTCCACAACTCAATAATATCCCACTTGGAGATAAATAGCTGCACCTGTACTTGTACAACAACATCCTCTAGCTTGTTTCTCTGGGTTGTTTCTCCCTCTTCAAGTTCAATCTTGAAGACCAACAAAATTTGAATGAAGATTCAACTTCTCCTTTGTTACTGGCTTTGTTAACATATCAGTAGGGTTCTTATCCATATGGATCTTTTCCAGCTTCAACTGTCCATCCTCCAATACCTGTCTAATGAAGTGGTACCTAAGTTGTATATGTTTGGTTCTTGAATGAAAGTCTGAATTCTTTGCTAAATGAATTGCACTTTAACTATCACTGTACAATTTGCAACTCTCTTGCTCCTTTCCCAACTCTTCCATGAACTGAGTCATCCAAATCATTTCCTTGCTAGCCTCTGTGACTGCAATGTATTCTACCTCTGTAGTAGACAAGGCAACAACCTTCTGCAACTTTGAAATCCAGCTAACCGCCCTTCCACTAATAGTGAACACATATCCTATGGTGCTTTTCCTACCATCCAAGTCACCTACCATATCTAAATCTACATACCAATGTAGAGAAGTGTTTGACCCTCCATAGCATAAATGCCTACTGCTGGTCCCTCTTAGATATCTGAGAATCTACTAAACTGCTTTCTAGTGTTCCTTTCCTGGATTGGCCATAAACTTGCTGACAACTCCCACTACTTGGGCAATATCTAGTCTAGTACATACCATTACATACATCAATCTCCCAAATGCTAAAGCATATGGAACTCTACTCATGTACTCAACCTCATCTTATGATTTAGGACACTATTCTTTAATCAACTTGAAGTGTCCAGCCATAGGTGTGCTTACTAGTTTCGCATCCTACATATTAAATCTCTCCAACACCAACCTAGCCTTATGTCTCATCTGTCCATTCTCTTCTTCCTTTAACTTGTATACCCATTTGTTTTTCAGTGCTTTCTTTTTAGCTGGAAACTCAACCAAATCCCATGTATGGTTCTCTTCCAAGGAATCAATTTCCTCATTCATGCCATGCTCCCACTATTTCTTAGATTCTACCTGCATTGCCTCATCAAAACTTTTTAGTTCTCCACCATTAGTGAGAAACAAGTAGTATAAATAAGGGGAATAATGAATTAGAGGTTCACTTACCCTTTTAGACCTCCTTATGGGCATTTGAGACTCATTTACAGCTTACTATCCACCCAAATTTTCTTCTGATAGTGACCGATCTCGGTCATCTCTGATCAATGTCAATCTGCACCTGACTGATGTCGATTCCACCTGATCGACATCAATTTCAACCTAACCGACATTTGGTTTCCACGTGACTAACGTTGGTCTCTGTGTTTTTCTATGAGTGATGATTTTTACCTGCGAGCTCATTTTGGATCATAACCTCTTCCAAATCAAGATTGCCCTGCTCAAAATTATTTAGCCTCTTGTGCTGATCACTGTACATCACCTTCTCATTAAAAACCAAGGCTTTCCATTTCTTAAATGTGTCAAAAACATCATATTTCCTCTTTATGCAATAAACCCATACCTTTCTTGTAGCATCATCAATGAAAGAAACATAATATTGTGATCCTCTAATAGAAGCTACCTGAGTTGGTCCCCACACGTCTATGTGAACAAGCTCTAACTTGTGCTTCTTCTTTGTTGACCCAGTTTTGAGAAACCTCACTTTCTTCTATTTTCCAAAAATACAATGCTCATAGAAATCTAGATCTATGCTTTTCAAATCTGAAAGCTTACCTTTTGACTTAAGAACATTCATTCCCTTCTCACTCATGTGACCAAGCCTACAGTGCCACAACTTTGCATCTACATCTGAAGTAGATAAAACAAAAGGAGAATAATCAATATTACAAGTAGATAGATAAAGTGTACCTACTCTCTTACCTCTTGCTAATAAAAGTGCACCCTTGGAAACTTTCCAAGATTCAGCTATGAGAGTTATTGTGCAACCCTCATCACCCAACTTTCTTATAGAAATCAGATTCCTCTTTAGGATGGGTACATGCATGACATCCTTCAACACCCATGTGTTTTCATTCTATGATTTCAGCTACACTTTTTCTTTGCCAACAATTTTACATGGCTCATCATCCCCTAAATAAACTTTTCCAAAATCTCCATGGACATAATCATTGAAAAATTCTCTATTTAGAGTTGCATGGAAAGAAGCACCAGAATCTAGAACCCATGATTCTACTTTATTATCCAAAGAAAATATAAGAGCATCCTATGCAACAATACCTGCAACTTCTACTTCTTTATTACCTTCATGCTGATCTCCTTTGTTATCCTTCAACCAACAATCTTTCTTTGCATGCCCTTTCTTTCCACAATTCTAGTAGGTTATTCTTCCATTTCTGGATTTGGATTTACTTCCCATCTTTGACCTTGATTTCCCTTGCTTGCCCTTCTCTCTTTGACATCCCCTACTTTCAACACTTAAAGCATTACCTAATGTTTCCCCTATGCTTTTCCTATGAATTTATTCATTCAAGATTACACTAACAACATCATCAACTTTCAAGATATTTGAAGCAGATGCAGTATTACTAACTGCCATTACCAAACTATACCAACTTTCAGGTAAAGAGCATAAGATTAAGAGAGCATTAATTTCATCATCAAAAACTATTTTGACTAAATTTAATTGATTTACAATTGTATGGAAATCATTAAGATGACTATATACAGATCCACCTTCCTGCAGTTGCAAATTAAATAATTGCTTCATAAGATATACCTTATTCAAAGCTGAGGGTTTTTCATATAAATTTGCCAAAGTATCCATTGACTCTACCATTGTCTTTGCCTATAATAAGTTGAGAACCACAGAAGATGCCAAGTTCAACCTTATAGATCCAAGAGCCTTTCTATCAAGAACATTCCATTCTTCATCTTTCATATCTGTGGGCTTACTTGAAACCCCGCCCAATGGTAAATACAGATCTTTCTGATACAGATTAATCTTCAATCTGCATCCTCCATAATTGATAATTCTTGCCATTGAATTTATCCATTCTTAGTTTACTTTCTTCTGCCATTGCTTTACTCCCACTCAATTAGAAACCCCTGTGAGTGAATTCTGTAATCAACAAACACTAACACGCTTTGAACCCTGTGCTCTGATACTAATTATTAGTGTATACACATAGCTCTGATACCATTTGTTAAGACCTTAGAGTATAATTGATTACTTTTGTATAAGCAACTAAACATGAAATTGAACCAAAAACAACAAAGAATAAGAGATACAAGAAACAACCAATCTTATATTAAACTCTTCCAAAAGGAAATATAATGAAGAAATCTCTCTCTCCTCACACCTCGTAGATGTACAGTAATTCTCCTTCAAGAGTTCTCTCTCTCTCAATCAATTACAACCAACTCAGTTACTAAATTGATCCCAACAGATCTTCTTGATCTTGCTCCCTTGCATATCAACTTAATCTTGCACCCCTTGCAGATCAACTTGATCTTGCTCACCCTTATTTACAATACTACCCCATGGGTCTCTTAAATAGAATTGAGAAGCAAACAATAATTAGAAAAATAGACTCAAGACTAATTTTAGTCTTTACATGCAAATTAGTTGTTCTCCTAAAGTTAGAAATGTTGTCTAATTCTAGAAATGCACAGAAGTCCGATGTCAGTCTAAAGATGATTGATGTCGGCCGACCCCTAACCATTATTGGTTGGTTCTGACCGATGCTAACTGATGCTGATCAACCCCTAACTAATGTTAGTTGTCTGATCGATGCCAGTCGACCCCTAACCGATGTCAGTTGGTTTTGATTGATGCTGACTGATGCTGGTCGACCCCTAACCAATGTCAGTTGGTTTTAATCGATTCCGCCGATGCCAGTTACTGTGTAGCTCATTGGTGAAGCTTTTAGCTCCATAACTCAACAAGTGTAGGGTACCTTAGTGATGATTACAACCTCATAAATAAAATATAAGGTAGTTGAGGTACATATGATATCAATGATCATTTATACCAAAATAAAATGAAAATTTAAGTCAAATATTAGATATTTAAGTAAACTTATATTAAAAAATAAACTTAATATTATTTTACATACATAAACAAAGTTTAATTAAAATTAAACATGTATCTCACATGTAGATAATGAAGCATATAGGTCCTACATAATAGGCTAACATGTGTTAAGGGGAGGTGGTGAAGTAACTACAAATGGAATAAAGTTTGGCATGCTAGTATCATGAGGTGCTAAAGAATCTACAAGTGATGTAAACTCTAGCATGATAGACTCCTAATCTCCTAAAGTAACTCTAGATTATATATACTCAGGCATGTTGGTGTCCTAAGGTATTGAGGAAAATATAGATGAAATATAATGTTATGTATTGTTATCTAGAGATACTAAAGATACTATAAATGGCATAAACTTTTGGGTATGGGCATGTTGCATAAATGTAGGTCTAGTCTCTATAGATGTAACCCATATATGTTACACTTGAATAAAAGGTCAAGTATACTTCATCGCACATGATGTGAAATGATGTACATGAAATTTAGGATGACTACTAGTAGGTGAAACACTAGTACCAATACTACTAACACCAATAGTAGGAGAAACACTAGAATCAATACCACTACAACCAATAATAGAAGGGACACTAGTAGATGTTCCACCACTTGGAGCCTATGTATAAGTGATTATTGTATGTATCCCATGGTAAATCATAACCTATGTGAACTATTAAATACCTCAAGGGTGTCCATGTATGTTTTATGATGCCAAATTTTAGGGATAAAAGCATTTTTTATTGTCCTTTTATTTCTATGGACTCAATTAGGGCAGTTTTAGTCCTGCCTAGCATTAGGTCTATCAAATGAAGACCCAACTCCACTACCTTGGGATGCCTTCATGTCAAAATAATTTTGTATTTATTTTAGTAAAAACTCATAATAATTTTTTATTAAAAATTATAATGGAACCTCATTATTATTGTGTGGAGGCTCATCAAAAACCATCTACTACTTATACCAAAAGTTATTTTTTATCTCTACATGAACACACCAATCAATGCTAATATGTTTTCAACTCATTGGTGGTGGTTGGTTGGTTCTATGATTAATAAAAAAATCACACACATCCTATTTTTGAATATTTTTTTTAATGCCATCATATGATAATTTATCAAAATAATATTATTTCAAGACATCTCTTTCATGAAACATTGCACCAAGTTTTGAAGTGACATTTCCCACTTCATTAAATAGGCATCCAATATACTCTAAAGTTTATTGAATCCACTATGACTTGAGAAGTGACAAAAACTATTGATAATAATTTGTAATTGTTATATTTTAGCATTATATTGTTCATATAATTCAACTTATTCTTCTACAAAGTCAAATTATTGAGGGTTTTGATCATGGTTTTGTTCTATGTTTTATTCATGCATTGGGTCCATTAAATTTTGTATATACATATATATACATATACATATATATACATATATATATATATATATATATATATATATATATATATATATATATATATATATATATATATATATATATATATATGTACGTCTATATGTATAAATAAAAAAATTATCAAGCAATGTGAGAGAGTTCAATACAAATTTAATTTAAAGACTTATGTATAAAACATATAATTAAAACACAAATTAAAATTTAATAATCAACATACCTGAGACCATAATCAAAATCTTGAATCACTATAGTGGGATGCAAATCCAAAACACACACATCCTCTTCAAAATTTAAGAGATCCTTTAATGAAAAAAATAATTTTTGGGTTTCAAGAAGGCTTAACAAAAATAGTGAAAATAAAAAAGGGTGTATTCTCTTTTAGGTCCACGAAGGGTGTATGCCCTTTGTGGGCCAAATGGCATATGCCTTTATGACCCAAAAAGGGTGTATTCCCTTTATACTACAAAGGGCATACACCCTTTTTATTTGGAACCATGACAAAGAATCTTAGGAATGGAAATTTTGAAAAAATGGCATACGCACTTTACTTAAAAATTCTCCCCATGAATTCACCTTTTTTGTCCCCAAAATTTTTACATCCTCCCTATACCACAATCTTATAATCCTAATTCTGGTTCTTGATATTTTTTCAAATATGGGTATAAGGGAAAAGGGTTGGGTAAAAATTTTCAATGCATAGCTCATCCTATTTCTCTTGTAAGTTGTACAAACCAACAAGGTTTGGGTTTTTTTGAAAAAAATATAAGACACACACATATCTATCATAGTATAACTTGTTTCAAAAAGGCAAAAATTAAATATATGAATATATCTACAATTTACATCCAATTGGTCAACCCTCATCTAATAGATAAAGGTGTTTCCCCAAAATTTTTGACATTGGATGAGTTTTCCAATGATGAATCATTACTAGAGTACTTATAGGCATATGAGGATCTCCTTTCCTTCTATCATAAGAATAGGTTTTCTCATGCCACCTATGCTCATGATTACTTTAGTGAGAGTGATGATACCAATGTCCAATATGAAACATCAAACACTATTACTACCACACCATTTATCACAGAGAGATCTAATTTGTTAAATGAAGAAATAATCAAATATAACTTTGGAATGGATAAGGACCCTCAACCAATTTTAATTGATATAGTGATGTAATATGATGAAGAAAAAACCTATCAATAGTTCCTCCATGATTTTACAAAACTCTTTACTTGGGATTATTCATATATGATTAGGATTGATCCATCAATCACAAGGTATAATGTATTATTGTACTCAAATGCAAAACTAGTAAAATAAAAAAAATAAAAAAATGCATCCTAAAATGGTGTTATTGGTAAATGTTGAAATTCAAAATCTCTTAAACACTAAATTTATAAGAGTCATTATACATTTTAATTAGGTGTCTAACATTTTCCTAGTTACAAAACCCAATGGGGACATTCATTATTGTATTGATTACCATAATTTAAACAAGGTTTGCCCTAAATATGATTTTCCATTACCAAATATCAACATGATCATAGATTCTACAATTGGATATGAGACATTTTCATTTATAAATGTAATTATAGGATATAAATAAATCAAAATAAACCCTTTAGATCAATAAATCCACTCCTTGGGGTAAATTTTGTTATACAATCAAGCCTTTGGGATTAAAAAATGTAGGAGCCACATATCAAAGGGACATGACTCATATATTTCATGATTTTGTACACAAAACTATTGAGGATTATATTGATTATTTACTTATGAAATACAAACATATCTAGGACCATGCTATTAATTTATGAAAAATATTTGAGAGCTTGTGAAAGTTAAATGTTAGATTAAATCCAAAATAATGTGTCTTTGGGAAAACTCCTAGGATACATTTTTTCTTAGTGAGGAATTAAGGTTGATAAAAAAAGGTAAAATCCATTGTAGAAATTACACCACAAACTAGTCTAAAATAGTTATGATGTTTAAAGGGTTAAATTTAGGTTATTTAACATTTCATTACTTAGTTGGTTGATAAAATAATTCTTTTCACATGTTTTCTGAAATAGGACACAAAATTTGTATGGGATGATGTGTGTCAACAAAGTTTTGATAAAATCAAAGCATAATTATCAAACCAACCAATAATTATGCCTTATATTCTATATATACCACTAATTATTTAAATATCAACCATCCATGAGGTCCTTTGGGACCTCTTGGCACAATTTGATGATAATCACAAAGATCATGCAATCTATTATATCAATCCCTAGCTAGCCGATTATGAATGCAAATATACATCAATGGGAAAAATATTTTTAGCCTTAGTTTTTACTTTTCAAAATATATGAAGTTATTTTCTCAATAATGAGGTTCATGTTATAATTAATGAATATTTATTAAGGTTCCTTATGAATAAAACACACCTAACTAGTCGCATTGAAAAATGGGTGATGCAATTTACATAGTTTGATCTCAAATTTGTATCCCAAATTCAATAAAAGGTTAAGTTATAGCTAAAAAATTATCTATATCTCTCCTAAAAAATATTTTCCACTCATAAAAGACTTTTTTGATGAGTTTGAGGTATATAATATATCTTCTAATCCATGGATAATGTTCAAATTTAGAATAGGGGTGGGTGCCAGTATTGTATTTTTTACCTTTGAGGGTGAATAGATTCCTTTCTCTTATAGATTATCCTTTTCTTAAAAAAAATATATGAATATGAGGCCTTAATCATAAAATTATCCATAGCACATAATCTTCATATAAGAGACATCCAAATTTTTGGCTATAACCAATTGGTTGTTAGTCAAGTTACCAATCATTACCAAACCAAAAAAGAGTATCTTAAGCCATATAAAGAAATGGTAGATAAAATCACAGAGACATTTGATACATTTCTTATTGATAGTATTCCATGTAAAAATAATCACCATTTAGATGTCATGTAAAATATAACATCCTTGATGACTTTTGATATTATTGATGATCATATAGACTTTACCATATGATAGTTATGATATCCTTACATTTCTTCTGATAAAATGAATACCTTGACCATTTTTCATGAAATGATAAACAAAAATTACAATGTGAAGTATTTCATTATTGTTAATATTGTAAATTATTTGTTCAAACAAAGTTTTGATGGGTAATTACTTTGATACTTAAACAAATATGAGAACCACACTACACTCTTGGAAATGTATGACAAGGAATGTGGTGGGAATTTTAGTAGACATGCCATGTCTTAAAAACTATTATTATAAGGATATTATAATCCTACCATCGAACAAGAATGTATCAAACATGTAAAACTATGTTTATAATGCTAAAAATATAGTAATTTGAATCATGTACCATCGCACGAGTTACAACCAATTATTTCACCATGGACTTTTTACTTATGGGGTTTTGAATTAATTGAAAAGATAAATATGGTATCCATTGGTAGACATAAATTAATCATCACATCTATAAAATATTTTTAAAAATGGGTGGAATCAATTCCACATGAGTTTACCATAGGGCATGACATATGCAAGTTTTTTATGACTAATATTATTTCCCATTTTGGCATGCCTTTATATTATATTTATAATAATGGATCATCATTTAAAAATAAAATGGAAAAATTATTTTATAGTAAATATAAGATTAATCATACTTTTTATACACCTTATTATCCATAGGATAATAATAAGGTAGAGGTAACCAATAAGACAATTATCAAAATACTTTACAAAATAGCTAAATGATACAACACTAATTAGCACTTGAAGATGGTATATGCTTTATGGGCATACCAAGTTAGTGTCTAACCACCTACACATGATACACATTACTCTTTATTCTATGGTATAGAGGACATTTTATCAATTGAACTCAATCTACCATCTTTGCATGTTTTTCTTACAAACATTGTCAAAGATACTAAATACCATGAAAATGGATTGCATTAATTAGATAAATTGAGTGTCAAACACATATAGTCTATTGAGAATTTATGTGCCTATCAATACCATGTAAAAAAAAACATATAACAAAAAGGTTTAACCATGTGCATTTGATGTGGGTGACCTAGTACTAAAATAAAATAAAATAAATACCCATCCATAAAAAGAAAATAAAGGAAAGTTCAAACCAAATTGGTTAGAACCATTCATAGTTACATAAAAGTTGGGAAAGGCATATTACACCTTGCCACACTTGAAGTAAAACCTTTAAAAATTCCAATGAACATTATTCACTTGCATAAATATATTATGTGATAATTCTTCAAATATTACAAAATACCAAACAAATAAAAAAACTTCAAAATATCCAAAAATATTTTTAACATAAACATACCGTATTGGCTCCTTAGGATTTATGTGTTAGTTTCATGTTGATGGATGGCATATTAGTTACTTCTACATACAATGTGTGTCATGATTCTACTTGAGTGTGATATAAGCATATATAGATACATGATCTATTCCTATTTCAGATGTTGGGCCTTCCCTCTACTCATATTATATGGACATTGGGGGAATTCAATTATTTACTCATGATAATCATAGGTTATATGGTTTGATGATCACTTTTCATTATAATCTTTGAGCTTATATGTACTTACACATGCATTTTTCCATGATTATATATTTCATATTGTAATTTGTATGCTATGAACTTGACATTTTATGTTAACACATTTGATCAATGGGATAATTATTAAAGACTTAAGCTATACCCTCGCTAAGTAAAAGATTGTTCAGGTCCTCTTGTTCAAACCTATTCCAACATGGAAATGACGCTAGGTTCTGTGTTACCTAAACTTGGGTTAGACCTCTAGGATTTTTAATGAGGCTAGCTCCCCAGATATGAAAATTTGAATCTCTATCCTTAAAACTTAATCTATTGGGATGAAAATTGGAGAAAATGCATGAGTAAAAACCTACCTTAAGTGTGGTGATGCACCAAATTTTCAATGATCCACTCTCAACTTGGACACTTCCATGAATACTAATGAATCTAATAGAGACAAGGATTGATCAAATTATATGATAGGGTTCAAAACATGATTATTTTATATGAATTTTGAAAGAGACCTCCAAATTGAAGGATAGAAAGAGATAGGTTAAAGTAGGATACTATGGACTTATGACACTTCAAGAGGAACCTCACTAGATAACACTTCACATAACCTGAAAGAAACTAACAGCCTTAAATCAAGGTACATGAAGGACTTATAGATGATGAATAGACAACATAAATTTTATAAATAAAACTTCAATAGAGTATACTTAGCATTAACTATAATCTAAAATTTGTCTTATATTACTTCATAGGATTTTTATAAAGTAGTTTTGATAGAGCTTCTTTATATCAAGCTGAGGGATCCATATCAAGAGTTTAAATTTAGTATTTATAAGAAGAAAGAAGGTGAGAGAGAGAAATTGGTGTTGAAGGGGTCATTAATGAGCCCAATTCCACTTATAAAAAATACCACCATAATCCTTCTCGTGCCTTCCCCTACATTAATTTCACTATATCCTTTTTTGGAATGATAGAGAATGTGAAGATCAAAACTAGTTATAGGAAGTAATCCCCACTAATATATGAAACGTCCTTGAGCTCCTCTATATTAATTCCCTTCACTATCTTCCTCAATCATGTTTGATGTTATTTTTGGCATTCCTTGTACAGTCACCATTCTACCATTGTTTCTAAATCTTACATATATATATATGTGTGTGTGTGTGTGTGTGTGTGTGTGTGTGTGTGTGTGTGTGTGTGTGTGTATGTATATATATATATGTATATATATACATATATGTATATATATATATGTATATATGTATACATACATATATATATATATATATGTATACATATATATATATGTATATATATATATGTATATATATATATATGTATATATATGTATACATATATATATATATATATATATATATATATGTACATGTATATATGTATACATATATATACATATATATATATATATATATACATACATACATATATATATATATATATACATACATATATATATATATATATATATATATATATATATATATATATATATATATATATATATATATATATATATATATATATATAATGGATGAAAACCAATCACCCTATTGGTTTTCATATAGTCATGATTACACTGAAGATCTATGGCTAGGGATTTTGATCATAAGATGTAAAACATACATTTGAAAGCTTTTGAAAGGTCTTTTTTATAATTAATGGCATTAGATAACTTTAAAATATATTTTCTTAGTGACTTAGATCATGTTTGATCTTACATTTACTTGTTTTACTAGCCTAGGGTAGTGAAATCCTTTGTCTAATGTGTTTGACTTCATGGCATCCCCTTGAAATATATACTCTAGTTCAACCTCAACCACATGCTAGACCTATACTTAAGTCCCTTATATTTTAACTTTTAATTATATCCATTGATCTTAATATGAGCCTTTGAGATTATAGTACCTTTGACTTTCATCATTGGTCATCAATCTTTGATTTGTATTAGATGAACAACATTAGATTTGCTTTGTCACATGTTATCAATATTCCTCTATATGAATGAATGCAAGACATATATATTGCACTAATTTATTGTTTTTAAGACACTTGTCACCCATGCATTTGATTTTGAGATTCACTAGCCATTTGACCCATTGCTCATTGTTAGATCTGCTTTGTATGATTGCATGTGCACCATTGATCTACTTGGGCCCACTAACACTATCAGTCACCATGCACCATTAGATATATATTTAGGTACCTAAGATCTTTCCACTTTTCCACTTCATACTCATGATGACCTTTTGACTTAATGTTCATTATTGGTCTTTGGTGTATGATTAAAGGCATTCTATTAGATCTTTGGGACCCACTGATACTATCTTCACCTACTCGCTATTGGATCTTAAATATGATTAAATGATGACTATTTATCTTGGATCATTTGAATTAAAATGAATATTTTATGATTCTCAAATTTGACATATATGCACACATTTAAGGATTTTTAAATCCTAGCAGTTAATTACCATAGCTTTAAATTGACATCTGTGCATATGTTTCACTCTACAAGTCTAACTTTAAAGGCTTATATCTTGAGATAGGAATCTCATCAAGATTACAAACTTGTAAAGGATGATCTTGTCATGAATAACTTCATGTACATGTAATCTTTTGGCCTAAGAGGCTCCCCAAGTGCATTTATTAAATATGAAATCATATTGACCTATTTATTTTTGCATGATGTGTTGATGATGGTCTGGATCTTCTATGCTTATAAAAGAACTTTCAAGGCTCAAAAACAAGTTTTTGAGACCTATGAAAACTTGTCCTATGATCCTAACTACATTGGTCACCATGAAAACCTACTTTCTCAAAATTTGACAAACTACACTTTAAGTTTTCTTAAAGTGTTTCAAAATATTTACAAGCTACATGTGATCTTTGGAACACTCATTCCATCAAAAATCTCTCTTCAGGTCACCCATTCAGGTAGAAGATTTATATGTGGTCCAAATCAGCCAACATTTTTGGTGACTTAGTTGGCTTGACCAACCTGTTGGTTATGGAACCTAGAATTTGATGAAGCTTACTCATGATGACTAGAGAAATGAAGTATTACTAGAAAATGATTTTTCGTGACTCCTAAAAACACTTTGAATAAATGAGACACACATAAATAATATGAAATAAATAAAACACACCAATTAAATACCTAAAATAGTAGGAAAACAACAAATAGAGTAATGTGCAAGAGCACTTGGAGGTAAAGATAGACCTATCTACCTATTTACAAAGATCATGAGACAACACTAGTAATAGAATTTAAGATACCTCCCATTAATAGGGATGGGAATGATATCTCCATTAAAATTATTAATATCAAATTCATTTCTCTCCTTGAAACCTATGATAACATAAGGCCCACTCTAAAGACTATCAAACTTGGAGTGCTTTCCTGGTTTTGCACAAACCTCATCCCATTCATGGACTGTATGAATATCACCTTGTTAGAATGTCTTTGAGGAAGCTTTATTATCAAATGACCTCTTCACTTGGTGATGATTAGACCATATAATGTACATAGTAGTGTCCCTTGTCGCCTCCATCTATCTTATCTCATTTAACCTTATCTGCATAGCATCATACTCTAAGAGCTCAAGTTGGTGTGCAATCTCTAATGTAGGTAATTCAAGATAAATAAGAAGCTTGGGTTCTTTCACATAGATAAGGAGTTATGAGGAGTGTCTAATATGTTTCTTAGGTGTCACTCTACCTACCCATAGGGTAGTCCTTATTCTATTATGCCACTCCCTTTGACCATCTTTCATAGTTCTCTTGATAATCCTAAAAAAGTTATTATTTGTGGACTTTGATAGTGGTTTTATTATTTTTTGGAAACTAAGGTCTAGTTATTAAATAATAAAGGGTCTGGAGTAAGGGAAAAATCTAATAAATATAGTAAAAGTACATGTTTTGATCAATTTAGTCAAATTAATTGCATATAAAAATAAATAAACTTATCTAGCAAAATAGGCTAAAATGAATGATATAGGGGTTGAAAACTATTGCATGGGTCTAAGAATATGTCAGGATCCTAGATCTAATTTTAGTTTAGTAAAATAATAGGAGTGCTAAAATAGGACACCCTAAGGTCTAATTCTATAGTTATTTTTTCCATTATTGTCCCCAAGACTTGAGTTTTTTGGGTTTTGTTTTCTATCCCTATGTGAACATGTATATGAAAAATTAAATGTTTAATATCGATATAATTCATTTTTGAGTCATTTAAATATCTAAACCTTAAGTTTACCTATACACACAAAATAAAAAATACATTAAAAGTATAAGGAGGAAAAATTGGGTTAGGGGAAGTATGATCACATGATCTAGAACCCCTATTATCATAATCACTACCTACATTAACCCTCAAGCTTGGGTCTTAGATCAAATATAGTTATCCCTTAGGGAATGTATATTAATCAATGTGCATGGTAGATACAAGGATAAAATTTCACCTAGGCCCTTCCTTGATTAAGCATGCAAATCTATCTGTGATATATAATGTTGAGATATATTATTGATTGATTTTTATTATGTATAATGCTAAAGTAGTAAGTGTTAGATATAAAATGCCTTATGAATTCCTTTATATAGGAGACTATTTATTTTAAATTTTGGAGTTTTATTCACATTTGGATGACATTATAAGGACAAACAAAACTTAAATATGAAACTAAGAAGGGTTTAGGACACATAAAGTGAGGCAAACTAGCCATTGGGACTCAAAATTCCATTAGACAAGAGCACTAAAAATGGACACCTTAGGGTCCAGTGCTATAGTCCAATTATGGCACTCCTATCGAATAGGCTCAAGACTTGAGGGGATGGAATTAGCATGGGAAATCTGACCTATCTAAGGTATAATGACTATTTGAAAAGCTCAAGATGATTGGGAATAAGAAAAAAGGTGACTAAAGCATGAAACAAGACCAAGATGAGTAAAAACAAAAGACATGGCTAATGTGAACAAGGCTCACATTCTCCAGTTAGAGTCTCTTATGAAATGAAATGTGAAAAGACATGATGTGTGTGGTTACTTTACCCATTTAAAGTGTATACATTTTCTCCCCTTTTATTCTATTGATGTAATTAAATGAATAATAAAGTAAAATAAAGAAAATAAAATACATACCTGAACCTACCAGCGTGGAGATGAATGTGTTGTAAAAGGGTCTATCTCACTTCCTAGATAGGGAAGTGGATAGAAAGA